>CM070577.1:82009407-82618173 GCA_036346355.1 Rhipidocladum racemiflorum
TTCCCATGCATGCAGAATTATTCGTCGCAGGAAAGAAGGGGGCCTGGCATGGGAGGGAGTGCTTCAGTTGGGGTTCGCGGCATCCATATGTCTCATCAGCGTCGAAAGCAATTCTCACATGCAATGAAGCTCCCCGCGCGCTATAAATCCTGTCCGACGCCTCCGCTCTGTGAAGGAAATTTTTTCGAGTGAGGGAGTTCAAGCAGAGAGGAGGCTCGGGCAGAGTGAAAAAAGAGAGGAGAGGAGGGAAAATAGAGAGAAAAAGAGGCGGAAAAGGAATTTTGGAAGTGTATTTCTGGGGGAATTTCTGCGATATTTATATTTTGTAGAAATATGTACGTTTATATTTTCGATGAGCTGATGAGGATTAGTATTTTGCAGGTATTTTTCAAAAATAAAAAATCATACACCTGTTCGGATATTTAATTTTAAGGCTCAATTTACGGAAGGTTAATTTGATCGTTACTCTGGCTATTGCAATGATCAGTTGTGTTTCAGAAAGGTTAGTGTAAATATGAGTACATTAAAGAATGGTAGTTATACATGGTTACTAGAAATTATCATTGTAAATGTATAATGAGTAGAAGATGAAACTACAGTAGCATCATAGTAGTACACGAATGAACGATACAAGTTGTAAAAAATGTTGTGTATTTGGTGTAATGTTAGTGCATTTAATAGTATAATGGTAAAATTACATGCTATGAACACATTAGTCTGAAGTAGAGTAGATAATGGCTCCATGTTATTCAAATATTAGCGTTGTATTAATATAATATTGTAGAACTAGTTTTCAATTTTTAAATTGAAAAGGCAATAAATATAGATATTAATTTTTGATATTTTTACCAATGATAAACACTGATTTGACAAATGTTTGGTAAAAAATTCAGATTGGGATAAGATTTGTAAATTTTTACAAAAATCTATCTTATTTTTTTATTTTACTACATGTTTGTCAAACTGAGATAATGTAAAGTGTAAATTGGGAATATGTACTTTAGCCTTTGCAACTTCACTTCTAAGCTGAGAAGAATAGATACCGTCATCTTAGGACATATCTTTCAATTACCATTAGTAATTTTCAGCAAGTACAGTTTGACTCTAGAGTAGCTATTAGTATCAACATATTTGCAATACTTACATATTCATTTCACATTTTTTCTAGATGAACCACCCTTATCTAGAACATCAACATGGTTCCACAATAGAGCCTTAATGTTGGTGTTTTCCTCCTCTCGAGTGGCTAGGGCTACCCTTTAGGTGGCTAAAATAGGCTGGATTGTGTTATCATATTGTCGAAGCTGTGTCGAATATTAAAATTATTAATTGTTATTATCTAATTGTTCAATACATGACCGATATGTGTTGAACGGCGTGTTGGTGTCATATCCGTGTTGGACACCGATACGGTATCAAACCAACATGTCGGTACTGCTACATAGCTGGAAGCTTTAATACTTTGATCATAGACAATATTAGATGACACATTCGAAGTAAATGGCTTTTTTATATAAAAAATCTCTACATACTTAAATTAGGCGTGATCTTGGTTTTGCTTCAATACTTGCAGTACTGTACTTGCAACATGGTCAATAAAAGGAGTACCCTCCATGTCAACCAGCGCTTCATATATAGGAGTATTACACAATGAATTCAGATAAAATGAAAAAAAATGGAAGTGGCTCTATGCTCTATTTAAAAAAGACAGTGAACCTCACCTCATTCAAGCTAAACATTCAAGCATAAAAAAAGTGAATAACTTTGCTGATAGAAGTTGCAGGAGTCAGTTAATTCTTTCACAACAAGGATGGGGATCAGAAGAGAATACTGCAAATTTCCGGTCCTTATACCTCCCATGCCCACGTCGGAAAAACAACATTGGATCCGGTCATGATGATATGAGAACATGGAGTGAATAATTAGTCTTTTACATGTATATCTGTTTCAGTACTAGAGAGTTGGAACAAGCCATTTTGTAGCCAAGGCAGCCCGCTCTTGCACCCCGCCCTAGCTGCTCACAATGGGCTATGTCAGAAAATAAAACTGACTATAAAATCTAAGCACTTGCTCTATACCGTCAGATTGCAACTAATAAACGGATTTCATGGTTTCAACCACCCTCCAACCACTTGGGTGTGACATTTAATCAATTGAAGTCAATTCGTAGATGGAAGTATCCATTTGCATTTCCATCTCATTATCCTGGTATCTCCCATGCCTATGCATATCAGAATGTGTAGACGTGTAGTGTAGCAACATAAGCTAATATCTGGTGAGACTTTTTTCTGCAACCTGCATCGATAGAAAACGAGCTGAAGACGGAGAATGTTGCATAAACAAAGCCATTTATAGGACATGGCTGTAGATGACTTCGGTTGCTATAGGATGCTGGAATATTACACTGGAATTTTTAGAACAATTTTTCTCATTTTATTACTTTTTTTCTCTCTTTCTCATTTACTTACAAAAACTCAGACTTACCTCAAAATTTATACCCAAAACTATAGCCCTAATAACGAAATATGATTATACTTCCTTGTCCTAATCCACCTCTACTTCCTTGTTCTAATCCACCTCCTTAGTTGGACTCCTATCTCGTGAACTCTAACGGTGAAGAGTTAACTGCGGGATTAACAAGTAGTCGCCAAACGGTACGGCGACTACTTCTACTACGCCGTGCCGTTTGGCGACTACTGTTATTTCGTCGTACCATTTGACGAAGTAGAATTATTTTGCAATTTTATTTTTTCACGTATTAATATCGCAATTACTTTTATAAAATGTATTATTAAAAAAAAAGTCCTGTAGATGACTTCGGTTGCTATAGGATGTTGTAATAATACACTAGAATCTTTAAACAATTTTCTCTTTTTAATACTCTTTTCTCTCTTTCTCATCTACTTACAAAAACTCAGACATACCTCTAAATTTATACTCAAAACTATAGCCCTAATAACGAAATAGGATTATACTTCCTTGTCCTAATCCACCTCTACTTCCTTGTTCTAATCCACCTCCTCATCCTAGTTGAATCTTTTTTGTTCCCTCCGAAAAAAAATATGGTGAACCTTGCTGCACACTCCCGTAGGACACGTAGGAAAGGAACACCCTTGCAAGACAACTCCATCCCTTTCCCATGCCGCTGCTTGCCACTGGCGTTGCTGCAGTCTCGTCGCGTAGTTTCCTCGTGCCGTAGGCTCCGTTTTCTGTGCCATCGTACGGATGTTTTCGCCTGCACAGCCGCCACCTCCAATCTACTACAGCTGCTCATGACGTCTTAAGGAGGGAGTCTCCTGCTACGCGACCTGGCCGTCCGCCTCCTCGCTTTTTCATGCTGATGCCTAGACTCACGTGCCGTACATGACACCCTCTTCTTTCTGCTTCCGTACGTGCCACCGGAGCCGCTGCGCTCTTCCTCTTTGCTTTTCGTTCGGCGTTGTGCACTGCTCCCTACTGGAACTCACATGCACGTTCTTCGAGCGTCTTTGGCAGCTCACCTCCAACCGCCACCTGGAGCTCCGCCTCTTCTGCTTCACGCGTCTTTCTCTTGCATCGCCTCCAAAGTGATGCCTGAGCCAACAGTGGATGTTACACTCAACGCCCGCCTGGGACCCTCCTTCCCTAAATTTTTAGTCTTATGACAAGCTTGCTTACAAGTTTTCATGAAAATCTTGTACAACTGGTTTGGAGATCTCTTGACCTTCATCAACATATCATTGTTTTTGTCATAAACACGCAAGAACTCTGCCTGCAGCTCCACCCTACACCCTTCATTTTCCAATTTCCCGAGACTGAGTATGTTGTTACACAACCTCGGTATATAGCAAATTTCATAGAACAAATTCTGATCATCATTCTTGCATTGTACTAGTATCATTCCTTTGCCTCTTATGTGCACCGTGGAGCCATCGCTGAACTTGACTTTTCCTGAAAATTCCTCATAAAACATAGAGCGATCTCCAGTCATGTGATTGCATGCTCCATTGTCCAAGTACCACAAATTAGTGTGATCGCGGCTATCTTCCTCCATGCGTAATTTAGGAACTACGTTCTCCCTGTTCAACATTAATATGTTTGGCTCCTCTTCTTTGCACAGTGAGAGGAGTAGAGTCAGTCCGTCGTGTTCACGGCCTTGGTAAGGTTTACCTCCTCATTCTTCTTCTTGCTCCAGCAATCCAAAGCAAAGTGCCTGTTCTTACCGCAGTTGAAGCACTTTAAATGACTACGACACTACGTCGCGTAGTGTCCATATTTTTTACATTTAAAACATTTGATATGTAACTTATCTCGTGATCTGTTATCGCTGTATTGCTCAAGTCTTGTCTCCTTGGCCACCTCTGCCTCCTCGGCCACCGAAACCGCCGGTCCATGCCCACGGCTGGCTACTTGATGAGCTATGACCGTCCTTGATCCATGGTTCCTTGTGGAACTCTTTGCCATCACTTCTTGCATCTCCCTTTAATAGCAACACTTACTCGTTACAGAACTGATAGACCGCTGCAAGTGTGGTCTGATCTATCTTATCATCTTCCTTGGCCTTCCCCTTTGGATCGACTGCAACCCAGACACCCTAGGCTCTCAAGGTTGCCTTCGTCTTCATTGCCCATATCGAGTAATTGTCGGTCGTTAGGATGTTACTCTATAACAACGTGACACTTCTCCTTACCGTACGAGGACTTTTGCAAGTACTGCTGGGTATTCCTAGCTCCATCAAATCTGTGGAGCTGGAGCTGTGAGTATATTAAGAGTGTTCAGATGGATCATCTTGTTTACATTTTAGAATAAAAATATAAACTTAATTCACTTTATTTTAACCTACAAATTTCAATCTGAGATGAAGCTAGGATCTGATGATATCAATTGCTTTTATAAAATTTTACTTTCAATCTATTATTCAATGTTTACAATTCAATTTGGCTTTACGCAAAACAATCGTAGTCGTGTTTATCTCGATACAACCTGTATTTATTATTGGTTTGCAAATACTGAAGTCTTGCTGAGTACGCAATATACTCACCCTTTGCTATTATTGTTGTTTTTAGGTGAAGGTACAAAAAAAACCTCGACGATATTTTCTTTACGCGGGATAAGGAGAATCTATTGACAGCTTTCTAAAATTTATACCTTGTCAATTGTCTAAGAGTTATATATGTGGCACACTACAAGACTTCCGAGTTTTTCGCTGTATTCTAATTGACCTTACCTGTCATATTGTATAAATGTTTCCACTATTTAACGTAATATATTGTGTATGAATGTGATTTCAACTTTATAAATGTGTGTGCTAGCTACTGATCATGGAACTAGCACATTATACACATGAAACCTATTATTGATATTTTGTACCAAAAATAGGGGCCTTACAGTATACCTCTGCATTTGGTTAATCAATTTGTTCGAATGAATAAACTTGAGGCCATCAATATAGTCACACCGTACTAGCCGTTCATTTGGACGCTCAACTTGTTCAGAGAGATGCGCCGCGAAAACAGGTAGTATTAATTCCACTTATCTGCAATAAGGAATAGAACACTCCGGCTAATGCTCATCATCTGTCGATCTTTCTTTTCGTTTTTTTTGAAGGCCTAGCGCCCTTTGCTGTCATTGCCTGTGTTTCAAATTTCGCCAAAATTCGGTTCTTTCGGTGGGTTCCAAAATACACTTGACCCAATTAAAATTTGATGGGAAAAAAAAAAAATCAAATTTGGGTAAAAATTTATCCAAAAAATTAGTTTTTTTTGTTCAACTGTTCATCCCAAAATTATACCGAAATTTTCGAAATAACTGAATTTCAATGAACGCAGAAACCCTAAGTCACTGCTGAGGTCGTCAAAGTGGAAACATCTGATCTTGGAGCTTCAAAATTCTCTGGAGATACAGATTAATCGGGTTAGCCCTCCACAAATAAACCCTATGGCCTGTCAACTTTATGCAGCACCATCACCAAAACGCACTCGTGACCATTTATATCTTTTTTTTAAAAGTACAAAGCAGTCGCACACCACTCACGATATACTCCCTCCATTACATTTCGGAGGTTTGAGAGCTCATCACCATATCCACGTGTCACCCCGCTGGTTTTCTGAAAAAAAATCCGTCCATTTCCTCTAAATTACGGATGGGTCCTGCAAAATTACGAAAAGGCCCTTTGTGATTTTTTGTAAGGGCAAAAAAACGTTTTCAGATTGCGTTTAGGTCCTCCGTTCGTTACTTTACGGGAAAAAACCGCGTTAAATACAAATCGCAAATGAGCCATTTTCTAATTTTTCAGGGTAGCTCTCAGGTCCAAAAAAATAACAACCAGGTTCCGTTCCTTACATCGAGGTCCTTTCTCTATTTTTCCCAGAAAAAATGTTTCCGTCAACAGAAATACCCTACAAAAAATTGTAAAATACATCTCGGTCTATTTTTTCTCCAGAAAAATAAAAAAAAAATTGTAAAACACACTGTGTCGATCCTAATGTACTACTTTAAATAAATATGACACACTGTGTCGATCCCAAGGATCGAGCCTGGATTTTGTGAGAACGAACATCCTCGCTCCAATGGCCCCTAGGACACTGGCTCATCCATTGACCACTTATTTTTATTGTAATATATTTAGAAAGCGTAGTAAAATTATAATCTTGTGAAAGTGCTTCCTAGCTAGACAAATTTATGCATACCATTTTGATATATCCGATGTAAATATCCCCAGAGACATCGTTATCCAAAGTCTAACAAGTTTGTAAGAACTTAGCTATAAGTTGTACAATACCATGCGCCAGCAAAACAATGTACTTAATTAGTTGTACTTAACATCGATCTCACCTACTCGATATAGCTTGCACACAATATTATTGCTTTAGATTTGGCTTCTTTTTCCTTGGCATCTCCCTATATATACACACGACGATACGAGAGTTCATCATCTACGTCGATACTACACCATTTCACCAACACACAGAGATGTATATATGTAATATTTGAAACACTATGCATATATGTGCATGTCTTCATGTACTTTCCTTCCATTTTCCTTCCCCTTGCCCGTTGTCTGCTGGATTAACGGTAGGGATGCAAATGGGCCGGCCCAAGGGTCATCTTTGACCCACTCTAGTTCATTTGTTTGCACTAAAACTTAAAAGGTGGACTAAAAATTAAGTTTTTAGTGCAAACAAATAAACTAGAAAGGGTCAAAAAAACCCTTGGGTCGGCCCATTTGCATCCCTAATTAACGGTGTTTACGGTGGCGATCAATGTTACAAATTTGGTTAGTGTGGGAATTGGAGGCATCCGGAAAAGAGCACTTTGGACGGTCTTTCAACTTTACCCATTCGTTCAGAGGCCGCAGCGGTCCACGTGATGGTGCGGTTGTCGTAGCTGTGGCCATTGGAACGGCAATTTCGGTATGAAATGGGCTATTTCATGGTACTGTTTTTCACCGGCTAAACACGGTTGAAACTAAAAGTGACGCAACGGGGTAATCTTTCCTGCTGCCGAGATACATCCGCCGGCCAGCTCAAGCTCCAACCGCGAAGTCTCTGATGAGATGCTCCAACGTGCTGGTGCGGTTGTCATAGCTATGGCCATTGGAACGGCAATTTAGAGAAATACGAGTAGGATAGTTACTTTTCTTCATACATGTAAATCTCGTGTCTTTTGTTTTGCATTTTTTGTATTATATATCCTGTTTCTTTCTTTTCCGAAGGACGCATCCTGTCTTATCTTTTTTTTTTAATAGAGAACCGCTGTGCTTAGTAACAAGTTATTGGCTTATTGCTCCCAGCCTACAGCAGCTTACCGGGTCAGATGCCAATTAAGCGCTCTATTTTAGAGCCATTAATTTTGGATTGCCTTCTCTCAAAAGGCAAAAAAAAAAAAAAAAAAAAATGAACTGCTGCCTCCCTTAAGAGTTAGATCCGATTTATTCTTGGGCTCGTGCCACCTCACTTGTATCCATGGGATGCAATTGGCACCGTGCAGTAACTTCGTTTTACTACCACCACTGTTCAATTGCATCGTCTCTTCCAATCATTTTCCCTCCCCTTCATATATGGGGATGCATATGTACATCTATATATAGAATCAGAATCTCAATGGTTCTTACTGATTCTGACCAGTTCAGTCCGAAACCTAGATGTCACAGCCGACTCGATCCGATTCTCCCATAATCAGAAACATTTTCTCCCATAATCCAGATTCTATAATCAAGAAACTAAAACGAATTAAGCCATAGAGATACATAGAGAAGAAGTACATGTGCTTGGGCACACTCACTTGAACGCATCAAGTTTTCTGGACCGAAAATTGGATAATGGATTTTATGCACGATCCAATTTGCAGGTACATTTAACATAAACTTTAAAGAAAAGTGTCTTTTTGCAAAAATGCCCTATAGAGTTTTTTTTTTTACCCTCTGCGCCCTTGGCGAAGCCAGCCACGCTGATGACGGCGGCCGGTTGCGGAGAGGATGGGTTGGCGGTGGGAGGGGAGCGACGGCAAATGCACGGCGCACGTGGCGTGCTCTGCTCGCCCTTGTTGCATCCCACCGACAAACAAATTGTCTAAGTAAAAGCTAGCTTTAAGCTAAAAGCCAAAAAGTCTAAGTCGAAACAAACATGGCCTTATAAAGCAAAATGAAAAGCTCGTGATAGACACGAATGAAAGGCCACGTGGAGGTCTATCGGTAATTGTGATAAATAATTGGTTTTGATTGAGCTTGTGATGCTTAAGTTTGAGTTTGATTCGAAATTGACTTTGACTGAGCTTGTGATGCTCGTGATCGACTTTTCAAGGCCCGACCTCTGATCCTAAACAACTCACATCAACTCAAATTGCTTAAAACCAAAACAAACTTAATTTAAACTTAAGCCTGAGCACCATAAGCTCAAACACAATTAAATACTCATCACAGACGAGTAGACCACCAGATAATCTCTCACGTTTGCAAAAGCATTGCTCATGCAAGTGAAGACCAGCTAGCAAATTCAGAAGTCACTTCGTTCATCTTTCGAAATAGAAAATTACAAATTGCGTAAAAGTCATTCTAATCGAATATCATTTGTATGCCCTCAAAGTAAATCATGTCATAGTAAATTTCATAGTGACCACAACAGTGCAAAAAACTGCCACAAACTACATTTGTCAACCCGAAGAGAATCGTGCAATACAGATGCATACGAGATAGAGCCGACGATCTTCACATTCTGAACTTGCTCGTGGCCTCAACAGGCCTGAAACCTATTAAACTGTACATTTGTCATGGAAACAAATGTGCAATACTGATGATCATTGCATTGCAAATCTGTTAGTCACCTCGACAACGATGAAAAACTGCAGATTGCACATACTTATTCCCTGGCCTATATCACTTGGATGTTCTGTAATCCTATGTTTGGACAGCTGAAATGTTTCACCTTGCAAGAACCTTGATGCAGTCACTTCACATGAACTTCATCCTACCCGTGGGTGGCAAAGGTAAACCTGAAGTTATCTGATACCACGTTTAACCTCCCAAAAAGAGTTTGAACCGGAAGCAACGTCTACTTATCTCCCTCGGTTCCTTCCATTTTCACAGCATGATTACTAGGCATGTTGTACCCAAGCTGGCTTCTCTATGTAGCGACGAAATCTTCACTGGAGTGGCTGGCTTCTCTATACAGCGATGAAACCTTCACTTGATTGCAGTGTCGTTAGTATGCAGCAACAGGCCCACATTGAAAGACGAAACTATAATCGGTAATCTCAGATGATTCATCTGACTGAGATCCATACTTTAAACACATACCATAATGATCTTAGGAGACAAAACCAAAAAATAGCACCAAGCAGCCCTTTGTATTCCTAATACCTCCCATACCCCGTTCACCTCTTCAGAACTACAATCCCACAACCTGGGATGTATCCCCTCTGTCTCTCCCTCGTTATAAGCTGGTCTTGTAGAGCCAGCCTTCACCGGACTTGGACCAAACATGGTTATTGGTTTGTGTGCCATTTTTAATCTGTGCATATTTATGCTACTATATATGTCGGTGGTGAGCTGCAAACAGGACAAAATTGACCAGTCACTCGTTCCCATCCAAAAGGGAAAATACTACTCACTGAGTCACTGACAGTTCACCTTCTCTGAAATAGAACATCAACATAAAACAACAAGCAGCAAACTAATTTGGAAGTTGGCCACTATTTATTTTCCTGAAAATTTAGCATGCTGCAAGTTCCTTGGAACCCACTTAGCTAGCTATGCAGTACTTCAAAGACTTACATCAACCTTCTTCAGATGGTTGCTAGCACTAAACTGCTGTTGGCAAATGTATACATCTATATCATTGAAGAGAGCCAAAAACACGGGGTGGGTAAGAAAAGCCGAAGTAGCACATAGGATCTCTGAGATTACCTTGCGGAATTTTCTTAGACACCTCTCATACCCATTCACCTCTCTAGATATGTCTTGTGCTACTGAGAATTTTGCGTCTGCCTAGCTAGAACTACTGAAGCCCACACTAGCTAGAATGAAGATTCGTAGGGACTACTTGGTTATATAGAGGAAGGGCATATACTATCCTAATACCTCCCATGCTCAATCCCTAGTTCGTGTACATAGATTCTAGGAAACAAAACATGCATTGTTGAACATATATGTACACACGGTAACGCTATTCTACTCCTAAACGTAGAATAGCTATTCTGCGCTCCGGCTAGAGAAGTACATGCAAAGAACACCGTACTGATTGCTAGCAATTCGGTAGTAAATCACGAATACAATTTACTATAGAATAATAGATGCAATTACTACTGAATCAGTTACGTGATCAACCCAACTAGCTAATGTGTTTTGTAGTTTGTACATGGATCAGTGTCTTCCTTATTTTAGTGATATCTTTTTATTGATAACTCACATTTGCAAATAGCTTTCACTAGCAGCTTACTGACGACGAGAAGAACAAAATAATATAAGTCTAGCTGTTAAACAGTAATTTTGTTGACCAGTAACATAAATTACTATTTCTATAACATGAAATTGCTACATCTACAACTAGAAATTATATCATACAGTATAATTGGATTTCACACAGGATATGTTACCTTTTACTATCCAGAAAATAACATGTTATTAACTATTGCACAAGATGTTACTAAACTTAAACGAATTGAACTACAGAATAAGAATTTAGCTATGTTTGTTGACCCTTTAGTGAAATGTTATGTACATGATCATACACGTAACTATAATAGATGATAAAAATCACATGTTAAGCGTCTGTTCAGTAGTAAAATCTTACACATATTAGTCATTTGGCAATAAACCACCTTTATCATGTAAAGTTTGTAAAAACTACATGTACAAGTTCTAAAAAATTCTTAAAAAAATTACCATACGTAGGGGATATGAGCATCTACAATCCTACAAAATTTGAAGGTCAAACTCAATAGCATTTGAATGATATGAAAAGGAAACAATTACTATTCATCACTGTTTAGCACTTGTCAATTTTATATCTTTAAAATAAATTGATTTTGGTCTTCAAATTTTACAGAGTTGTATAATCTCACCTCCCCTATGTATGGTAGTTTTTTGAGAATTTTTGAAAACTTATACATGTTATTTTTATAAATTTTACACGATAATAGTGGTTTTGTCGGGATCCGAATGTTCAAATCCGGACCCTCTGTATATTCTACACTAGTCCAGAATCACACTAGTGCACAGAGTCTCAACATAGATAAAATACCATAATCATACACATCAAAATTAATATAAAGTACTTCACCTATTAATATAACCTGTTTGAACGACCTTCTGGTCAACTTACAATAGTTAACCACTTAGGGCTTAGACTAGGAAATAAAGAAAACTACGACGAAAAAGAATACTTGTAGTAACCCATCAATATGTCACAAGCAATTGACAAGGCTTGCATCCTAATTAACCGTCTCTTCCTGGAACTCCTCCTTAACTAGTGAGCTGGATGTTGCAAGGGGGTGAGTACATAAAGCACTCAATTAGTTGTGCATAGAATGCAAGTCTATTATACTATATGAATGGCTTATTCCAAATGAATGGTTGAATTAGTTCTTTTGCATTTAAGCAGCATTTACAAATGAATAGCATAATTAGATTAGAAAGCAGTAAAACAAATACTAACTATAGTAAATTTCTCGATTATTTCGCAAATAAATCATCTCACAACCTTAAATCAATTTCCACATTCCCATGGGCACAATGCCTCCATTCCCAAGTTCATTTTATCAAAATATAATCATTGACTGTAATTCTCGAGCATTGTCTAATGCTGCGGACACGGCTATTCAAATAGGTTTGACACTCTGCATTGGTTATACACTTTAGCTATAAGATATAATTGGCTCACCACATATGCCGTGACTTGCCATACAAGAGTATGCGAATGAGTGATTATAACAAAGTCTTTACAATGCTCTGTCTAAACCCAGCGCTGCCCGCTGAGATTTCAACACTGAGGGAATTGGTTACCACCATCAGGGCCCCTCTCTTGCGCCATGTGAGTCTACCCGTACCATCGGAACCCACACCACCACAATAGTACCAAAATATAGACATTATAAATTATTCAGCTAGGCATGTCCTATACTAGACATGTGGTTGTACGTTTGGCCCAGTTCAAATGCTTACAAAGTTAAGTTCTTAATTAACCAAGGCAAGTCTTCCAGAAAAATTCACAAATACCATTAACCCATACCATCACTTTTCCTTTATCCAAAATAAAAATAATGCGATCGCCCAATTGCCACACTAGCCCACCAAGTTAACAACTCTTGCCACTTGCTGTAACACCCCGGCATTTAATATGCCTGAATGCTACCAAACATAAGCTAAACAACATCTAAATACCACATTTAACATAAAATTCCAGCAAAGGTGCATAGGCTAAAAACCGAGATTTCGGCAGCATCTCCTTTGTTTTAACATGAATTAACACAATATCAATATCATGGCAAGATATGTCATAGCACACGACAACATAAATGGATATATCATCAAATTACGCCAATAAAAGCATGCTCAACCACTTCATAAGCTATAACCAAGCAAATAAGGAATCACAAGCATGCTAAATTAAACCCTACATTAAGCTTATGGCACAAATCTTAATATCATGTCTCCAAGTGATTAATTATGGACTATGATGGTGGAGCTACGTGTAGAAGTGTATCTAGACCCCTTTTTCCCGCATGCCGATCTCAAAGTACCTAAAAACAACATAAAACACAAGCGTGAGTTCGAAAACTCAGCAAGCATATTGTAATGGACAACAAGATCATTTACAAGACAATAATACCTTACATCACATATAACATCTCATACTTGAGCACATAACAACATCATCATCATTAAATATGTATTGCAATGCAATGTTATGCTCATATCTCCTTGGAAACTCATACCGGTATGGTTGAGTACACACCCGTCGGTGTGCACCCTTTTCCCCCCTTCCATCCCGAAGATGGAGGGTGCCTACTCCTCGCTTCCATTCACCACGTGGATGGAATCACGATGTAGGTCTTACTCAATGGCGTTCCGGACTAGTCATAACTTTCTCACCGACCTTGCCAGACTAGTTATGAATTTCTCACCGCCCTCGCCCTATCTCATGACATGCATGCAACTATGCCAATTATCATATCTCATTTGTACATAAACATATGGCATCATGTCATAGTACACATAAACACATGGTATCGAATCATGATAAGTATAAACACATAGCATCATATCATGATAATCATACTCAATATATCATTGGAAAACAGCAAGCATGGCAAGTGATCATAGCAAGTATTCAATCTTTCATCTAATCTCCACAAGCAACCTACGATTCCGCTATACATTACAACACACTTGCCTCAACCGCGGGCGACGGATTGGCGGGAAGTAGAGGGCACTCCCGGTGTCACACCACCTGCACATAGGCATCACACACTCACAATCATGCCCACAAAATAGTACACAAACCCCCATCTAACCCGACATTGCCCACTACTCGCAAAACCTAAAAACAGAGGTTCTGTCCCGTCGGGACAGCAGCCTTGCAAAAGGCATAACTTGAATTCTGGGACTCCGAATGAATTAAACGAGTACACCCTCGCGTATCTTAGAAATTTCCCAACTTTATCTAGGTATATGGAAAGTCTGATTCGGCCTCTAAAGTTGTTTAATCTACAGATTACCGAGATCTGTTCCAATCGCGTCATAGATTTTAACACGCTCGGTAAAACGGCCATAACTTTGAAACGGCGGATCGGATTTTAACGTGCTTTATGTCCACGGAAATATAATTAAATTATCTACAACTTCTTTTAAGTCCGTACGGACAGATTCGGATTCTAAATCGACGAAAACTCGAACCCTAGCCCGACTGCTCAATCTGCCCGAAAACAGAAACATGGCAACGTCTAGATCTAACCCAAAGAACTCCAACCCAGCACCACCAATTGATCTAAAAAATTCATAAACACCCTAAGAACAGTACCTAGATCAAACCCAAGGATCCCCATGATCATACCTTTGCCCAACGAACGAATCTCCAATAGATCTCCTCGCTCCTCGCTCCTCGTTCCTCGCTCCTCGCTCCTCGGATGGATCCATGAGGATGCAGGGGTGGGGAGGCCACCCTAGGGCAGCAAGGGGGTGGAGGAGAGGTGGTGGAGAGGTGGGGAGCAATGGGGCAAGGGAGGGGGAGGCGCACGGCCAAGGGAGGAGGGAGGCGGCTAGGGCAAGGGCAAGTGGGGGGAAAGGCGCACAAGGGGCAGGGGTGAACGCCCAAGGGCTGGTGGGGAGCCCTTTTACCATCCCCCACACCCAATCCTAGTCCGTTACGGAGACCTACTCCATCCCACCAAAGCCCACTTAAGGCCCAAACTCCCCCGGGAAGGCCCAAAACCCCGAAAATGGCCCGGAAACGTTATTAACCTCCATACCTTATGGTTTTAACCTGCCATACCATATTTCATAATGTTATTAACCTTATCATGCACGTTAAATAAGGTTACGACACTCCGTGGTGTCACAACGCTTCAAAAGGCCCAAAAACGCGAGTAAACCTCAAGCCGAAAGGTTTTATTCTCTGATTTCACCTTCTATAACGTCACACCAAACCGTAGTGTCACACTTGCCCCAGTCTAAATCATTTTACCACCTCAATTGATTACCATGCACCACGTGCCATCAACAATATTGTGTGACATCTGACACACCTTTTTATAAACATGTTCCATATTCTGTTAATCAAAATTAATTTTGATATTCCAAAAGATATTAGTTAACGTGGCATGGCTAAGCAACTACACATAGTCTAACTAACCCACGTTGGAAATTAATAGTTAACAACTAGTAATGAACCAATTATGGCATACAAATGATAAAGGTAAGCATAAATTCAATTAGGTTGAATAGCTAATCCCAATTTAATTGAAACAATTATACTTAAATTAGCATGCAATAGTTTAAAACAATGTAGCTTTTAAAACAATGGGTTTAACATGATCAAAGCACAACTTGCCTTCACAAAGCTCTTGTTCCTACACTAGACCTTGCTTTTGAGTTGGCTCCTTGCTCATGTACACCACAGGTACTTCAATGTCTACATGAAACGATTAAATAAGAAATAATCATAAAAAATAGAGAGCTAACTCAACTCCAAAAATTAAATAAATTCACCATTAAATATAGCTTGATTTTATAAATTTTTAGGCTTTGGAATCACCTTAATCGAAGTTTGTATGAGCATAAAACCTAATTTATTGAATTATTTTTATATTGAAAAATAGGAAAAATGATGCCACCATGATGTCAGCACTAATTTGGAATTTTGGCTAAATTAATTTTCTAAAGAAAAATATATTTATGACATCATGCTAATGTCATAAACCTAATTAACCGAATAAAAGAAAATCCTAAAAACCTATATAGTCATTGACATGTGGGCCCACAGTCTATAGACCGGGTCCACAAAACAGTGCTGGTCTACCATGGACTCGGCTCACGAAAGTTTGACCAGTGATCAAAGCTAACGCATGCAATGACATAAGCAGGCACGGGACGCAAAGCGACTGATTTGACGGCTGTGATCGCACGACGGTTGAACAGCTGCAGACACACGGCAACCGTTGATTGGCTACAGTAAGGTGCAATTTGAGTCACTAGATCCCATCCCAATCCGATGGCTAACGCAAGTCGGTGACACGTTGTGTGACGTGGTTGGTGACACGGGGCTCGCGTCTAACTGTCTACGCCTAGATCGAATGGCTGACGTTGCAAACTAGGACGGTGGTGTGCTATGCGACAGCGCATGACCGGAGACGAGGGGGAAGACCTACCCGATGGCATTTCCTTGCCAAAACAGCTTTGATCTTGCGCGGATCTGGAAGCATGCAATGCAGGGGCTTCAAAAACAATGGACAACTTCGATAGAGAGCCCTCAACGACGACGTTCAAAAGGACGAAGTGAAGGCCGTTTAGCTCTAACTCTGACGGGCTCCCCGTCCACAACGACAACAGCTCTAGCAACAAAAATAAGGCAGAAAAGGCAATGCGGATCGAGGGAGTAATTGCAGGGTTGGCGGCTTTTATAGCGACTTAGATTGAGCTCAAATCATGAACATCAAACAAATGTTGTGGCTACGCAGTGGACAGAGTCTAGCTGTCATGTGAGAACGATGATGGAGGGTCGTACACGTGGCAAGATCAATGGACTGGATGCACGTGAGCATGACTTGATCCGGGTCGAAAACAACAATGCGACACGGCAAAATCTTGATCGTTCATTTGGCAAGCTTCAAAGAGTCAAGGACGCTAGACAACATGGCAAGATCATGATCGCACGATCAAGATCCGAGGGCTGGGAATTAGGGTTTGCGGTGGCTAGGGTTTCGATGCGGCTTGGGATACACGGGTCGCGTGGTGGGTTTTGAGCTGGCTGGCATGGGTTTGGGCTATATCCGAATGGATTCGACCCACTTAGGGCTTAACTAATTACAGGAATTTCCTATTTAAAAATAAGTCTAGAGATTAAATTAAGCCAAAATAAATAGTAAAAATATCAAAAAATTCTAGAAAATTCTAGAAAATATTTTGAGACATATTGAACTCAAATAAAATATTTCCAACCAAAATTTATTTGAACTTTTCAAATATTTAAATTTTAAAAAGGCTTAATTAAAATACATTCAAAATAATTAAAATAAATTCAAGAAAATTCTCAAATATTCAAAAGGCACAGCATATTCAAGAAATGCAAATTTTGGGACGTTACAGGCTTACACAGGATATGTTGCGTTTTACTATCCAGAAAATAGCATGTTACTAACTATTACACAAGATATTGCTAAACTAAAATGAATTGAACTGTCAAAATAAGAATTTAGCTTTGTTTGCCGGCCATTTAGTAAAATTTTATGGGATGATCATACACATAATTGTAATAGATGGTAAAAATCAAATAAGAACTGTTCATAACATATTAAGAGTCTATTCAGTAGTAAAATCTTACACATATCAGTCATTTTGTAGTAAACCATCTTTATTGTGTAAAGTCCGCGAAAAGTACTATACGTAGAGGATGTGAGCTTCTACAATCCTGTGAAATTGGAAGACCAAACCCAATCTCATTTGGAAGATATGAAGAAGGCAAATTTACTATTCATTATTGTTTAGTGCTTGTCAATTTCATATCTTTCAAATGAGATTGATTTGGTCTTCAAATTTTACAACGTTATAGAATCTTACGCCGCCTATGTATGGTAATTTTTGAAAACTTGCACATATGATTTTCTTGAATTTTACATAATAATAGTTATTTACATAGGATATATTGCATTTTACTATCCAAAAAATAACATATTACTCTCTATTACACAAAATGTTACTATATCTTGTGTAAACCCTCTTTATTTTGTAAAATATATGAAAACTACATGTATAAGTTTTAAAAAATTCTCAAAAAATTACCATCCATAGGGGAGGTAAGTTTCTACAACCTATAAAATTTGAAGACAAAACTCAATTGCATTTTAGATATATAAAAATGACAGTGCTAAACAGTGAACAATCACTATTTAATCAAATTTGTCGTTTTCATATCTTTTAGACAAAATTGATTTTAGTCTTCAAATTTTATATGCTTGTAGAATCTTACCTCCCCTACTTATGGTAATTTTTTTAAGAATTTTGGAAAATATTTACATGTGGTTTCTATGAACAAGAATTTAGTTTTATTTGTCGGCCCGTTAGTAAATTGTTTAAAAAATTCTCAAAACATTACCATACATAGAGCAGATGAGATTCTACAACTTTGTAAAATTTGAAGACCAAAATCAATTTCAGCTCAAAGATACGAAAAAACAAATTTGGCTAAATAGTGATTTTTCACTATTTAACTCTTTGTCAATCTCATATCTTTCAAATGCGATTGGGTTTGGTCTTTAGATTTTATAGTATTGTAGAAGTTCACCTCTCCTATGTATAGTATTTTTTTTTGAATTTTTTTGAAAAATGGTGCATGTGGTTTCACGTATTTCACATGATAAAGGTGGTTTACAAACGATATAGTAACATCTTGTGTAATAGCGAGTAACATGTTATTTCTCGATAATAAAACGTAACATATCTTATGTAAACTATAAAATCTATGAAAATCAGATGTACATATTTTTAAAAATTCTAAAAAAAAATATCATACGTTGGTGAGGTGATATTCTACAACGGTGCAAAAATTTGAAGACAAAAATCATCCTTATTTGAAAGTTATGGCTAAATCAAAAAAAGAAATATTCATGTATAAATAAGAAGTAGCATTTATTAGTTATTTACTAGTTGGGTTGCCACAGACTGTTCCCTTGCGTGGAGTCGCTCGGTCGATCTGTGTTAAATGGTCGGGAGTAGTATAGCCTATTCTACACGCAACTGTAGATGCTTTTCTACAGCTACCTATAGAATAGCCTATTATATGCTCAAGCCATTTAACCCAGTCCAATCAAGTCATGCTACGCACTACTCAGTAAAAAATGGATTGTCCCAGTTACATGGTCAGACCAACTAGTTAATGTGTAACATCCCAAAATTGAAATAAATGAGAAAATAAAATTCAAAATATGTAATTGCTTTATTCTTGAATTTTCTTAATTTTATTATCTTTTTGGAGATTTATTTAATCAAAGTCATTAAAATTAATTAGAGAAAAGATAAAAAGTAAAAAGGTAAAAAGTAAAAATCTGTAAAAATGTTATAAAATCCATAGATTTCTCACGAAGTAATCCTATGGAGTCAAAAAAGTGTGTGAAATCAATTAATCATTGAAATGATGATTTTCATTAATGTGATGTGATGTTAAACAGTGCACACAAAGATTTTTATAAAATTTAACTTAACTTTACTGTAGCCCAAAATTTTATCATATTCTCATTATACCAATTTTCATCTCTGGTAAAATTTTCAAAAATTAAAAATAACATTTAATTCCTACTTCAATTTATTTATTACAACTATAAAATTCTCTAAATTTAAATAAAAAAATTATTATAAAATAATTACTTAATTATTAAATTTAAATTTTTATGAAATTACCCCGAGATTAAGTTGAACTTAGAAAAAAATTCAAAAATTATTGATTCAATTTGTACCTTCAAATAATTTTTTTATAAATGAAAATCTAGAGCAATAACTGTTGTCAAATTTTTAATAATTAATCTGCAAGGAGTCATTACCTAAAAGTTTTACAAAAAGTAGTAAACTTACCCTGGAACTTAAGTAAAAATTTTAAAAAATTATCATTGCAGATTGACCCCTCATTTATTTCGGTTTTGTCGGCTATTAGAAGATAGAGCCCTAGATAAATCCTCTTCTCTAACTGACATATGGGCCACCCTATTTAATGCGCCCCAAACCAACCAGCTCTTCACCCTTATTGCTGCCAGGTGGCTCTCCTCACCCGAGCACACGGTACAGCCTCCCCTCCTCCTCACTCCCTTTCTCTCCCCCGCTGATGAGTGGACCCGAGGCCCCACTCGTCAGATCCTCCTCTCTCCCCTCATCTCATCCTCTCTTCGCTCTCTCTTGCCGATGAAATATCCAGGCCGAATCGCCTCACCGCTTGTCCACATCCTGTTGCATTTTCGTGTGCAGCCCGAGGCTAGAACTGACCGCCACTGCCACCTCACCTGAATGCCTATGCATTGCCTTGTATCATGGTTGAGAGAGCTCCAAACCATCTCCTCTTTGGCCTATATAAAAAGTGGTAAAGATTTTATTTAACACCACACCATCTCCTCCGAACCGTAGTAGCCTTGAGCTAACTCAAACATCCCAAGCCAAGCCTTTCTTCTCCGTCTCCGATCAACCTGCCACCGCAACCAAAATTCAACTCAACTCACCCCACACGGCCTCATCTCCCAATAGCTTAATTGGAGACTTGATTGACCATAGCCTCTTAACCACGACGCTCACCACTCACCTACATCATCTCCGGCCACCCGTCGACAAACTATTCCATGGTATAATTTTTGTAGCAAAATCTTAAGTTACGCTCAGAATACCTCACTAATGTAAATTATGCTATCGATTTTGCTTAAGAGAGACCCTTTCTTCCCTGGGACCAATCGCTACCACCGCCGTCGCCTATGCACGGTGACTGCACCCTCCGATGAGCCCTAAACCCTACCAACTGAACCCCTAAGTGCGCACGGACCCATTTTAGCTCGCGATGCCGGTCGTTCGCTACCTCCGGCCGGCTATCACCACTGGCAAGCTCATCGGTCATCTTCCCCTGCTCAAAGAGGCTGACGAGCCAGGCCTAGCTGTCAGCCATGCTCTCGTGCCCGCACGTGCTTACGAGCGAGCCCGGTCGTTCGGCTGGCCACTCCAACCGAGCGCAGCTACTGATGATGTGGCCCGACCTATTAGTGGATTGGCCCATTTTCAAAAGTATGCGTACGCAAAGTTCAATCAAATCCAAATTAAGTGAAACAAATTTTAATTAAATTACTATATCCTAATAAACCTGAATATGCAAAGAAAATTAAATTCCAACTTATTTTATGTCATTTTCTAATTAGGATTGCTTTTAGTGTGTTAATTATGCAATAATTCATAACTTGCTCAAATAAAATTCAAATAATGTGCAAACAATTTTCGTATGTTAGTTTGGTAGTAAACAACCTATTTTTGCAAGAATACTTAGGGTGTACTTTTAAAATTTTATTCGTTACGGTACTTGTTACTTTATGTCTTAATAGTTCCAATCGAAATAATTTTAGCATATTAAATTCAAAGTAAAATTTAAATAAATACATAATTTTAGACTCTTGAATTCATAAAATACAACTAGACAAAACATAAAGAAAAGTAGCTTAATCATTTTGAAACCTAAGACTGTTATAAATAATTAAGAAAGAAACACTAGATCAAAACACTAGTACATGAAATCACGAAACCCCAACCCACAAATCTGCTTGTTTTGTGTAGAAATTTTTATTTGATTTTATATTTGACTTCTTTTTTCCCTTATTGAAAGTTGTTATTTGCCATATTCTTATTTAACGTCGTCTAGACATCGACGTCCCCAAAGCCGTCGACGATGATCTTGACTTTGTTGACTTTGAGGAACAACAAGACAAGTACCTCCTTGATCATATTGATCGCAGTTTTTTTAGCAATAATAAAAACTTGCATGCATGCACTATGTTTCATAAAATTTTCTATTTTGTGGTTACTGGTAAATATAACCTTTGTTAATAGGATTTCCTTAATCAATATTTACATGTGATCCTTGAAAACCCTAGTTTGGGGATGAACATATGAAAATGTGGAAATGGGTATACTCGATTATTACATACATCTACTTAGCCATGCTTTAGACTAGGAATACAAATAGATGGCTTACTGTTTGTAATGAATTTAAACATTTGACATATTGAAAATAATTATTGAACATGTTGGAATATTGTGATCAATGGTATTTTACTAAAAATGAAAATAAAATTATGATTTTGACACGGGCAAATATTGACAATACCTGGTTGTGCGAGCATTAACTTGTACATAGATAGGGGAGATTTCTCGCCCGGGTCAGTCAAGGACCGAATGTAGTGTTGCATAATCCAAGAAAAAATCGTACAACCACAAGTGCTGGTGTGGGACAGTCTTAACTTATTAAGTTACTTAAAACTAGCTCTGCACATTGGAAGGCTAGAGTAGTACTAAGCATTCCGGGTAGGTTTGCTCGAAGGGACGTTCACATCGAGGTGATTTGGTACAAATGTTTACTGATACAACGGTGTACTCCTTTCTATGGGGAGAATTGGTTACTGATTTATGTTGAGTTCAAAAAATTTATGATTTATGTGATTGTTTATTTCTACAGCCGTAGCAAGGGTTTATCGTCACCAGACTGGTGCAAAGATACGGTTGAGTAATGTAACAATTCTGTTATGATCATCTGCCGCACACCTTAGGAAGTGTGAAAATAGCTTGGCATAAAGAATTGATCATATCTTGTGGGTAAAGCAGTACACCTCTGCAAAGTTAAAACTTTTTGAAAAGCCGTATCCATAGTTATGGGTAACTTAGAGAACTGACACTAGTTAGATGTTTTCTATTTTCATAAAATGCAGTACATGATATGAGACATAATCACATTGTTAAATTTTCCTTAAGACTTGTTTAGATTGTGCCATGTGTTGGTATTAGAAGTGTCATTTGCTGCTCAAGAAGGACTGCGAGTTAATTGCTACTTTTATGATGATTCAAACTCGTTATCTTTTATAAATGTCAAATTTTTTTTTACAAATTTATGCTTTTAATCTACTATTCAACATTTACAATTTAAATCAGTTTTATGCAGAAATAACCGTAGTAGCCTTTCCATTGATCTAGCTTGTATGTATTCTAGGTTCTGCAAAAGTCTTGTGAGTACTTTTGTACTCAACTTGCGACTAATTTTGTTTTTATGTGAAGAATCCGACGTCCCCAATGAGTTATATTTTGACTCAGGAAATGGGAATGATAACGATGATTCTTCATAGGATTTACCTTGACAGTTGCCTATGGGAATAATGGGTTATATGGCACATTGCAAAATAACTATTTCCACTACTGGTTTTACTTTTGGTTATGTAATATTATGTATAAACTGCTTATGTTGTAATAAAATTTGCAACTTTGTGTGCGGCTATGATTTCAATTTGTGAAAGTGCGTACTAGCTACTGATCATGGGACTAGCACAATATACACTACAAAACCTTTCTTTTATGGTCACTGTATCATAAAAGTGGGGGTCTCACATAATGTGTTTCATAGTTTGTAAATGAATCTGTTTTTTCTTTGTTTTAGCCGCAATTTTTTATTGGCAGCTCCGATTCGCAAATGGTTTTCACCGGTAGCTTACTAACGAGAGGACCATAATGATACAAGTCTCGCTAATAAACAGTAATTTGCTAACTAGTAACAGAAACAAACTGTAAGGAAAATCGAAATAATCACGATTTTAAAATTCACAGGGATTTTTTTTTGCATGAACGACGAATGAGAAGAAGTTAGCGGGAATTTTTTTTCAGGAAACAGGGATGCAATTACCCAGAAATACAGGGACTTTCTTGCAAAAGGGCGCTGTTCGGTCCTGGGTGCGAATTCGCGAAACCACAAGGTCTTATCTGCAAAAGTTCCAGTGGGAGGGACTGAACGTAATTTCGTGATTCACGAGGGCCCTTCTGAAAAAATACTGACATGGTGCCTCTGATGCGCGGTAATCCCACGCGAATTAAGAAGTTAGTATATATAACTCAGTGTACAAAGTTCTCAAGAAAAGATGAATAATTTATTTGGCTGACTAAGAATAATTTTTAACCTTAAAATCTCAACATGAAAACATAAAAAGAAGAGAAAATGTGTCCACTCCAAGGTTGTAGATGGCATCGTTGCATGACATGCACATCTTCTAACTTGTGAAAGGAAACTGTTAGAGCAATGGGAAGAATACAACGTGAAGATGCCTTAGACCTCTTCTGTGAGAAATCTGACAGCCATTTTTCATAGGAAGGAGAAGTGAGAGTAAATGTTCCAATCTTGTGTTCTGTCCAAGGCATGCTTGGTTAACCCTGCTATGGCTAGCTAGCTTGTATAGGCAAACTTCGCTGGACGGGAAGCAAATAAGTTTTTATCTTGCTGTGATTTCCCCGCTTATTTTATATTGTACTCTGTTGCATGTATCTTCTCAAGTCGAAGACAACTCTAATGGAATAAAGAAATAGATCCAAGAGTGCAAAATAATCCTTCTTCTCTGTCATGTTTATTTCAACCAGGACAACAGACAGAAAAAAAAAAGTTATAAAATTGTCTGGACTGTATATACTAATCTTCAATGCGATACACAAATTTGTTTATGCAGTGATTTCCTCTTTAAGGGAATACTAGCAAGATAAGCGCGGCGCACACCGTGCGCATGAACGAAAAACGAATTTGCATTTTTTCGGAGGACCGAGATGTATTTTCTAAATTTTTGGAGGGTCTTTCGGAGAGGTTTTTTTGAATAAATTTTTTTTAGGGGGTAAATGGAACAAGACATTTTTTAAAAAAAAATTCGTATGATCTTTTCACCTTTTTTTTGGGGGGGGGGGGGGGATGGACCAGGACGAAAAAATGGACAAAGACATAGTTTCCAAATTTTCGGAGGATTTTTTTGCGGTGGCACTTGGACACTCTCTAAGGTCCTCAAACCTCCCAACTTTAATACATAGTATATATTTTCTTGGAAAAAAATAGAGAAAGGATCTTCTTTTGCCGAGTTTAACACTCTATATGTTCACCGATCAATAATACATGCTTCGAAAAATACTATAGATTGAGTTGCAAAAAAAAAAAAAACTATAGAGATACAACTGCACACATATTTCTTATTCCAGAAAATATTAAAAATCAAGTTACAAAAAAATAGAGAGATAGAGTTGTACACATATTTCTTTTGACGAATTTGGTTAACAGTCTATTATTACCCGATCAACCTTCTTTTGTTGAGTTTAACACTCTATGCGTTTACCAAGTAATAATACATGTTTAAAAAATATTAGAGATCGAGTTGGGGGAAAAAGTCTAGAGATTAGAGATCGAGTTGGGGAAAAAAGTCTAGAGATAGAGCTGTACACAAATTTCTGTTGACGAAATTTTTTTCGGGAAAAACGGAGAAAGGACCCTGTTCCGGAAATTATTAGAGATGCGAACCTTTTTTGTCGAGTTTAACACTCTATGTATTCACCGAGTAATAATACATGTTTCGGAAAATATTAGAGATCGAGTTGGGAAAAAAAGTCTAAAGATTAGAGATCGAGTTGGGAAAACAAAAGTCTAGACATAGAGCTGTACACATATTTCTGTTGACAAAAATATTTTTTTGGGAAAAACGGAGAAAAGACCTGGACGTAAGGGACGAGGACTTGTTTGTTACATTTTTGGACCTGATTGCTATCGCAAAAAATTAGAAAAGTGCTCGTTCGAGATTTGTATTTAGCGGGGGTTTTCCGTAAAGTAACAAACCAGGGACCTAAATGCAATTTAGAAATATTTTTCTTACCCTCACAAAAAATCGCAAAGAACCTCTCTATAATTTATAGGGATCTATCCGTAATTTTAAAAAAAGAGGGACTTTTTCGCAATTTGGCGTGGAGTGACGTGGAGGCCCTGGTTGGCCTCCATTGTGTTCCCTTATAATAGGGTTAATATTACATATTATCTTACTCAAGCTGTTCGATGGGAGAACTTGCTGTCCCAATAGCTCTCATACCCATTCACTTATCATGAACAGCCTCATATATATGGATTATCTCTAATATGTGAACAAAAACTCAAAACAAGAACTTTTGTAGGAAAACATAAAAAAAAAATGTGGACTATCGGCCATGCTTGGATTGTTTTATAAAGGCAACCCACATTAAACAGGGAGCTAGCGGGCTCTTTCATGTTTTCTCCCCCATATACGTTTGATTGTACTGTATCATCTACCCTCTTAAATCAAAGATATTAGTCTTAGGTCCCATTTGGGACAGCTTCTACACAGTTTCTTCTTTAAAAAAATAATGGATTGTTTGCCGAACAAGAGGAGTATAGATAGTTTCTCCCAAAATCAAAAGCAGCTCTCTGCATAGAATCAGAAGCTGGGTGCCAGCTGATTCTCGCTGGCCCGGAACCTCCATGCGTAGCTGGCCTGGCCCAATTCTCCCAGATTCTCCCGTAATCCAGAATCTACAAAATCACAAACGACCTTAGATAGCCCGGCCAGCGATGCCTGCAGAGTTCATCATGTAGTCATTGCATTTAGAGCTCATACAACGTACTTTTTCGAAATAATCAACTAATTCATCCAAAATGAGTGTAACAGGCTCAGGTATATTGACCAACTCTAGTTTATCCAGCAATGGAAATTTATTATGCTAGTAAAAACTCAAAGTTCAAAGATTTAACAGTTTGATTAACTCATGGAAAATCTCTCCCATGCCCTTGATCTTTTACATCACAGCTAGGGATGAAAACGGAACGAAAATAGTTGGTAAATGGCTGTTCCGTTTCTATTTTTATATTTTTATCAGTAACGAAAACAAAATCTGAAACCCCAGAAATAGATACGGAAACGGATGCGAAACATAGCGGATACAGAAACGAAAGCGGAAAATTCTACACGAACATAGTACATGATCACAATATATATGACCACAAGAACAATGTAACACATTCCATCTCTAAGGAGGATACAAAAACAATGTTATGTTCACTGGTATCACTAGTGTAACACCCCAGCTTCTACTAAGCCCAGAATGTCACCAACATAGACCATACAACAATTAATACCATGATTAAATGGGAAATTTCAGCAGCATCTCCTTTGTTTTAGCATAAATTTGAACATCACAATATCATATCAATATGTAAGACAAACGAGATATCCATACGCAGCGATAAGGATAGCTAATCATCAACTAAAACATCAATAAGCATCGATAGCAAAATAATAAGCATCAATTTAAATCTAGGAAGTTAAAACAACTCCCTCCATAGCCCCACATGATACACATGAGGGAAACAACCAAACATACAGACCATACACTAATGATTATTGTAATACTTAATGCCGTGTTTCCAAAACAGGTGAATTAGCTAGATTATGATACTACGTGGAGGAGTGTAGCTAGATCCCTTTCACGCCGATTTCATTGTACCTAAATAAACAAACAACATAAAACACAAGCGTGAGTTCATAACTCAGCAAAGTGTATTGAAATGGATCAACAAGGATCAAGACAACAAACCATCATTCCAGTCTCCACAGTTATATCACAACACATCATATTTAACATTATATACAACCTTTAAAACAACATGCTATTCATCTCATGAGCATCTCATGAGTACTCTCATCACCATCTCATAAACATCTTCATTTATGTATTTCATTTATGCAATGCAATGCACATGTCTTCTGGAATACTCATACCGGTATGGTTGAGTGCACACCCGTCGGCATGCACCCTTTTCCCCCTTCCATCTCGAAGATGAAGGGTGCATATCACTCGCTTCCATTCACCTCGGTGATGGAATCACGATGTAGGACTTACTCGAAAGAATAGCCCCGGACTAGTCATAACTGTTCTCACCGACCCTACCGGAATAGTTATGACTTATCTCACCGGCCGGCCATGAAAATATGCCATGTATGCAAAATGGAGAGCAGCGTATACGTAAATAGAAATATTGCACTTCAACACATGGCATCTCAACATGTAGGACTGTATTCAACAATCGACGGTAGCCATTCAAAACATGGCATGTGAATCATTTGTAAACAACAAGCATATGTTTTATCATGGCATGAGGACATCATATCATCGTCAACATTTAAATCATGGCCTAAGAACATCATATCAAATATAACATGTAATTCAGGGCAAGACAACATGTTATCTATTCCAAATACTAACAAGCAATTCTAGCAACACGTATATCATATAATCCACGCAACACACTTGCCTTCAACCGAGGGGGACGGAGTGGCGGGACGTAGAGGGTACTCCCGGAGGCACACCACCTGCAAATACGTGCCACACACTCAAATCGAGTCCAAAAGCAGCACACATATAAATCCCACTACCCGACTTCGCTTACAACTCCTAAAATCAGAAAACAGCAAATCTGTCCCTTCGGGACAGCAGCATTCCAATGGGCATAACTTCGATTCTAGGACTCCAAATTGAATAAACGAGTACATCCCCGCGTAGCTTAGGAAATTTCCCAACTTTTTCTAGTTATAGGGAAAGACTAATTCGGACTCTAATGTTGTTTAATCTAACGTTGAACACGAACTGTCCCAATCTCGTCACCGATTTGACAGCGCTCGGTAAAACGGTCATATCTCCCAAACGGCTGGGCGGATTTTAACGTTCTTTATATGCACGGAAAGATAAGGAAATTATCTACAACTTCCTAAAAGTCCGTACGGTCAGATTCAAACTCAAAATTGGCGAAAACGCCTGCCCTAGTTCGGGTTCCCAATCTGCCCGATCAGAACGCGAATACAACTCTAGTTTTCAACAAATCTACCCCATGGCAGCACCTCCCATGATCCAAAAACATGATAATCCACCACTACACAGCATATAATCAATCCCCAAAGGTTTCCCCCATTACCTTCTTGAAGAACCACGAATCGATCGCTCTCCTTCGCGCGAACTCCACCCGATCTCTCCCCACGCGACGTGGCTACCGGTTCTCCTTGTCGCGGATCCTCCTACCGGCGAGGGCAGCACCATGGCGTGGCATGGCAGCGAGGGGGACGCATCAAGGGCACGTGGTGGTGGGGGAGGAGGCGCAAGGAGGAGGGGTGGTGCGGCTTGGGGTGTGGAGGAAGAGGAGGAGGGGCTAGAGGGAGGAGGAGATGGGAGATGAGGGGATGGGGGCTGCGTAATGGAGGGGTGGGGGCTAGGGCAGCAGGGTGTGCTGCCCACCCACTACTCCCACATGGGCCCAAGTGCCCCACCTCCGGCCCACGAATTCCCCCCAAGGCCCAAATCGACCTCGGAGAGGCCGGAAGCTTGAGCTTGACCGAACGCAGCGTTAAAACGTGAAATCTCAGGGTTTTAGTTGCAAAATCCCCAACTTATCCCATTTTACCACATTTTATAACCTATTATCACAAATTATAAAGTCTCGACATTCCATAGTATCACATTCTACCCCCCTTAACTGGATTCGACCTCGAATCTTACACGTCAACTCTAAAACCATGCCCACTAGGGACTCATCTTCTTTGCGAACTCAACACACCCATGCAAAGACTCAAACAGTAGCAACGACAACTCAATTCTCCAAATCCATCTATTAACAAGAGTGACTTGACTTAGCTTAGCTAAGCACAACTTGACATGATTCCTCATTTACTTCAATCTCTATCATGATTCACAAACTCCGAATGACACAATCATCTTGAAACACATCCCTTTTTCATCATTAGTATTAAAACGGTCAACCGAGGTTCCAAACTTGAACCCCCCAAAAAGACCATTTACGCAAAACCCCATCTCTTCCAATTATTTGACCCCCTTTCGCAAGGAATCAAAATTTACTAATGTCATCTTCGCTCATAGCCTACATCAACCATACTTTCCTTTCGACTGCCAACCACATTACACTTTTCATTCTATCCTCTCCCAGGCATAACGCACACCCAGGGACGTCTAGCTAAGACAATGTCCACGACAAAGCATTTTACATCACAATTTCTATAACATTTGCTTCCACCCAACGATACTTTCAACCAAATTCAAACCACGACATCAACAACCTCCATCATCATCCACCCTCACTAATGTCCAAAGACCTAGACCAAGTTAGGACCGTAACTCACTACCAAATCTCAATTGGCACTTTTCCCAAGAGGATGTCGCCCTCACAAACCATTCACACAAACAACGAAGCCCACGAGTATAGCTCTTAGATTATACTCAACAATAACCCGAGGCCCTTCTTATTCTCGCTCCTATCAATAGTGCAAAAGAAGTACGATTCTTTTGAATCCAAGTAGACCACATACAACAACTCGAACCTCAAAGCGCCACAAATCACTTTGGAAAGAACCTGATAACATTGAAAGACAACCCTTTTGCTTTTCCTAAGTCAAGACGAAAAGGAAAACTCAAATCTCCAATCAACGCGATACAATTCGCATCGGGGAGCACTCAAACAAATAGAGACCCCACACAATTCTCTTGACAGAAGTTCTCAACAATTAAAGACAACTCGACTCGCTTTCACCACAACCAAACTTTTCACTTTAACCAAAATCAACATCTTGGAAGAGAACTGCCACAAAAAACTCTCGAAGAGAAAGGGAAACTCAAATCCCTTGCATAACAAAACCAAAATACCAGCATTTATCCATTCATTCATTTTCATGCTAGAGAGCAATGAAAATCTCGATTCATAACACGAATGCGAATTCTACAAGAGCACTTCGGATTAGTCATATGTCTCTATATGACTTTCTCACCGTCCTGGCTCAACAACTCTTTTATGCTTATAAAAACGATGTCATGAATCTTTTTCACCATTTATTCATCATGTAACCACGATACCCATTAACCATTCACACAGAGACTTCATTCTCTTTGTCACATGATTGACACCCAACAACATCGATGGTTGCTCAAATTCGCATAACCTACGACGGCGTTAGCAAGAAAAATACCATATCGCATCACAACCCAACAACCACTTGACGCAATGCGTGCAAAACATCGCATTTTAACCAAAGCCAATATGAAGATAGCATCAACTCTCAAATCAAACATCTACGCCTAATAACCGCTACCAATTCTCTTAAAGAGAAAGGAAACACATTCCCAGCAGGGAACATTTTACCAACAAAATCACTTATGAAACAATCATAAGACTCACCTTTTGAAACGCTACTTAAAACCACACACGTTTCCCAAATACATCCAACTCTAGTCACGATAAAATTACAATTTAAGCGCTTAACTCGAGTTACCAAAGATAAATCAGTTGAACGCTAAAGAGAGCGTCCCACTCCAACGCTTTGGGTGTTAACCCATACTCATAGCATAGACTAAGCAGATTAACCCAAATCCAATGATTGGCATGGTTCAATACTCTTAGCCAAAGCGGATGTCATAATCACCCAAATCCCGAGAAGTCCAACACTTTGTTGCACACAAGCTACAACATCCGCTCTTGATAAAATCACTTTTCACCTGCTCATATAACCACAATTGATTATATTACCAACGAACCGTAGACCATATCTACCGTATGACAACCAACAAGGAGAACCACGTTCTCACAACTCCAAAGACAATTAACTTATCAGTTAATCCAACATAAGACGCATATCAACAACTTCTTTTGGTCTACTAACCATGACGAACCATTATTCATGCAACTTATTATCCCAAGCGTAGCACACATCTCTTTACAATTATTCCGGCGTAATTAACACTTACCACAGGTATAATCCCTAAGTCACATATTCCATATCACCTGTTCATTCCACCAATAATTAATACTAACCACGCGACACGATCTCCACTAGACATCCCTCATAAATACGGATCCCAGACAGACATCTGTCAAGAATAATTCAACCTTTCCTACAATCATTCCATATATCCCCATTAATTGATTACACGTAATTTTAAGTCACATTGTCGACCCACAATATTAACTGACCCACCAGCTACAATAGGCAGAATTTCACACCATCTTCTTGCTATAACAAGTTCATCAACCGAGACATTATATGCTAACTAATCTCAAACATCCATTAGATTCCATAACCCGCATCACTTTGCACACACCACTAATCAACTTTCACCTTGGATCACCTGACGTCTCGTTTAATCATCTCTTATCAACACAATATTTTAGTTTATCTTTAAACAAACAACAAATTCACTTTAACCGAACCACCAGCTCATATCATCCGAAAACTCTAACTTCTCGTCATACACTTAACTTCTTAAACATCCGAATCACGCACCCAACTCTTAAGGAAACCATAATTGCTCCAGAAAAGAACAACACCCAAAACACCTTTCCTTCCGGAAAGCTCAACCATAAATCACAAGAGAAGTCAACTCTTAAATTCACAAATGCAGACATGCAACTACTCCACAACTCTCGAGATCAACAACTTCCGCGAAGGAAGATGGTTGCAAGAGGGAAAACCCGGCGATTAACCAAATTTTTTTTTTCAGATAAGGCCATAACCCCAAACTTCAAACTTTCACGAAACAAACGGTTTTTTTCAAAGATGAATTCCCAAGCAAGTCATCATTGCAATCAAACACCACTTAGGCCCCAACAACAAGATCTGGCACAACACCGCAATAACTCTTTTAAACCTCGAAAAAAGATAAACACAAGAATAAATTGAAAACTTTCTCCGTAAAGCAACCGATCAACCACATCCTTTCCGACAAAACCTTGACACCTAAATCCATGCGACTTAGATTTTTCATCGGAACTTCAATAACTTCTTTTCAAGTTGGAGAATGGTAACCCAAGAATCAATCTATAAATTTCTCTATAAGGCAAACAACAAATCCAAGCGTCAAAGCTGGCAAGATGACCAAAAGAGGCGCAACCCTAAATTCTTCTTTTGTCTTTAACCAAAGAAGACAAAACCAAAACCACCAAAAGAACTATCGGTGAGTATCCAAAACCGAACACTTTTTCTTTTATTTCAACCAACCAAAACCGTTCGTCAAAACGGCAAAGGAAATTCGGAGGGTCAATCCACAACTCTACTACTCGACTCCAACCAACTACCCAATCTACGACAGATAGGATAAGCACTCTCCCAACAGGAGGTTAAAAGTCCATCGGTGATGGCACTAACCGGCCACACCGTCAAACCCAACATTACTACAAACAACAGAAGGTGACCGAAACCCTTTCGGCACCACAACCCACATAATCTCAAATGTATCAACACAATCAATTCTTTCATAAACATAGCCACATATATTACCAAATGTAACATTCAACATCAAAGCTTAAATACAACATTTAAGCGTAAAGCAACGGTACCCATACCCATTCCTATCAGGCAACAGAGTGTGTCAAGTTTTAAATTAATTATTCCACTTACACAAGTTTTAATGTTGCTATCCTATGGCAAAGTTTTAAGTAAAACCTAAGCCATGTTTCTAGGTTATCCCAGTTCATATTTTAGTTGAACCTATAGTATGACACTAAATACACATTCCAGGGACCTACGACCAGCTCGATACCAATCAGTGTAACACCCCAGCTTCTACTAAGCCCAGAATGTCACCAACATAGACCATACAACAATTAATACCATGATTAAATGGGAAATTTCAGCAGCATCTCCTTTGTTTTAGCATAAATTTGAACATCACAATATCATATCAATATGTAAGACAAACGAGATATCCATACGCAGCGATAAGGATAGCTAATCATCAACTAAAACATCAATAAACATCGATAGCAAAATAATAAGCATCAATTTAAATCTAGGAAGTTAAAACAACTCCCTCCATAGCCCCACATGATACACATGAGGGAAACAACCAAACATACAGACCATACACTAATGATTATTGTAATACTTAATGCCGTGTTTCCAAAACAGGTGAATTAGCTAGATTATGATACTACGTGGAGGAGTGTAGCTAGATCCCTTTCCATACGCCGATTTCATTGTACCTAAATAAACAAACAACATAAAACACAAGCGTGAGTTCATAACTCAAAGAAAGTGTATTGAAATGGATCAACAAGGATCAAGACAACAAACCATCATTCCAGTCTCCACAGTTATATCACAACACATCATATTTAATATTATATACAACCTTTAAAACAACATGCTATTCATCTCATGAGCATCTCATGAGTACTCTCATCACCATCTCATAAACATCTTCATTTATGTATTTCATTTATGCAATGCAATGCACATGTCTTCTGGAATACTCATACCGGTATGGTTGAGTGCACACCCATCGGCATGCACCCTTTTCCCCCTTCCATCTCGAAGATGAAGGGTGCATATCACTCGCTTCCATTCACCTCGGTGATGGAATCACGATGTAGGACTTACTCGAAAGAATAGCCCCGGACTAGTCATAACTGTTCTCACCGACCCTACCGGAATAGTTATGACTTATCTCACCGGCCGGCCATGAAAATATGCCATGTATGCAAAATGGACAGCAACGTATACGTAAATAGAAATATTGCACTTCAACACATGGCATCTCAACATGTAGGACTGTATTCAACAATCGACGGTAGCCATTCAAAACATGGCATGTGAATCATTTGTAAACAACAAGCATATGTTTTATCATGGCATGAGGACATCATATCATCGTCAACATTTAAATCATGGCCTAAGAACATCATATCAAATATAACATGTAATTCAGGGCAAGACAACATGTTATCTATTCCAAATACTAACAAGCAATTCTAGCAACACGTATATCATACAATCCACGCAACACACTTGCCTTCAACCGAGGGGGACGGAGTGGCGGGACGTAGAGGGTACTCCCGGAGGCACACCACCTGCAAATACGTGCCACACACTCAAATCGAGTCCAAAAGCAGCACACATATAAATCCCACTACCCGACTTCGCTTACAACTCCTAAAATCAGAAAACAGCAAATCTGTCCCTTCGGGACAGCAGCATTCCAATGTGCATAACTTCGATTCTAGGACTCCAAATTGAATAAACGAGTACATCCCCGCGTAGCTTAGGAAATTTCCCAACTTTTTCTAGTTATAGGGAAAGACTAATTCGGACTCTAATGTTGTTTAATCTAACGTTGAACACGAACTGTCCCAATCTCGTCACCCGATTTGACAGCGCCGGTAAACGGTCATATCTCCCAAACGGCTGGGCGGATTTTAACGTTCTTTATATGCACGGAAAGATAAGGAAATTATCTACAACTTCCTAAAAGTCCGTACGGTCAGATTCAAACTCAAAATTGGCGAAAACGCCTGCCCTAGTTCGGGTTCCCAATCTGCCCGATCAGAACGCGAATACAACTCTAGTTTTCAACAAATCTACCCCATGGCAGCACCTCCCATGATCCAAAAACATGATAATCCACCACTACACAGCATATAATCAATCCCCAAAGGTTTCCCCCATTACCTTCTTGAAGAACCACGAATCGATCGCTCTCCTTCGCGCGAACTCCACCCGATCTCTCCCCACGCGACGTGGCTACCGGTTCTCCTTGTCGCGGATCCTCCTACCGGCGAGGGCAGCACCATGGCGTGGCATGGCAGCGAGGGGGACGCATCAAGGGCACGTGGTGGTGGGGAGGAGGCGCAAGGAGGAGGGGTGGTGCGGCTTGGGTGTGGAGGAAGAGGAGGAGGGGCTAGAGGAGGAGGAGATGGGAGATGAGGGGATGGGGGCTGCGTAATGGAGGGGTGGGGGCTAGGGCAGCAGGGTGTGCTGCCCACCCACTACTCCCACATGGGCCCAAGTGCCCCACCTCCGGCCCACGAATTCCCCCCAAGGCCCAAATCGACCTCGGAGAGGCAGGAAGCTTGGAAGCTTGACCAAAGCAGCGTTAAAACGTGAAATCTCAGGGTTTTAGTTGCAAAATCCCCAACTTATCCCATTTAACCACATTTTATAACCTATTATCACAAATTATAAAGTCTCGACATTCCATAGTATCACAACTAGTGTCGGCGTATTTTACGCCGGGGTCCCCACTCCCCCGCAATAAAAGAGACCACCGGGCGGGCAGGGCGCATCTGGGCACACCGCCGCAGGCAAGCAGCAACTCCCCGGCATGGTCGCCCCAGTGGACAAGTGGCGATCAGGCCACGTCACTGGGCGCCCAGGAAGGTGGTCGCCCAAGGGACACGTGGCAGACAGGCCACGCCCTAGGGCGACCAGCGAGGCGGTCGCCCGTTGGACAGGTGGCGACCAGGCCACACCATTGGGTGCCCAGGAAGGTGGTCGCCCAAGGGACACGTGGCGAACAGACCACGCCCCTGGGCGACCAGCAAGGTGGTCGCCCAGTGGACAGGTGGCGACCAGGCCACACCACTGGGCGCCCGGGAAGGTGGTCGCCCAAGGGACACGTGGCAGCCAGGCCACGCCCCTGGGCGACCAGCAAGGTGGTCGCCCAGCGGACAGGTGGCATGCAGCGCCCAGATCAAGGGCATTTAATGCGAGTCGTGCGCATTAAATGCAAAGCGTGGAGGGTGCAGTATGGCGGCGCGCCTTCCCCAGGCGTGCATAAATTGCGTGTGACATCACGGCAACACCTCACCCCCTGACGGAACGGGTAGCGTTGGCGGACGTGGGGCCCGAGGCGGGGTGTGACGGTTGCGGCAGATAATAATGGGATGTAAGAACAGGGACGTGCGCATTAAATGCGCCCTTGTCAGTGTAATGAGTGTGCCTTGCCGTGTAAGCCTCTCATGTGCCCCCGGGAGCCCAAGTATAAGAGGAGGCCGGGATGCATGGGAGAGGGGGTTCGATTCATTGTTAGTAGGTTTCATACTCTCAAGCAAGAACACAAGTAATAACAAGAAAGGCAGGACTAGGGCTGTTACTCTTCGGGGGGCCCGAACCTGGGTAAACCCTAGCATCCCCGTTCCTCTGAGCTTCACCGGCACCCCGTTCATCTTCCTTCCACCGGCGATTACACCGAAAGCCCCCCGTCCGAACCTTATAAGAACCCGATCCGGAGGTGCCTGTTGGCTAGAACGCCGACAGTGACGCGCCAGGTAGGGGCTATTGGTGGTTAGATTGCCCTCTCCCTTCCGTTTTCAGCTCGAAGCTCAGCAGAAGTAGGGGCGCTTGTCTGCATGGCGGAGTCGCACTCCAAGCGCAGTAGTCTGCCCGAGGAAAGCGGCGCCCATAGCCGGTCCCGGCGTTCGGGGAGGGAGCCGGGCCACCCGGGTCCCTCCGCTGCGGGAGGGGCACGCGTGGCTCCCACGCCCGGGGGTCCGCCCGTCCAACGGCGCTTGGCGCTAGGGGACGACACCCCCGCGCGAAGCCTTCATGCGGCCCGGCTGCTTCTCGATCATCCTCCAGTAACGCTGGGGGGGGGACACCCCAGCCACTCCATGGCTGCGGGATATCATCCACCTGGTCGACGCCGCTCAACAACAGGTTAAAGCGACAACCACCTGGCGGACGAGCTCGCCCAGCTCGCCTCAACCAGATCTCCTGTGCCGGTCGGGGTCTTTGAAGAAAGGCTTCCGCGACTGTCCATCGCAGCCCGCGTCCCTGGTGGGGACGATGGTGATGCCGCTTCAGCCCTCGCCCTTGGAGGGAAAGTGGTTCCGGTGGAAACACCGGCCAAAGCGAGATGCCGGACGACCACCTGCGTGGTCATTTGTATGACCGGAAGACACATGGATGGATCCGATCCTGGCCTACCTGCGGGATCAAGTGTGCCCCGATGATGATGCGTCAGCAGAGAAGGTAGCGCGGAAGACCAAGTGATATACCCTGGTGGGCGGGGACTTGTACCGTCGGGGTAAGAACGGAATTCTTCTGAAGTGCATCACTCGGGAAGAGGGGAGCGGTTTGCTCTCGGCTATCCATGGAGGCGTGTGCGGGAGCCATGTGTCCAGACGAACGATGGCGGGAAAGGCTTTCCGTCAAGGGTTCTATTGGCCAACCGCCCTCCAGGATGCCTGCGAGCTGGTGAGGAGATGTGAGGCGTGCCAGTTCCACGCCAAGCAGATCCACCAACCAGCCCAGGCCCTGCAAACTATCCCGCTCTCTTGGCCCTTCGCGATGCGGGGCTGGATATCTGAGCCCGTTCGCGGGCCACGGGGGGCTACACCCACCTGTTCGTCGCCATCGACAAGTTTACTAAGTGGGTGGAAGCCGAGGCAGTAAGGTCCATCACTGCCGCAGCTGCGGTCAAGTTCATGCAAGGGATTTTCGCCCGTTTTGGGGTCGCCAACCGCATCATCACCGATAACGGCACACAGTTCACCAGCGCGGTCTTCTTGGATTTCTGCGAAGAAATGGGCACCAAGGTCTGCTTTGCCTCGGTCGCCCACCCCAAGAGCAACGACCAAGTCGAGCAGGCCAATGCGCTGGTGCTGAAGGGCCTCAAGACGCGGGCATTCGATCGGCTCCACAAGCGCGGGGCCCGGTGGTCTGAAGAGCTCCCGGCAGTGCTATGGTCACTTCGGACTACCCCTAGTCGGGCCACCGGGGAAACCCCCTTCTTCCTGGTCTACGGCGCGGAAGCTGTTCTCCCTTCGGAGCTGGAGCTGGGGTCACCGCGCGTCGCTGCGTTTGTGGAAGAAGACCAGGAAGACCTGCGTCGGAACGATGTCAACCTCCTGGAAGAAGCGCGAGATCGGGCGGCTCTGCGCGCCGCAAAGTACCAGCAAAGTCTCAGGCGGTACCACGCCTCCCGTGTCAATGAGAGAACACTGGCAGCGGGCGATCTGGTCTTGCGAAGAATCCAGTCGCATGCCGGGTTGCATAAACTGTCTCCCCAGTGGGAGGGACCCTTCAAAGTGGTCTCACTCTCTCGTCCCGGGGCGGTCAGGCTGGCCACTGAAGACGGCGAAGAACTGGCGAACTCCCAGAATATAGAAAATCTGCGCAAGTTCTACCCTTGATCGGTTGTAAGTCCCAGGCCCCGTTCCCCGACCGGCTGGAGTGTGTCTTCCTCTCCACCGCGGGTCGGGGGAGGCCTTCCGTTTGAAATTAAATACTCATTTTCCTTATCCAAAATAGTTGTTCTTCCTGCCCTCTTTTCGGTCTTCTGCCTTCGGTCGGGTAGTGCCAGGGCACTTGCCTCTGGTACCCTGCCACCCTGCAAAGCCCCAATAGCAAAGGCAGGATCACTAAGTGAGAGCGGCGCGCGGGAGTGGGTGATTGGATGGCTAGTTCAGCACGATCCCCAGCACGGTCATGACACTCCGGGTGTCCCCGTGGGGGTCGGCGACTTGAGCACCAGTGCCAAGAACCTAAGGCCCTGCCCGGACTCACTAAGTGTTCGCCCCCTAGAGGCTATTTGGGAGTCAAAATTTTGCTAAGGTAAGGGGTACGAGGGAAATGATTCCCTGGCACAAGACCTTAAGTCTTTGAGCGGCCACGTGTTGGCTCGCGCGGAACAGGAAAGATTAGGGTAAAAGAGATCTTTAAGTGATATAGCGGGAACTTGTGCTCCCGTTTCATGTAAAATGTTTTGCATCTAAAGTCTTTACAGGTGAAAGCCAAAAGAAAGAAACTACGCTGCTGGGGGATCTTCCTCGTCCTCCACCGCCGCTTCGGCGGCCGCCACGTCCTCGTCAACTGGGCCGACGTCCAGCCTCATCGCCACGTCTTCCGCATCGGCCTCCATCTGGGGGTTCTCCATCGCCAGCTGCGCGGCGACCTGCTCGGAGGCGTCGTGGACCCGCTCCTCCGCCTGCGCCCAGTCACGTTCGATTCCCTGAACCGTGGCCTCAGGGTCGAAGTTGGGGTCGCGGCTAGCGCAGCAAGCCAGCACGAACTTCGTCGTGGCCGCCGCAACGGCGCGTCCCTCCTGGGCGGACCGGGCAGTGAGGGCGGCGGGCAGGTGCGTAAGGAAGTCCGCAGTCCGGCCAAGGCAGAATGCATAATGCCGCGGCCTCTCCTCCCGCGGCCCCGACTGCTCCAGCCCCAGTGGAGCAAGACTGGCCACCGTCCGGTCGAAGGCGTGGCGCAGCATCTCTATGGTATCCACCTCCGACTGGGCCCGATCGACCCTTTCCGCCTCCAGCTCCGCGGCGAGCTCTTCGGCGAGGCGGGCGCTTTGCTCCCGCTACTCTCGCTCCCGCCGCAGCTGCACCTCCAACCCCGCTCCCCGTTCACTTAAATCTTCCACCTCCTTGCGAAGGCGGTTGATTTCAGCTCCCGCCTCCGTGAGCCGCTCCCTGCTTGTCACCAGACGGGTGCTCGTGCTGGAGTAGAGCTCGCTAAGAGCCGCCAGCAGAGCATCCACGTCCGCCGAAGGAATGGAGGCGGAGGGGATCTGAGGCGGCGCGAGGCAGCGGGACACTGGTCTGAGCAGCGGCGGTAGCATTTGCCAGGGATCGCCCCCCTCCACCTGCTCGTCCTGGGGGTCGGTGACCCCGGGTGGCGCGCCCCCTGCAGCCACGGCGCCTGGATCGCCCCCAACTTGGACGGTGGGAGTGTCCGAAGCAGGAACCCTGAAAAAGAGAAAGAGGTAAGTGACGGGGAGATGCTGTTCGAAGAAACTTAATTTTCATATCGCATGTGCATTTTTGAAAGAGTACCTAGGTGACGGCCTCGGGAATCAGGGCGCGCTCGGAGTGAGGACCAGTCCCCAGCAGTCTTCTTGGTGCAGTCCCTAGCGGCCTAGGGACCGTGGCGAAGGAAGGAATCGCCATTCTTGGCGGGCGGAAGGAAGAATCACAGCTGGCCGCGCCGGCGGAGGAAGAATCGCCCATTGGCGGCGGCGAAGAAGAATCGCCGTTAGCCGTGGCCAGGCCATCTTGTCGATGAAGCCGGGCGGCGGTGTTGCCCGCCATCGAGGCGGAGGCGAAGAAAAGGCCGGCCGGAGGTCCGTCGTCGTCGCCCAGAAGTGGGAGAAAGACGAAGTCCCGCCAGTTGACGAACCCCCCGCCACCATTGAGGAGCCGGCTGCGTGAAGAAGTCCCAGCGGCGCGTGAAGACCCGCCCGGCCGAACCAGAGGCGGGGCCTTTGGGAACGACCCCCGTTGGCGTCATCGTCGTCCGGACGCCTGCGTCTCCCCAGGTCACCCCTCCCCTGACCACCGGCGGGAGGAGGGTCCCGAATTGTCAAGGGCACCTGGCGGGTTCCGACGGGCGTGCCCATAGCGTCCATCGACGGCATGGTGCGAATTATCGCCGCGCGCTCCCCCGACGATAACCGGCAGAGCGGGACTGCGCCGTCTGGGAACGGCGGAACGGGGCTGAAAAAGCCCAGCTGCGCCATCCACCTGTCAATCACGTCGGGAGCCAGGTTCCCGGCGGCTGACAACAACAAAAAAGAAGGAAGAGAGAAGCCCCAGAAGACAGAAGCGCTGTCAGCACCGGATTTAACCAATAAAGAAGAAGGGCAAAGGATGATCCAAGGTGAAGCGGGTTACCTCCAATAATACTCCGGGTCCCGTCGCCCACGCCCATATACTGCCAGGCCGGGCGGACGCGACGGCGTAGAGGGCACAGCCTCCGGGAGACGAAATCCCGGACGACCATGGGCCCTGTCAGACCCACCGCCTGCATCTGGTCAACACGAGCTAGAATCACCCAGAGCTCGAGCGTCTCGCTCACGTGGGCCCCCCAATTGAGGTTGCTGACCGCCGGACCAGTCGGAAGCTCCAGCACCTCAATGCCGCTGTCATCCTCGACGTACACCCAATCTTCGCGCCAGTTCCTCCAACTGGACCGGCAATCCAGTGGGATGTAGCGCGACATGGACCCATCGCGAAGCCGCAGGTGGCAGCTCCCGGTAACAGGCGAATTGCCGCAGCGAAGAGGTATAGAAAAGCAGGATGTTGGGTAGCACTCCTATGAACATTTCGCAGAAGTGGGAGAAGGCAGAAAGGAGGACGACGGAGTTGGGGGGAAGATGGATGTGGTGAATGGCGTAGAAGTTAAGAACGGAAAGATAAAAATCGGAAACCGGCGGTAGCAAGCCGGCAAGAAGCTGCCACCCGAAGAAAACCACTTCTCCGGGCCGGCAGTAGGGCTCGACGGTCCCAGGGCAGACGCGGAGGGCGCCCGCGGTTACGTTCCGAGAGAGCCTAGCGGCAACCTCCTCCTCGACGGTCGACGAGGGGAGAACGGGAGCCATCGGGCGCGGGAAAGTGTCGAAGCGCGTCGGCGAAGAAGAAGGAGAAAGAAGCTCTAGAGCGGGAAGAAAAGTTAGAAAGAGGTAGAACCGCTCCCCCCCTCGGTCGACCTCTTATAAGGCTGCAAGGGAGGGATCGATGGGAAAACCGAAAGGGCGCGGCGGTTCGAAAAAAAGGAGTTCAAAAGCCCCGTTGAGAAGGCGCGTCCCAAGGGTCGTGCGGCAGTTGCCAGGTGGGAATAACTGCACGAACCGCCTTGAGGACCGGAAGAAGCCAGAAGGTCCCTTGAAGGCTGCGGGGCGTGCGGGCTTATTAATGGCCCCACCCGGGAGACTAAGCGGTTTCCCGAGGGGCATTTAAAAGAAAGAAAAAGGAAGATGGTAGGCCAAAAGGCTCTCCTGGGTGGGCCCGGGGGCTACTGTCGGCGTATTTTACGCCAGGGTCCCCACTCCCCCGCAATAAAAGAGACCACCGGGCGGGCAGGGCGCATCTGGGCACACCGCCGCAGGCAAGCAGCAACTCCCCGGCATGGTCGCCCTAGTGGACAAGTGGCGACCAGGCCACGTCACTGGGCGCCCAGGAAGGTGGTCGCCCAAGGGACACGTGGCAGACAGGCCACGCCCTAGGGGGACCAGCGAGGTGGTCGCCCAGTGGACAGGTGGCGACCAGGCCACACCACTGGGCGCCCGGGAAGGTGGTCGCCCAAGGGACACGTGTGGCGAGCCACGCCCTGAAGCGACGGCAAGGTGGTCGCCAATGGACAGTGGCATGCAGGTGTAACATCCTCAAATTTATAAAAGTTTAAAATCCAATATTAAAAATGTGAAATTTTTTCATTGTTGAATTTCTTGTTTTCATGTGCATTTGTTGAATTGATTGTTGACTGAAATGATTATTGGAAAAGAGAAAAAGAAGAAGAATATGAAATATAAAATGGTAAGATGGTAAGAAAAGAAATTACCATGGTAAAAAGCTTTGGATAATCTTGCCAAGCTCTGGAAAATGCTTCTAGCTGGTCAAAAGACCATGTGCATGCAATTGTTAGTCAAGAAAACAATTTAAAATGGTAAATTTTATTTCTGTCCTGAACCATGTCAGATTTTTAAAGAGAGTTGTGGAGCAATCTTGACCTTGGAATTTTTACCATAAGATCTAGGACATATCACCTTCTTCCACAAAAAGTTTCAAAAATTAATAAGCAATTTTGCTATAAGTTAGCATTTAATTAAAGCAGATTTGAAATTCTGCAGAAAACAGTAAAAGAATTTTAGAAAAATAAATAATGCGAATTTAATGTTGAAATTTTTATGGTAGATCCATATTATAAGTCCACACCTTCAGTAAAAATTTCAAAAATAAATATGTTTATTTAGTCCCTTAATCAAGCTAAAAACCAAGTTGGTTTTCCTGTGCAGTCGGCAATGTCAGATTTTTAATTAAATCACCGTAGATCATTTTAACCCCAAAATTTTACTGGAGGTATATATCTTAGCTGTTAGCTTATTCAAAAAGTTTCGAAAAATCTGGCGACGAAGTGACCCGGGAATTAAATGAGTTTGCTGCGCTGTCGGGGGAAAGATCTAGTTTCCTCTCCCTCTCTCACTTACGAGTGGACCCACGTGTGCAAGGACGCTGCCGACGGGTCCCGTAGCTTCCCGTCACTGCCAGGTGGGACTCCACCTCACCCGCGTCCGTTTCCTCTCTTCTTCTTTCTTTCCCTTCTCGTCTCACTTTGCAAGTGGCAGTGCCCCACTTGTCGGCTCTTCCTTCTTCCTCCCTCTTCTCTATTTCTCTGTCTTTCTCTCTCTCGTTTAGCAGCCGAGGAAAATCTCCTCAAACCGCCTCAACCCTTGTCGTTTCCAGCCGCAATTGGGTGCGCCTCGAGGCTCCCTGCCAGCTCTCAACCTCACCCACACTGTGTTCCTTTGACCCTTGGCCGAGCTGAAGAGAGGACTTCCAGAGATCGCCATCTTCCCTTTCCAGATCAATCCCACACCTTGCCGTCTCCCGTGCTTATTTAAGGGGACGAGAAGCACGTTCAAACCCAGCTGAACCCGGAGAAATCACTCACTCATCCTCTCGCGCCCTAAACTACATAAACCGAACTCATCTTCCTCAACTCCGGCGCAACCCGATTTGGGGGAAACTCCAAATTGCTACGTCTCGGTAAGGGCACGTCCAAATTGTTTGGTCTTGGAGTATCTTTGGGAGCTAACGAACCTTATGCGCGTCTTGTTTCAGCCTGGAGTGCTCCGAGTTTCTTTCACGTCGTGCCTGCTCTTCCGCCATTGACGCCGCACGGTGAGAACACCACTCGGCCACCCATCCTTTAATCCAAGAGCTCGAGTAGAGTCGCTAGGACCCCTTGAAGCTTACGCGCATGACCTTCAAGCTCAAAAAGCCCCGTAGCGCCGTCGCACTTTGCGCCACCGTGAAGCGCCGCCGTCCAACGCCGAGAGCCCAATTCTTCCGAACACCACCCATATCCGAGTAGTTCCCTAGGTTCATCATGATCCAGTAATGCCGTAGGAGCTGACCAAACCCGATCGACGTCGCCGGTTGCCGCCGGCGAGGCCGTCGACCATTTTCCCCTTGGCCAGAGTCAGCCATGCGAGCCCGACCACTCGACCTCACGCACGGCGTGCGCGCCCATGGAGCGCCGAAGTGGGACCCATCGTCAGCGACTGCAACCCGCATTCAAAAGCCCAGCCGCGCAAAGCGTTGGAAATACGCTTTCCTTTAAGGAAAACGTATTTTCCAATTTCTTGTATTTTAATGAAACCGAATTGATTCAAACTGTTATATCTTTTGAACCATAGCTCCAAATTGAGTGAAACCAATTTCTAAATTCATCATAAATCATTTAGTTTCATAATATGCAAAAATATTTGAAACTTGTTTAGCAAATTAACTTTGAATTTAAATTTGAATCTTGAAATTTGAATATGTTGCATATAGAAATTTTGCAAATAAAGTCCAAATTGAATGAAACCAACTTTGTTGGAATCTTCAGGTCAAATACTACTCAAATATGTAATTAGATTTGGATTTGGAGTTAGTTTGTGAAATTTTCATATTAGGACTTTACTTAATGCATAAATTTAATATAGTTGTGATAACTTAATGAAAAAGCATCCAAATTGAATGAAACTTGTTTCTTTGTGCTCATTACACTAATTAGAATTAAATGGTAATATGAAAGTTAGGGTACACCATGAACTTTCATTAAATATGATTAAGGTTGCTTTGCATGCTAATTCATGTTAGTATAATTAATCATACAACCTGAAAATGAATTTCATTATATTCAGCTTTACAATCTTAGCTTCCTGAATTCGTATATTAAAATGAAATAATACATAAATAAAGGTAGTCATGTTGTATGTCATTAAGCTTTTGCCTTAAGCCCAAAATCTTATGACTTGATTAGTTTGGATTGATTAAGTGATTACTATCATTGATTGATTTGGACTAATTTCATTTGAATCTTTCAACTGCTATCCTTGTTGTTTATGTATTTGCTTCTTTTATCGATATTGAAGTATTCTATTTGCCATGTTCTTAATCGACGTATAGACGCTGAGACTACCGACTACGCTATCGACGACACTGATCCAGCTTACACTGCTGAGGAGCAAGGCAAGCACCCCCTTGATCATTTTGATCCCAGATTTTATAATCAACTAAAATGTGATTAAGAATCTTCCTGCATGTTTATATTTCGATAAATCCTTATTTTGCGTTACTTGGTAGTTATAACCCAAATTGATGGATTTCCTTAATCATATGGACATACGATCCGTAAAAACCCTAGGAATGGTTAAGTTCATTAAATTGGGTATAATCGCTTATTAATCTGCACATGCTTAGCACTGCTTTAGGTCAAAGTTGGAAATGTTTACACCCACACATCATTCTTTATGAAATCTTTTTATGGTTTATTTAAGCAGTAAAGGATACTGGTAGTTTGATAAAAATGAAAATAAAACTACTGTTTTGACGTGGGTGATTATTGGCAATAGCCGGTTGTACATGTTTTAACGTTAATGCGTAGATAGGAGTGGAGTATCGCCCATGTCACTTTAAGGACCGAACGTAGTGTTGCATGATCCAAGTATAACCGTACATCCACAAGTACTGTAATGGGACAGTCTTAACTTATTAAATTATTTGGGAATTAGCTTTGCACATTGGTAGGCAGTTGTAGCACGGGCATTCCGAATATAGGTTTGCTCGAGGGAGGTGTCATCACCGAGGTGTTGGCATCTGCCATTGTAACGGTGTACGCCTGGCTATGAATTTGGGGTCATTTATTATTCCTGGTGGGTCACTAACTCCGGAATTTCTATTCCTGGTGGGTTACTGACTCCGGAATTCCCTTTTACCCTTTTAGCTTCCATCATAGTCAGGGGTAACGTCACTGGGCTAGTGCAAAGTTAAGGTTCAAGTAATCGAACAGTTTCGTTATGAACTCCTCGCGGGCATACCAAAGGAAGTGTGTCTTATAGCTTGCAAAAAGGGAGAACATATCTTGTGGGTAAAGCAGTACAAACTCTGCAGAGTCTAAAACTATTCGAATAGCCGTATCCACGGTCATGGATGACTTGGCGAATTGACACTAGTTAGTTGTTTCTGTTTTCAAAAACCTTTGATTAAATGATTTGGGAAATGGTTTACATTCTTTAGTCTTACTTAATGTTACATTTGTTCGTACGAGACCATGGAGGGTCTTTTCGTTAATTTACTCACAAAGGGCCGTGAGTAAAATGTTATTATCTTTTTATTATTTGTTATCTCAATTGCTTATCAAACTGTTTTAATGTTTTATTTACGCTTTCCATTACTATCCAGTATTACTTCATTCAAAACTTTCGCTTTATGCAAAACAACCGTAGAAACCCACTTTCTATTTCAGCCTGCATATATTCCAGGAATTGCATACACTACAAAGTCTTGCGAGTACCAATGTACTCAACTTGCTTCAACAATGTTTTTAGGTGATGAGCAAGATTATGATAATGACGGGAATGAATTTGAGGAACCTGCGAATTTTAGCGACGACTGATCTTTCTAAGTTCATCTCAGCAGTTGCCTGTGGAGTTATGGAATAGTTGGCATACTATGAGACATGGTTTTAATTTCCTGCTACTTTTGGTATTGTAATAACACTATAAAACTTGTGATGTAATAAAAGTGTGTATCTGTGTGGCTGTAATATCCAAATTGTGTTTGTGCGTGCCAGCCACTGATCATGGGAATGGCACAGGAAGCACTTAAGAGCCTCATATTTATGTTACTTAGTGACATAAAAATGAGGGTCTCACAGCAGGCCACTCCCCTGGCGTCCACCCCCGAGGCTGCAGCGCCCAGATCAAGGGCATTTAATGCGAGTCGTGCGCATTAAATGCAAAGCGTGGAGGGTGCAGTATGGCGGCGCGCCTTCCCCAGGCGTGCATTAAATTGCGTGTGACATCACGGCAACACCTCACCGACAGCCAGGCAGTAGCGTTGGCGGACGTGGGGCCCGAGGCGGGGGTGTGACGGCTGCGGCAGATAATAATGGGATGTAAGAACAGGGACGTGCGCATTAAATGCGCCCTTGTCAGTGTAATGAGTGTGCCTTGCCGTGTAAGCCTCTCATGTGCCCCCGGGAGCCCAAGTATAAGAGGAGGCCGGGGTGCATGGGAGAGGGGGTTCGATTCATTGTTAGTAGGTTTCATACTCTCAAGCAAGAACACAAGTAATAACAAGAAAGGCAGGACTAGGGCTGTTACTCTTCGGGGGGCCCGAACCTGGGTAAACCCTAGCGTCCCCGTTCCTCTGAGCTTCACCGGCACCCCGTTCATCTTCCTTCCACCGGCGATTACACCGAAAGCCCCCCGTCCGAACCTTATAAGCACCCGATCCGGAGGTGCCTGTTGGCTAGAACGCCGACAACTAGGAAGTTTTTTCTCAAGTTTTTCAGCTAAAGGGTCGCTATTTGTCCCCACATATCTAACCATCATGTCCTCCTCCATATCATTATCATCGACATCCTCTTGCTCCATGTATGTCGGGACCCGAATTTGCAAATCCGGACCCTCTGTGTATTCAGCACTAGTCCAGGAACGCGCTAGTGCACACAGTCTCAACATTGGTAAATATCACAATCATACTCAACGAAATAATAAAGTACTTTAATTAGATAATCAAACTGGTTGCTTGACCTTAAGGTCAAGTTACAAATATACACCTCGCAGGACGAAACTTAATAAAGAGAAATAATAGCAGCGAAAAAGTAAGATAACATCGTGGCGCCATCCAGTATAACACAGGCAACTGACTGGGCTCGCTTCCTAGTTAGACGGTTCCTCTTGGAGCTCCTCCTCCAAAGCTGGCGTCGCCTCTTCTTCAACTGGTGTTGTTTTGCGGCAAGGGTGAGTACTTGGTACTCAGCAAGTCATGCACAGAATGCAAGCTAATATACTACATGCATGGCTTGATACAAAGGAATAGCTCAAGGTATAATTTCATAAACAGCATTTGACAAGTATCATAATAGATTCGAAAGCAGTAGAAACAGTATAAGATCAATAACTTTTCCAGGAGTTTAATAAACATCTTTCCCGATCCTAGTCTACATTTCCATTAATATCATTATCAAACCAACCCAACCTTTCGAGTCCAAGTTATTTTCAAGAAAGTCTAACCCTTGACTGTAATTCCCGAGCGATGTCTAATACCGCGGACACGGCTATTCGAATAGATTTTACACTCTGCAGAGGTTATGCACTTTACCCACAAGATACAGTCAAACACCACAAAGGCGAGTGCCCGTAACAAAGTCTTTCGAAAACTTCTAACAGCACAAGTGGTCCTCTCCGGTGATTGCACACTAACCCTTCCCTTAGCAAAGGCGAAGTTTAGGCCAATCCACCGTTAGATGGGTACCTGGCCGCAGCCCCGGTACGCTCCCCCGTACAACTACACAAAAGGTATAGTTGACACGCAGAGGTCCCACAGGTACGTTATTAGCAACTTAATCAACTAGGTCCGTCCCATTACAGACATGTGGTTGCACGTTTGACTCAGTTCAAAGGCTTGCAAGGTTAAGTCCTTAGGGTGACCAGGGCAAGACTACCCGAAGAACCAAACCAACGCTCTCGGTGCCAAAGCTGGCCCACCTGATCATTCTTGCCACATGCCCCGGTCGAAAGCTATTTATCAAACCCCAGTTGATTACCATGCACCACATGCCATCAACAATCACAACACATGATACTTCTTTCAAAACAGGTGCAGTATCTCATTAAGTCAATATTAGCATTTGATTGTCCAAAGCATTTCACGTGGCAAGGCTAAGCATACTACATCGGTCTAACTACCCATGTTGGCAATTTAATAAAGTCCAACTAATAATTCACAACTAGGGTGACAAGGGTCATGGCACATATTTAATTAATCAAGGTGTCATACAGCAATTTGGCATTTATCTAATTTCCCCATAATTAAGTAAAGCATTTTCTATTTAAACTAGTATGCAATAAATTAAATCAAAATAGGTTTCAAAATGGGATCAACATGGTCAAAGCACAACTTGCCTTCCAAGAGTACTTGTACTTGGTCCTGAGTTGGCTCCTAGGTCAACACTTCACCTTCGAAGCCTTCGGGCACTTCAACGTCTACTCGTAAAGCGTGCAAACAGCAATAAATAAATAAACAGTAGACAAAAAGTTTCCAAACATCCAAATAAGGTTCACAAACGGAGAGAGCATAATTTGATGAATTCTTAGAAACTGGAATCGTCAAATTCGGAGTTAAAATGCAAAAGTTATAACAGTTTAAAGTTTAAAGAAAACATTAATTAATTATAAACAGAGAAATATTCATAATAAAAAATTAATTAAAATTCATATTTGAGTAGGTTTCATTTTTATGAAAATTTAGAAATTTGAATCACTCAAATCGGAGTTGAAACGCAAAAGTTATAAGCGTTTGAAGTTTGAAATCATATTTGAATTCATTAAACCGAATTAATAACTCATTTTCTTTTTCGGAAATTAATTATTGCGTCAGCATGACACGTGTCAGCTCCTGATTGGTCCACGTCAGCCACCTTCGGCGTCGGCCAGAACCCCACGATGACGTCAGCATGATGTCATCATGCCACGTGGCGCTCTCTGGAGCGGCCACGTCGGCTCTGGTACATGGACCCGGTCCACACATGCGCAGCGTGTCACTGACAGGCGGGCCCGCCCTGTCAACGGCTCGGGTTCACGCCTGCGTGGGCGCGGCTGACGCGTGGGCCCTCTGACACGCGGGCCCCGCGTGTCAGAGACACGCACCCACGCGCGGGCGCTGACCGCGACGGTTGGCCTCCCATCCACGTGGCTAGATCTCGGCCGTTGATTTGAAAATCAACGGCCCAGATTGGATCTGGGTTCACGCGTTAAGAAACTACTCGGCTGATCTGGACCGTCCAATCTTGATCGGACGGTCGAGATCCAATCTAAGGATTACAACGCGGCTAACCCTAGCCGTTCGGTCTAGATCTAACAGCTGAGATCTATCCTAGCTCGGTACGGTTTAGCTACGTGGCACAATCTAAACCGTTGGATCTAGATCCAACGGTTGGAAATAGATCTGGGAATTTCAACAAGGAAACTCACTGGGGTGACGTGGCGCGATCTGGGCCCTTGGATCTGGATCGGACGGTGGAGGGAGCTCGAACGACGGCGACGGCGCGCGGCGGAGCAAGGTCACCGGAGACGGGGACGGCGACACGCCCGACGGCGCTGTGGGGCTTCTCCGGCGAAGTGAGTAGTACTCACCGACGCGGCTTGACCTCGCGGTTCCGGATCTGGGCTCAACGGCGGCGGAGGACGGCGGACGGCGGCGGAATCAACGATTAACCGCGGCGGAGCGCTAAGCCAACTACGACGAGCGATTGCGGCGCAACCACGGCGGCTTGAGCTCGGCGGGCTAGGGCTACGGGTGCGCACGGAAGTCGGCAACACGACAGCGGCGACGGCACATTAAATAGGGCCCTCGGCGTCCGTGAAACGCGCGGAAATGGAGGCCCACTCCGTTGCGGCGGCGGAATCCGAATTGGATTCGGATTGAGTGACGTGGCTCAACGTGAGCCGTTGGATCAAGATCCAACGGTACGAGAGTTTGGGCTCGGGTCTGGCTCGGTCGGGCTCGGGTTCGGGTGACGTGGCTCAATCGTGGCCGTTGGATCAAGATCCAACGGTCACGCGGGTTAGGGTTCGGCCGAGCGGGTTCGACCGGATCGGCTGGCTCGGGTCGGACTCGAGTCTGACTTGGAGTCGGGTCCGGTCGGATGAACAGTACAAACGCACTCGCATTTTTCAGCGATTAAATATTCAAATTAATTCTCAGAAATTCATTTAATCCATTAAAAATAGCAAAACACTCAGAAAAATTTTGGAAAATATTTTGGGGCATTTTGGACTCAAATAAATTATTTCAAACAAAATTTTATTTGCAAAGTTAAATTCTTTAATTATTTCAAAAGGGAATAAATTCAAATAAATTCCAAATAAATCCAAATAAATTCCAGAAAATTCTAAAAATTCACCAAAGTGCCAAATCTTATTTGAATTCAAGAAAAGCAAAAATTTGGGGTGTTACAATGTAACATCCTAAAAGTTGCATAAAATAAAACTGCACATCTCAGAATTTTGATTGTGATCAGCTTTGAATTTCTGGCTTTACCTTATTATTACCTTTTTACTCTAAAAGAAAATCAATATGTGAATTAGTAAAAAGTAACAAAGTAAAAGTAAAATTATAGTTAAAAATTACAAAAATAATACTAAAAAATAAAAATACTCTGAAATTACCTTTACCTCAGTCAAAATAAGTGTGAAAGCATTAATTAGGAGATAAGGGTTGAAAAACAATAGATTTTTAATATGCACAGTAAGATATCAGAATTTTATAAAAATTCTCAAAGTTTATCTGAAGCCAAAATTTTTACTAGACGCTCCTCATAGTAATTTTTACCTTTTGTAAAAATATAAAAAATTAATATTTAATTTTACTACCTTTTAAAATCCAAAATCTAGAAATTGTGTTAAAAGATTTATTAGAAAACAAATACTCAAGATATAAATTTGAAATTTTTACAAAAGATCACTTAGCTTATAATATATCTTTACAAAAATTATCAAAAATTAATAACCTAATTTAAATACTTAATTAAAATAAAAACAAAAAAGAATTTATGAATAGATTTTCTTGTCAGATTTATATAAAATTTTGTACTAAAGTTTTTAACCTATAAAATTTACAGTAGATAGATAAGTCTCTTCAAACTTTAAGTAAACATTTTCAAAAGCTTTTGAATTGATTTGGACCATGAATTAATTGCTTTAAGAAGTAGTCTAAGGAAGAATAAATGATTTGGAGTTCCACTGTCACTTACAAGCTGGCCCGACTTCATGTGCTGTAACACCCCAGCACCTAGTATACCCAGAATGTCACCACAAAAGATAAAACAACAACCAAATATCATCTTTTAAGGTAAAATTACAGTAACTACACTACTGATTTTAACAAAATTTCGGCAGCATATATGTGCTTCAACAAGATTTTTAAGTATCAATAGTAAGTTCACAACATAATAGTAGGATAACAGTTACTATGAACATGATAACCAAGTTTTCATCAACAATTTATACCAAGGATAAATCTAGCCATCTCAAGCACAACTACGAGTTGATCAAATAGTTGAAACAACCATCACGACATAATCCACAATTTAGCTCAATAAGGCAAACCATTACAACTATGGAAAAGGGTAGATAATTGTCTAGTTAAGTGATGCTATGTGTAGACGTGAATCTAGCTCCCCTTTCCCATATGCCGCATTCAAGGTACCTAAAAAAAACATAAACAATAAGCGTGAGTTCATCACTCAGCAAAGTGTATTGCAATGGTACAAAACAATAACAATTCATCTACATACGACATACCAATCAACAACCATGGAAAACAATCCATGAAGACTTCCTCAATCACATTCTCATATACTTTCTCATTCACATTCTCATATACTTTCCCATTCACATTCTCATTTATTCAATGCAATGCATCATGCCTCTTTGCTTAGCACATACCGGTATTGCCGAGTGCACACCCGTCGGTGTGCACCCTCTTTCCCTTCCATCCCGTGGAGGGTGCCTACTCTTACTGACTCGCTCCCATACACAACCGTGGATGGGACTACGAGGTAGGACTTTCGTGTTCACTACGTGTGAACACAGAGGCCCGCATCAGAATGGGTCACCTCTTTCTTTATGCATGCACATATGCCATAACATGAATAACTTGCATAAATACTCAAATTAACCATTGCATAGCCATTTAACAAACTATAATCATCATAACACATGCAAGTACCCAACATGGCAACTTAACCTAACACATGAATAAGCTACACATAGCAAGCAATATGGCCACCCAAGCCATAACCACCACAACACACTTGCATAATCATAAGTAAACACATGATCATCATCTCACATGACTGTATCACAACAATAAGTAAGCATATAATCACCGAACCACATCCATCACAATACACTTGCCTTCAACCGTGTGTGACAGAGTGGCGAGATGTTGAGAGCACTCCCGGGGTCACACCACTTGCACATAGGTACACTACACTCAACAACTTGCCCACAAAACAATACAAGAACAATCATCTACAATGACTTCGCAACACACTCCTAATACCCAAAAAACAGAGAATCTGTCCAACGGGACAACAAGCTTCCAACAAGCATATCTTGAGTTGTACAACTCCAAATCAGGTAAACGAGTACATTTTCTCGAACCTTAGGAAATTTTCCACCTTTTACTAAGTATACGTGAAAACTGATTCGGCCTCTAAAATCCTCTAATCTACAGTTGAACACAATCTGTCCCAATTACGTCACAGATTGGACAGCTCTCGGTAAAACAACCATAACTTTTAAACGGCTGAACGGAATTTAACGTTCTTAGTGTCAAATTAAAGGTAATTAAATTACCTACAACTTTTGTAACAGCCGGCTGACAATATCGTGACTCTAAAATCCTCAAAAATGAGCCCTAAGCACAAGCATCCAATCTGCCCGAGATCACAACATTGGACAGAATTGCAATTTCCCTAATCCCATCTAGAAATAGCACCTATACATTGATTTTAGGCATGGATTCTCCCTTCTAACCAGCATCACAACCCTATAAAATAATCTACAAACACGTACCTCCCTTGAAGAACCACTCGAGCGATGAAATCCTTCTCCTCCCGGCCCCCGATCTCCTTCCAAACGCTGAAACCGCCGGTTCCTCTCTGTTGCGGAGCTTCCCAACGGAGAGATCAATGGAATGGGAGGGTGTGGTAGCAAGGAGGAGGTGAAACCCTGCTAGGGCCGGCTAGGGGGTGGAGAGGTGGATGCGCAAGGGGGGTGGAGAGGTGGAGGCGCAAGGGAGGGGCGCAAGGGGGCGGCTAGGGTTAGAGAGGGGAGTGGGGGGCGCTAGGGCAAGGGTGGGGGCGCCCATGGCTGGGTGGGCAGGGAAAAATTCAGAATTTCCCACCTCATGGCCCAACACTCCCCACTAGAAGCCCAGAAATCAACTCCCCCAGGCCCAAACCTTCCCGGGAATGCTCAAACCCTCCCGAAACGGCCCAAAAACCCCCCGAAAACACAAAAACACGACATAATTCATTCCGTAATGTCACTTGTGCGACCCCACCAACAGTGCAGCACCGCTCTTCCTCTCTCTCATTCTCTCACTGCCAATGGGCCCGGGTCCCACCTATCAGCCTCACCTTTCTTCTTTTCTTCTCACCTTTTCTTCTTCCTTCGCTGGAGCATCAACTGCCTTGAATCTCCTATTGAGAACTCGATCGATGCCACATTTTGCTAGGAACGAGGCCCCTACTCCACCCCTACCCTGACACGAACCAACCTGCTCTGACACATACCCATGCCCTGGCCACCGAAGCCTCCCGTGCGCTGCTTGACCACTGTCGCTCTGCCGAGTGATCAAGCACGGCTAAACCAAATTAAACTAGCTATAAATCCATTGGAGGCCTTCCCAAGCTTCATTACTCCTTCCTAGCTTCATCCATGACCAAAGCACTACCACACGAATTGCTATCTTCTTCCCCAACTTCGGTTGCACCGTCGTCATGGGTCTCTGTCGCTGCCAATCTCCCTCTCTAAAGTGCTTTACTTCAATTCTTTTAGCTGAAAGACTCTTCACTTGTCACTGATCTCATCTCACCCCTTAATTCAGGTTATTCCTTTGTCGACGAGCCTCACCACGTTTGTAGCCACCGTGCGACACTCGACCTCACTGCGGACTACCTGACCTCACCGCGGACTACCCTGCGACCGTGCCTAGCCACCACCGATTGTCACTTTAGGAACGCCATCACCACCTCTCGCCGACACCACCCTCGGCCGCCAGCCTCCGTTCTTCTACCGTCGCCGGCGAGCTCAGTCTCCACCTTCGTTTGCTCGGTGAGTACGTATGATGCATGGGTCCACTTAGTAAGCCACACCCTCTCACAACTGAGCCATGTCACTGCGCTCGGGTCCCACATGTCAGCATGGCTCAATTTGGAAATAAGCCAAAAACGGAAAAGCGTTTTTGATACTTGAAAGCGTACTTTCCCTTTTGGAAATTTAAAAAACCTAAAGATTCAAACACACATAACTTTCGCACTTTAACTTCAATTCAAGTAAGACAAGTTTCTAAATTCATGTTAAATCATGTAGTTTCTAAATATATAAAAATATTTTGAATTGGATCACTGTGAAAAATTTAAATTCAAATTTAATGAAAAAGGATGAAATATTCTCTACACAAAATTTTTGTAATAGGGATCCAAATTGAATGAGACTAATTTTGTTAGAATCCTTAGGTCATAAGCAACTCAGATGTGCAAAAATATCTAGATTTCAACTTATTTTACATCATTTTTCTAATATGGATTAGTTTCAATATGTTGAGCACTCATACATTAAGAACTTAAGTAAATGAGATTTAAATTGTAAGCCATCATTTTCTGAATATCCTTAAGATAGTAATATACCTAATTATACAAAAAAAACTTTGGTGAAATGTTAAGTTTACATGTTAATATATCTAGTAGCATAATACTTATTATTATTAATCCAGATAATTTATCTTCTTGAATTCAAAATTATGCATATAAGTATACATAACTTTAGCCTCTCTAATTCATAAAATAAAAGTAAATAGTTCACTGAAAACAAGCGACTATGCCCCAGCCTAACCTAAGATTACTAGGATTAAGTTAAAGATTAAAAGACAAATAAAAATGCATGAACATAAAATCATGAAACCCTAACCTAAACCACACTTATTTTATGTATTAGTTTTAGTTTGATTTTTCTATATGTATTCTTTTTACCCTTATTGAAGTTTATTCCTTGCTATGTTTCGTTGTATGACGTGTAGAACCCGACATCACCAATTCTATTGTCAATGAACTTGAATTTAAACTCAACGACAATTAACAGCAAGGCAAGCACCACTTGATCATATTGATCCCAGTTTTTCATAAATGATTTATTAAATGTTTTCATGCATGCTATGTGTTCATAAAATGCTATATTGTGGGATAAGATAGCTAAAACCTTCCTTAATGGGATTTTCTTAATTAACATTGCCATGTGAACTTTGATAACCCTAGATGATTGATAGACACATATGTTAAATGAGTATACTTGTTAAATAATTGCACGTGCTTAGACATGCTTTAGACTCGGGATATGAATAAGTGGTTATACTGTTACAATGGACTGAAATATTGGACATGATGGACTAATATGATCAATGATAATTTAATAAAAATAGAAATAAAACTATGATTTTGACGTGAGCGAATATTGGCAATAGCTAGTTCTGCATGGGACTTGCATTTAGATAGGGAGAGATTTCTCGTTCGGGTCGAATTAAGGACCGAATGATGATGTTGTTTTCATGCCAAGATAACCATACAACTACAAGGGCTGTGTGAGACCCCGGATCAGCTATCCGAAATCTCCTGTGTATTTCCGTACTAGTCCCAGATCAGTAGCTAGTACACACAGTCAACAGTGATACTTCATTGCCGAACATGACGAAAGTTGTAACATAAATATTAAAGTATGGGCCACATGGCCGCTTATTACAATACTTGGTCAAAAGACCGGAGACACGACAGCGGAAAACGAAAGAAAAAAAAACAAGCGAACACCAAAACGCCACAGGCGATGACTGGAAACGCAACTAGTTATCCTGGCCATCCTCCTCGAACTCCTCGGGGTAAAACTCACCATCTTCAGCTGCGTCCTGGTAGTTCTCTGATGATGACAAGTTGTGTAGCATGTGAGTACAAAAGTACTCAGCAAGTCGGGGAAAGTATGATTATGTGGGGCTTTCCAGAGGAAGCTTAACAGGGTTCTTTTGCACAAAACCAAATTTGATTAAACCATACTTAAGTAATAAGTTTCTCAAAGCATCTTTTACAATTCTTTTTAACAATCGAATTATTTAATATTGCAGTGAGGTTCTATCCACCACCACTAATATAAAGGCTCTAACCGCCAACTTTTAAAAGATCAAGGTTAATCATATGACTCCTTCCGTCAAAGTAGAAAACAGGTTCTGTCCACCTTGTTGTCTCAATCCGCCATTACACATCCAAGAGTTCTAACCACTCCCGAATCCCAAAACAAAACACCTTTCAGTTTTTAAAACCAAAATCAAAGTCTACCAATATGAAAGCATTCTTTGCTTTTCCCTTGACCGTAGGCACGGCTATTCGAATAGTTTTAACTCTGCAGAGGTGTACAACTTTACCCACAAGACATGATCATCTCTTGATGCCAAGCTATTAACACACTTCCTTTGGTGTGCCGGCAGAGAGATCATGACAAGGCCGTTATAATGTATCCACCTAACCCGACCCACCCGCTGAGGTTTCACCGCTATTAGGGTTCCATCCGCCCAGTACAGAAGCCCCCTCTTGCGCCCTGTGAGAAAAACGACATTGCCTCTATCCGGCACTCACATTCCACCGTGTGGTGAGTCTAAGTTAGGTTTCTACAAATTAGTTGGCCAGGTCGTACCGTTATAGACATGTGGTAGTACGGTTATGCTTAGAATGGACAATCACAAGCGTCGGTCCTTAATTGACTTGGGGCGGCACTTGCACAAGACAACTAGTGCTCCATCCGCACCCACCCGACATTCCATTCCGCCCAAGTCCAAACCCTTTTTCCTTTTATTTTTATTTTAGAAAAACAGTACCAAAATCATAATAATAATTCCCAAATCATAATAATAATTCGCAAATCATACTTGAAATCATTCTTTTTGAGTAATCCCACCCATGGGTTGTTTTCATCTATAACGGTCCTAAGCAATTCTACCGTACTATTACACAAAGGGTACCATATAAGCATTAACATGGCATAGCAAATGTCCTAGGGTTACAAATAACATGGATGTCGATAACAAAGGAGGAATTTACAATTCGGATTAACTATACACTTATATTTGACATACGATGATAAACATAGCATGCAAGTTATAAAACATTTAAAACATGTTTATAAATGTAGGATCAATATGCGTCAAGGAGACTTGCCTTCAGTCGCGGCGAGGTCGTCGAACGAGGAAAGTCCGGCGGCTGGGTCATCGGCTACTCGCAAAACGAGGCAATAAATAAATACAAGAAAATAAATAAATCTAAAAATTACAAAAGTAGTACTAGCAGGTAGATCTTGATTTTAGATGAATTTAGAAATTTGAACGGAGTCAATCGGAGTTCAGACGGAAAAGATATGAGCCTCCGAAGTTCGAATTTTGGAAAATTGGAAAACGAGGAATATTCCCTGGAATATTCCATTTCTTTATTTTCTGATTTTTGGAATTTGCTTGAGTCGCTTGCAAGGGGGGCCCACATGTCATGCACTAAAGGGTTGTCTTCTTGCTTGGGCCAACACCATGGCCATGGGAGCTTGCTTGAAGGGGTGGGGGTATGTGGTGAGGCCGGCGAGGGCGGCCGTGGCGGGTCGCCGGAGGCGATGGCAGCACGGGAGCGGCGGGCGGGTGGCCGGCCGGCGCGGGCCAGAGCACATGCACGCACGAACACAGTGCACCCCAAAACAAATAGAGGCTAGGCCAACTCCAAAAAATACGATTTTTCGCCCATTTTTGCATGAAATTGGACCAAACAAAAGCATGAATCATCTAGAGGACAACCTTAGGGATCTATAGGATCAAGGAATTGCATCAACACTCACCGGAGACGACGAATTTTGCGACGAACGGAGCTCCGGCCGAAATGACCAAAACGCGAAATTCGTCTCCAAAACTTGAGGGATCCTAAAATTGATGGAAAGGTTAGATGCTAGACTTCCTCACGGTCACAAAGAACCCACCGGAGTTGAGAAAAACCCACCGGAGAGAGATCTATGGCCAAGAACTTGAAGAACGCCGAAAATATGACCCCGGCGTTGGTTTTCTTGATCTCACGGGTGCACGAGTTGGACAGGCTAAAGGAGGATCATACCACCGGGACGGGGACTCTTAAACGGAGAGAATGGAAGTGGAACCGTGCGGAATGGAGTTGAAACGACCGAGTTATGAGCAATCAAAGCCATTTCGGTTTTTCCTTAATGCGACGGTTTCCGACGAGATTAGCGACTAATGATGGTGGGGAATGGCAAGAGGATGTCGCTACGGGTTCAACGGACCCGACCGTGATTGATTTGGAGCATTATTGAGGAAGATATGGAAGTTTAAAGTAAGCCCTAGCCATGAATGGAGTTTGAGCTCTTCTCTCTGTTCTTTCATGGCTAGAGGTAGAAGAAGCACTATTCACACCACGTGGCGACTTGTGATTGGCCGAGAGTTACGTAAATGAACCGCCCTAGAGAAAAATTAAGAAAAATGGTCTAAAAATTCCGAAAAAATTCCTAGAACCATTTTGGAATATTTGGGACCCAATAAAATTGGTTTCGCGGAATTTGGATGAAATTTGTGGAATTAAATATTCAGGCGCAGACTGCGGGCATTAAACAAAAGCCGCGCGAGATAAAATAGGAGCGAAGGTCCAAAATCCAGGGAATCGTTCCAAAAATCATTTTGGAATATTTGGGACCTAATTGAAGTGGTTTCGGGATTTTTGGAGCATTTTTCAACCCAGATGAAATTTCGGGTACCGGCGGGAACCTGAAAATTCGAATTTTCGACCGGAAGGGAATTGAATCCCGATTTTGGATGGGAAAGGATGCCAGGTTAATATAAACACCAGGGAAACTCCAATTTTTGAATTTAATTAATTTAAATTAGATTTTTCTCCAAAAGGCTAAACTAAGGATGTTATAGGCTGGTATATATGGGACATGTTTAACTTAATAAGTTACTTAAAACTGGCTTTGCACATTAGAAGACTGAAGTAGCATGTGCTATTCCGTTATGGATTGCTCATAGGGGTGTCCACACAGATGTGTGGGTAAAATACATACCAATGGCAATGGTGTACGCCTTACTATGGGGAGAAGTGGGACAGTGGGATGGAAAACCATTTGTCGTACTGTGTGTGCAAATATTTTCTATCGTCATAGTAAGGATTTGTTGTCATCAAACTGGTGCTAAGTTAGGATTAAGTAATGTAAAGGTTATGTATGATATCTCTGCAACACACCAAACGAAATGTGTTAAATATACATTGCAAAAAGAGATAATCATTCATTGTGGGCAAAGTAGTACACCTCTGCAGAGTTAAAACTTTTTGAAAAGTCGCGCCCACGGTTAAGGGCTCTTGGTAAAGTCATCAGATAGTTAGAATTTTGGTATTTTTATAAAAATGAATTGAAACTGGAAAATTTGGAAAAACTTACCATACAGATATTCAATGCTTGTCATGTGTTGGCAAGCAGTACCGCAACTTCTCCAAGAACAAGAAGCTCTTCCACCGCGTCATCGCTGCACTCGATGAACACTATTCATCCCAACCTCCACTGGTCGGTGGTACTGTTCATTCGACCTCAACTGGTCGGTGGTACTATTTATCAAACCTCAACTGGTCGTGTACTCTTTATCCAACCACCTGTTCGGATTATACAGTTCTTTTAATTTGTTCTTTTGGTGATTTGGTTTTTAGGGGGGGATTTATTTGGCTCCTATTCACCCCCCTCTAGTCGCCTTTTCAGTCCTTCAATTGTGCCATGTGTTGGTAAAAGTTTGGGTTTATGCCATGTGTTGGCAGGGATTAATTCGACAATTGCTCACAGTCATGGATAATTTATGAGTTGGTAATACTATGTTGTTAATCATTCCTGTTATTTTATATACTTGTTAGTTTGCTTTACAAAGCTATGAATTCAACTTATTATTCAACATTTACAATTCAAGTCAGTTTTATGCTAAATAACTGTAGTAGCTTTCTTTGATACAATCTGCATGTAATTTAGTTTTTGCAAAATCTTGTCAGTAAAATTTTGTACTCAACTTGCTATTAATGTTGTTTCAGGTGAAGAAATAGATTACCCCGAGGATACATGTTTTGATGTAGATTATGGGGATAACGGCAATGACTTTATCTAGGATTTACTTTGTCAGTTGCCTGTGGAATATGGGTTAGCAAAGCATATGACAAGATAAAGCTGTTTCTATTATGTTAAATTTTGGCTTATAATAATATTATGTAAGAACTGCTTCCGCTACTGATCTCAATTTGTGCATGTGCGTGCTAACTACTGATCACAGGACTAGCACAGTAAGCATATTATAACCTCCCTTTTATGATATAATGTATTATCAAACGGAGGGTCTCACACTTCTCCGACTACAAAGGTGAAATGCCTGAAAATTTGTATATTATTATTCAATGTTCATTTACGATTTTCTGATATTTATCCTAGATTTTTGGTCTATAAATGCTATTTTGCTATTTTTTATATTTATAAAATTAATATATTAATGAAAAATAACTCCAAAATTATGCTCCAAATAATTTTCTTATGTTCAAAATGTTTCAAAGTATTTTTGAGAATTTTTAAACTCTATTTGATATTTTCTATAAAGCCATTTGTATTTCTAAAATTATTTTAATTCAAGAATAAATGTAAATTCTCTATTCTTCTTTTTGGTTCGAAGCCCATTTCCCTTCCTGGCCGTTTCTGTTGGAATTTCTGGTTTCATTTATACGGAATTCCGGTTTCGTTTCCATTTTCATCGGAACTGGATATCTCATTTCCGTTTTCGCTAAAAAAATTATGTTTCTGTTTTTGTACCGGTTTTTTCTGTTTCCGAAAAGGACTTCTGTAATTGTTTTTCTCTAAAATAGTCTAAAACTTTTCGTTCTGTTTTCAACCCTAATCACACCTATATTCTTCAACTCCAATGTCTTGCAAAATATATACACATGAATTTGCTTGTGCCTGGTGCTAGACTGCTAGTGTACTTCCTCTACGGATATTACTAGAAAGGTTAGCGCGGCGCACGCCGCGCACGCAATCGGTTATAATTCTGGGTTTTTTTGGAGAGGTTTTTTGTGAGTTTATTTTTTGGAGAAAAAATGTACTAAAACCTATTATCTAAATCTTCGGAGAGTCCTTTGGAGCGGCCTTTTTAATAAGAAAAGTTTTTTGTGATAGCTTTTCGGATTTTTTGATGTTTTTTTTTGAAATTTTTCGGAGGACCATGACCCAATTTTTGTTGGAGGGTTTTTTCGGGGGGGAATGGACTGGAAGGGAAAAATAGACCAACGTGCATGCTTTCCGAATTTTCTGAGGTTTTGTTTGCAATTTTTCGGAGGGGCATTGCCCTTTATTTTTGAAGGGCTACTTTTTCGTTTTTTTAATAAAAAAATGTTTTTTTAAAGGGAAAATGGATCGGAGTGAGAAAATAGACCAAGCCATGTTTTTTCCTGATTTTTTTTGAGTTTTTTTTTTTTTGCATTCTTAGGAGTGTTTTGGCGCTAAGAAAGGTCCTTTTCGCAAAAAAAAAACTGGACCTACATGCATTTTTTAAAACTCAGAGGACTTTTCGGCAAAAAAACTGGTGGCGCCGCGCGACGTGCACCCGCGGGCTGGCCACGTGCCGCACGGGAAAAATCGCTCGCACGCGAGCGCGCGCGGGGTTCGAACCTGCGCCGACGGGACGGTAACGAAGGGCGTGACCGCTGGGCCAAGCGGTCCGCTTCAGCGAGCAAAGAGAACGCGGCCCCCCTTTTATGCTATGGTTCAGTGCGGGATGACGTGGAGCGATCTCGGCCGCCCGCGCGCGCGATCGGACGGCTGCGAAATAAGGGCGACGTGACCACGGTGGGCTCTCAGGAAACCTTCGGCTAATGTTTATATAACTATTTACAATAACAATACTCTCGTAATGCAGTTTCTCATAGATTACTTAGCAATAACATCACAGCCACCCATGTTTTCCGTTATGGTCATTTCAACAAGACATCCATACAAATAAAAATAATGGGTGATATTTAAAGCAACTCCTTCGTTTTAAGAGCAAAAAAAATCCCACAAAAATCCTAAAACAAATCCTTGAATTTCTCACATTAATCGAAAGAAAAAGAGAATGATCTTCACCACTTATTTTGGTGGGGCCAGATTATAATGGTGCAGATTAATCGTATATAGATATTAGAGTCATATAACAAATACAATTTTATTCTAATTATAAGAAGTAGAGTTATATATCAAAGACAATTGTATCATCGTATTTAGCCATGCAATTACTCGGGTAAATCTGCTAATTTTACTGAACACCAAGTCTATAGATATCAACCATTAATGAAATAAACAGGCCTGATAATGAGGTGCTTTCCCCTCAAAGAAATATTGGATTATCATTGGAATCAGATAACAACAGCATTCTATGAATGAGACTACGCGCTTACTACTCGTATAGAGGAAGAACTTAGTATCCTGATACCTCCCAATCCCATACATGTTCCCTTCACACGAACCGTGTCGTGTCGTATGTATATATCATCTCTACCCTGTGAATATATATATATAGGAAAATAGTTCCGTACCCCTGGGAGTACATACTCCCACTCTCAATATACCGTTTAAATGATATTGTTATACCTCTTTATCATTTTGAATATACTCTAATACTGATTATAAGATACTTCAAAGTGAGTTCTACGAAAAATTTCATCAATGTCCACCCTTTGTAGCATAATTTTTGTATATACTCTTTTTACATACGAAAAAGGGTATATAGCAAAAAAATAAATAGTTCTAATGAATTTTTTCAACAATGTCGCATTGTAGCATCTTAGAATTATTATTGGAGTATACTGAAAGTGATAAAGGAGTATAACATAATATATATATATATATATATATATATATATATATATATATATATATATATATATATATATATATAGGAAAATGGTTCCGTACCCCTGGGAGTACATACTCCCACTCTCAATATACCGCTTAAATGATATTGTTATACCTCTTTATCATTTTGAATATACTCTAATACTGATTATAAGATACTTCAAAGTGAGTTCTACGAAAAATTTCATCAAAATCCACCCTTTGTAGCATAATTTTTGTATATACTCTTTTTACATACGAAAAAGGGTATATAGCAAAAAAATAAATGGTTTTAATGAATTTTTTCAACAATGTCACATTGTAGCATCTTAGAATTATTATTGGAGTATACTGAAAGTGATAAAGGAGTATAACATATTCGTTTAAGTGGTATACTGGAGGTGGGAGTACGTACTCCCAGGAGTACAGAAAAGGCTTCCTATATATATATATATATATATATATATATATATATATAGAAAATACTTCGTACTCCCGGGAGTAATTACTCCCATCTCTGAAATACCACCCAAACATACTTGAAATACTCCTTTATCAGTTTGGATACACTCATATACTAATTATAAGATATTCCAATGAGATCCACATGAAAAAATTGCAAGGGAGTACATAGTTTTTAGCATATTCTGCAAATACCTTCATATACGCATATAAAAAGAAGTATATCTAAAAAGTGTACATACCACCTCTGAAAAAATGTAAATACCACCTAGATGATCTTATATACTTATATACTACACGTACATACTCTCCATTGCGCGAAATACTCCCTACGTTGTGAGATAAGGCATAGGGAGTAATTACTCCCGGGAGTAGAAATATATATATATATATATATATATATATATATATATATATATATAGAGAGAGAGAGAGAGAGAGAGAGCCTCTTTTCTACTCCCGGAAGTAATTACTCCTTATGCTGTGTCTCACAACGTACGTGATGCTGAACAATAACAATAAATTAATGGTAGCTCGTTTTTGAACACCTTGTCCTGCGATGACTCTGCAGACAACAATCATTTCAGGGTAGATATACGGTGTATGGGTCAGAGTCAAGTGACATTGATTGCTCGACGCTCTCCATCCTAGCACACATAATTCGTTTAGTATATAAACATACGATTCACTTGTTACTGGTCACATGTTAGTGTTACGAGTTCGTATTGACCCCGACGACTGATGATCTCCTTTCGTAGATCCGCTAGATGTGAAGCATGAAAGCAAAAATAAGATGATAGGCATGTAACTGTCTTTATATGACCACACTGAATGCTATTGGCTGTATACATAATACACATCAGCTGTGAGTCTATTCTTCATCAGAGTAGGGAGTGTAACACCCTTTGCCTGGGTTGAGCCCCAAAGAGAGTGGGTTGGAAAACACCCTTGGTAAAAAAAGGGAAAAAAATTAGTTAAACCCAATTTTGGAGGTGACGGCAGTCTTCCCATCTTCTCTGTGGTTTCATGAGTCCTACCTAAGTGGCATGCATACATATCTTTAGGGGGGTGAATTGGATTGAGAGGCATTGGGATGATATGTTCTCGCAATATCCTTTGTGGGTGTGTAGGCCTGCTTGACAATGATCTTTGTCTTGGCCTCCCACTCACGGTACTTTTCTGTGTTGTCGAACTCAACAGACCAAAAGTTTGGAGCAATTAAGAAAGCAGTTCAGCTGAAAACTTTCCATCTAATATTGTTTCCAGAATCACTGATATGAATGGGTGATGAGGTGATGATTAAAGAAGGTAGAAGAACATAAATCGTAGATATGTACTGTTTAGTGCAGGGGCATGCAATGTCCGCATAAGCAAATCTGTGTATCTCATATTCTCATTGAAGGTTGACATGTACTTCAGTTTTTTAAGTCGTCTTGCCGAAATAAACACGATAGAAGATGGATTGTTTTGTACTCTTTGATCTATGTTTTTATTCCATCGTAGTCTTCAATTTGGCTTCCTATCCGGTGAAGGTTGCCTGTACAAGCTAGCCATAGGCCATAGCAGATCAGTCATGCATGCCTTGTTTTTTACAGTGATTGGTAAAGAGAGGATAGAGACACATGGGGAGAACGCAAGGAACCAAAAGATTAGAAAATGGCTGTTAAGTTTCTCACAGAAGATGTGTAAGGTGAATCTTCACCTTGTTTTCTTCAACCTGAGTATCTCAGGTTACATGAGGACAGAACTGAAGAAAGTCAATGGATATATGCAGCTTGATGTCTTGTGTAATGGTTCTGTTCAAGGTTTCGCATTTCGATTTAAAAATTTTTTCGGCACCCACCTAAATGACCGAGATATTTTGGTAGAATTTCGGGATAAAACGGTTGTCCCAAAATTTAAATTCTTGACAAAATTTGACTGTAATTTGAATGTTTGGACAAATTTGATCAAAATTCAAAAGAACCCACCGAAATGTAACAATCAGGATAAATATATTTTGGGACCCACCGAAATATAATTAGGGTAAAAATATTTCTATCCCACCGAAAGGACCTAATTTTGGTGAAACTTCAGCGAAATTCGAAACTTGGTTTGTTAAACCTGCACTGTGGATGTTTGCCAGCATTTTTCTTGTGTCTTGTTTCTGCTTATTAGTCTAAAACTAGGCATGCCATAAAAGGATGGCATGTACAATCTTTGTGCGGACACCATTTCTCTTCTTCGTATGTTCTCATGATTGAAACTTCAAAGTGAAACTGAACCGATGCTGAGGACTTAGCCAGAACAATTATTCATCTTTGAGAACCTTACACTGAGTTACCAACTCAATGGGCCAGTCTTAATCAGCAAATGAAAAAAAAAAAATCGATAGTTACCAACTGGGGTGTTGCAGAATTTTTCCAGCCTTGCTTGAGAGTTCTGCTACTAATTAGATTGTTTGGTAGAAAGATCCGGTATATATGTTAGGAGGCTATGATGCTTGCATATATAGCCAAAGTTTCAAGAAGCAATCCTTTTTCTTATGCAGCAAATACTAACAAATTTTGTTCTGAAAGATAGTTGGGCAACTTTTCATGTTACTCCCTGTTTAAAGAAGCTTTTCATCAGTTGCATCACTACTCGATCACATACCAGTCTTAGTTCAAGAACTTTATGACGATAAGAACCTTAATGGGATGGCAATTGGTCATAATTGGTCCTTGAATGGTTTGTGTAGGTAGTAATTATTTTCAGAGGACAGATGAAGCAGGTGAGCAGCGATAGATGGTAGTCAGACAACATGTTGTCCAGCCTGATCACACTGAATGAGGCTGGCCTACTGTATATATACACACTAGCTGTTGTGAATATCTTGTTCCCTACAGTGAGCCAAAGCAGAGAGCGAGGAGGTGACTTGCAGTGTTCCCTCTTCCTGTGTTTGGATTGATGAACACTATGGAATTAACATGGATGCCCATCCTTAGATGCGAGTGGGCTTGAGAGGCATCGGGAAGACAGTTCTTCAAGCAATAGATGGTAGCCAGACAACATGTTGTACAGCCTGATCACACTGAAGCAGTACAACATGTTGTCTGGCTACCATCTATTGCTTGAAGAACTGTCTTCTCGGCGCCTCTCAAGCCCACTCGCATCTAAGGATGGGCATCCGTGTTAATTCCACAGTATTCATGAACCCAAACACAGGAAGAGGGAACACTGCAAGTCACTTGCTCACTCTCTGCCTTCACTCACTCTAACGAACAAAGAGATTCACAACAGCTAGTGTGTGTATATACAGTAGGCTAGCCTCATTCAGTGTGATCGGGTTGTACATGTTATTATTTTTGCTCTCATGCTCCACATCTAGCGGATCTACGAAAGGAGATCATCAGTCGTCGGGGTCAATACGAACTCGTAACACTAACATGTGACCAGTAACAAGAGAATCGTATGCTTATATACTAAAGGAATTATGTGTGCTAGGTTGGAGAGCGTCGAGCAATCAATGTCACTTGACTCTGGCCCATACACCGTAGATCTACCCTGAAATGATTGTTGTCGGCAGAGTCATCGCAGGACAAGGTGTTCAAAAACGAGCTACCATTAATTTATTGTTGTTGTTCAGCATCACGTATGCTCTAACTCCTCAACACTCCGACTTGTATCAGATCATGCAGCTGATAAACATTTCCTTTTTTTTCTAAAATAAATTCTTACAAACTGCCTCCAAAGTGCAATTTGTTCCTTGCTGCGTGAACAGTTAACTTTTATTATATAATAGAAGTCGATGACAGTTGTTGTACATATCCTAAGAAAAAAAATATGTGCTAAAAATTCTCATAAAAGCAAAATATTGAATCTATTATAACGGTGCAGATTAATTAGATATAATATAATTATATTTTCAATCATAAGCGTTACGTTTGTATATTTAATACTACTCTATTTACAAACAGAAAACATATTATGTATTTTAGAATATAGCGGCGCAACTGATCGGACGATTCGGCTAGGTAGTATGTCTAACATATGGAAGAACTCTCACGCAGGAATGGATGATCACTAGTCGATGACCTTAGGATTTTGTAAAAGAAAATTTACTAAAGCCGAGTTGATCATCAACTTAAAATCTTGCAGTAAAGATATATATATATATATATATATATATATATATATATATATATATATATATATATATATACATATATACACGCACTCCCATTTTAGTGTACCCTTTAAATAATATTGTTATACTTCGTTATCCTTTCAAATATACTCTAATACTGATTATAAGATACTCTAAAGTAAGTTTCATGAAAAATTTCATCAAAATCTACTTTTTATAGCATAATTTATTTATATACTTCTTTTGCATATGGAAAAAAGATATATAAGCAAAAGTAATGTGCTTCGATAGATTTTTTAATCATGTCACATTGGAGCATCTTAAATTTTTATTGGAGTATACTAAAAATGATAAAAGAATATAACATATTAGTTTAAGTGGTATATTAGATGTGGGAGTATGCATTTTGGCTGAGCTACGACTAAAATACGGCGGCGTGCGTGACACCGTATCCTCGCCTAACGTGCGCACTGTGGATGTTTTCCAGCATTTTTCTTGCCTAATTCAAAAAATTCTAGATTTGCATTTTGAATTTTGAATTTTGTTCGAATTTTGTTGAAAATACCGAGATTTTACCAAAATTTTGAATTTCGGCTATCTCCGGGATAGGATCCGAAAATGAAACTTGAATCCTTGCTCTTGGGGCTACTTAGGGGGTGTTTGGCAAAGCTCCGGCTCCACTAGATTCGTGGAGCTAGAGCTGTAGGTATATTAAGAGTGTTTAGGTGGACCATTTTGTTTACATTTTAGAATAAAAATATAAATTTAATTCACTTTATTTTAACCTACAAGTTTCAAATCTGAGGTAAAACTAAAATCTAGAGCTCTACCTAATAGGGCCTTAACATGAGAGGTAATAAAATTCGAGTGAGATTATCACCTTTAACAGGAGCAATTGTGCTAACCAATCATCCTAAACGATGACCACGATTTCATACCACTTGTTCATCGATCTTTTGCATAAATAAGTAACATGAAGTGCTTAATGCACATAGGATGTCTGCATATTCCAAAAAGATCTTCTTTATTAGTACTGCATGGAGCACTTGTTCTCGATGAAAAAGGTTAGTCGAGCAATAAAGCAATAAAACTTAATCTTGATCCTATTTTCCGTGATTAGTTACGTTGAACATTGAAGCGCATTGTGCCTCTAATTTTTTGCTGTTAAAAGTTTGCTCCGGTGAGGAAGCAACCTTAGGATGACATGTTATATTCCATGACTCAATCAGACTGGGTTAAATGGCTAGAACGCACAATAAATTGTTATTATTATTATTATTATTATTATTATTATTATTATTATTATTATTATTATTATTATTATTATATATATATATATAATATTAATCTAGACTTATTGGTGTCTTAATCTCCTCTAAATGACAGACAATGCTGTAGTTCAATCTTACTGCATGAATCTCAAGAAAAAGGAACGGTGGAGAAGGGTGGTACAACTGCACATAGGTTCAGCAGATTTCGGCTAACCCAATGAGCACGAGAAAGACACAAAGCGCCTCATTCACAAGGTCTCCATACCAGGAATCTCCCGGACGAAACAACCTGCCATCCGGATGCCTCTCAAGCCTACTAACCCTCCAGAACCCGCATAAATGATACCGACTCGCAAGAGCCGATCTCGGCCGCACAGAAGCGTGATCGGACGGTTCGGACGCCGTCGACACCAAAGCCCTCAATAATTTTCGGAAATCAGAAGGTCTTTTCGCAAAAACACCGACGCAGGATGTAATATTTTTTCAACTCCACGAAAGGAGGACAGAAGAGTAGTAGCTACTTCCTCTCTTTGGTTTCAACTTTCAATCACTTCAGTGAACTAGAGATGCACAAGCAATGCACATATATATACAGTCAGTCGGTCCTATTGGGCCAGCTCCTTTACTGTTGTCAGAAAAGAAATTAAAGTTTTATGAATACTAATGACAGATGAGATCAGGGGCGGAGCTAAGCCCAAGCCCAAGCCCTGGGCTGGATCAGCTGATCTTAGATTAAATATCTGTTTTCAATTATTTTTCAATAATTTTTCGTAGAATTTTAGTGGGCTTTCGGTACCAGGCCCCGGGCTACAGCCTACTCTGCCTGGGGCCTGGATCCGCCCCTGGATGAGATGCCAGCTACTCCCTTCGTCCAAGTTTATAGGGCGTATTTCTCTCGGTATGTAGACCAATGAGATATTAAAAATCACTATACTATTTCTAATTATTATCTCTAAACATTATATTAAATGCATATGCATGTAAAGGATATATATAAAGTAAACCTGAATATTTATTAGAGGTATAAAGAAACATTACATTAATTTTTGTATTGAAATATAAAGTATATCTATATTTATAGATAAAATCACTGAAAGAATACACCCAGTAAATTTATACGGAGGGAGTACGTACCTTTGGAGACAACACAATCATCGGTTGCAAATGATCAGTGATTTACAACGTGAGTTTGAATTGTTAGTTTGTTACTGCCACCTTTGTGGAAGGTTAATTTGCTACGATCAGCTAACTGTTTGAGCAATACACATTTTTTTTTTTATTAAATACACAAACAATCAAATAATTCATAGTCAGAAGTGAATACTTGTGCTGCTGGTTTGTTTGTTTTGCTTGCAGTGATGCCAGGCACACCTCCTAGGGAGATTACTTTGTTTTATTGCTATTAACAAGTTTTGACAGTGTTTAGGAAACCACATACATATCTGACGGTGAAATTACCTATCTTTATCTACCATGGCTATTATCGCTACTAAAGGAAGTAAAATAATTGTCCGCTCTGTAGATGTCCAACGTCCATCCAGCCAGTGCTGCTCAAAGAAAATAGCAATGGTAAGGCATTTATATTCCAAATGTCTCCCATCAATATACTACAATTTTTCTGGACATTGAAAGAAAATGCCAACCTGATACCTCCCATGCCCATTTGCCTCAAATAAACCATGTCATATGGACTTATCTCCAACCAAGATCCAATGCATGCAGCGGTTACTATGACTGCAATTTTAGTTCTTGTAGTGTTGATAGTTGGGTCAAAAAACGATGCTCTAGATCTTTCATAGTACTATTGGATAACCTGTAGCAAACGTGGCCTGTACCATGCACTGTACCAAAAATACTGTAGCTTAGCATTGTAGCACGATCTGGTCGTTGGTTATTAATTTCGATCGAAAGGCCTGACGGTTGGTAATGGTTTAAGGCATACTGCTCAAGGTATAAATCCCTACATCTTCTCAATTATTCAAGTCTTGTAACACTTTACATATGTATGTGCTTTGTAGGTTCCTATCGTATCTACTCATGCACCTGCACCTACTCCTGCTCCTGCTCCTATGCAGAGTGCAAAGCTGATGCGCAAAATAACTACCACTAAAGGCAAAATCCACAGGAGGCCGCGAAGAATCCTTCTGTCAAGAAGGCAAAGTTGTGAGAGGCCACAGAGCCCACTTCAATACAAGGAAAGCCCATTGTCCCGACCTCGGAGATTCCGTCTATCCAGAAAGCAAAGTTAACAGATACCTCAACACCCCCATACGATTTTAAGGGATACATACATGGACAACTCCTTGTCTCTCCCCACGAATTGAATGATTTAGTTAAGTGCACTCGCTTGCTGCATGGATGGTACTTCGACAAGGCGAATGCGGGCGAGTGTCACGTCGATTTCAATGTGAGGTATTGAGGGGGACATTTCCACCGCAAAGAGCATGTGACATTCCCAGTAAGTTTTAAGGATCTATTCCGTTTGTACAACCTAAAAGCCATCAATATTTCTACTGTACGATCCTAGACGCTGTGAGTATCATGATAATAATCTAGGTATTATTTTGATTTCAGATTTGAATATGAAACATAATTCCAAAATAATCAAACACAGCAAGCTAGACAGAAGATACCACATATTTCTAAAAAGTAGATCTAGAAAAGATGTGAATGAGTTGAACAGAGGGAAGAATTCTTACGACGGGCTTGATGACGGAAAGGAAGCAGCGTAGTAGTGACCGGCCGTAGAGGAAGTAGTCGACGCAGAGGAATCTCGAGCGGTCGTGCAGTTGCGCTGCCCAGAAACCTTATTGCCGCCCCCGTGCAGGTTCTCGCTGCGGCAACGGTTCGGAGATCCCGCTCTCCTTACCTCGCGGTGCACGCCGAGAGGAAGGTCGGCGAAGAACAAGCAGCACAAAGACGTAACACAGGTCACAGTGGATGAACGCGAGTGCCAGAGCAAAAACTCCTCTTCAGTCTGGACGTCTCCAGATTTTATAGCCTCGCATTTGTAACGGACAATAAATTGACCGTTACAGCACCATTATACGCTAGTAACTGCTGTAATCAAATTACTGTTTCTATTGGAAATTGACGCCATTATCATGGCTGTTTCAATTCTCAGTGAATGACCGTATTAAATCACTAATAATAGAGAGAAACCGAAATATAAAAGGGTTTAAACGTGCTAGGATTTAATCCACGGCGATTCGCGACGTTGCAAGTCACAAGTCACGCGGGAAAAAATACGCGGTAATTCGCGAAATACGCGCACGCGCGTGCATGTGACTTTAGCCATGCTCCTCACCCTCTATATGCCTCATTACAAGGCATGGTGGGAGCTCTCCCTTTTAAATTGGTATCATCCTCTCTTAACTAGCAATATGGTACTATTCTTTGTAGCTTTGGCATTAGAGATAAATGGGCCACTTGGGCCTTATTTCTAACATATCGTACCATACAGCATGAGCCTATGACTATTATAGTTTTTTGTATTATGTTTTTTTTAACAATTACCATGAGTAGGATGATGCAGCGAGCCTTGTACTTGGTTGCTATTGTACTTTGCCATCTACCCACCGAAATAGTTGGTCTCAATATTACCTTTTTTTGTGCTTCATTTACTACCATCAGGAGTCATATCAGAGCACCATAGGCTGAATTTACAAAAACACCTTCCAAGTGATGTCCATTTTGTTAGTAGAGCTTCAGATCAATTGCAGGGACCAATTGCTTTTTTGTAGCATCTCAGCTGTCCTCTTCTCCAGCTGCACCAGTGGTGTTCCTGCAATGAGTTGGCCTGCACATGTAAATGTCCACAGAAGCTGTGAAGTCGCTTAGACTTCTATCTATTCAATTAGCCAACTTTTACTGGGTTTGGAACTGATTCCCTCAAACTTCCCTCACTGCAGCCAATCTTATCTTGCAACATATCAATCTGTTGCACAAAGTCATCTATCTTCTGAAAACAATTTGTTGTTACATACAGTGATCAGATCCTTCTGTGAGATCCTCATTTTTATGTCAGTAAATAACATAAATATGAGGCTCTTTAAGTGCATTCTGTGCCATTCCCATGATCAGTGGCTGGCACGCACAAACACAATTTGGATATTACAGCCACACAAATACACATTTTTATTACATCACCAGTTTTATAGTGTTATTACAATACCAAAAGTAGCAGGAAATTAAAACCATGTCTCATAGTATGCCAACTATTCCATAACTCCACAGGCAACTGCTGAGATGAACTTAGAAAGATCAGTCGTCGCTAAAATTCGCAGGTTCTTCATACTCATTCCCGTCATTATCGAAATCTTGCTCATCACCTAAAAATATTTGTTGAAGCAAGTTGAGTACATTGGTACTCGCAAGACTTTGTAGTGTATGCAATTCCTGGAATATATGCAGGCTGAAATAGAAAGTGGGTTTCTACGGTTGTTTTGCATAAAGCGAAAGTTTTGAATGAAGTAATACTGAATAGTAATGGAAAGCGTAAATAAAACTTTTAAGACAGTTTGATAAGTAATTGAAATAACAAGTAATAAAAAGATAATAACATTTTACTCACGGCCCTTTGTGAGCAAAATAACGATCAAGACCCTCCATGGTCTTACATGAACAAATGTAACGATAAGTGACATAAAAGGGGTGTAAAATATTTCCCAAATCATTTAATCAAAGGTTTTTGAAAACAGAAACAGCTAACTATGTGATGACTTTACCAAGTGCTCATGATCATGAGCGCTAATCGATTAGGTTTAGACTCTGCAGAGTTTGTACCGCTTTACCCACAAGATATGTTCTCCTTTTTGCAAGCTATAAGACACACTTCCTTTGGTATGTCCTGGGGAGTTCATAATGAAACTGTTCGATTACTTGAACCTAACTTTGCACCAGCGACAGTGTTTAACCCTGACTATGATGGAAGCTAAAAAGGTAAAAGGAATTCCGGAGTCAGTAACCCACCAGGAATAGAAATTCCGGAGTTAGTGACCCACCAGGAATAATAACAGCCCCAAATTCATAATCAGACGTACACCGTATACGCCTACCAGAGTGCAAAGCTAGTTCCAAATAATTTTAATTGGTTAAGACTGTCCCATTTCAAGACTTGTGGATGTACGGTTATCTTGGCCTGAAAACAACACATTAGCTCGGTCCTTATTGTGACATGGGCGATACTCCACCCTATCTACGTACACGTTAAAACATGTACAACCGGCTATTGCCAATAATCACCCACATCAAATCAGTAGTTTTATTTTCATTTCTAACAAACTACCAGTATCCTTTACTGCTTAAATAAACCATAAAATATTTCATAAAGAAGTGTGTATGTGGGTATAGATGTCATCGTATCATTCTAAGCATTGCTAAGCAGATGAAATTAATAATCGTTATAGCCCATCTATGGAATGAATCTACCCATACCTATGGTTATCATGGAATTCATGTCAACATGATTGAAGTAATCCATCAATTTGGGTTATAGCTACCAGGGACTTAAAATAGACATTTATATCATAAGCATGCAGGAAGATTCTTAATCACATTTTAGTTGTTTATGAAATCTGGGATCAAAATGATCAAAGGGGTGCTTGCCTTGCTCCTCGACGGTGTAAGCTGGGTCTGTGTCGTCGATAGCGTAGTCGGTAGCCTCAGCGTCTATACGTCGATTAAGAATATGGCAAATAAGAATACTTCAATATCAATGAAGAAGCAAATACACGAATAACAAAAGATAGTAATTGAAAGATTCAAATGAAATCATTCCAAAACAATCAATGATGGCAATCACTTCATTAATCCAAATCAAGTCATAAAATTTTGGTTCTAAGGGTAAAAGCTTAATGACATACAACTTGACTACCTTTCTTTATGTATTATTTCATTTTAATTTACAAATTCAGGAAGCTAAGATTGTAAAGCTGAATATATAATGAAATCCATTTTCAAGGTGTGGTGTTAGTTGTATTAATCATTGCATAAGGTAACTTTAAACATGTCAAACAAAAGTAACATGGTACACCCTAACTTTGATATTACCATTTGATCCTAATTAGTATAATGAGCTCAAAGAAACAAGTTTCATTTATTTTGGAAGCTTTTTGATTAGGTTATTGCAACTATATCAAATATATGCATTAAATAAAGTCCTAAGATGAAATTTTCACAAACAAACTCCAAATCCAAATCTAATTACATATTTGAGTAGTATTTGACCTAAGGATTTCAACAAAGTTGGTTTCATTCAATTTGGACTTTATTTGTAAAATTTCTATATGCAACATATCCAAACCTCAAGCTTTAAATTCAAATTCAGACTTAAATTGCTAAACAAGTTCCAAATATTTTTGCATATTATGAAACTAGATGATTTATGATGAATTTACAAATTTATTTCACTCAATTTGGAGCTATGGTTCAAAAGATATAGCAATTTGAATCAATTCGGGTTACTAAATTCCAGAAAATTGAAGAATACGCTTTCAAACAAGGAAAGCGTCTTTTCGCTGTTTGCGCGCGCGAGAGTTCAAACTCAAGCCGCAGCCATTGACATGCGGGACCAAGGTGTCAGTGACCGCACTTTTGCACGCGCAAGACCATGGTAACTAACGACGCGGCCCTACCTGTCGGTGCTTCATGTAAAAGGGCAAGGCGCCATCGGCGACTGACCTGTGGGACCGGGTTGGCAGTGAGTCAAGCGCGCGCGCGAGGCTGACCTTGATGGCCCGCACGGCAGGGACTCTAAGCAGGGGAGGCGATGGCCGGAGCTCACCGGCGGCTAACCGGCCACGTCGATCGACTTTGGCCGACGGCTCCGGCTTCACTAGGTCATGAGGAACCTAGGGGACCACTTGAACATGGGTGATGTTCGGAGGTTTTGGGCTCTCGGCGTTGGACGGCGGCGTTTCACAGCGGCGCAAGGTGCGAAGAAGCTACGGGCTAAACTAGGCTTAACCAACATGCGCAAAACATCTAGGGGTGCTCAAGGATGCTAGTGCATACTTTGGCCAAAGAAAAATGGCCTCGGCCTATATTCTCACCGTGCAACGGCGGCGGAACAAGAAGGAGATCGGTGCCGGGACGCCTCAGGTCGATCCGGACTGAAAGAAGGCATGCAATAGGGTCGTTAGGACTCCTGGATACTTTAGGAACCATCAATTTGAACGTTCTCTTACCGAGTCAAGCGAATTTGGAACTTCCCCCAAATCGGCTTCGCCGGCAACGAAGAAGAAGGCTTCGGCCTAGGTGGTTCCGGGCGCGAGAGGGGGAATGGGTGAGTGCTCTGAGTTTATTTGGGTTTGTGTGTGTTCCTCATCCCCTTAAATAGGCACGAAAGGCAGTAAGGTCCGGTTTGGATTGAGAAGAAATAGAAATGGCGGTGGTCTCGGGCGCCCTCTTGAAGTTTTCCTCCCAGCTCGGCCAAGGCATGATGGCGCGGTACAGAGCAGCAGCAGCGTGGCAGGAATTGTCAGGGCGGTCTCGAGGCAAGAAATTGCGGCGGAAATACGGACAAGAGATGAGGCGGTTCCGTCGACTCTGTCGGCAACAGAGAACGAAAGAGAGAAAGAGAGAGATAGAGAGAAGAAGGAAGAAGAAGGCTCTGGCCTTCGGGGTCCACAAGGCAGAGGGAGAAGATAGAGAGCATGACGTGTGGGCCAGGTGTCCTTCGGGTCCTGTCGGCAGCGACTTAACGCTTGAGCCGCTGGAAACGTGGCCCCCACGTGGAAGAGAAATGAGAGAGAAGGGAAAACCTAGTTCTTTCCCCTCGGACAGCACACTAAACGCATTAATGCATGGGTCAGACGAGCTCCAGATTTTTCGAAACTTTTTCTACAAGTTTCTGGGTGAGTTATCTACTTCCAGTAAAAATTTGAGGTTAAAACAATCTACCAATTATTTATAATAATTCTGACAACAAATGCTACACAGAAAAACCAATTTAGTTTTTGAATTGATTAAAGGACTAATTCAACCTATTTAATTTTGAAATTTTTACTGAAGGTGTGTTTCTATATAATGGATCTACCATAAAAATTTCAACACTAAATTCTTATTATTTAATTCTCCATAAATCTTTTATTGATTTCTGCAGAATTTCAAATTCTCCTAAAATAAATGCTAAAACATAGCAAAAATGCTTATTAATTTTTGAAACTTTTTTAGGGTGAAGGTGATATGACTGAGGTCCTATGGTAAAAATTCCAAAGCCTAGATTGTTCGACAACTCTCTCTAAAAATCTGACATTGGTCTGGACAGAAGTGAGAATTATCATTTTAATTTGTTTTGCTCACTAGTAAAAGCATGCACATGGTCTTTTGACCAACTAGAGACGTTTTCCAGAGCTTAGCAAGGTTATCCAAAGATTTACTATGGTAAATTTCGTTTCTTACCCTTTTACCATTTTATATTTCATATTCTTCCTCTTTTTCTCTATTCCAATAATCACTTCAATCAAAAATCAATTCAACAATGCACAAGAAATCATAAAATGCAACACAAGACTGATTTCACATTTTAATATTTGATTTTAAACTTTTATAAATTTGAGGATGTTACAGATCTACCCCCCTTACAAAAAATCTCGTCCTCGAGATTTGCGAGGGCTAAGGAAAACTAAAAGAAGTCTGGAAATTCTTTCATCAGGTGATCCTCACGCTCCCACGTGGCTTCTTCTTCAGTATGATTACTCCATTGAACCTTCAACATTCTGTGGATCTTGTTTCTTGTATGCCGCTCGGCTTCTTCAAGAATGCGAATAGGATGCTCTCGATAAGATAGATCAGGTTGTAGATCAAGATCATCGAGGTTTGCGAGATCAGTCGGCACACGAAGACATTTCTTGAGCTGTGATACATGAAAGACATTATGAACTTCCGATAAACGGGATGGCAGCTCCAACTTATATGCCATCTCTCCCATCTTCGCGATAATTGGAAACGGTCCAATATATCGAGGGGCTAGTTTCCCGCGGATTTGGAAACGACGAACTCCGCGAAGAGGAGAAACTTTCAGATAGACATGATCTCCGACTTCAAAGCTTAATTCACGTCGACGATTGTCGGCGTAACTCTTCTGACGAGATTGGGCTTCTTTGAGTCGACTCCTAATCATGTCAACTTGCTCTTGGGCTTCTTGGATAATGTCTGGGCCAAAGAAATTTCTTTCTCCAGTTTCAGACCAAAAGAGAGGGGTTCGGCACTTTCTTCCGTAAAGTGCTTCAAAAGGGGACATCTGGAGACTGGCTTGAAAGCTATTATTATAGGAGAATTCAGCAAAAGGCAAGCTTTTCTCCCAATCCATGCCATAAGATAGCACACAAGCTCTTAGCATGTCCTCCAGGGTCTGATTGGTCCGTTCAGTCTGTCCATCTGTTTGGGGATGATAAGCCGTACTGAAATTCAGCTTTGTCCCTAACAGAGTATGCAAACTTTCCCAGAAACGAGATGTGAACTGGGATCCACGATCGGACACAATTGTCTTGGGAACTCCATGAAGACGAACAATATTTTCAAGATATAACTCTGCGAGTTTATCTCCGGGGTGAGTGGTTTTGACTGGTATGAAATGGGAAACTTTGGTTAATCGATCAACGATAACCCAAATGGAATCATGTCCTTTTCTGGTTCTCGGTAATCCAACAATAAAATCCATACAGATATGGTCCCACTTCCATTCAGGAATTTCAAGAGGTCGAAGTAAACCAGCTGGGCGTTGATGCTCGGCTTTTACTCGACATATATCACATTTCGCGATATACTCGGCGATTTCCTTCTTCATGCCGGGCCACCAATATTCCTGCTTTAGATCTTGATACATCTTCGTGCTACCAGGATGGATAGATAGAGGTGATTCATGAGCTTCACTCAAGATCAACTTCTTGATTTCTAGATCACTGGGGATATAGATTCGATTCTTGAATTGGAGTACACCATCCGAATTTTCTGAGAATTCCAATTCTTTGCCTTGTTCCAACTCTTTTCGGATTTTAGATATAGCTTCGTCTTTAGATTGAGCTATCTTAATTTGGGTCTTCAGATTTGGTTGCATTTGGAGACTAGCAACAAATCCTTTTTCAACAATTCCCAAATTAAGCTTCTGAAACTCCTTTACTAATTCAGATTGATCAGTGTATGCTGACACCGTCATACAATGAAGCTTACGGCTCAGAGCATCTGCTACGACATTAGCTTTACCAGGATGATAATGAATACTAAGGTCGTAATCTTTTATTAACTCTAGCCATCTTCTTTGTCGCAGATTAAGATCTGGCTGAGTAAAGAAGTATTTTAAGCTCTTATGATCTGTGTAGATGTCACACTTATTTCCAATAAGATAGTGACGCCAGATTTTGAGGGCATGCACTACTGCAGCTAACTCCAGATCATGAGTTGGGTAATTAAGCTCATGAGGTCGAAGCTGACGAGAAGCATAAGCTACGACTTTCATCTCTTGCATCAACACGCAACCAAAACCATTGCGTGAAGCATCGCAATAGACATCGAAGCTCTTATGGATGTCGGGTAACACCAGCACTGGAGCTGTGGTTAACCGTTTCTTCAATTCCAGAAAACTTGCTTCGCATTCTGGAGTCCATTCATATTTCTTTTCTTTCTTCAAGAGCTGAGTCAATGGTTTAGCAATTTTGGAGAAGTTTTCGATAAAGCGGCGATAATATCCCGCTAAACCGAGGAAACTTCGGATTTGAGGTACAGATTTTGGTTGCTCCCAGTTTTGGACTGCTTGAACTTTCTTTGGGATCAATGAAATTCCACCTTTGGAAAGAATATGCCCGAGGAATGCAACTTCCTTCAACCAAAATTCACATTTCTCGAACTTGGCATATAACTTATGTTCTCGGAGTTTCTCCAGAACCAAGTGTAGATGTTGGGTATGATCTTCTTCATTTTTGGAATAAATGAGGATATCATCTATGAATACTACTACGAACTTGTCGAGATACTCCATAAAGACTTTATTCATTAAGCTCATAAAGCTAATTTGGAGCATTTGTAAGTCCGAAGGACATTACGACATATTCATATAAGCCGTAACGAGTGGTAAAGGCTGTTTTAGGAATATCCTCCGGTCGAATTTTCAATTGATAATAGCCATGTCTAAGATCGATTTTGGAGAAGATTTGGGCGCCGGTTAATTGATCGAACAAATCATCGATACGGGGTAAAGGATATTTGTTTTTGATAGTAACATCATTGAGAGCACGATAATCCACACACATGCGTAGACTACCATCCTTTTTACTAACGAAGAGAACTGGGCTACCCCATGGAGAAGTACTAGGTCGAATGAACTTTTTGTCCAACTGTTCTTGAATTTGCTTTTTGAGTTCTACTAACTCATTTGGTGGCATACGATAAGGTCTTTTGGAAATTGGGGCTGTACCAGGTATAAGATCAATGACGAACTCTAAGTCACGATCTGGTGGCAAACCTGGCAATTCTTCTGGAAATACATCGGGAAAGTTGGAAACTACAGGAACAGATTTAATCTTTTTCCATTACCAATGCATTTAAGTATGGTTTTGATTTGGGAAGATTTTGGGTGGAACTAAAGTTCACTTCAACTCCTTCAGGATTAATAAGGGATATGGATCTATTAGCACAATCTATCTGTCCTTTATTTTTAGCTAACCAATCCATACCAAGAATGATGTCTAATCCTGGGGTTTCTATAAGAATAAGATCAGCATAAAATAAAACTTCATTTATTTCAATGCTAACCTTAGGACACATTTTAGTTGTTCTCATTTTTGCTCCAGGAGAATAGATTATCATGGACATGGATAAAGATTCAGTTTGGATTTGATGTGATTCTACAAACTTCTTGGATATAAAGGAATGAGATGCACCGGAATCAAATAACACCAAAGTGGGAATAGATTGGACGGGGAACATACCCAGAACCACATCGGGTGCTTCCATCGCTTCTTCAGCCGTCACATGATGTAAACGTCCTTGATTGGCGGCTTGAGCAGGTGCAGGTTTTCCAGCTTGTTGTCCTCCAGCTCCTTGAGGACGACCAGGGGGTCGCTGAGGAACTCCCTTGCTTGGGCAATTATTGGCATAATGTCCAAGCTGCTTGCACTTGAAGCATGTGACATTCGGAGTCTGAGTCGAGGCTCCGGTAGGACGTGCTCCAGTAGGGTTTGCCGGACGAGGCAAAGGTTGTCGAGGTCGAGGGGCAGGACCTTGACGCCTTTGCTTCTGTGGCGGAGCAGGTGGTCGCGCATTACCCTGAGGTGCAGGGCGAGGCCTGGATGGGCTTGCACTAGCAGTCTTCTGTGCCATCCATTTCCTCTTGCGTGATTCCAAAGCAGCTCGAGTGCTATGCTCCACTCGAATAGATTTGTCCACCAGAGTTTGGAAGTCATTGATATCAATGGCAGCTAAAGCACATTTGATCTCCTCATTTAAGTTATCCCGAAAGCGTTCCAACTTGCGCGCTTCGGGGGTAACTTCTAATGGTGCATAGCGGGAAAGGTAATTGAAGCGATTAAGATACTCCATTACCGACTGATTCCCTTGGCGGAGGTCAAGGAATTCCCGTCTTTTGATGTCCATCAAACTGGAAGGAATATGGGTCCGGCGAAAAGTATCCTTGAAGGCCTCCCATGAAATCTGATCCACTGGAAGAATAGCTTGGTAGTTCTCCCACCATAAAGCAGCAGCTCCTCCCAACTGATAAGATGCATAGAGAACTTTCTCCCGATCATTGCACTGTGCAATGTTCAACTTGCTCTCCATTGTTCGCAGCCAGTCATCTGCGTCCAATGGGTCAGTGGCAGAAGAAAAAGTAGGAGGCCGAGTCTTCAGAAACTCAGTCAACCTTGATGGTGGAGCACCACCACCACTTCCTCCAACAGGGACTCCTTGGTGGGAAGTATTCTGAACTAACTGTTGCAGAAGAAGTGTATGGGTTTGACGATTTTGCTCGATCATTGCCAGAACTTGCGCCATTGTGGGCGGACCTGGCAATTGCTCCTCCGGAATTCCACCTTGCTGATTAGGATTTGAATCTGGATTGGGTGGATCTGGCACTTGATGAGAAGATGAAGCCCTTGCAGAAGGGTGAATCGGATTAGGTTGCGCTGGAGTGGGCAACGTTTCGCGAGGAGGAAAAGGCTCCTGCGATGCCTCACTCTCCAAGATCCCGCGAAGAGATCTGGTTACAGGCATCCTGAAATTTCAATTCAGATGAGAAAATAATGTATTGTAATTAAATGATTTAAGCTGGTAGACTGAAAATTTTGACTCAAACTTCATTGGTTAATAGGCAACATTTCATTCCCTAAAATTTTATTTTTCTTAAAGAAATTCATTAACAAGGAAGGTGTGTTGTTATGTTATGTCATATTGTGAAAGATAAACACAAGGGATCACATCATCGTGAAATTGTAATAAAACATTAGAAAGTCACGAGAAGGAACCAAAACAAGCAGAAATAAACAGTAACAGCACTTTATTCAAACCACATATTAACAACATGTACAACAAAAGTATGACAACCTCACAACTCAACGCTACAAGACCACATGTGCTGCTACAACTCAAAGTAAACCTACTCCAAACCTGGCGCTACAACGTCCTCGCCAGCAGACTCAACAGGATCCGCAGGGGTAGAGTCAGTCACCGTGGCGGGAAAGGTACCACGACGCCTGTAGACCTGCGTCACACGGGGACGCAAAGTACACTGCGTGACTGGCCCAAGTCTAACCCGCGATGCAGGCGTGGACGACTAACTCCTGTGGACATCCTAGCCCGTCGGGAACGTCTAGTGGCTCTAGCAGACCTAGGTGTCGGAGTACCAGGCACCTCCTGGACTGGCAACAAAGTAGCATCGTCGCCAAGAGCTGACCTAGAGAACAAACCCATAGCCATGAAAGGAGCTATGGCGTTCTCTAAAAAGGCTACTCTCCTACGTGCTACATAGTACTCTAATACCGCTCGACGGTGGTAACGGTCACAAAGATGAAGGAACTCAACTATGATCCTATAGTGCTCATTAGGCCTTTGTACTAGGATCTATGTAACTAGTGTCTCCTCGGCAACAAAGCGGTATCTCTCGGTAAGCAGTCGCCATCTCTGGAAGAGCGTGGCGCAATGAACGATGGCCACATAAGCAACATCGCTCAACGCGAAGACACCAAGCTCCAAGACCATCAAAAGTACGACCGCCTCTCCGAATCGTGTCCTAGCTGGGATCTCAATCCTAGCTATGTACTCTATCGAAACTGGACTCGCCATCGCCTGGTAGACGGTGTATCGAGGTGTCTCAAACTGTGCAAAGTCTAACATCTGTGCTAAGACTCCCATCAATCCCGCTCCCAGACGCTCAGAGGTATGAAAGCATGGCGAATACCCTTCCATCTGCACATTTAATAAGGAATTAGTATTCCAGATTAAATGCAAGATGCAACGATAACGCACAAAAGTAAAGAGTAGAAGACAAAACAGTAAAGAATTAATAACAGATATAACAAGTTTTATTTTCCTAAGTGTAATGTGTCTATTCAAAATTTTAATTTCCCTCTTAACGACCATTCTAACTAAGGTTCTCCTACAGGCAGCGTGGCTCTGATACCAAACTGTGAGATCCTCATTTTTATGTCAGTAAATAACATAAATATGAGGCTCTTTAAGTGCATTCTGTGCCATTCCCATGATCAGTGGCTGGCACGCACAAACACAATTTGGATATTACAGCCACACAAATACACATTTTTATTACATCACCAGTTTTATAGTGTTATTACAATACCAAAAGTAGCAGGAAATTAAAACCATGTCTCATAGTATGCCAACTATTCCATAACTCCACAGGCAACTGCTGAGATGAACTTAGAAAGATCAGTCGTCGCTAAAATTCGCAGGTTCTTCATACTCATTCCCGTCATTATCGAAATCTTGCTCATCACCTAAAAATATTTGTTGAAGCAAGTTGAGTACATTGGTACTCGCAAGACTTTGTAGTGTATGCAATTCCTGGAATATATGCATTTGAAATAGAAAGTGGGTTTCTACGGTTGTTTTGCATAAAGCGAAAGTTTTGAATGAAGTAATACTGAATAGTAATGGAAAGCGTAAATAAAACTTTTAAGACAGTTTGATAAGTAATTGAAATAACAAGTAATAAAAAGATAATAACATTTTACTCACGGCCCTTTGTGAGCAAAATAACGATCAAGACCCTCCATGGTCTTACATGAACAAATGTAACGATAAGTGACATAAAAGGGGTGTAAAATATTTCCCAAATCATTTAATCAAAGGTTTTTGAAAACAGAAACAGCTAACTATGTGATGACTTTACCAAGTGCTCATGACCGCGAGCGCGGCTAATCGATTAGGTTTAGACTCTGCAGAGTTTGTACTGCTTTACCCACAAGATATGTTCTCCCTTTTTGCAAGCTATAAGACACACTTCCTTTGGTATGTCCGCGGGGAGTTCATAACGAAACCGTTCGATTACTTGAACCTAACTTTGCACCAGCGACAGTGTTTAACCCTGACTATGATGGAAGCTAAAAAGGTAAAAGGAATTCCGGAGTCAGTAACCCACCAGGAATAGAAATTCCGGAGTTAGTGACCCACCAGGAATAATAATGACCCCAAATTCATAATCGACGTACCGTATACGCCTACCAGAGTGCAAAGCTAGTTCCAAATAATTTTAATTGGTTAAGACTGTCCCATTTCAGTACTTGTGGATGTACGGTTATCTTGGCCTGAAAACAACACATTAGCTCGGTCCTTATTGTGACATGGGCGATACTCCACCCTATCTACGTACACGTTAAAACATGTACAACCGGCTATTGCCAATAATCACCCACATCAAATCAGTAGTTTTATTTTCATTTCTAACAAACTACCAGTATCCTTTACTGCTTAAATAAACCATAAAAGATTTCATAAAGAAGTGTGTATGTGGGTATAGATGTCATCGTATCATTCTAAGCATTGCTAAGCAGATGAAATTAATAATCGTTATAGCCCATCTATGGAATGAATCTACCCATACCTATGGTTATCATGGAATTCATGTCAACATGATTGAAGTAATCCATCAATTTGGGTTATAGCTACCAGGGACTTAAAATAGACATTTATATCATAAGCATGCAGGAAGATTCTTAATCACATTTTAGTTGTTTATGAAATCTGAGATCAAAATGATCAAAGGGGTGCTTGCCTTGCTCCTCGACGGTGTAAGTCGGGTGCAGGTCGTCGATAGCGTAGTCGGTAGCCTCAGCGTCTATACGTCGATTAAGAATATGGCAAATAAGAATACTTCAATATCAATGAAGAAGCAAATACACGAATAACAAAAGATAGTAATTGAAAGATTCAAATGAAATCATTCCAAAACAATCAATGATGGCAATCACTTCATTAATCCAAATCAAGTCATAAAATTTTGGTTCTAAGGGTAAAAGCTTAATGACATACAACTTGACTACCTTTCTTTATGTATTATTTCATTTTAATTTACAAATTCAGGAAGCTAAGATTGTAAAGCTGAATATATAATGAAATCCATTTTCAAGGTGTGGTGTTAGTTGTATTAATCATTGCATAAGGTAACTTTAAACATGTCAAACAAAAGTAACATGGTACACCCTAACTTTTATATTACCATTTGATCCTAATTAGTATAATGAGCTCAAAGAAACAAGTTTCATTTATTTTGGAAGCTTTTTGATTAGGTTATTGCAACTATATCAAATATATGCATTAAATAAAGTCCTAACATGAAATTTTCACAAACAAACTCCAAATCCAAATCTAATTACATATTTGAGTAGTATTTGACCTAAGGATTTCAACAAAGTTGGTTTCATTCAATTTGGACTTTATTTGTAAAATTTCTATATGCAACATATCCAAACCTCAAGCTTTAAATTCAAATTCAGACTTAAATTGCTAAACAAGTTCCAAATATTTTTGCATATTATGAAACTAGATGATTTATGATGAATTTACAAATTTATTTCACTCAATTTGGAGCTATGGTTCAAAAGATATAGCAATTTGAATCAATTCGGGTTACTAAATTCCAGAAAATTGAAGAATACGCTTTCAAACAAGGAAAGCGTCTTTTCGCTGTTTGCGCGCGCGAGAGTTCAAACTCAAGCCGCAGCCATTGACATGCGGGACCAAGGTGTCAGTGACCGCACTTTTGCACGCGCAAGACCATGGTAACTAACGACGCGGCCCTACCTGTCGGTGCTTCATGTAAAAGGGCAAGGCGCCATCGGCGACTGACCTGTGGGACCGGGTTGGCAGTGAGTCAAGCGCGCGCGCGAGGCTGACCTTGATGGCCCGCACGGCAGGGACTCTAAGCAGGGGAGGCGATGGCCGGAGCTCACCGGCGGCTAACCGGCCACGTCGATCGACTTTGGCCGACGGCTCCGGCTTCACTAGGTCATGAGGAACCTAGGGGACCACTTGAACATGGGTGATGTTCGGAGGTTTTGGGCTCTCGGCGTTGGACGGCGGCGTTTCACGGCGGCGCAAGGTGCGAAGAAGCTACGGGCTAAACTAGGCTTAACCAACATGCGCAAAACATCTAGGGGTGCTCAAGGATGCTAGTGCATACTTTGGCCAAAGAAAAATGGCCTCGGCCTATATTCTCACCGTGCAACGGCGGCGGAACAAGAAGGAGATCGGTGCCGGGACACCTCAGGTCGATCCGGACTGAAAGAAGGCATGCAATAGGGTCGTTAGGACTCCTGGATACTTTAGGAACCATCAATTTGAACGTTCTCTTACCGAGTCAAGCGAATTTGGAACTTCCCCCAAATCGGCCACTAAGAACGAAGAAGAAGGCTTACTAGGTGGTTCAGGCGAGAGGGGAATGGGTGAGTGCTCTGAGTTTATTTGGGTTTGTGTGTGTTCCTCATCCCCTTAAATAGGCACGAAAGGCAGTAAGGTCCGGTTTGGATTGAGAAGAAATAGAAATGGCGGTGGTCTCGGGCGCCCTCTTGAAGTTTTCCTCCCAGCTCGGCCAAGGCATGATGGCGCGGTACAGAGCAGCAGCAGCGTGGCAGGAATTGTCAGGGCGGTCTCGAGGCAAGAAATTGCGGCGGGAATACGGACAAGAGATGAGGCGGTTCCGTCGACTCTGTCGGCAACAGAGAACGAAAGAGAGAAAGAGAGAGATAGAGAGAAGAAGGAAGAAGAAGGCTCTGGCCTTCGGGGTCCACAAGGCAGAGGGAGAAGATAGAGAGCATGACGTGTGGGCCAGGTGTCCTTCGGGTCCTGTCGGCAGCGACTTAACGCTTGAGCCGCTGGAAACGTGGCCCCCACGTGGAAGAGAAATGAGAGAGAAGGGAAAACCTAGTTCTTTCCCCTCGGACAGCACACTAAACGCATTAATGCATGGGTCAGACGAGCTCCAGATTTTTCGAAACTTTTTCTACAAGTTGCTGGGTGAGTTATCTACTTCCAGTAAAAATTTGAGGTTAAAACAATCTACCAATTATTTATAATAATTCTGACAACAAATGCTGCACAGAAAAACCAATTTAGTTTTTGAATTGATTAAAGGACTAATTCAACCTATTTAATTTTGAAATTTTTACTGAAGGTGTGTTTCTATATAATGGATCTACCATAAAAATTTCAACACTAAATTCTTATTATTTAATTCTGCATAAATCTTTTATTGATTTCTGCAGAATTTCAAATTCGCCTAAAATAAATGCTAAAACATAGCAAAAATGCTTATTAATTTTTGAAAATTTTTAAGGGTGAAGGTTATATGACTGAGGTCCTATGGTAAAAATTCCAAAGCCTAGATTGTTCCACAACTCTCTCTAAAAATCTGACATTGGTCTGGACAGAAGTGAGAATTATCATTTTAATTTGTTTTGCTCACTAGTAAAAGCATGCACATGGTCTTTTGACCAACTAGAGACGTTTTCCAGAGCTTAGCAAGGTTATCCAAAGATTTACTATGGTAAATTTCGTTTCTTACCCTTTTACCATTTTATATTTCATATTCTTCCTCTTTTTCTCTATTCCAATAATCACTTCAATCAAAAATCAATTCAACAATGCACAAGAAATCATAAAATGCAACACAAGACTGATTTCACATTTTAATATTTGATTTTAAACTTTTATAAATTTGAGGATGTTACACCTTCAAACAGAAAACATGGAGCTGGTTGCAATTACTTTCATTCAGCTTATATCTGCGATGGAATTGTGTTCACTACTAAACTTCAGACATGATTTCAAGGTAATGGTTGTGAAAAGCATCAATCAGATGCTAGACACCAAGAGAATTTACAGAGATATATAGCAGCAACTGGTGCGTACACATAAAACTGAAAGTATCAGTTGCTCCTATTGTTTCACAAATGTTTTCTGTTACAGCCAACTGAATATGTTAAATGATACTTCCTCCGTCCAAGTTTATACGGTGTCTTTTGTTTTGACACGTGGATCAAGGAGATATTGAAATTAATAACTAGGATACCCTCGTTATTATCTCCAAGCACTATATTCAATGGTTACGTGTAGAGAATATAAATTAAAGCCGAATATTTATTAAGGGTATAGAGGGAACATTACACTAATTTTGTATTGGAATATGAAATACGCCCTATTTGTGAACAAGATCATTAAAAAATGCACACTATATTTTTAGACGGAGGAAGTATGAAATTACACATTTTCGTTGATTAATTATGTCGCGAGTGTCTCGCATTGCTATTGTGGTTGTCGCAATATGTGTGTCATGCTACTCTTCTTTAGGATATGCAGGCTTCTCTCTTAATGAAATAAGGCAACTTTTGTATAGCTGAAAAATATGTTTAAATAAAGTATAACTGAATAACAGAGGAGTTGAAGCCAGCACTAAACAGTTGTTTCACCAAGGTTATTTCAGTCAGGGTCATTGCAACTCTAATTGCACTCCATATGAAAGCTGCCAGCTCCAAATCTTTACACAGCACGGACGGGACCAATAGTTCACAAGAGAGTGGGAAAATTCGGTGTTTGTAGCAAACCATTCACCTATATAAGTGGGGAAATTATGCGCGAGGAGTCTAAGCTAGGGATGCAATCGGAGAGGATATGGATGGATTTCACTCATTGCGTATCCTATTACAAAATTTTTATTGGAATCGACGCGGGCAATGCCAGATACGAATAAGAATGCGGACTATCTTGGTCACGAATACATAGCGAATACATGTCACTCCGAATACGATTCATCTCGATCACGAATAGTTAGTCAAATAATAAGCGAAAACAAAAACCATATATGTCGCATATATCAGGATCAATCAACCATACTACATACCCAAAATGGGGGTGTCGGGTCCCTGTTTTGGGTGTGGCAAAAATTTTGGGAGCACAGAAAGGAATCACAATCAAGCCCAAAAATAGATTTAGGGTATGGATTTTAGGCAATCGTTGGAGATGCTTTTATTTCATTAATGGTTGATATCTATAGAGTTGTGTTTAGTAAAATTAGCTGATTTACGCCAGAATCGCATGGCTAAAGACGATGATACAATTGTTTTTGATATATAACTCTACTTCCTATTATTAGAATAAAACTGTATTTGTTATATGACTCTAATATCTATATATGATTAATCTGCACCATTATAATCTGGCCCCACCAAAATAAGTGGTGGAGATTATTCTCTTTTTCTTTCGATTAACGTGAGATTCTAGGATTTTTTTAGGAATTTTGTGGGAGTTTTTTGCTCTTAAAACGAAAGAGGTGCTTTAAATATCACCTAAAATTATGTATACTTATATGCATTGTGCCTCTAATTTTTTGCTGTTAAAAGTTTGCTCCGGTGAGGAAGCAACATTAGGACGAGGCGACCACACGCTAGGCGAGGCTACGGTGTCACGCACACCGCCATATTTTAGTCATAGCTCAGCTAAAATACATATTTCCACATCTAATATACCACTTCAACAAATATATTATATTCTTTTATCGTTTTTGGTATACTCCAATAATAATTTAAGATACTTCAATGTGACATGATTGAAAAAAATCCATCGAAACACTATATATATATATATATATATATATATATATATATAGGATAACGGAATGGGACACCATGGTGCCTGGCACCATGATTTTAAATGCGTTAATTCAAGTCAAATTCGGATATATTTTTCAAAACTTTCATTTTTAGGGTATATACCCATCTATAAGAATTCAAATGAAACACATACCTTTAAAAAAAATACTCGAATTTGAAGATTTGAATGAATTTAGATTACATACTTTGCTGATTTATATGTATGATCAACACATACCTACAATCAAACTATCATCAAAAAAGGAAACTTTAATTTGAATTTCAGTTCAAACTTGTTTGAACTAGTTAGTAAACTAGTTGAACTCAACATCCTAAAAATTTCAAAAAATTTCGCATACAAATACATATGGAAAATACCCGTTTTGGATCATGGTGCCTAGGCACCTTGGTGTCCCAGGTAATTGTACTATATATATATATATATATAGGATGACGGAATGGGACACCATGGTGCCTGGGCACCATGATTTTAAATGCGTTAATTCAAGCTAAATTCGGATATATTTTTCAAAACTTTCAGTTTTAGGGTATATACCTATCTATAAAAATTCAAATGAAACACGAAAAAATATACTCGAATTTGAAGATTTGAACGAATTTAGATTACATACTTTGCTGATTTATATGTATGATCAACACATACCTACAATCAAACTATCATCAAAAAAGGAAACTTTAGTTTGAATTTCAGTTCAAACTTGTTTGAACTAATTAGTAAACTGGTTGAACTTAGCATCCTAAAAATTTCAAATTTTTTCGCATACAAATACATTTAGAAAATACCCGTTTTGGACCATGGTGCCCAGGCACCATGGTGTCCCAGGTAATTGTACTATATATATATATATATATATATATATATATATATATATATATATATATATATATATATATATATATATATGGGAACATATCTAGTGCTAATGGCCATTGGGTGCTAACATGCTAACATTAAATCTGACCCATCAGATCTATGATAAATGGCTCAGATATAGAGAGGTGGAAGCCCTATTAATTACCTCATTACTCACTCAAATGCTTTTCACACAAGCCCATTGATTACCTCATTAATTACCTGTCCAAATCTGAGCCACTCATCATAGATCTGATGGCGCAGATCTTATGTTAGCATATTAGCATATATATTCTCTTTACCGCAAGATTTTAAGTTGATGATCAACTCGTTTTGGATCATGTTAGCAAATAGAGTAGTATTTAATATACAAACGTAACGCTTATGATTGAAAATATAACTAAATTGTATCTAATTAATCTGCACCATTATAATATATTCAATATTTTGCCTTTATGAGAATTTTTAGCATATATTTTTTTCTTAGGATATGTACAACAACTGACATCAACTTCTATTATATAATAAAAGTTAACTGTTCATGCAGCAAGGAACAAATTGCACTTTGGAGGCAGTTTGTAAGAATTTATTTTCGAAAAAAAAGGAAATGTTTATCAACTGCATGATCTGATACAAGTCGGAGTGTTGAGGAGTTAGAGCATACATGATGCTGAACAATAACAATAAATTAATGGTAGCTCGTTTTTGAACACCATGTCCTGCGATGACTCTGCAGACAACAGTCATTTCAGGGTAGATATACGATTATGCGTCGGAGTAAAGTGACATTGATTGCTCGATGCTCTTCACCCTAGCATACATAATTTCTTTGGTATATAAGCATACGATCCTCTTGTAACTAGTTCTGAGTTAGTGTTATGAGTTTGTATTGACCCGATGACCGACGATCTTCTTTTTTAGATCCGCTAGATGTGGAGCATGAGAGCAAAAATAAGATGATAGGCATGTAATTATCTTTATATGGCCATATTGAATGCTATTGGTTGTATATATAATAATACACATCAGTTGTGAGTCTATTCTTCACCAGAGTAGGGAGTGTGACACCCTCTGTCTGGATTGAGCCCCAGAGAGAGTGGGTTGGAAAACACCCTTGGTAAAAAAAAAAGAAAAAAAAATCAGTTAAACAAAATGTTTGGAGGTGACAGCAGCCTTCCATCTTCTCTGTGTGGTTTCATGAGTGCTACGTAAGTGGCATGCATACATATCTTTAGGGGGGGTGAATTGGATTGAGAGGCATTGGGATAATATGTTCTTCCATGATATGTTCTTCCATGATATGTAAGAGGCATTGGAATTGGATTGAGAGTGCTACGTAAGACTGCCGTCACCTCCAAACATTTGGTTTAACTAATTTTTTTTTTCTTTTTTTTTACCAAGGGTGTTTCCCAACCCACTCTCTCTGGGCCTCAATCCAGGCAGAGGGTGTCACACTCCCTACTCTGGTGAAAAATAGACTCACAACTGATGTGTATTATATATACAGCCAATAGCATTCAATATGGCCATGCATATAAAGATAGTTACATGCCTATCATCTTATTTTTGCTCTCATGCTCCACATCTAGCGGATCTAAAAAAGAAGATCGTCGGTCATCGGGTCAATACAAACTTAAGAAGGTTTCTATAGTTGTCATGTATGGATGATACTCGTGCCTCACGGCGACGGCGTCTTGCATGCGATGCCGGTATGTCTTGTCCTGGTCGCAACATATTTTACTCGCGTGTATTTTGCAGGGCGTCGATGATTCCCAAGAATACCGTTCCCGATCAATAATACTCGTCGGCTCCGCCCCTTGTCTTATACACTGGCTAATTCTCACTCTATGTTCGTTGTCTATAATGCCCAGCTGCACTCAGTGGCAGAAACAGGCCCATGGCAGGTCGGGCTTGAGCCCTAGGCTTAGAAATTAGTATAGTGTATAGCCCAAGTATATCTAGTCCAGCCCGGGTCATCAAAGTCATCTTTAGCCCATAATATTTTAGCTTAGAAATTGCTATTAGTTATATGCTTAAAAGTTTAGCCCGGGGCTTGCAAGTTTTCTGGTTCCGCCACTGGCTGCACTCATTCATTCTGTTGCCTTCCATTGCCGTACGTCTCACTCTATGCTTGTGGTCATGCATGTAGGAACAATATGGTATTCGCTTAGACTAAACTCAAGGTATGTCCATTAACGCTTTCTTTTTCCTTCTACTTCCGATACGACGTTTCTACGCTCCTAATCTATTCGGCCCTTATTTATATATATATATATACTCCTTTGCATGATTCCTATTATGTTTAACTTTAATGCATACGGATGCATGTTTTCTTACAGCTCAAAGGTTCTTACATACCCAAAATCCTTTTTCCCTATATATGTAAAACAAACATATACTCATTTTAATCCATTTTTGTCTTATAAATGCAGGACGTACGTTGATTCAGCGTTAGCTAGGTGACCTTCCCCACCACAACCATCCTGTTTCCCATGGCCAAAACGGATAAGCCTTGAGCAGCCATCTCAGCTGCACAACATATATATCCACACGTATTTTAAGTAGCTCCTTTTATGTATCTATTTTGCAGGCCTACTAACGAACCAAACTAATGATATTAGCGCTTTCTCTATAATTGCAATATGGTGCTTGTTCTCTTCAACTATTTCGCCATTTTTTACCTATCCAATGATCGAACACCATATATATCTATCTCTTTACCTATATATCCAACGAACACCATATATATCTATCTTTTACCAAAAATATCCCAATACATATCCACATATATTATCCCTTAATAATATATCTATCGTATAGAGCATTTATTAACTGGTCATAGATTTATTGTTATATAATTCTTTATTATGAAAACAACCTCTGTATTTCATTGGTTCTCTAATATATTAACGTTACCACAATTATATGTTCCTTTTTATATGCCTTTGTAGCACATGATCATTAAAATATTTCTTCTCTTTCTCTACACCAAACGGACCTTTGATCATATTGATCCCAGCTTTTCAAACATGTTTTATCAAATGTTTTCATGCATATGCTATATTTCATAAAACTGCTATGTTGTGGGATATGGTAGATATAACCTTTATTGTGGGATTTCCTTAATCATTATTGATATGTGAACCTTGATAACCCTAAATGATGGTTAGACACATGATAATGTTGAAATAGGTATACACGCTTATTACATGCATTGCTTAGCCATGCTCTAGAAATGGCGTCACGAATGGATGACTACACTGTTCGTGATAATCAATGAAATTTGGACATGTCTTGGAAGAGACATTTATTGTCTTGAAGTTTTAAAAAGGTTGGATATGACAAGAAGGATATCGATATTTGTTAAAAATGAAAATAAAACTATGGTTTGACACAAAGTAGATATGGCAATAGGCCAGGTTGTGCAAGGGTTGGATTTGCACGTAGTCTAGGGGGAGTTTTTCGCCTGGGTCGGATTAAGGACCGAACATAGTGTTGTATGATCCAAGGGATACCTGTACAACCATAAGGGCTGGACTGGGACAGCCTTAACTTATTAAGTTACTTAGAACTAGCTTTGCACATTGGCAGGCTGAAGTAGCACAAGCCTTAAACACTTTCGAGTTGGCTTGTAAGGGGCTTCCACATGGACTTGTGGGTAATTGCATATCGGTGCAACAGTGTACGCCTCACTATGGGAAGGAACATGTGTTCTTTATCTCGCGCAATGAGAATTTATATCATCCCAAATTTTTGTTCCTACTATAGTAAGGATTTGACGTTACTGGGCTGGTGCAAAGTTAGGGCTATGTAATGTAACGGTTATGTATGATCTCTCTGCAGCACACCAAAAGAAGTGTGTTAATAACGTTTGCACAAAGAGATGATCATTCCTTATGGGTAAAGTTGTACACCTCTGCAGAGTGAAAATCTTTTCGAAAAGCCGTGCCCGAGGTCATGGGAGACTTGGTGAACTTGCACTAGTTAGATGATTTTGATATTTTCATAAAATGTTTTGGATTTGGAAAGATGGTTAGAAAGTTTATGTTTCAGATATATGTATGATATATGTATGTATGTATGTATGTATGTATGTATATATATATACATATGTATATATGTACATATACACACACAGTCAGTCCTATTGGACCAGCTCCTTTACTGTTGTCAGAAAAGAAACTAAAGTTTTATGAATACAGATGAGATGCCAACTACTCCCTTCGTCCAAGTTTATAGGGCGTATTTCTCTCAGTATATAGACCAATGAGATATTAAAAATCACTATACTATTTCTAATTATTATCTCTAAACATTATATTAAATGCATATGCATGTAAATGATATAAAGTAAACCTGAATATTTATTAGAGGTATAAAGAAACATCACATTAATTTATTTCTCTATGGAATCGAAAGTATTAATTAATCCTTAAATGTTGCCACGTCAGATCTATATGCGGTCCTAGCTAATTGGGCACTTAACGCTTATCTCATGTAGCTAATTAATTAAACCAATTGGCACTTCGTCAATCCCCATCGGCACTAATATTTCGAAGTTTGATCCAACAGCAGTACTGACTAAAAATTTCTTCCTTTAAGCTTCAAAATTTTGTTTCTAGAATGGTAAATGATCTCTATGGAGAAGCTAGCCCATGTAGACAACACAATCATCGGTTGCAAATGATCAGTGATTCACAATGTGAGTTTGAATTATTAGTTTGTTACTACCACCTTTGTGGAAGGTTAATTTGCTACGATCAGCTAACTGTTTGAGCAATACACATTTTTTTTTATTAAATACACAAACAATCAAATAATTCATAGCCAGAAGTGAATACTTGTGCTGCTGGTTTGTTTGTTTTGCTTGCAGTGATGCCAGGCACACCTCCTGGGGAGATTACTTTGTTTTATTGCTATTAACAAGTTTTGACAATGTTTAGGAAACCACATATCTGTATCAAAAATACTGTAGCTTAGCACTGCAGCACGATCTGGTCATTGGTTATTAATTTCGATTGAAAGGCCTGACGGTTGGTAATGGTTTAAGGCATACTACTCAAGGTATACATCCCTACATCTTATCAATTATTCCAGTCTTGTAATACTTTACATATGTATGTGCTTTGTAGGTTCCTATCGTATCTACTTATGCACCTGCACCTACTCCTGCTCCTGCTCCTATGCAGAGTGCAGAGCTGATGCGCAAAACAACTAGCACTAAAGGCAAAATCCATAGGAGGCCGCGAAGAATCGTTCTGTCAAGAAGGCAAAGTTGTGAGAGGCCACAGAGCCCCCTTCAATACAAGGAAAGCCCATTGTCCCTGTGACACCTCGTAGTGTCGTAACCTTATTTAGCGGGCATGATAAGGTTAAGTACAGTATGAGATGTGGAAATAAGGTTAAGATCATAAGGATCGGGGGTTAATAACGTTTCCGGGCCGTTTAGGGCGTTTCGGGGTTTGGGCCTTCAGAGTTTTGGGCCTTGGTGGGCTTTGGTGGGATGGATTAGGACTCAGTAGCGGACTAGGATTGGGTTGAGGGCTGTTAAAAGGCTCCCCTGCCCCTTGCGCCCCACCTCAGCCCCTTAGCCCCCGCCTCCCCCTCTTGCGCCCTCTCCTCCTCACCTCCCTAAGCCCTAGCCCCCAAACCGTAGCCCCCCCTCCCTTTCCTCCACCTCCACCACCTCCCCTCCACCCCTTGCTGCCCTAGGGTGGTCTCCCCACCCTGCACCTCATGAGTCATCCGTGGAGCGGGGCGAGCAGAGCAGGAAGCGAGGAACGTGGAGGCGGGAAGCGGTCGCATGAGGAGATTCGCGGAGATTGATTGGAGTTTTGTGCATCGGGCAAGGTATGATCTTGGGGATCCTTGGGGATGATCTAGGAGTACTGTTATTAGGGTGTTTATCAAGTTTTTAGATCAATTGGAGGCGCTGGTTTGAAGTAATTTGGGTTAGATCTAAACTTGTCCACGTTTCTGTTTTCGGGCAGATTGAGCAGTCGAACTAGGGTTCGAGTTTCCGTCGATTTAGAGTCCGAATCAGACCGTACGGACTTCTAGGAAGTTGTAGATAATTTAATTATCTTTCCGTGGACGTAAAGCACGTTAATTTCCGATCAGCCGTTTGAAAGTTATGGCTGTTTTACCGAGCGCCTAAAAATCTGTGACGTAACTGGAACAGATTGTGGTAATCTGTAGATTAAACAATTTTAGGGTCGAATCAGTCTTTCCTATAACTAGAAAAAGTTGGGAAATTTCTAAGCTTCATGCGACGATTGTACTCGTTTATTCGATTTGGAGTCCCAGAACTCAAGTTATGCCTTTTGCAAGGCTGCTGTCCGCCGAGGACAGAACCTCTGTTTTAGGTTTTGCGAGTAGTTGGCAATGTCGGGTTAGATGAGGAGTTTGTGTACTGTTTTGAGGTTATGATTGTGAGTGTGTGATGCCTATGTGCAGGTGGTGTGACGGAGTTCCCTCTTCTTCCCGCTTCAATCCGTTGCACGTGGTTGAGGCAGTGTGTTGTGATGGATAGCAAGTTGTAGGTTGCATGTTGAAATTAGATGGAATTGCCTACATGATATATGTCCGCTTGCCATGTTTTAATGATTGATATGATATGATGAGCATGTTTAACATATTATGATGCCATGTGTTAATATGTGAATTGAATATGATATTTGGCATGGTTGCATGCATGTCATGAGATAGAGGCGGCGGTGAAAGTCTTAACTAGTCCGGCAAGGTCGGTGAAAGTTATGACTAATCCGGAGCGCCATTGAGTAAGTCTATGTCGTGATTCCATCCGTGGTGTTTGGAGGCCAGTAGGCACCCTCCATCTTCGGGATGGAAGGGAAAGGGTGCACACCGACGGGTGTGTACTTCCCACGTACGTGTATGAGGTTCGGAGGTCGGGAGCAATGCATTACATCGCATACAAATTGATGATGATATTGATAAGTATTCATGAATGAGATGTTATACATGCTTTGAAAGATGTTATTGACTTGTTGTTATGCTTGTTGTCCATTGCGTTATGCTTCTTGAGTTTTCGAACTCACCCTTGTGTTTTCTTGTTGTTTTAGGTACCATGAGAACGGCATGCGGGAAAGGGGAATAGTCACACTCTCACACGTTGCTTCACCTTAATGTTTCCCCAAGTCAATTCATTTAGTTGGATAATAAATTGCGTGTGATGGCCTTTAAATTAAGTCTTAGCTTGGTTAATGAGAGTTCTATTGTTTGTTTGACACTTGGAACTTTAAGAGCTTGATGTTAGTCTTTTATTGTCGTTAAGACTTTATTTATTGCTGTTTAGATGTTTCTCTTATTGCCATATAATGCTATATTGTTGCTGTTTCTTAAATTCATGATAAAACAAAGGAGAGTCTTTGCCGAAATCTCGGTTTTTAGTCTATGCACCTTTGCTGGAATTTGATGTTAAATGTGGTATTTAGATGTTGTTTAGCTTATGTTTGGTAACATTCAGGCATAGTAAATGCCGGGGTGTTACAGTCCCGACCTCGGAGATTCGTCTATCCGGAAAGCAAAGTTAACAGATACCTCAGCACCCCCATACGATTTTAAGGGGTACATACATGGGCAACTCCTTGTTTCTCCTCACGAATTGAATGATCTAGGCAAGTACACTCGCTTGCTGCATGGATGGTACTTCGACAAGGCGAATGCGGCCGAGCGTCACGTCGATTTCAATGTAAGGTATTGAGGGGGACATTTCCACCGCAAAGAGCATGTGACATTCCCAGTAAGTTTTGAAGATCTATTCCGTTTGTACAACCTAAAAGCCATCAATATTTCTACTATACGATCCTAGACGCTGTGAGTATCGTACCATACAGCATGAGCCTATGACTATTATAGAATTTTGTATTATGTTTTTTTTAACAATTACCATGAGTAGGATGATGCAGCGAGCCTTGTACTTGGTTGCTATTGTACTTTGCCATCTACCCACCGAAATAGTTGGTCTCAATATTACCTTTTTTTGTGCTTCATTTACTACCATCAGGAGTCATATCAGAGCACCATAGGCTGAATTTACAAAAACACCTTCCAAGTGATGTCCTTTTTGTTAGCAGAGCTTTAGATCAATTGCAGGTACCAATTGCTTTTTTACAGCATCTCAGCTGTGCTCTTCTCCAGCTGCACCAGTGGTGTTCCTGCAATGAGTTGGCCTGCACATGTAAATGTCCACAGAAGCTGTGAAATCGCTTAGGCTTCTATCTATTCAATTAGATAAGCTGGATTAATTAAACGCATGCAAGAAATTGCCAACTTATTGGGAGAAACGTCTGTCGTGTGACCGAGCTGCACTCGACTTCAAGAACTATGTTACATCTGGCCAACTTTTACTGGGTTTGGAACTGTATCCCTCGAAGTTCCCTCACTGCAGCCAATCTTATCTTGCAACATATCAATCTGTTGCACAAAGTCATCTATCTTCTGAAAACAATTTGTTGTTGCATACAGTCAGATCCTTCAAACAGAAGATATGGAGCAGGTTGCAATTACTTTCATTCAGCTCACTACTAAACTTCAGACATGATTTCAAGGTAATGGTTATGAAAAGCATCTATCAGATACTAGACACCAAGAGAACTTACAGAGATATACAACAGCAACTGGCACGTACACATAAAACTGAAAGTATCAGTTGCTCCTATTGTTTCACAAATGTTTTTTGTTACAGCCAACTGAGCATGTTAAATGATACTTCCTCCGTCCAAGTTTATATGGCTTATTTCGCTTTGACACGTAGACCAAGGAGATTTCGAAATTAATAACTAGAATACCCTCGTTATTATCTCCGAGCACTATATTCAATGCTTACATGTAGAGAATATAAATTAAAGCCGAATATTTATTGAGGGTATAGAGGGAACATTACACTAATTTTGTATTGGAATATAAAATACACCCCTATTTGAGAACAAGATCATTAAAAAATGCGCCCTATATTTTTAGACGGAGGAAGTATGAAATTACACATTTTCATTGATTAATTATGTCGCGAGTGTCTCGCATTGCTATTGTGGTTGTCGCAATATGTGTGTCATGCTACTCTTCTTTAGGATATGCAGGCTTCTCTCTTAATGAAATAAGGCAACTTCTGTATAGCTGAAAAATATGTTTAAATAAAGTATAACTGAATAACAGAGGAGTTGAAGCCAGCACTAAACAGTTGTTTCACCAAGGTTATTTCAGTCAGGGTCATTGCAACTCTAATTGCAGTCCATATGAAAGCTGCCAGCTCCAAATCTTTACACAGCACGGACGGGATCAATAGTTCACAAGAGAGTGGGAAAATTCGGTGTTTGTAGCAAACCATTCACCTATATAAGTGGGAAAATTATGCGCGAGGAGTCTAAGCTAGGGATGCAATCGGAGAGGATATGGATGGATTTCACTCATTGCGTATCCTATTACAAAATTTTTATTGGAATCGACGCGGGCAATGCCAGATACGAATAAGAATGCGGACTATCTTGGTCACGAATACATGTCACTCCGAATATGATTCATCTCGATCACGAATAGTTAGTCAAATAATAAGCGAAAACAAAAACCATATATGTCGCATATATCAGGATCAATCAACCATACTACATACCCAAAATGGGGGTGTCGGGTCCCTGTTTTGGGTGTGGCAAAAATTTTGGGAGCACAGAAAGGAACTGTCAATCAAGCCCAAAAATAGATTTAGGGTATGGATTTTAGGCACTGTTGGAGATGCTTTTATTTCATTAATGGTTGATATCTATAGAGTTGGTGTTTAGTAAAATTAGCTGATTTACCCGCGTAACTGCATGGCTAAAGACGATGATACAATTGTCTTTGATATATAACTCTACTTCCTATTATTAGAATAAAACTGTATTTTTTATATGACTCTAATATCTATATATGATTAATCTGCACCATTATAATCTGGCCCCACCAAAATAAGTGGTGGAGATTATTCTCTTTTTCTTTCGATTAACGTGAGATTCTAGGATTTTTTTAGGAATTTTGTGGGAGTTTTTTGCTCTTAAAACGAAAGAGGTGCTTTAAATATCACCCATTATTTTTATTTATATAGATGTCTTATTTGAAATAACCATAGCGGAAAACATGGGTGGTTGTGATGTTATTGCTAAGTATTCTCTGAAGTGTTAACTGCATTATGAGATTACTGTTATTGTAAATAATACCCGTAGAGGAAGCACACTAGCAGTCTAGCACCAGGCACAAGCAAATTCTTGTGTATATATTTTGCAAGACATTGGACTTGAACGACACAGCTCTGATTACAGTTGAAAACAGATCAGAAGGTTTTACACTGTTCCAGAGAAAAACGGGTATGGTAGCACTTTTCAGAAATGGGAAATACCGGTATGAAAACAGAAACAAAATTTTTTTGCCAAAAATAAAAAACGGGAGAGTCAGTTTCGACAAAAACGGAAAGTGAACTAGAATTCCATATAAATGAAACCAAAAATTCCAACATAAATGGACCGGGAAGGGAAACAGGCTTCGGACCAAAAAGGAGAACAGAGAACTTACATTTATTTTCGAATTAAAATAATTTTAGAAATAAAAATTGCTTTATAAAAAAATATCAAATATAGTTCAAAAATTCCGAAAAAAATTCTCAAAAATAATTTGGAATATTTTGAACCTGGAAAAATTATTTAGAGCATAATTTATGTTTTATTTTTCATGAATAAATTGATTTTATAAATCTAAAAATAGCAAAATGGAATTTATAGAGTCTAGAAAATCCAGGATAAAACTCAAAAAAATATAAATGAATATTTAACAATAATATACAAATTTAGGGCATTTCACCTTTGTAGTTGGAGAAGTGTGAGACCCTATCTTTTATAATACATTATATCATAAAAGGGAGGTTCAGATGTGCTTACTGTGCTAGTCTTATGATCAGTAGCTAGCACGCACATGCACAAATTGAGATCACAACCATACATAATATCTAATTACATTTTTCAATGGAAGCAGTTCTTACATAATATTATTACAAGCCAAAATTTAACATAATAGAAACAACTTTATCTTGTCGGATGCCTTGCTAACCCATATTCTACAGGCAAGTGACAAGGTAAATCCTAGATAAAGTCATTACCGTTATCCCCATAATCTGCGTCAAAACATGTATCCTCGTCTTCACCTGAAACAACATTAATAGCAAGTTTAGTACAAAATTTTACTCGCAAGACATTTGCAAAAACTAAATTACATGTAGGTTGTATCAAAGGAAGCTACTACAGTTATTTTGCATAAAATTGACTTGAATTGTAAGTGCTGAATAATAAGTTGAAAACATAGCTTTGTAAAGCAATCTAACGAGGACATAAATAACAAGAACGATTATCAACATAGTATTATCAACTCATAACTTATCCATGACCATGAGCAATTGTCGAATTAATCCCTGCCAACATGTGGCGTAAACCCAAATTTTTACCAACACATGGCACAATTGAAGGACCGGATAGGCGACTAGAGGGGTGTGAATAGGAGCCAAATAAAATTTTCCCTCTAAAAACTAAATCGCCAAAAGAACAGATCAAAAGAACTGTACAATCGGAACAGGTGGTTGGATGAACAGTGCACGACCAGTTGAGGTCAGATGAATTGTACCACCGACCAGTTGATGTTAGATAAACAGCACCACCGACCAGTGGAGGTTAGGATGAATAGTGTTCATCGAGTGCAGTGAGAAGTTGCGGTACTTCTTGCCAACACAGGACAAGCATTGAATCATTTGCAAGGTAAGTTTTTCCAAGTTTTCCAGTTTCAATTCATTTTTACGAAAATACCAAAATTCTAACTATCTGATGACTTTACCAAGTGCCCTTAACCATGGACGCGGCTTTTCAAAAAGTTTTAACTCTGCAGAGGTGTACTGCTTTACCCACAAGGAATGATTATCTTTTTTGTAATGTATATTTAACACATTTCTTTTGGTATATCGCAGAAATATCATACATAACTTTTACATTACTTAATCCTAACTTTACACCAGCTCGATGACGACAAATACTTACTTTTGCGGTAGAAGATATTTGTACATACAATATGACAAGTGGTTTTGCATCCATTGTCCCATACATCCATAGTTAGGCGTACACCATTGCATTGGTATGTGTTTTACCCACACCTCTGTGTGGACATCCCTATGAGCAATCTATAATAGAATAGCATGTGCTACTACAACCTTCTATTGTGCAGAGCCAGTTTTAAGTAACTTATTAAGTTAAAGCTGTCCCATATATACCGGCCCTCTTGTAGTTGTACGGTTATCTTGGCATGAAAACAATATCATAGTTCGGTTCTTAATTCGACCCGAACGAGAAATCTCCCCTATCTACGTGCAAGTCCCATGCACAACTAGCTATTGCCAATATTCGCCCATGTCAAAACCATAGTTTTATTTTCATTTTTATTAAATTACCACTGATCATATTAGTCCATCATATCCAATATTTCAGTCCATTGTAACACTATAACCACTTATTCGTATACCCAGTCTAAAGCATGTACGTCTAAGCATGTGCAATTACTTAACAAGTATACCCATTTCACATATGTGGCTATCCATCATCTAGAGTTATCAAAGTTCACATGGCAATGTTAATTAACAAAATCCCATTAATGAAAGTTTTAGCTACCTTATCCTACAATATAGCATTTTATGAACACATAGCATGCATAACAACATTTAATAAATCATTTATGGAAAACTCGTATCAATATGATCAAGGGGGTGCTTGCCTTGTTGTTTGTTGTCGTTGAGTTCAAATTCAAGTTCGTTGACAACAGAATCGGTGATGTCGGGTTCTACACATCATACAATGAAACATAGCAAAGAATAAACTTCAATAAGGGTAAAAAGAATACATATAGAAAAATCAAATTAAAACTACTACATAAAACAAGCGTGGTTTAGGGTTAAGGTTTCATTTTATGTTCATGCATTTTTATTTGTCTTTTAATCTTTAACTTAATCTCATTAGTCTTAGGTTACTCTGGGGCACATTCACTTGTTTTATGTGAACTATTTAGTATTATTTTATGAATTAGAGAGGCTAAAATTATGTATACTTATATGCATTGTGCCTCTAATTTTTTGCTGTTAAACGTTTGCTCCGGTGAGGAAGCAACGTTAGGACGAGGCGACCACACGCTAGGCGAGGCTACGGTGTCACGCACACCGCCATATTTTAGTCATAGCTCAGCTAAAATACATATTTCCACATCTAATATACCACTTCAGCAAATATATTATATTCTTTTATCGTTTTTGGTATACTCCAATAATAATTTAAGATACTTCAATGTGACATGATTGAAAAAAATCCATCGAAACGATATATATATATATATATATATATATATATATAGGATAACGGAATGGGACACCATGGTGCCTGGCACCATGATTTTAAATGCGTTAATTCAAGTCAAATTCGGATATATTTTTCAAAACTTTCATTTTTAGGGTATATACCCATCTATAAGAATTCAAATGAAACACATACCTTTAAAAAAAATACTCGAATTTGAAGATTTGAATGAATTTAGATTACATACTTTGCTGATTTATATGTATGATCAACACATACCTACAATCAAACTATCATCAAAAAAGGAAACTTTAATTTGAATTTCAGTTCAAACTTGTTTGAACTAGTTAGTAAACTAGTTGAACTCAACATCCTAAAAATTTCAAAAAATTTCGCATACAAATACATATGGAAAATACCCGTTTTGGATCATGGTGCCTAGGCACCTTGGTGTCCCAGGTAATTGTATATATATATTCTCTTTACCGCAAGATTTTAAGTTGATGATCAACTCGTTTTGGATCATGTTTGCAAATAGAGTAGTATTTAATATACAAACGTAACGCTTATGATTGAAAATATAATTAAATTGTATTTAATTAATCTGCACCGTTATAATATATTCAATATTTTGCCTTTATGAGAATTTTTAGCATATATTTTTTTCTTAGGATATGTACAACAACTGACATTGACTTCTATTATATAATAAAAGTTAACTGTTCATGCAGCAAGGAACAAATTGCACTTTGGAGGCAGTTTGTAAGAATTTATTTTCGAAAAAAAAGGAAATGTTTATCAACTGCATGATCTGATACAAGTCAGAGTGTTGAGGAGTTAGAGCATACGTGATGCTGAACAATAACAATAAATTAATGGTAGCTCGTTTTTGAACACCATGTCCTGCGATGACTCTGCAGACAACAGTCATTTCAGGGTAGATATACGGTGTACGGGTCGGAGTAAAGTGACATTGATTGCTCGATGCTCTTCACCCTAGCATACATAATTTCTTTGGTATATAAGCATACGATCCTCTTGTAACTAGTTACAGGTTAGTGTTATGAGTTTGTATTGACCCGATGACCGACGATCTTCTTTTTTAGATCCGCTAGATGTGGAGCATGAGAGCAAAAATAAGATGATAGGCATGTAATTATCTTTATATGGCCATATTGAATGCTATTGGTTGTATATATAATAATACACATCAGTTGTGAGTCTATTCTTCACCAGAGTAGGGAGTGTGACACCCTCTGTCTGGATTGAGCCCCAGAGAGAGTGGGTTGGAAAACACCCTTGGTAAAAAAAAAAGAAAAAAAAATCAGTTAAACAAAATGTTTGGAGGTGACAGCAGCCTTCCATCTTCTCTGTGTGGTTTCATGAGTGCTACGTAAGTGGCATGCATACATATCTTTAGGGGGGGTGAATTGGATTGAGAGGCATTGGGATAATATGTTCTTCCATGATATGTTCTTCCATGATATGTAAGAGGCATTGGAATTGGATTGAGAGTGCTACGTAAGACTGCCGTCACCTCCAAACATTTGGTTTAACTAATTTTTTTTTTCTTTTTTTTTACCAAGGGTGTTTCCCAACCCACTCTCTCTGGGCCTCAATCCAGGCAGAGGGTGTCACACTCCCTACTCTGGTGAAAAATAGACTCACAACTGATGTGTATTATATATACAGCCAATAGCATTCAATATGGCCATGCATATAAAGATAGTTACATGCCTATCATCTTATTTTTGCTCTCATGCTCCACATCTAGCGGATCTAAAAAAGAAGATCGTCGGTCATCGGGTCAATACAAACTTAAGAAGGTTTCTATAGTTGTCATGTATGGATGATACTCGTGCCTCACGGCGACGGCGTCTTGCATGCGATGCCGGTATGTCTTGTCCTGGTCGCAACATATTTTACTCGCGTGTATTTTGCAGGGCGTCGATGATTCCCAAGAATACCGTTCCCGATCAATAATACTCGTCGGCTCCGCCCCTTGTCTTATACACTGGCTAATTCTCACTCTATGTTCGTTGCCCATAATGCCCAGCTGCACTCAGTGGCAGAAACAGGCCCATGGCAGGTCGGGCTTGAGCCCTAGGCTTAGAAATTAGTATAGTGTATAGCCCAAGTATATCTAGTCCAGCCCGGGTCATCAAAGTCATCTTTAGCCCATAATATTTTAGCTTAGAAATTGCTATTAGTTATATGCTTAAAAGTTTAGCCCGGGGCTTGCAAGTTTTCTGGTTCCGCCACTGGCTGCACTCATTCATTCTGTTGCCTTCCATTGCCGTACGTCTCACTCTATGCTTGTGGTCATGCATGTAGGAACAATATGGTATTCGCTTAGACTAAACTCAAGGTATGTCCATTAACGCTTTCTTTTTCCTTCTACTTCCGATACGACGTTTCTACGCTCCTAATCTATTCGGCCCTTATTTATATATATATATATACTCCTTTGCATGATTCCTATTATGTTTAACTTTAATGCATACGGATGCATGTTTTCTTACAGCTCAAAGGTTCTTACATACCCAAAATCCTTTTTCCCTATATATGTAAAACAAACATATACTCATTTTAATCCATTTTTGTCTTATAAATGCAGGACGTACGTTGATTCAGCGTTAGCTAGGTGACCTTCCCCACCACAACCATCCTGTTTCCCATGGCCAAAACGGATAAGCCTTGAGCAGCCATCTCAGCTGCACAACATATATATCCACACGTATTTTAAGTAGCTCCTTTTATGTATCTATTTTGCAGGCCTACTAACGAACCAAACTAATGATATTAGCGCTTTCTCTATAATTGCAATATGGTGCTTGTTCTCTTCAACTATTTCGCCATTTTTTACCTATCCAATGATCGAACACCATATATATCTATCTCTTTACCTATATATCCAACGAACACCATATATATCTATCTTTTACCAAAAATATCCCAATACATATCCACATATATTATCCCTTAATAATATATCTATCGTATAGAGCATTTATTAACGGTCATAGATTTATTGTTATATAATTCTTTATTATGAAAACAACCTCTGTATTTCATTGGTTCTCTAATATATTAACGTTACCACAATTATATGTTCCTTTTTATATGCCTTTGTAGCACATGATCATTAAAATATTTCTTCTCTTTCTCTACACCAAACGGACCTTTGATCATATTGATCCCAGCTTTTCAAACATGTTTTATCAAATGTTTTCATGCATATGCTATATTTCATAAAACTGCTATGTTGTGGGATATGGTAGATATAACCTTTATTGTGGGATTTCCTTAATCATTATTGATATGTGAACCTTGATAACCCTAAATGATGGTTAGACACATGATAATGTTGAAATAGGTATACACGCTTATTACATGCATTGCTTAGCCATGCTCTAGAAATGGCGTCACGAATGGATGACTACACTGTTCGTGATAATCAATGAAATTTGGACATGTCTTGGAAGAGACATTTATTGTCTTGAAGTTTTAAAAAGGTTGGATATGACAGTAAAGGATACTGATATTTGTTAAAAATGAAAATAAAACTATGGTTTGACACAGGCGAGATATGGCAATAGCCGGTTATGCAAGGGTTGGATTTGCACGTAGTCTAGGGGGAGTTTTTCGCCTGGGTCGGATTAAGGACCGAACATAGTGTTGTATGATCCAAGGGATACCTGTACAACCATAAGGGCTGGACTGGGACAGCCTTAACTTATTAAGTTACTTAGAACTAGCTTTGCACATTGGCAGGCTGAAGTAGCACAAGCCTTAAACACTTTCGAGTTGGCTTGTAAGGGGCTTCCACATGGACTTGTGGGTAATTGCATATCGGTGCAACAGTGTACGCCTCACTATGGGAAGGAACATGTGTTCTTTATCTCGCGCAATGAGAATTTATATCATCCCAAATTTTTGTTCCTACTATAGTAAGGATTTGACGTTACTGGGCTGGTGCAAAGTTAGGGCTATGTAATGTAACGGTTATGTATGATCTCTCTGCAGCACACCAAAAGAAGTGTGTTAATAACGTTTGCACAAAGAGATGATCATTCCTTATGGGTAAAGTTGTACACCTCTGCAGAGTGAAAATCTTTTCGAAAAGCCGTGCCCGAGGTCATGGGAGACTTGGTGAACTTGCACTAGTTAGATGATTTTGATATTTTCATAAAATGTTTTGGATTTGGAAAGATGGTTAGAAAGTTTATGTTTCAGATATATGTATGATATATGTATGTATGTATGTATGTATGTATATATATATATATACATATGTATATATGTACATATACACACACAGTCAGTCCTATTGGACCAGCTCCTTTACTGTTGTCAGAAAAGAAACTAAAGTTTTATGAATACAGATGAGATGCCAACTACTCCCTTCGTCCAAGTTTATAGGGCGTATTTCTCTCAGTATATAGACCAATGAGATATTAAAAATCACTATACTATTTCTAATTATTATCTCTAAACATTATATTAAATGCATATGCATGTAAAGGATATAAAGTAAACCTGAATATTTATTAGAGGTATAAAGAAACATCACATTAATTTATTTCTCTATGGAATCGAAAGTATTAATTAATCCTTAAATGTTGCCACGTCAGATCTATATGCGGTCCTAGCTAATTGGGCACTTAACGCTTATCTCATGTAGCTAATTAATTAAACCAATTGGCACTTCGTCAATCCCCATCGGCACTAATATTTCGAAGTTTGATCCAACAGCAGTACTGACTAAAAATTTCTTCCTTTAAGCTTCAAAATTTTGTTGCTAGAATGGTAAATGATCTCTATGGAGAAGCTAGCCCATGTAGACAACACAATCATCGGTTGCAAATGATCAGTGATTCACAATGTGAGTTTGAATTGTTAGTTTGTTACTACCACCTTTGTGGAAGGTTAATTTGCTACGATCAGCTAACTGTTTGAGCAATACACATTTTTTTTATTAAATACACAAACAATCAAATAATTCATAGTCGAAGTGAATACTTGTCTTTCTTTGGTTTGTTTGTTTTGCTTGCAGTGATGCCAGGCACACCTCCTAGGGAGATTACTTTGTTTTATTGCTATTAACAAGTTTTGACAGTGTTTAGGAAACCACATATCTGTATCAAAAATACTGTAGCTTAGCACTGCAGCACGATCTGGTCATTGGTTATTAATTTCGATTGAAAGGCCTGACGGTTGGTAATGGTTTAAGGCATACTACTCAAGGTATACATCCCTACATCTTATCAATTATTCCAGTCTTGTAATACTTTACATATGTATGTGCTTTGAAGGTTCCTATCGTATCTACTTATGCACCTGCACCTACTCCTGCTCCTGCTCCTATGCAGAGTGCAGAGCTGATGTGCAAAACAACTAGCACTAAAGGCAAAATCGATAGGAGGCCGCGAAGAATCGTTCTGTCAAGAAGGCAAAGTTGTTAGAGGCCACAGAGCCCCCTTCAATACAAGGAAAGCCCATTGTCCCGACCTCGGAGATTCCGTCTATCCAGAAAGCAAAGTTAACAGATACCTCAGCACTCCCATAAGATTTTAAGGATACATGGACAACTCCTTGTCTCTCCCCATGAATTAAATGATCTAGGCAAGTGCACTCGCTTGCTGCATGGATAGTACTTCGACAAGGCGAATGCGGACGAGCGTCACGTCAATTTTAATGTGAGGTATTGAGGGGGACATTTCTACCGCAAAGAGCATGTGACATTCCCAGTAAGTTTTAAGGATCTATTCCGTTTGTACAACCTAAAAGCCATCAATATTTCTACTGTACGATCCTAGACGCTGTGAGTATCGTACCATACAACATTAGCCTATGACTATTATAGGATTTTGTATTATGTTTTTTTAACAATTAACATGAGTAGGATGATGCAGCGAGCCTTGTACTTAGTTGCCATTGTACTTTGCCATCTACCCACCGAAATAGTTGGTCTCAATATTACCTTTTTTTTGTGCTTCATTTACTACCATCAGGAGTCATCAGAGCACCATAGGCTGAATTTACAAAAACACCTTCCAAGTGATGTCCATTTTGTTAGTAGAGCTTCAGATCAATTGCAGGGACCAATTGCTTTTTTGTAGCATCTCAGCTGTCCTCTTCTCCAATTTGCACAGTGGTGTTCCTGCAATGAGTTGGCCTGCACATGTAAATGTCCACAGAAGCTGTGAAGTCGCTTAGACTTCTATCTATTCAATTAGCCAACTTTTACTGGGTTTGGAACTGATTCCCTCAAAGTTCCCTCACTGCAGCCAATCTTATCTTGCAACATATCAATCTGTTGAACAAAGTCATCTATCTTCTGAAAACAATTTGTTGTTACATACAGTGATCAGATCCTTCAAACAGAAAACATGGAGCTGGTTGCAATTACTTTCATTCAGCTTATATCTGCGATGGAATTGTGTTCACTACTAAACTTCAGACATGATTTGAAGGTAATGGTTATGGAAAGCATCTGTCAGATACTAGACACCAAGAGAATTTACAGAGATATATAGCAAAGAATCAAAAGTGCATACACATAAAACTGAAAGTATCGCTTGCTCCTATTGTTTCACAAATGTTTTACATGTACCTAACCGAGTATGTTAAATGATACTTCCTCCGTCCAAGTTTATACGGTGTATTTTGTTTTGACACGTGGACCAAGGAGATATTGAAATTAATAACTAGGATACCCTCGTTATTATCTCCAAACACTATATTCAATGGTTACGTGTAGAGGACATAAATTAAAGCTGAATACTTATTAAGGGTATAGAGGAAACATTACACTAATTTTGTATTGAAATATTGTTTGCACCAAAATTCGACACGTATTGGGATCGGTCTGAGACAGAGAAATGTACGTATGAAAAGGAATCGGTAAACGAGTCGGGAAGGTATCCGTTTCTAAAAGGAAAGGAAATCGGATCAGAGGTCGATACGGGTAAACGCACCGTGTCCATATGCAACTCGGATCGGCCAAGTGTGTTATAAAAAGGGGTAGACGTCAAGCAAAAAGGAATCAATCAATTCAACTACACACATCTACTTTTTACAAGCTTTTCTTTTACATTGCTTTAGTTTCATAGATCTCTCTGCAAGTCGACGGGATCAACATAGTTGCGCATCGCCGATTGTTGATTTTTGCCGATTTCACCCAGGTTTGATTTGCTTCGTTTTGTTGCGCATCGCCTTCCCGAAGCCGATTTTTACCTTGTATCCTGATCGATTGTAACCGATTGATCTAGTTATCTCCTAATCGGTTCTTGCCGACTAGCGAAAAGCCGATAGATCCTTGTTTATCGGCTTTGATCGAATTACAAACTCTACCTTGTCAATTTCAGGTCAAATTGACTGGCACGCTCTGCAAACCCGGCGTTTGTCTTGTGTGTTCGAGGCCGAAAACCCTCCTTCACGTTTTTTGCGCGAACATATTTTGGCATGCCCGGTGGGACCACAAGGAAAATCAAACATGTCGTCAACTGACAAGCTGCGTTACCGCCGATATCAACATCGATGCTATAATCGCGCCTCAAATGGCCGATTTAACCCTGAACAAATAAAAGAAATTGAAGACCGAAGGCAGCTTTAGAAGAAATGATCTGCGGTGCTTCTAAAACACGCCGTGGCGTTACTCAAAAGATTGCACTCCCAAGCCTCAATCCTATCGGAGATTCGTCATCCGAATCGGTAAGCCGATACGCACCCGCTCAAGCTGATTTATCAAGTATGATCGAGCAATCTGTCCATCACGCATTAATCAATCAGTCATCGGCTCTAGTATCCACACTGAAGCCGATGATAGAAAATAGTGTGAAAACAATTGCTCAGGAATTGGCTGTGTCTGGAAGCCTGCTAGATCCACCACAAACCATCCCTACGTACCCAGTATATTCCATAACACCTAACACCAATACAGTAAGATTGTCGGCTCAAACGCTTATCACAATGCCAACTCAACCTACTGTTTTGAAACCAAGCATACAGAGGGATGGATTTACACACTACCATGGGCACACGGATGGGGCTAAGATAAGCACATCAAATCCGTCAAATGGGCCCTCCAATAGCATCGGTTTATCGGCTTATCAGCCGATCGAAACAGATCAGGTCCCGCAATCACGGGGAGCCACAACCGTGAAACAAACGCCGTATAGGGTGGCGCCGTACATCGAACCTTTCGCACCCATACCCGATGCATTAGATTTTAATCATGATTGCGACCAAGTGCCAAGACCCCCTGCGGTGCGATTTGGACAAAGACCCGAGTTTGCACTCGGGGGGCAGGGCGTGAACCATGAAAATTGGCAATGTCCGGTTGCACCACAAGCCGACAATGTCAATTGGGCGGAACAAATTGCTAACGTTTTAAGAGAACAGTTCGGTTTACAGCCCAGAGGAAGAGTGATCGGCTATAGGAAGCCGTATCCCGATTACATAGATCGAATGCCATACCCGCACAACTTTCGAATACCAGACTTTGCCAAATTCTCAGGTGATGATTCCGTCACCACTATTGAGCATATCGGACGGTTTATGGCTCGATGTGGAGAGGTCGCCTGATCCGATGGACTAAAAATCGATCGTTTCCTTTATCATTGTCCTGCAGTGCTGCATTCACTTGGTTCACTAATCTACCCCAAATTCAGTTCACGTATGGAGCGATCTAGAAAGCCGATTCCATGAATACTTTTTTCGGAACTATGGAGCTTAGGATTTCTGATCTTAGTTCAGTCCGATGTATACTGGCGAATCGGTTTCCGATTATATCGAGAAGGTTTAGAGGCGTACGGAATAGATGCTTTAGTGTAACATTACCCGATGATCAATTGGCCGATTTAGCATTCCAAGGGCTAATCCCGCCATTAAAAGAGAAGCTATCGGGCCAAGAATTTCCAGATTTAGGCCACTTACTCCACCGCAGATCGGCACACGAAAGCCGATATGCAGAAAGTAAAGGATTTAAAGATAGATTTAAGCCAAATGGTAATGAAAAGGCCAAAGTAAACATGGTAGATTACAATTCAAGCGACACCTCCGAGGACGAAGCAGAGATAAACATAGCCGAGTGGACCAAGGGTTCTAAAAGCCACTTTCGTATGCTCTCTGCTCAAGCCAAACCGAAAAATAGGGCGGAAATCTACTATTCATATGACGTGTCATCATGTGAGAAGATATTTGATTTATTAATGCAAGAAAAACCCATTAAGTTGGGAGGGACACGTCATACCATCGATCAGGAAATTAAGAAGCGAAGGTATTGCAAATGGCACCATTCGTTTTCACATAATACTAACGACTGCAATATTTTTCGACAACAGATTCAATCGGCCATCACTGATGGCAGGCTAAAATTTGCGGAAGAATCGGCTATGCAGATAGATATGAGCCCTTTTCAAGTCAACATGGTTCAATGTTCACGAAAAGAAAAGAGGCCTGCAGAAGAAGATAAGCCGACTAAAGGAATTGTATCACGAGACGAGACAGTGCAGATTACTATCGGTTCTATACAAATAGAAGCCGATAGGAATGGACAAAACTCAAGAACGGTAAAACCAAGAGGGGACTTGGAGGTCGGTAAATGGTATCGGGCTGAGAGGGCTCCAAGAAAAGCCGATTTCAAACCAAAGCCGACCTTCTCACAACTCCTGGGGAAGTATGAAAGGATAAGTCGGAGGTGTAACACTCAACACCACCAGAATCTTCATCGACTAAGGCAAAAGAGGGACGAACGTTGGCGGCCAGATATGTCATGTCGGCCAACTACTGAAGAAGAGAAACATCGGCAATGTCCCTTTTGGCAGTTTTGCTGGGAGAAAGGGATGACCTTACCATGATTGTGTCTTGTCCTATGCAACACTCATCTCGTATATCGGCCAAACCGGTCTGTAAAAGATAGGTTGTCTAGACCGATATACAATCATCCAGATATGAGAAGCGAGGGCCGATCCATGAAAGGTTGTCAACATCGAGCAAGGCGAGTCCTCCCAAATCAGGAACTATCGGCTAACACAAGTAGAATGGAATCGACAACGAGATGAGCGATTTAGCTGGAAAAATCTGAAGCCGATAGAACCTAAACCTAGGTGGTGCCCCTGTGTCTCAAAGAAATCACAACGCAGAAGGCTTCAGCGATTGAAAACACAAGAAGAAAGGGAGGCGAAAAGGAGAGCGACAGCGAGCGGATGTTCAATACGTGAAGACCGGGACCAATTTTGAAACAGGAGTGGAGAAAGAAGGAACAGATCGATAGTGATTCCGACCAATCGATCGAATCCGGTTCTCTGAAGATCCGGGATGATACGCCACCGATGGATATAAACATGGTATTCGCTCTACTGCCGAGTTCAAAACCGAAGAATCGGTGAAGAAGTGTTCGCCCAATTATGCCTCGGAGCACCAGACGCTGTGTTCGAAAAGCCACAAGACATGCATCGGCATCTGAAACCATTATATCTGAAAGGGTATATTAATGGCCGACCGATATCTCGTATGTTGGTCGATGGCGGGGCGACGATCAACTGATGCCGTTAAGTACTTTCAAAAATTGGGTAAAGCCGATGAAGACTTGATCAAAACCAATATGGTGCTAAATGACTTCACGGAGACCCAACCGAGGCTAAAGGCGTAATGGTGTCGAAGCGGCGATCGGTAATAAAACTTTGCCGATCGCATTTTTTGTGATTGAAGCCAAAGGCAATTACAGCGTGCTCCTTGGGCGGGATCGATCCATGCCAATTGCTTGTATACCATCAACTATGCACCAAAAATTGGTGCGGTGGAACGATGATACAAGAGAAGTCGTCGCCGACACATCGGCTCATATCGCCATGGCTAGCCACGATACCAACTGGCCACACGAAGAAGCCGAATGTATATCAAAGAAAAGCCTTGGACAATTGCGATTTTATTTGCGTTGAGAAGTCAGGATTCAAGCCGATCAGCGTCAAACCCAACACGTTTGATCGGACAGACGAAGTAGTAAGAAGATGGAGTACAAGACACTAGCAAAGCTGCAGGAAAAGGCCAGGAGCTATCGGCAAGAAGAATACGAAGAAGCTGTTGAGGATTTTGAAGAAGAAAGAAAAGGGTTAGGATTTACTTCTGCCGATTTGCTCGAAGAGATCGATATTGGGGAAGGTGATAGCAAAAGACCAACGTTTGTAAGTGCTAAATTAGAACCCAGTTATAAAGCAAAGTTGGTCGAAATACTCAAGAAGTATAAGGATTGCTTTGCATGGGAGTATTATGAAATGCCAGGTTTAAGCCGACAGCTAGTCGAACATCGGCTACCAATAAAACCTGGGTATCGGCCATTCAAACAATACCCTAGGCGATTTAATCCTACATTATATGACGCTATAAAGGAAGAAGTAGGACGATTGCTAGAGGCAAAGTTTATCCGGCCCTGCCGATCTACCGAGTGGGTCTCAAACATCGTCCTGTGAAGAAGAAAAATGGCAAACTTAGGGTATGTGTCGATTTTAGAGATTTAAACAAAGCTACACCAAAAGACGAGTACCCGATGCCCATAGCCGATATGCTTATCGATGCTGCATCTGGGAATAAAATTATAAGCTTTTTGACGGAACGCTGGATACAATCAGATATTCATGGCGAAGCCGATATACCCAAAGCGGCTTTCGATGTCCGGGGCTTTAGGGCTATATGAGTGGAAAGTTATGACCTTTGGTTTAAAAATGCCGGTGCTACTTATCAGCGTGCCATGAACCATATTTTCCATGATTTGATCGGCAAGATCGTGGAAATATACATTGACGACGTAGTGGTAAAATCCAAAGAAGGCGGCAACATTTAGCCGATCTGGAAAAGATGTTCGAAAGCACAAGGTTACATGGGTTAAAAATGAACCCTCTCAAATGTGCTTTCGGAGTATCGGCTGGACAATTTCTTGGGTTTACGGTGCATGAAGGAGGAATTGAAGTAAACCAAACCAAAGTAAAAGCCATAGCCGATACTAAACCGCCGACAAGCAAAAAGGAGTTGCAGGTATTGATTGGGAAAATCAACTACTTGCGACGTTTTATCTCAAACTTGTCAGGGCGTATTCGGGCCTTCACACCGCTGCTGAAAATTAAAGATAACCAAGAGTTCAAATGGGAAGCCGATCAACAAAAAGCCTTCGACGACATAAAAGGTTATCTGATGAGTCCACCAGTATTGACCGCACCAAAACACGGTATACCTTTTAGACTATATATATCGGCTGAAGGTGATTCGATTGGGGCAGTTTTAACACAAGAAGCCGATAGGAAGGAACGAGCAATATTTTACTTAAGCCGACGTCTTTTAGATGCAGAAACCAGGTATCCCCTAGTAGAAAAATTATGCTTATCATTGTATTTTGCTTGCACCAAGTTAAGACATTATATGCTGGCTTCCAAATGCGTTATAATATGCAAAACCGATGTAGTTAAGTACATATTATCGGCGCCAATCCTACGGGGTCGGCTTGGTAAATGGGCATACGCCTTAACAGAGTTCGAGTTAACCTATGAGTCGGCTAAATCTGTGAAAGGACAAGCTGTGGCCGATTTTATCACAGGAAGTGAAACATTAGTAGGAACAACTAGTGTAACTCCTTGGCAGCTGTATTTTGATGGATCTGTTTGCCAAGAAGGCGAAGGCATCGGTGTGATATTAGTTTCACCTAGGAAACAGGAGTATGACTTCATGTATCGGTTAAATAGCCGATGTTCAAATAACCAAGCGAGAATCTGAAGCATTACTAAGGGGCCTACAATTGTTAGATAGCATCGGGGTGAAAGACGTCGAAGCTTTTGGAGACTCGATGTTAATCGTGACAAAGAAGTCAAAGGAGAATACCGATGCAACGACGGTGCGCTAACTCAGTACTTGCATCAATGCCTCTAGATCATCGAGATGTTCACTACATTTTCTATAAAACATATCCCCAGAGAAGCTAATAATAAAGCAAACCGATTGGCACAATGTGCATCGTGGTACAAGATTGAAAGTCGACAGGACCAATCGAGCTAAACGTTTGGCCGATTCTATGTGTTCACCTGTCATTGGAGAACAGAGATAAGGGATTATTTGTCGAGATCCACCAAGCCGACCGAGCAGAAGGTCAGGCGCAAAGCACTCAAATATGTTCTACTAGAAGATGTATTGTACTTTCGGACTATGGAAGGTTTGTTGTTAAGATGTCTGGGAACCGAGGAAGCCAAAGTAGCGATGGGTGAAGTCCATGAAGGCATTTGTGGATCACATCAATCGGCCCATAAGATGAAATGGATACTGAGACGAACAGGATATTTTTGGCCGACGATGTTAGAAGACTGCTTCAAATATTATAAAGGATGCCAAACGTGCCAAAAGTTTGGTAACATCTGATCGACACCGACATCGGCTTTGCATCCGATCATCAAGCCATGGCCATTTAGAGGATGGGGTATAGACATAATCGGCCAAATATTTTCGTCATCCAGCAAAGGACATAAATTCATCCTTGCAGCCACAGATTATTTCTCAAAGTGGGTTGAGGCTGTACCTCTCAAGAAGGTTACTAGTAAAGAGCTGATCGACTTTGTAAATGAACACATAATCCATCGGTTTGGAATTCCACAGACAATTACTACTGATCAAGGGACTGTGTTCATGTCCAACGAGTTCAAAGGTTTTGCGGAGAGTCTTAGGATAAAATTACTCAACTCTTCCCCTTACTACGCTCAGGCCAATGGACAGGCCGAGTCGTCAAACAAGACATTGATAAAACTGATAAAAAGAAAAATTGAGGAAGAGCCGAGGAAATGGCATTCAACGCTATCGGAGGCTTTATGGGCATATCGGCTATCTCAGCACGGATCAACTAAATTGCCACCTTTTCAGTTGGTATACGGACAAGAAGCCGTCTTGCCCGTGGAAATCAACATCGGCTCAGTAAGGGTATATGAGCAAGATAAGGTATCAGCCGATGAATACAAACAGGCAATGCTCGACAATCTGGATGATTTGGCTGAACTAAGGCTGATCACGCTAGATCGGCTTAAAAGGAATAAAGAGAAGGTTGCTAGGTCGTATAATAAAAGAGTGATTTTAAAATCGTTCAATCAAGCCGATTTGGTATGGAAAACTGTGTTGCCGATTGGATCTAAGGATAATCGATTCGGCAAATGGTCTCCAACGTGGGAAGGGCCTTATAAGATCAATCGGCCGATTGACGGGAATTCATATATACTGGAGTCCTTAGACGGGTTCGTCCTACCTAAAGCGATCAATGGAAAATATCTAAAAGCGTATCACCCAAGCATATGGGTTGGGTCCTAACTACAGGAAGGAAAATATCAGAAAGCACATGCATACAAAATCGGTCATACAGCCGACCGAGTCAGTTAAACACCTACCCACAGATTAAACAGTTTACAAAGATCGGTTACATAGCCGATCAAGCCAAGTGTTCAAAAGACGTCATCCCAAGGATAAAAGCAATATTACAAAAAGACTGGCCACACAACTGATACCAATAGATCAAAGTCTAGTGTAGTCCTGATCCGGGCAAATGGGCTCCCAAAGCCGATAGCGCCGCTGCCGCTTTGCCAATAGTAGCTTGGACACCATCTATAAGTTGTTGATCGGTCACTGCATCACCCGGAACTGGAACTATTTTGGCCGATTGAGTCTTGACTTGCGCGAAAACCTCACCAATCTCCCGCCTCTGGACGGCCAGTGAGGATGTAGAGTCTGTGATGCCAATCCGACAGTCTGCAAGTTCTTTTATGACCAAGGCCAACTGTTCTTCAAGTTTGGTCTTGGTCGACTCCAGCTCTTAAGCTCTGTTTTTAGCCGATTTAAGTGTAGCAGTACCTTGATCAAATATGCTCTTCCGATGTTTGGCATCTGCTATAAGCTTGTCCAAGAGTTGTTGATCGGCTTGCTGGGCCTTCCGCTGTTCAACCCTTTGCTTGGCTGACTCTACATCCTGCCGACGAGCGTCCAAGTGGCATACCTCTAGTAGTGCGTTCATAGCAGCGGGGGGGAGATCGGCTTGGACGGCCGCCATCGCATTCCTCAGAGATTGAGTGTTGGCCAGAAGAGCTGCTTCCGGTTGCATCACTTCATCCAGGAGGCGGTTGAGCCGCTCCTGCATGCCCGGCTCCGCGGTTACAGCAGCCGACGCTGGCGCGGAAGCAGCAATTATGCGTTGAATGTCGGCCGGGTAGTCGTCAGTGGCCAACACTTCCGGGTCGTCGAGCTCGTCCAAAGAAAAGCCTAAAAGATCGGCTAAGTCCATCGACGGAGCCGGGCGAAGCAGGTTTTGGAGGTGAGGAAGCGGATGGCGGAGCAGGAGCCAAAGCCGGCAAGACAAGCACATCTGTCTGGGTCTTCTCTACATCGGCTTCTAGCAATTGGACGGAAGGGGTTTCCTGAGGAATATTTTACGGTAAGATAAGGAAAACAAAGACAAATCAAGATAAGGGTCGAAGCTAACCGCAGTGGCCGATCCAGTCGGGGATGATGCTGCATCACGACCCGCAGGCTTTGGAGGTCGTTTGATAACGACTCTACGGCTCTTCTTTTTCTCTAGAAATGACAAACATGGGGTTAGCCGACAGAAAGCATGAAAATTCGCTTACAAAAAAGAAGTCTAAGCAAAAATGGAACTGGGCGTACTTTTAGTGCGCTGATCGGCAAGATCGGACAGTGATGGGCTATTGACCCCCAACGTGCCAGAAGATAAACCGGCAAGAGGGGTCGACGGCCTTTGCCGCTTCGAGCGATCGTCGGCCGATGCAGTTTGCGCTGGAGTCGACCTTTTGCTAGTCTGAAAAAGGACAAAAGATATGATTAAGCCGATGAAAATCTTATTTCAATAAACGTCAAGATGAAAATACCTCTAAAGACGAGTTAGCGTGGCTTGAACTCGAGCTAGACCAGCGGTCTCCGTCGGCTCTTGGAAGTCAGGGAGAAAAGAGGACAAGACCTCATGGATAGTGCGCCCCCGCAAGAGCGCCTCAGCTATGGAAGCCCACCATGTGGTAAATTGGCCCGATCGACGTGTATTTAACACGAGGAATGGCAAGTCTACCACATGGAGCTCATCGGCTAGCTCAATAATAAGCTCCGCCGCAGTAATGTTAGTAACTTTATTTCGTGGCTTGATTATGTTGAGCAAAGGAAAGCAAGGAATTGTTTGTCCAAAACCCAGCTGGCGAGCATACACTGAGGGGTGATAGAACTCATAGGTCGGCTGAAATGTTCTATTTCGAGTACTCAAGCCGACGTGAAGAATGCAAGGAGAAATCAGCAGAGGGAGCAGATCAAGAGTGGACTGGGGCATTAGAGAGCTATCAGAGTTTAAACGGAGGAAAGAAGGCCATGGAAGATCGGCTAGTTGGCTATACGAAAAGAAGTCTCGACGGTTGAAGGAAGCTTGGTTGAGATTCAAGAAGAAGGATAAATACTTATGAAAACTGGCCGGGGAGATTTTTGGTTCATCAGGTGAACACATCATGAATTTTTCACCCGGAGATCGGCTAGGTTGAAATCTAGGGGTTGCACCCTCGGGAAAATCTTCCGTTGGGAAAGCCGATTCCTCCGATGGATCTGGGATAATAAGACGGCCAAAGACACAGTAAAGCCAGATTTGAATGAACCAAAGTGGACCACCAATGTTGCCCACGACATAGGAACCGCTGTTTAAAAAGCCGACTCGGATGATATGCATCATGTGGTATACGGCCCCAACAAGGATTTCCTAGAGCTAGCCGACGACCCATGACTAGTTGCTCGACATAAATTGGTAAACCTGGGTTGGTCCTAAAGAAGCGCCCTTGAAAAGGAATCGGTCTAGCCATAGGTTAAGGAAAGCTACATGTTCCTCATCCGATCTGAGGCGATCAACTTGTTATTATTTTGTATATATCTGGACCAGCCTTCTCCCTTTTTTCGAGTCAATTTATACTGAGGTTTCCCGCTAAAAGCCGATATTTGGTCTCCATCAGGCCTAAGGCAACACAATTCGGCCATGTCTAAAAGGGTTGGGCCGATGGGACCAGTTGGGAAAAAGAAGGCGTTAAAAGAATCCGACCAAAAATAGCAAGCAGCGGCTACCAAGGATTCGTTAGGTTCTGGATCGGCTAAGGACATAGGAATTGTAACATCCTCGTTTTGGCTTTCTAGAGAAAAACCTAATTTAAATAAAGTAAATTCAAAGTTAGAGTTTCTTTGGTGTTTATATTAACCTGGCATCCATTCCCCTTCGAAATCGGGAATTAATTCCCCTCCGGCCGAAAAATCGGATTTTCCAGTTCACGGCATCTAAAATTCACCCGAGTCCAAAAGTGCTCCAAAAATCTCCAAACCACTTCTAAAATGTTCCAAATATTCCGAAATGATTTTAGGAATCATTCCCCGGATTTTTGGACATCCGTTCCTATTTTATCTCGCGCGGCTTTTGTTTAATGCCTGCGATCCGCGCCCGAATATCCAATTCCACGAAAATCATCCAAATTCAACCAAACCACTTCCATTGAGTTCCAAATAATCTAAAATGGCTCTAGGAATTTTTCCAGAATTTTTAGGCCATTTTTCCTAATTTTTCTCTAGGGCGGAACTTCCGCATATAAGCCGACCAACCACAGGCCGCCACGTGGCAAGTGAACAGTAGCTTCTTCCACCTTGGTTTGGCCTGTGCGTGTTTCCTTGGGAGGAAAGAACAGAGAAGCTCATCTTCTCTCCTCCATGGATTCAAATTCTTGTATCTCCTCCAATACAACTCCAAATCAATAACCGCCGGATCCGTTGGGATCACAACGGCCTCCTCTCTCTATCCATGGGGATAATGCACCCGAGATCGCATTGGTTTTTGAACGGTTGCGAGAAACCCGAAATCCACTCTTTTGGTGATTGCGCGGCCGTTTCTAATCCGTTCCGCGTGATTCCACCTCTCATCTCTCCGTATAAGAACCCTCTTTCCGGTGGTATAGCTCTCCGTTAGCCTCTCAAACCCAATCGGCCGCAAGATCAAGAAAACCGACGAACTCTTGTGTTCTTCGCGTTCTTCGTGTTCTTGCTCGTATCTTCCACTCCGGTTGATCTTTCTTCCTCCCGTTCGTTTCTTTGTGTTAGCATGGAAGCCTAGTCTCTAATCCTTCTGTTGATTTTAGGTTTCTTCATCCGTGGGCGACGAATTTCGGATTTTTGCTCGCTTCGGCCGAACTCGTGTTCTTCGTCGAATCCTTCGCCTCCGGTGAGAATTGATTCAATTCCTTCCGTTCCTAGGTTCTTCTAGATGTGCTCTAGTTATTCCATTAATTGGTTTGGTATAATTTCATTCAAATTTGCTTGGAAATTTCCAAATTTTGGATGAGGTTGGGGCCTCTGTTTGGCCCCTACCCGTGCCGGCCTCCCCGTCGCCGCCGGCCGACCTCATTGGCGATACCCGCCGCCGCCTGGTTCCCCGCCGCCGTTGGTCGGAGCCGTCGCCCCACGGCTGCCGCGCCGCCTCCCCAGACGGCCCCGGCCACCGCCGCCACGGCCTGCCTCCGGCCGGCGACGCTTCTATCGGCCGCGCGCCGCGCCCCTCCTCGGCCGCAGCGCCGCGCTCTTGACTCCGCAGCGCGCGCCGCGCCGTCGCCCGCCAGCCCCAGCGCCTTCGCGCGCCGCCGACCTGGTCGGTCCGGCCCCACCACCACCAGCCCTTGCCTCGCGCCGCCGCCCCGCTGCTCGCCGTAACGCCGCCACGTCGCGCCGCCGCCTCCGCCTCGCGCGCTGCCGGCTGCGCGTTCGCCGCCACGTCGCCGCCACCAGACCGCCGCCGCCGCCACCCGCCGGCCGGTCACCGCCGGCCGGTTGCCTCCCTCTCTCCAGCGCGCATGGAGGAGCTGCCTCCTCTATTTTCTTTGCCTGGAGATTCAATGAAGAAGATGACCCCATCTCTATGACAGGGTGGTCCCACATGCAAGGGAGACTAAGTCATAGTCAAGTCTGTGGTCAAACTTTGACCCAGTCAACAGTAGAATATTCTGGGAATATTCCCGATTTTTGATTTATTCGAAATTCAAACTTCGGAAGCTCATAACTTTTACATCCGAACTCCGTTTGATCCCATTCAAGTTCCTAAATTCATCATAAATCAAGACCTTCCTGCCAGTACTAATTTTATAATTTTTGGATTTTATTTATTTTCTGTTATTTATTTATTGCCTCGTTTTGCGTGTAGTCGACGATCCCGCTGCGACCGCCGATTTCGCCGTCGAGCCTTCCGAGTTCGACACCGCCGCCGCAACTGAAGGCAAGTCTCCTTGATGCACTTTGCTCCTATGTTTGCGAAACGATTTGACACTGGTTATAAAGTTGCATGGCTATGTTTAATTAAATATGTCAAATATAAGAGCTAGTTATTCCGAACTTGTTGATTCCTCCATGACATTGTTAATCATATCCTTTGTAACCCTAGAACATTGTTTATACCATGCCTATGTTTATATGGTATCCGTTGCTATGTAGTACGGTAGAATTGCTTAGGACCTTTTCCGACAAAAACAACCCAGGGGTGGGATTATTCAAAAAGAATGATATTAAATGTGATTGGAAGTTTATTATTATGATTTTGGTCCTGTTTTCTAAAATAAAAGAAAAGGAAAATGATTTTGACTTGGGCGGCCTGGAATGTCGGGTGGAAGCGGATCAAGCCTTGATCCTTTTGTGCAAGTACCGCCCCAAGTCATATAAGGACCGACGCTTATGATTGCCATTTTAAGCATAACCGTACTACCACATGTCTATAATGGTACGACCTGGCTCACTAATTTGTAGAAGCCTAGTTTAGACTCACCACTCGGTTGTTGTGTGAGAGCCGGACGGAGGCGTTGTTGTGGATGTTGTTTTGCTCACACGGCGCAAGAGGGGGCTTCTGTACTGGGTGGAGGGAACCCTAACAGCGGTGAAACCTCAGCGGGTGGGTCTAGCTAGGTCGATACATTGTAACGGCCTTGTCAAGATATCCTGTAGGCACACCTAAGGAAGTGTGTTAATTGCATGGCAACAAGGGTCTATCTTGTCTTGTGGGTAAAGTTGTACACCTCACAGAGTATAAACTATTCGAATAGCCGTGCCTACGGTCAAAGGCAAAGCGAAGAATGCTTTCATATTGGTAGACTTTGATTTTGTTTTTAAAACCGAAAAGTGTTTTGTTTTGGGGTTCGGGAGTGGTTAGAACTCTCGAATGTTGTTTGGCGGAAAGAGCCAACCCAGGTGGATAGAACCTGTTTTACCTTTGACGGATGGAGTCACCTGATTAACGTTGATCTTTTAAGCTGTTGGCGGATAGAGCCTTTATGCTAGTGATGGTGGATAGAACCTCACTACGATAATAAATAATTCAATTATTAAAAAGAATTGTAAAAGATGCTTTGTGAAATTTATTACTTAAGTATGATTTAATCAAACGTGGCTTTATGCAAATAAACCCTATTAAGCTTCCTTTGGAAAGCCCCTCATGATCATAATTTCCCGACTTGCTGAGTACTTTTGTACTCACGTGCTACACTAACATTGTAATCATCAGAGATTTATCAAGATGCCGAAGAGGAAGAGGAGTTCTTCGAGGAGGATTGCCAGGAGGACTAGTTGTGTTCCTAGTCGTCGCCTGTGGCGTTGTGGCGTTCGCTCGTTGCTTTCTTTTTGCTTCCGCTGTTTTGTGTGTCCGGTCGTTGGACCGAGTATTGTAATAAGTGGCCATGTGGCCCATACTTGAATATTTATATTACAGTTTCGTTTTGTTCGGCAATGATGTATCACTGTGACTGTGTTTACTAGCTACTGATCTGGGACTAGTACGGAAATACACAGGAGATTCTGGATAGCTGATCCGGGGTCTCACAAATGTGGTATCGAGCACAGACGATCAGAGGACGTGACCTAGTTAGCATGGCAAAGCCTTAAGGACTTATATTTCATAAAAATGTAATTACAAAAGTTTAAGTTTCTTTGCTTCTATCTCTTCTATCTTAGTGTCTTGTGCTCGTCCTCTCTTTTATTTAAAATTTTGGTTACTAATTCTGTCTTCTTTCAAAATCTGTAGATGTCGGTTTTCACCACCTTTGCCGGCGAGGCCGGAGGCTTTGCGAGGAGTCACATCGATGCTCCAGGAGCTGGGATTTCCCCATCGCCCGGAGTATCGCTACCAGTCAATGCCTGGTCTTGTCCAGGACATGTGGCAGGTCCGCTTGCTAGTCTTCGCGAGGAGTCGCCTTCGCGTCGAGGACCGGCCGTTTTACTTCACGGCCGAGACCACGGCGTGCACGCGCTTTAGGACGCGCCGTAAAGGCTATCCTCATGTTGGGGCAGAGCTACCGCGATATCTCGGAGAACTCTCCGTGCCGCTTTCGCTTCCAGTGTTGGGCGGGTGTACACCCGGGCTTTAGGAGTTTGGCCCAGAGAGGGACCCGACCGTGGTGCACTTGGGGTCACTCGCCCAGCGCAGGATGAGGCCTATGTCCGGATGTCCGATGAGTCTGGTCTCAAGGCCGGGACTTGACGGCAGCGAGAGAGAAGATCTCTCGGTTCGAGGAGGAGAGGAGGAGCATCCCATCGCCTCCACTCCCAGCTCCTGTGCAGGAGGCACAGCCCGTGGTGCCGCCGCCACCAGCCCCGGTTCGGGAGGAACCGCCGGCCCGCGACATCCCAGAGGACGCGCCGCCAGCCAAGCGTCATCAAGGCCTGAGGCTTCGGACTACTGCGCGCAAGTCCGTTCGTCTCCCTTCGCCGCCAGGGTTTTCTCTGATTGCTTTGGCTGCCCCTGAAGGAGCAGGATCTTCGGCAGCAGCTTCACCTTCCCGCAGCAGGAGCGAGGAGGAGGAAGAGGAGGAGGACCCGTCCCCGCGCGTCTTCGGCAGCGACGCGAGTTCTTAGATAGTTTTAGTCTGCAGGATCTTAATTTTGTCGCGTTAGAGCGTTGAATAAGTGATTGCTGGATTGTATCGTGCCCTTAGGCATTTGTGAATCTGACCACCTCCAAAACTATTTGATTTTAATTGAAGTTCAGTTGGTTTTTCCTTTGGTTGTGTGCTCTCTTGGTTGTGCCCTTGTGTTGAGGATGTGGTTTAGTTCCCCGTTGCTTACCTATGCTTCTCCCTCTTTCCTTGTGCTTGACCGCCTTGTGCAGATGGAGAATGTTGGTCGTGGTCGTGGTCGTGGAAGGCCCGCAGGCCGTGGTAGAGGCCGTGGACGAGCCCGTGGACCGGTGCACTTTCAAGAGGAAGCAGAGTATGTGGAGCCACCGCAGCCGCAAGGACAAGAGCAAGTGCAACACCCTGCCGCTCAGCATGATCCGCCGCTGCCCCCACCACCAGCTCAGCCGCCCAATATGGAACAAATGATGGCGATGCAGCTTCAGATTCTTCAGGCGTTAGCTCGTAACGTCTGAACCAACCTCAAGCGGGCAAAGCTACCAAGCTCAACCGCCCCAATCTAAGTTTGGGGAGTTCATGAGGACTCGACCCTCGACTTTTCCGGATCCGCAGATCCGCTGGATGCGGATGACTGGCTCAAGGAAGTTGAGCGTAAACTGCACTTGGCTCAGTGCGATGACATAGAGAGTGTGCAGTACGCATCTCACCAGCTCAAAGGAACTGCAGCCAACTGGTGGGAGAACTACTGTGCCGCCCATGCCGACCCGCAGAACATTCCATGGAATGAGTTTGTGGAAGCCTTCAGGGCCACTCATATCCCAAGGGGAATTATGGAAATGAAACGCCGGGAGTTTCACAAGCTTCAGCAAGGAAACTTGTCTGTCTCGGAGTACCTTAACCGCTTCACTCAGCTGTCCCGGTACGCGACCGCAGATGTCGCGACTGACGAGGCCAAGATTTGGTGATTCATGGAGGGCCTTGACCCCAACTTGAAGGTACAGCTGGTTTCAAGCGACTACCCGTCGTTCCAGCACATGATCAACAAGGCGCTGATCCAAGAGGATGCCTGGGCCGCCTTTTGAGTCGCGCAAGAGAAAAATGATGTTTCCAGACTCGGCGGTGCCGCTAGCCTGTGCCTCAAGACTTTTCAAAGAAGAAAGAGCCTAGCGTGCCATGCCAAAGGTGGCCCCAGACCCCAATGTCTACCCCGCGCCCATCGACAAGCCCTGCGAGCAAAGGCAGGAGCTCAAGCTCGAAGAGTGGGACAGCGATGGCAGGAGTGCGGTGCTTTAGCTGCAGGGAGATGGGGCACTACGCCAACAATCGCCCCAAGAAGCGCCACCCGTCACCCGTAAGGTTCAACCTGGGATCGACGCCCGGCGCGCCCTGCGCCGGCTCAAGGAAGAGGAACCCCTCGAGACTCGCGACGCCAAGGACTGCAGGAAGAGGGCGTGTGAATCACATCACCGCGAGGAAGCTCAGGATGCGCCAGACGTGGTCTATGGTAAGTTCCATGTGAACTCGATTACACCTTGATTCTGTTTGATTACGGTGCAACCCATTCTTTCATATCGAGTACTTGGTTAAAAAGCATAATCGAACACCATACAGTTAAGAAACCCTTTGCTAGTGCAATCCCCTGGAAAAGAATTAAGAACAACTACTGTTTGTCCAAAAATGGATATAGTAATAAAAGGGGTAAAGTTCCTAGCGAACTTAATACTGTTGGATACTAAGGGTATAGAAGTAATCCTTGGAATGGACTGGCTAACCAAGTATAAGGGTCAGATAGACTGTGCGAGTAGAGCTATCTCTCTTACCAGCCCTGAGGGGATTAGAGTGGAGTTCTTGTCTAATCTTGCCTCTAAGGGGGGTAGCACCCTAAACCGTTTGAAAGGTACTTCGTTGGAGAAGGTACCGATCATCAATGAGTACCCGGATGTGTTCCCGGATGAGTTGCCTGGTATGCCACCAGATCGAGATGTGGAATTTGTGATTGAGCTAGTACCTGGTACCGCTCCAATCTCGAAGAGACCGTACCGACTGCCTTCTAACGAGTTAGTCGAGATGAAAAAGCAGATTGAGGAATTGCAAGAGAAAGGATTCATCAGACCCAGTTCGTCACCTTGGGGATCGCCTGTGATCTTCGTCACCAAGAAGGATGGTAGTCTGAGGATGTGCATAGACTACAGGTCGTTGAATGAGGTCACAATCAAGAACAAATATCCGTTGCCTCGGATTGATGATCTGTTTGATCAGTTGAAAGGAGCTCAAGTCTTCTCCAAAATAGATCTGAGATCGGGATATCATCAGCTGAAGATAAGAAAGGAAGATATTCCAAAAACAGCCTTCACCACCCGATATGGACTGTACGAGTTTACAGTGATGTCTTTCGGGTTAACCAATGCTCCTTCTTATTTCATGAATCTGATGAATAAGGTGTTTATGGAGTATTTAGACAAGTTCGTCGTAGTATTCATCGACGACATTCTTGTCTATTCCAAGAGCAGAAAAGAGCATGAAGACCATCTGCGAATAGTCTTGGAAACGTTAAGAGAGCATCAACTGTATGCCAAGTTTAGTAAGTGTGACTTCTGGTTGAAGGAAGTGTCTTTCCTGGGTCATATCATTTCTGCTGCAGGAGTAGCGGTAGATCCAGCGAAAGTGAGAGATGTTTTGGATTGGACACAACCCAAGTCAGTCCCGGAGATCCGAAGTTTTCTTGGATTAGCTGGTTATTATCGAAGATTCATTGAAGGTTTCTCGAAGATAGCCAGGCCTCTTACTCAGCTTCTGAAAAAGGAAAAGAAGTTTGAATGGACTAAAAACTATGAGCAAAGTTTTCAGGAATTGAAAAAGAGATTAACCTTAGCCCCAGTGCTTACTTTGCCAGACATCCATAAGGACTTTGAAGTGTATTGTGATGCTTCGAAGCAAGGACTTGGATGTGTTATGATGCAAGAAGGAAAGGTAATAGCCTATGCGTCAAGACAACTGCGACCTCATGAGGAAAACTATCCTATTCATGACTTGGAGTTAGCTTGATTGTGCACGCGCTCAAGATATGGAGGCATTACTTGATCGGCAATAGATGTGAAATCTATACGGATCATAAAAGTCTAAAGTATATCTTCACTCAGCCTGATCTTAACCTGAGGCAGAGAAGATGGTTAGAGTTGGTGAAAGATTATAATCTGGGAATTCATTATCACCCTGGAAAAGCGAACGTTGTTGCGGATGCTTTGAGCAGAAAGCTCATCGCAACAATATGAGAGTGCAACCAAGCCAACCGGCGCTTCCCGATGAATTTCGGCGTCTTAACCTGGAAATAGTAAAGGAAGGGTGCCTTTACAGCTTGGAGGTGAAATCAACCCTTGAGGATCAGATCCGAGAAGCTCAGAAGGATGATAAGGGTATTGCAGAGCTGAAAGAGGGTCTGAAGAAAGGAAAACACCCTGGATTTTCGGAGGACGACCAAGGTACTGTTTGGTTCGGAAAAAGAATAGTGGTCCCTAACCAAGAAGAAATCAAGAATGTGATCTTGAAAGAGGCTCACGATTCAGTTTACTCCATTCACCCAGGAGGCACCAAGATGTATGCAGATTTGAAAGACAAGTATTGGTGGTCCAATATGAAGAAAGAAGTTGCAGACTTCGTAGCACGGTGTGATGTGTGTCAGTTGGTTAAAGCGGAGCATCAGAGACCAGCCGGTCTATTGCAGCCGTTGCAAGTGCCCATATGGAAATGGGAAGAAATTGGAATGGATTTTATAACTGGCTTACCCAAAACCAAGTCCGGTTATGATTCCATCTGGGTTATTGTGGATCGATTGACCAAAGTGGCCCACTTTATCCCGGTAAGGACAACCTATTCTGGAGATAAGCTTGCCGAGTTGTATATGGCTAAGATTGTGTGTTTACACGGTGTGCCAAAGAAGATTGTGTCTGATCGAGGTTCCCAGTTCACCTCGAGATTCTGGCAGCAATTGCATGGCGTGTTGGGCACGAATCTGAATTTCAGTACTGCTTACCATCCCCAGACGGATGGCCAGACCGAAAGGGTCAATCAAATCTTAGAGGATATGTTGAGAGCTTGTGCTCTAACATATAAAGGCTCGTGGGATCAGAATTTGCCCTATGCAGAGTTTTCCTATAACAACAGCTATCAAGCCAGTTTGAAGATGGCACCTTTTGAAGCTTTGTATGGAAGAAAGTGCCGAACACCCTTATATTGGAAAGAGACCGAAGGAGGACAAATCATCGGACCCGATGTTCTGAAAGAAGCCGAAGAGCAAGTCAGACAGATCCGGGCAAATCTGAAGACAGCTCAGTCCAGACAGAAAAGTTATGCGGACAATCGTCGAAGGGAATTAAGCTTTGTACCTGGAGACCATGTGTATTTGAAGGTATCCCCGATGAAAGGAATGAAACGATTCCGCGTCAGTGGAAAATTAGCACCCCGCTATATCGGACCATTCAAGGTGATTGCCCGAAAAGGAGAAGTGGCTTATAAGTTGGAGTTGCCGCCACAGCTGTCAGGGGTACATGATGTCTTTCATGTGTCTCAATTGAAGAAGTGTCTCCGAGTGCCGGAACATCAATTGCCGTTGGAAGACGTGGAACTCAAAGAAGACTTGTCTTACCCAGAGTATCCCATCAAGGTTTTGGATGAAGCCGAGCGTCGGACGCGAAGCCGAGTGATCAAGTTCTGCAAGGTTCAGTGGAGCAACCATTCGAAAAAGGAAGCTACTTGGGAACGTGAAGAAGATCTTCGAGCAGAGTTCCCAGACCTTTTTCTTTCTCCGTCTGAATCTCGGGGACGAGATTCTCTCTAAGGGGGGTAGGTTTGTAACATCCTCGTTTTGGCTTTCTAGAGAAAACCTAATTTAAATAAAGTAAATTCAAAGTTGGAGTTTCTTTGGTGTTTATATTAACCTGGCATCCATTCCCCTTCGAAATCGGGAATTAATTCCCCTCCGGCCGAAAAATCGGATTTTCCAGTTCCCGCCGGTACCCGAAAATTCACCCGAGTCCAAAAGTGCTCCAAAAATCTCCAAACCACTTCTAAAATGTTCCAAATATTCCGAAATGATTTTAGGAATCATTCCCCGGATTTTTGGACATCCGTTCCTATTTTATCTCGCGCGCGCGGCTTTTGTTTAATGCCTGCGATCCGCGCCCGAATATCCAATTCCACGAAAATCATCCAAATTCAACCAAACCACTTCCATTGAGTTCCAAATAATCTAAAATGGCTCTAGGAATTTTTCCGGAATTTTTAGGCCATTTTTCCTAATTTTTCTCTAGGGCGGAACTTCCGCGTATAAGCCGACCAACCACAGGCCGCCACGTGGCAAGTGAACAGTAGCTTCTTCCACCTTGGTTTGGCCTGTGCGTGTTTCCTTGGGAGGAAAGAACAGAGAAGCTCATCTTCTCTCCTCCATGGATTCAAATTCTTGTATCTCCTCCAATACAACTCCAAATCAATAACCGCCGGATCCGTTGGGATCACAACGGCCTCCTCTCTCTATCCATGGGGATAATGCACCCGAGATCGCGTTGGTTTTTGAACGGTTGCGAGAAACCCGAAATCCACTCTTTTGGTGATTGCGCGGCCGTTTCTAATCCGTTCCGCGTGATTCCACCTCTCATCTCTCCGTATAAGAACCCTCTTTCCGGTGGTATAGCTCTCCGTTAGCCTCTCAAACCCAATCGGCCGTAAGATCAAGAAAACCGACGAACTCTTGTGTTCTTCGCGTTCTTCGTGTTCTTGCTCGTATCTTCCACTCCGGTGGATCTTTCTTCCTCCCGTTCGTTTCTTTGTGTTAGCATGGAAGCCTAGTCTCTAATCCTTCCGTTGATTTTAGGTTTCTTCATCCGTGGGCGACGAATTTCGGATTTTTGCACGCTTTGGCCGAACTCGTGTTCTTCGTCGAATCCTTCGCCTCCGATGAGAATTGATTCAATTCCTTCCGTTCCTAGGTTCTTCTAGATGTGCTCTAGTTATTCCATTAATTGGTTTGGTATAATTTCATTCAAATTTGCTTGGAAATTTCCAAATTTTGGATGAGGTTGGGGCCTCTGTTTGGCCCCTACCCGTGCGCGCCGCTCGCCGGCCTCCGGCCCCGTCGCCGGCCGGCCGACCCCGCCGGCGGTACCCCGCCGCCGCCCTGGTTCCCCGCCGCCCGTTGGCCGGAGCCGCCGTCGCCGCCACGGCTGCCGCCTGCCGCCTCAAGACGGCCCGGCCGCGCCGCCGCCGGCTTGGTGCCTCCGGCGGCGGCGCCCTACCGGCAGCCGCGCCACCGCGCCCCTCCCCGGCCGCTTAGCGCTGCCGCATGACTCCAGCGCGCGCCGTCGCGCTGCGCCAGCCCCAGCGCCTTCAGCGCGCGCCGACGGTCGGTCCGGCCTACCACCGCCGGCCGGAACCGCCGCGCCCTGCCCTTGCCATGCCGCCGCCCGCCCGTTCCGCAACGCCGCCCGCCACGTCGCGGCCGCCGCCGCCGCCTCCTCGCGCGCCGAGCCGCCGCTGCCGGCCGCGTTCCGCCATACGTCGCCGCCGGGACCGCCGCCGCCCGCCGGCCGGTTGCCTCCCTCTCTCCAGCGCGCATGGAGGAGCTGCCTCCTCTGTTTTCTTTGCCTGGAGATTCAATGAAGAAGATGACCCCATCTCTATGACAGGGTGGTCCCACATGCAAGGGAGACTAAGTCATAGTCAAGTCTGTGGTCAAACTTTGACCCAGTCAACAGTAGAATATTCTGGGAATATTCCCGATTTTCGATTTATTCGAAATTCAAACTTCGGAAGCTCATAACTTTTACATCCGAACTCCGTTTGATCCCATTCAAGTTCCTAAATTCATCATAAATCAAGACCTTCCTGCCAGTACTAATTTTATAATTTTTGGATTTTATTTATTTTCTGTTATTTATTTATTGCCTCGTTTTGCGTGTAGTCGACGATCCATTGCGATCACGATTTCGCCGTCGAGCCTTCCGAGTTCGACACCGCCGCCGCAACTGAAGGCAAGTCTCCTTGATGCACTTTGCTCCTATGTTTGCGAAACGATTTGACACTGGTTATAAAGTTGCATGGCTATGTTTAATTAAATATGTCAAATATAAGAGCTAGTTATTCCGAACTTGTTGATTCCTCCATGACATTGTTAATCATATCCTTTGTAACCCTAGAACATTGTTTATACCATGCCTATGTTTATATGGTATCCGTTGCTATGTAGTACGGTAGAATTGCTTAGGACCTTTTCCGACAAAAACAACCCAGGGGTGGGATTATTCAAAAAGAATGATATTAAATGTAGTACGGTAGAGAGCCGGACGGAGGCGTTGTTGTGGATGTTGTTTTGCTCACACGGCGCAAGAGGGGGCTTCTGTACTGGGTGGAGGGAACCCTAACAGCGGTGAAACCTCAGCGGGTGGGTCTAGCTAGGTCGATACATTGTAACGGCCTTGTCAAGATATCCCTGCCGGCACACCTAAGGAAGTGTGTTAATTGCATGGCAACAAGGGTCTATCTTGTCTTGTGGGTAAAGTTGTACACCTCTGCAGAGTATAAACTATTCGAATAGCCATGCCTACGGTCAAAGGCAAAGCGAAGAATGCTTTCATATTGGTAGACTTTGATTTTGTTTTTAAAACCGAAAAGTGTTTTGTTTTGGGGTTCGGGAGTGGTTAGAATTCTCGAATGTTGTTTGGCGGAAAGAGCCAACCCAGGTGGATAGAACCTGTTTTACCTTTGACGGATGGAGTCACCTGATTAACGTTGATCTTTTAAGCTGTTGGCGGATAGAGCCTTTATGCTAGTGATGGTGGATAGAACCTCACTACGATAATAAATAATTCAATTATTAAAAAGAATTGTAAAAGATGCTTTGTGAAATTTATTACTTAAGTATGATTTAATCAAACGTGGCTTTATGCAAATAAACCCTATTAAGCTTCCTTCGGAAAGCCCCTCATGATCATAATTTCCCGACTTGCTGAGTACTTTTGTACTCACGTGCTACACCAACATTGTAATCATCAGAGATTTATCAAGATGCCGAAGAGGAAGAGGAGTTCTTCGAGGAGGATTGCCAGGAGGACTAGTTGCGTTCCTAGTAAATTACTTTGTGGCGTTGTGGCGTTCGCTCGTTGCTTTCTTTTTGCTTCCGCTATTTTGTGTGTCCGGTCGTTGGACCGAGTATTGTAATAAGTGGCCATGTGGCCCATACTTGAATATTTATATTACAGTTTCGTTTTGTTCGGCAATGATGTATCACTGTGACTGTGTGTACTAGCTACTGATCTGGGACTAGTACGGAAATACACAGGAGATTCTGGATAGCTGATCCGGGGTCTCACAGGAATACACTCAGCGATACCCATTCCTTCCCACTCAGCCTTTTTCTGGGATGATACTCTAATATACCAAGACCTCCAGCCCTTGAGAGCTGTCGGCCAAGCCCTAAAGCTTTTTGTCCATTCCTTAATATTATAGCCAGGAGCCGACAGAGGAAGTCTAGGGATTTCATCTCTAACAACCGTATCAGTCTCTATGGTTCCTAATGGGCCTAGAAAGTACTGATGGTCGCTATCTGGGATCGGAATGAGTACCTAGGATGCGTCCATTTCAGCCGATACGACAGGAAGAGAGGATTGATGCGGAGAAAAGCCGATTGCAAGATGAACGAGAGCACGCCAGGGTGAAAATGACCGCAGGGGGGGACCTCATATTTATACCTCGGTGAAAAAGATGAAAAGGCGGGAACAGTTGCTGTATTAAAAACGCACCGAGGACATTGCGGCGCCATTAATGGGGAAGTTACCGAGGTGAATCCTAAACGACAAGCCGATCACGGAAAAAAGGCGAAGAATTTTTGAAAGATAGCAAGCTACCTTTCAAAAATGGGGGGCATATGTTTGCACCAAAATTCGACACGTATTGGGATCGGTCTGAGACAGAGAAATGTACGTATGAAAAGGAATCGGTAAACGAGTCGGGAAGGTATCCGTTTCTAAAAAGAAAGGAAATCGGATCAGAGGTCGATACGGGTAAACGCACCGTGTCCATATGCAACTCGGATCGGCCAAGTGTGTTATAAAAAGGGGTAGACGTCAAGCGAAAAGGAATCAATCAATTCAACTACACACATCTACTTTTTACAAGCTTTTCTTTTACATTGCTTTAGTTTCATAGATCTCTCTGCAAGTCGACGGGATCAACATAGTTGCGCATCGCCGATTGTTGATTTTTGCCGATTTCACCCAGGTTTGATTTGCTTCGTTTTGTTGCGCATCGCCTTCCCGAAGCCGATTTTTACCTTGTATCCTGATCGATTGTAACCGATTGATCTAGTTATCTCCTAATCGGTTCTTGCCGACTAGCGAAAAGCCGATAGATCCTTGTTTATCGGCTTTGATCGAATTACAAACTCTACCTTGTCAATTTCAGGTCAAATTGACTGGCACGCTCTGCAAACCCGGCGTTTGTCTTGTGTGTTCGAGGCCGAAAACCCTCCTTCACGTTTTTTGCGCGAACATATTTAAAATACGCCCTATTTGTGAATAAGATCATTAAAAAATGCGCTCTATATTTTTAGATATGAAATTACACATTTTCGTTGATTAATTATGTCGCGAGTGTCTCGCATTGCTATTGTGGTTGTCGCAATATGTGTGTCATGCTACTCTTCTTTAGGATATGCAGGCTTCTCTCTTAATGAAATAAGGCAACTTCTGTATAGCTGAAAAATATGTTTAAATAAAGTACAACTGAATAACAGAGGAGTTGAAGCCAGCACTAAACAGTTGTTTCACCAAGGTTATTTCAGTCAGGGTCATTGCAACTCTAATTGCAGTCCATATGAAAGCTGCCAGCTCCAAATCTTTACACAGCACGGACGGGATCAATAGTTCACAAGAGAGTGGGAAAATTCGGTGTTTGTAGCAAACCATTCACCTATATAAGTGGGAAAATTATGCGCGAGGAGTCTAAGCTAGGGATGCAATCGGAGAGGATATGGATGGATTTCACTCATTGCATATCCTATTACAAAAATTTTATTGGAATCGACGCGGGCAATGCCAGATACGAATAAGAATGCGGACTATCTTGGTCACGAATACATAGCGAATACATGTCACTCCGAATACGATTCATCTCGATCACGAATAGTTAGTCAAATAATAAGCAAAAACAAAAACCATATATGTCGCATATATCAGGATCAATCAACCATACTACATACCCAAAATGGGGGTGTCGGGTCCCTGTTTTGGGTGTGGCAAAAATTTTGGGAGCACAGAAAGGAACTGTCAATCAAGCCCAAAAATAGATTTAGGGTATGGATTTTAGGCACTGTTGGAGATGCTTTTATTTCATTAATGGTTGATATCTATAGAGTTGGTGTTTAGTAAAATTAGCTGATTTACCCGCGTAACTGCATGGCTAAAGACGATGATACAATTGTCTTTGATATATAACTCTACTTCCTATTATTAGAATAAAACTGTATTTGTTATATGACTCTAATATCTATATATGATTAATCTGCACCATTATAATCTGGCCCCACCAAAATAAGTGGTGGAGATTATTCTCTTTTTCTTTCGATTAACGTGAGATTCTAGGATTTTTTTAGGAATTTTGTGGGATTTTTTTGCTCTTAAAACGAAAAAGGTGCTTTAAATATCACCCATTATTTTTATTTATATAGATGTCTTATTTGAAATAACCATAGCGGAAAACATGGGTAGTTGTGATGTTATTGCTAAGTATTCTCTGAAGTGTTAACTGCATTATGAGATTACTGTTATTGTAAATAATACCCGTAGAGGAAGCACACTAGCAGTCTAGCACCAGGCACAAGCAAATTCTTGTGTATATATTTTGCAAGACATTGGACTTGAACGACACAGCTCTGATTACGGTTGAAAACAGATCAGAAGGTTTTACACTGTTCCAGAGAAAAACGGGTATGGTAGCACTTTTCAGAAATGGGAAATACCGGTATGAAAACAGAAACAAATTTTTTTTGCCAAAAATAAAAAACGGGAGGGTCAGTTTCGACAAAAACGGAAAGTGAACTAGAATTCCATATAAATGAAACCAAAAATTCCAACATAAATGGACCGGGAAGGGAAACAGGCTTCGGACCAAAAAGGAGAACAGAGAACTTACATTTATTTTCGAATTAAAATAATTTTAGAAATAAAAATTGCTTTATAAAAAAATATCAAATATAGTTCAAAAATTCCGAAAAAAATTCTGAAAAATACTTTGGAATATTTTGAACCTAGAAAAATTATTTAGAGCATAATTTATGTTTTATTTTTCATAAATAAATTGATTTTATAAATCTAAAAATAGCAAAATGGAATTTATAGAGTCTAGAAAATCCAGGATAAAACTCAAAAAAATATAAATGAATATTTAACAATAATATACAAATTTAGGGCATTTCACCTTTGTAGTTGGAGAAGTGTGAGACCCTATCTTTTATAATACATTATATCATAAAAGGGAGGTTCAGATGTGCTTACTGTGCTAGTCTTATGATCAGTAGCTAGCACGTACATGCACAAATTGAGATCACAACCATACATAATATCTTATTATATTTTTCAATGGAAGCAGTTCTTACATAATATTATTACAAGCCAAAATTTAACATAATAGAAACAACTTTATCTTGTCGGATGCCTTGCTAACCCATATTCTACAGGCAAGTGACAAGGTAAATCCTAGATAAAGTCATTACCGTTATCCCCATAATCTGCGTCAAAACATGTATCCTCGTCTTCACCTGAAACAACATTAATAGCAAGTTTAGTACAAAATTTTACTCGCAAGACTTTTGCAAAAACTAAATTACATGTAGGTTGTATCAAAGGAAGCTACTACAGTTATTTTGCATAAAATTGACTTGAATTGTAAGTGCTGAATAATAAGTTGAAAACATAGCTTTGTAAAGCAATCTAACGAGGACATAAATAACAAGAACGATTATCAACATAGTATTATCAACTCATAAATTATCCATGACCATGAGCAATTGTCGAATTAATCCCTGCCAACATGTGGCGTAAACCCAAATTTTTACCAACACATGGCACAATTGAAGGACCGGATAGGCGACTAGAGGGGTGTGAATAGGAGCCAAATAAAATTTTCCCTCTAAAAACTAAATCGCCAAAAGAACAGATCAAAAGAACTGTACAATCGGAACAGGTGGTTGGATGAACAGTGCACGACCAGTTGAGGTCAGATGAATTGTACCACCGACCAGTTGATGTTAGATAAACAGCACCACCGACCAGTGGAGGTTAGGATGAATAGTGTTCATCGAGTGCAGTGAGAAGTTGCGGTACTTCTTGCCAACACAGGACAAGCATTGAATCATTTGTAAGGTAAGTTTTTCCAAGTTTTCCAGTTTCAATTCATGTTTACGAAAATACCAAAATTCTAACTATCTGATGACTTTACCAAGTGCCCTTAACCATGGACGCGGCTTTTCAAAAAGTTTTAACTCTGCAGAGGTGTACTGCTTTACCCACAAGGAATGATTATCTTTTTTGTAATGTATATTTAACACATTTCTTTTGGTATATCGCAGAAATATCATACATAACTTTTACATTACTTAATCCTAACTTTACACCAGCTCGATGACGACAAATACTTACTTTTGCGGTAGAAGATATTTGTACATACAATATGACAAGTGGTTTTGCATCCCGCTGTCCCACTTCTGTCCATAGTTAGGCGTACACCATTGCATTGGTATGTGTTTTACCCACACCTCTGTGTGGACATCCCTATGAGCAATCTATAATAGAATAGCATGTGCTACTACAACCTTCTATTGTGCAGAGCCAGTTTTAAGTAACTTATTAAGTTAAAGCTGTCCCATATATACCGGCCCTTGTAGTTGTACGGTTATCTTGGCATGAAAACAATATCATAGTTCGGTTCTTAATTCGACCCGAACGAGAAATCTCCCCTATCTACGTGCAAGTCCCATGCACAACTAGCTATTGCCAATATTCGCCCATGTCAAAACCATAGTTTTATTTTCATTTTTATTAAATTACCACTGATCATATTAGTCCATCATATCCAATATTTCAGTCCATTGTAACACTATAACCACTTATTCGTATACCCAGTCTAAAGCATGTACGTCTAAGCATGTGCAATTACTTAACAAGTATACCCATTTCACATATGTGGCTATCCATCATCTAGAGTTATCAAAGTTCACATGGCAATGTTAATTAACAAAATCCCATTAATGAAAGTTTTAGCTACCTTATCCTACAATATAGCATTTTATGAACACATAGCATGCATAACAACATTTAATAAATCATTTATGGAAAACTCGTATCAATATGATCAAGGGGGTGCTTGCCTTGTTGTTTGTTGTCGTTGAGTTCAAATTCAAGTTCGTTGACAATAGAATCGGTGATGTCGGGTTCTACACATCATACAATGAAACATAGCAAAGAATAAACTTCAATAAGGGTAAAAAGAATACATATAGAAAAATCAAATTAAAACTACTACATAAAACAAGCGTGGTTTAGGGTTAAGGTTTCATTTTATGTTCATGCATTTTTATTTGTCTTTTAATCTTTAACTTAATCTCATTAGTCTTAGGTTACTCTGGGGCACATTCACTTGTTTTATGTGAACTATTTAGTATTATTTTATGAATTAGAGAGGCTAAAATTATGTATACTTATATGCATTGTGCCTCTAATTTTTTGCTGTTAAAAGTTTGCTCCGGTGAGGAAGCAACGTTAGGACGAGGCGACCACACGCTAGGAGAGGCTACGGTGTCACGCACACCGCCATATTTTAGTCATAGCTTAGCTAAAATACATATTTCCACATCTAATATACCACTTCAACAAATATATTATATTCTTTTATCGTTTTTGGTATACTCCAATAATAATTTAAGATACTTCAATGTGACATGATTGAAAAAAATCCATCGAAACACTATATATATATATAGGATAACGGAATGGGACACCATGGTGCCTGGCACCATGATTTTAAATGCGTTAATTCAAGTCAAATTCGGATATATTTTTCAAAACTTTCATTTTTAGGGTATATACCCATCTATAAGAATTCAAATGAAACACATACCTTTAAAAAAAATACTCGAATTTGAAGATTTGAATGAATTTAGATTACATACTTTGCTGATTTATATGTATGATCAACACATACCTACAATCAAACTATCATCAAAAAAGGAAACTTTAATTTGAATTTCAGTTCAAACTTGTTTGAACTAGTTAGTAAACTAGTTGAACTCAACATCCTAAAAATTTCAAAAAATTTCGCATACAAATACATATGGAAAATACCCGTTTTGGATCATGGTGCCTAGGCACCTTGGTGTCCCAGGTAATTATATATATATATATTCTCTTTACCGCAAGATTTTAAGTTGATGATCAACTCGTTTTGGATCATGTTTGCAAATAGAGTAGTATTTAATATACAAACGTAACGCTTATGATTGAAAATATAATTAAATTGTATATAATTAATCTGCACCGTTATAATATATTCAATATTTTGCCTTTATGAGAATTTTTAGCATATATTTTTTTCTTAGGATATGTACAACAACTGACATCGACTTCTATTATATAATAAAAGTTAACTGTTCATGCAGCAAGGAACAAATTGCACTTTGGAGGCAGTTTGTAAGAATTTATTTTCGAAAAAAAAAGGAAATGTTTATCAACTGCATGATCTGATACAAGTCGGAGTGTTGAGGAGTTAGAGCATACGTGATGCTGAACAATAACAATAAATTAATGGTAGCTCGTTTTTGAACACCATGTCCTGCGATGACTCTGCAGACAACAGTCATTTCAGGGTAGATATACGGTGTACGGGTCGGAGTAAAGTGACATTGATTGCTCGATGCTCTTCACCCTAGCATACATAATTTCTTTGGTATATAAGCATACGATCCTCTTGTAACTAGTTACAGGTTAGTGTTATGAGTTTGTATTGACCCGATGACCGACGATCTTCTTTTTTAGATCCGCTAGATGTGGAGCATGAGAGCAAAAATAAGATGATAGGCATGTAATTATCTTTATATGGCCATATTGAATGCTATTGGTTGTATATATAATACACATCAGTTGTGAGTCTATTCTTCACCAGAGTAGGGAGTGTGACACCCTCTGCCTGGATTGAGCCCCAGAGAGAGTGGGTTGGAAAACACCCTTGGTAAAAAAAAGAAAAAAAATCAGTTAAACAAAATGTTTGGAGGTGATAGCAGCCTTCCATCTTCTCTGTGTGGTTTCATAAGTGCTACGTAAGTGGCATGCATACATATCTTTAGGGGGGGTGAATTGGATTGAGAGGCATTGGGATAATATGTTCTTCCATGATATGTTCTTCCATGATATGTAAGAGGCATTGGAATTGGATTGAGAGTGCTACGTAAGACTGCCGTCACCTCCAAACATTTGGTTTAACTAATTTTTTTTCTTTTTTTTTACCAAGGGTGTTTCCCAACCCACTCTCTCTGGGCCTCAATCCAGGCAGAGGGTGTCACACTCCCTACTCTGGTGAAAAATAGACTCACAACTGATGTGTATTATATATACAACCAATAGCATTTAATATGGCCATATAAAGATAGTTACATGCCTATCATCTTATTTTTGCTCTCATGCTCCACATCTAGCGGATCTAAAAAAGAAGATCGTCGGTCATCGGGTCAATACAAACTTAAGAAGGTTTCTATAGTTGTCATGTATGGATGATACTCGTGCCTCACGGCGACGGCGTCTTGCATGCGATGCCGGTATGTCTTGTCCTGGTCGCGTTAGCCTCTAGATCTATTGTTGCTGCCTTAATTTGATCCTCTATCACTGCTATTTGCCTGATCGGCTTAGTATTCCCTATTGTTGCTCTTTCTTTATCTTTTCTAAATTTTTTAAGTCAGTTGTTGCCTGTTATGTCTGCTAATTAATATGTCCAGCCACTATCGTCCACATTACCTAGCAAAACACCCGCTAGCTTGCTATGGATGCATCTAGCTGTCTATATATATATATATACTCATCCCGATTTTCCCTCGATACCTAGCTAATCGATGCCATCCGTATGTCGCAACATATTTTACTCGCGTGTATTTTGCAGGGCGTCGATGATTCCCAAGAATACCGTTCCCGATCGATAATACTCGTCGGCTCCGCCCCTTGTCTTATACACTGGCTAATTCTCACTCTATGTTCGTTGCCCATAATGCCCAGCTGCACTCATGCATTCATTCTGTTGCCTTCCATTGCTGTACGTCTCACTCTATGCTTGTGGTCATGCATGTAGGAACAATATGGTATTCGCTTAGACTAAACTCAAGGTATGTCCATTAACGCTTTCTTTTTCCTTCTACTTCCGATACGTTTCTACGCTCCTAATCTATTCGGCCCTTATTTATACTCCTTTGCATGCATGATTCCTATTATGTTTAACTTTAATGCATACGGATGTTTTCTTAGTACAGCTCAAAGGTTCTTACATACCCAAAATCCTTTTTCCCTATATATGTAAAACAAACATATACTCATTTTAATCCATTAATTTTTGTCTTATAAATGCAGGACGTTGATTCAGCGTTAGCTAGGTGACCTTCCCCACCACAACCATCCTGTTTCCCATGGCCAAAACGGATAAGCCTTGAGCAGCCATCTCAGCTGCACAACATATCCACACGTATTTTAAGTAGCTCCTTTTATTATGTATCTATTTTGCAGGACTACTAACGAACCAAACTAATGATATTAGCGCTTTCTCTATAATTGCAATATGGTGCTTGTTCTCTTGAACTATTTCGCCTTTTTTTACCTATCCAATGATCGAACACCATATATATCTATCTCTTTTACCTATATATCCAACGAACACCATATATATCTATCTTTTACCAAAAATATCCCAATATATATCCACATATATTATCCCTTAATAATATATCTATCGTATAGAGCATTTATTAACGGTCATAGATTTATTGTTATATAATTCTTTATTATGAAAACAACCTCTGTATTTCATTGGTTCTCTAATATATTAACGTTACCACAATTATATGTTCCTTTTTATATGCCTTTGTAGCACATGATCATTAAAATATTTCTTCTCTTTCTCTACACCAAACGGACCTTTGATCATATTGATTCCAGCTTTTCAAACATGTTTTATCAAATGTTTTCATGCATATGCTATATTTCATAAAACTGCTATGTTGTGGGATATGGTAGATATAACCTTTATTGTGGGATTTCCTTAATCATTATTGATATGTGAACCTTGATAACCCTAAATGATGGTTAGACACATGATAATGTTGAAATGGGTATACACGCTTATTACATGCATTGCTTAGCCATGCTCTAGAAATGGCGTCACGAATTGGATGGCTACACTGTTCGTGATAATCAATGAAATTTGGACATGTCTTGGAAGAGACATTTATTGTCTTGAAGTTTTAAAAAGGTTGGATATGACAGTAAAGGATACTGATATTTGTTAAAAATGAAAATAAAACTATGGTTTGACACAGGCGAGATATGGCAATAGCCGGTTGTGCAAGGGTTGGATTTGCACGTAGTGTAGGGGGAGTTTTTCGCCTGGGTCGGATTAAGGACCGAACATAGTGTTGTATGATCCAAGGGATACCCGTACAACCATAAGGGCTGGACTGGGACAGCCTTAACTTATTAAGTTACTTATAACTAGCTTTGCACATTGGCAGGCTGAAGTAGCACAAGCCTTAAACACTTTCGAGTTGGCTTGTAAGGGGCTTTCACATGGACTTGTGGGTAATTGCATATCGGTGCAACAGTGTACGCCTCACTATGGGAAGGAACATGTGTTCTTTATCTCGCGCAATGAGAATTTATATCATCCCAAATTTTTGTTCCTACTATAGTAAGGATTTGACGTCACTGGGCTGGTGCAAAGTTAGGGCTATGTAATGTAACGGTTATGTATGATCTCTCTGCAGCACACCAAAAGAAGTGTGTTAATAACGTTTGCACAAAGAGATGATCATTCCTTATGGGTAAAGTTGTACACCTCTGCAGAGTGAAAATCTTTTCGAAAAGCCGTGCCCGCGGTCATGGGAGACTTGGTGAACTTGCACTAGTTAGATGATTTTGATATTTTCATAAAATGTTTTGGATTTGGAAAGATGGTTAGAAAGTTTATGTTTCAGATATATGTATGATATATGTGTGTATGTATGTATATATATATGTATGTATGTATATATATATATATACATATGTATATATGTACATATACACACACAGTCAGTCCTATTGGACCAGCTCCTTTACTGTTGTCAGAAAAGAAACTAAAGTTTTATGAATACAGATGAGATGCCAACTACTCCCTTCGTCCAAGTTTATAGGGCGTATTTCTCTCAGTATATAGACCAATGAGATATTAAAAATCACTATACTATTTCTAATTATTATCTCTAAACATTATATTAAATACATATGCATGTAAAGGATATAAAGTAAACCTGAATATTTATTAGAGGTATAAAGAAACATCACATTAATTTATTTCTCTATGGAATCGAAAGTATTAATTAATCCTTAAATGTTGCCACGTCAGATCTATATGCGGTCCTAGCTAATTGGGCACTTAACGCTTATCTCATGTAGCTAATTAATTAAACCAATTGGCACTTCGTCAATCCCCATCGGCACTAATATTTCGAAGTTTGATCCAACAACAGTACTGACTAAAAATTTCTTCCTTTAAGCTTCAAAATTTTGTTGCTAGAATGGTAAATGATCTCTATGGAGAAGCTAGCCCATGTAGACAACACAATCATCGGTTGCAAATGATCAGTGATTCACAATGTGAGTTTGAATTGTTAGTTTGTTACTACCACCTTTGTGGAAGGTTAATTTGCTACGATCAGCTAACTGTTTGAGCAATACACATTTTTTTTATTAAATACACAAACAATCAAATAATTCATAGTCAGAAGTGAATACTTGTGCTGCTGGTTTGTTTGTTTTGCTTGCAGTGATGCCAGGCACACCTCCTAGGGAGATTACTTTGTTTTATTGCTATTAACAAGTTTTGACAGTGTTTAGGAAACCACATATCTGTATCAAAAATACTGTAGCTTAGCACTGCAGCACGATCTGGTCATTGGTTATTAATTTCGATTGAAAGGCCTGACGGTTGGTAATGGTTTAAGGCATACTACTCAAGGTATACATCCCTACATCTTATCAATTATTCCAGTCTTGTAATACTTTACATATGTATGTGCTTTGTAGGTTCCTATCGTATCTACTTATGCACCTGCACCTACTCCTGCTCCTGCTCCTGCTCCTATGCAGAGTGCAGAGCTGATGCGCAAAACAACTAGCACTAAAGGCAAAATCCATAGGAGGCCGCGAAGAATCGTTCTGTCAAGAAGGCAAAGTTGTTAGAGGCCACAGAGCCCCCTTCAATACAAGGAAAGCCCATTGTCCCGACCTCGGAGATTCCGTCTATCCAGAAAGCAAAGTTAACAGATACCTCAGCACTCCCATAGGATTTTAAGGATACATGGACAACTCCTTGTCTCTCCCCACGAATTAAATGATCTAGGCAAGTGCACTCGCTTGCTGCATGGATAGTACTTCGACAAGGCGAATGCGGACGAGCGTCACGTCAATTTTAATGTGAGGTATTGAGGGGGACATTTCTACCGCAAAGAGCATGTGACATTCCCAGTAAGTTTTAAGGATCTATTCCGTTTGTACAACCTAAAAGTCATCAATATTTCTACTGTACGATCCTAGACGCTGTGAGTATCGTACCATACAGCATGAGCCTATGACTATTATAGAATTTTGTATTATGTTTTTTTTTAACAATTACCATGAGTAGGATGATGCAGCGAGCCTTGTACTTGGTTGCTATTGTACTTTGCCATCTACCCACCGAAATAGTTGGTCTCAATATTACCTTTTTTTTGTGCTTCATTTACTACCATCAGGAGTCATCAGAGCACCATAGGCTGAATTTACAAAAACACCTTCCAAGTGATGTCCATTTTGTTAGTAGAGCTTCAGATCAATTGCAGGGACCAATTGCTTTTTTATAGCATCTCAGCTGTCCTCTTCTCCAGCTGCACCAGTGGTGTTCCTGCAATGAGTTGGCCTGCACATGTTAATGTCCACAGAAGCTGTGAAGTCGCTTAGACTTCTATCTATTCAATTAGATAAGCTGGATTAAACGCATGCAAGAAATTGCCAACTTATTGGGAGAAACGTCTGTCGTGTGACCGAGCTGCACTCGACTTCAAGAACTATGTTACATCTGGCCAACTTTTACTGGGTTTGGAACTGTAACCCTCAAAGTTCCCTCACTGCAGCCAATCTTATCTTGCAACATACTCTGAAACTTCTGAAACAATTTGTTGCACAAAGTCATCTATCTTCTGAAACAATTTGTTGCACAAAGTCATCTATCTTCTGAAACAATTTGCTGTTGCATACAGTGATCAGATCCTTCAAACAGAAAACATGGAGCTGGTTGCAATTACTTTCATTCAGCTTATATCTGCGATGGGATTGTGTTCACTACTAAACTTCAGACATGATTTCAAGGTAATGGTTATGGAAAGCATCTCTCAGATACTAGACACCAAGAGAACTTACAGAGATATATAGCAGCATCTGGCGCGTACACATAAAACTGAAAGTATCAGTTGCTCCTATTGTTTCACAAATGTTTTCTGTTACAGCCAACTGAATATGTTAAATGATACTTCCTCCGTCCAAGTTTATACGGCGTCTTTTGTTTTGACATGTGGACCAAGGAGATATTGAAATTAATAACTAGGATACCCTCGTTATTATCTCCAAGCACTATATTCAATGGTTACGTGTAGAGAACATAAATTAAAGCTGAATATTTATTAAGGGTATAGAGGAAACATTACATTAATTTTGTATTGGAATATAAAATACACCCTATTTGTGAACAAGATCATTAAAAAATGCGCCCTATATTTTTAGACAGAGGAAGTATGAAATTACACATTTTCATTGATTAATTATGTCGCGAGTGTCTCGCATTGCTATTGTGGTTGTCGCAAAATGTGTGTCATGCTACTCTTCCTTAGGATATTCAGGCTTCTCTCTTAATGAAATAAGGCAACTTCTGTATAGCTGAAAAATATGTTTAAATAAAGTATAACTGAATAACAGAGGAGTTGAAGCCAGCACTAAACAGTTGTTTCACCAAGGTTATTTCAGTCAGGATCATTGCAACTCTAATTGCACTCCATATGAAAGCTGCCAGCTCCAAATCTTTACACAGCACGGACGGGATCAATAGTTCACAAGAGAGTGGGAAAATTCGGTGTTTGTAGCAAACCATTCACCTATATAAGTGGGAAAATTATGCGCGAGGAGTCTAAGCTAGGGATGCAATCGGAGAGGATATTGATGGATTTCACTCATTGCGTATCCTATTACAAATTTTTTATTGGAATTGGAGTCGGACGAGGGCAATGCCAGATACGAATAAGAATGTGGACTATCTTGGTCATGAATACGTAGCGAATACATGTCACTCCGAATACGGTTCATCTCGATCACGAATAGTTAGTCAAATAATAAGCGAAAACAAAAACCATATATGTTGCATATATCAGGATCAATCAACCATACTACATACCCAAAATGCAACTACATTAGTATATTAACAAGCAGATTTAACTACATCACTCAATGATAGGGGCTAGTTAAGAAAGCATATGACAATTAACAGGGGCTAGTTAAGCTAGTAGTAACTAGCAATTTTCGGAGATTTTGATCAAATTGAATCGACCAAAAAAATGATCAAAAACACATCAAAAAGTTTTGAAATCTTTTGTGGATGGTCTTGACTCTAAATCCAATCAAATCTGGTCCACAAAAATGAAAATCTGGTAAAAATTCTCAAGATTTCGGCCAAAATCACTGAGATTTTGGAAGGTACCGCGTTTTTAATTTTTAAAAAATTTTTACCCGGTTGAGATTTAGGATGGGGGGGGGGTCCAAAATCTCACCGGAATTTGGATCCATGAGTGAGTTTCAATTAACTATTGTTACTGGATAGTTACCAGACATTTTACTAGATAGCTCCAATTACTTTTTCGGATAGCTCCGAATTTGACAGATATCTTTATCCCGAATTCATTTCCATATCGAGCAAAAACTATCCGACTTCGATTCTAAAATCCGAGAGAAATCCTGGATATCCGGTTTCACGCTCTAAATAAGATCCGAATTTATTCGAACGAATGAATGGACGATCAGACACTATCCACTCCGTTTGCACCCCTAGTCTATGCCACGGTCATTCATTAGCAAGATACACTATAATCTTCTACGATGCAACAGGTTGCAATCCTGATACCTCCCATATACGCATTTCCTGTGCTATGATGCATCCTACGGCTTATCCAATAATCTTGGACACAGTCACACAGAAACTAATCAGAGGAAAGGAATGTAAAAGAATCGACAAAGACACCCTAGATATCATTTTCTTAAAACATAACATCATCTTTCCTATTGAAAAAGTTGCTTTTTCATATTCATCGCAGGAGGTGAAAAAAGAAGAACAAAGCTTGCATGCATCCTTTTCTGGTCTCCATTTTATTCCCCATCTGCTTTCCAATATCTGAAGCAAACAAGACGTGCATCATTGGCCAAGTTATGGCTGGTTTATAATCAGCTTTCACTGTATGGAGACCACATATTAAGGGCTTTAATCATTCTGGGGAATAGGAAGTACTTTTTTTTTTCACCTTCCATTTACTTTTTGTTGTAGTTACTACTCCCTCTGTCTCCCTCTGTCCCACAAAGAGTGCATTTCTAGTGTTCAAATTTTGTCCCACAAAGAGTGCATCTTTAGTCCGTAGGGCCCAGCTGTAAGTGTATGCATGCTCATTTAAATGCTTGTGGAAACCGAAGCACCATCATGCTTGTGTATGGAGTAATGAGGGTCACATTAGTCATTTACCTTGCACACTAATCTACCTTAAAAATCCTAGAAATGCACTCTTTGTGGGACAGAGGGAGTACGTTTTATCTAACTTCTAATAATTCATCTGGAGACATCATCACAGGACCAACTATTTCTGATAACCTGAATCAAAGTGCACACTACTTGATGGTTACTGAGAGAGAGAGAGAGAGAGAGAGAGATGTGTCGAATTTGGAGTCTGGTAACATCAGCGACTTATGAGCTGAACTTTTCTAATACATGCAGAGAGACCACTGCTAAACTTCATGAGTAGAATTGCCTAGCATATCGTTCCTGCAGCGATTTGGCATGTACTTTTTACATGTGTACAACAGATAAGCTCAATCAATCGCGAATACGAAATTGCCATGAGACGTGGATTTCTTACGATCAGGCAGCACTCATTTTGCTGGTAAGATGTGTGTGTTTAGAACTGACCCTCAAACCATGTGTTGGTTTCAGACAATGTTAGCAATTTTTGTGGCTCATGCCTTTGATACACCATAGGTCAAATATATATTTTTTATTTTCATTAATTATCACCGACGGTGCTTGTAATGCCTTTAAGTGGTGTGTGCGCAACTGGAGTTACCTTATGTGATGGGTTCAACTGAGATACTCTTATGCATCTGTGCACAAGCTGCATTGCATACTGAAACTACATAAATTGCATAGTTCCTCTCGGATCCAAAATTAAAGACTTGGTATCTCTCACATCCATTAGCCTTGCGATTTCCTCATTCAACTAGATGACTGGAAGATTCATACCCATACCAACCATATAAAGGTCTTTCTTTACCCTCATGCACTCTTTTTCTTTTGATAGAAACAGCTTGCGATCCTAATGCCTCCCACACCCATTGCCCTTGTCAGGATGCATCCTACAGTTTAATCAACAATCATGAACACAAACATTGATTAGAAATAAAGAAGTAAAAAAGAAACATTGAAGTTACCTTAGATGTCATTTTGTCAAAACATATCATTTTTCTCCTTAAAAAGACCTTTGCATTTATTACAATAACAAAGTAAAAAGAGAAGTACATAAAAACTTCCATTCTATTCTACCTCCATTTTCTCCCCCTCTGCTCTCTTCAGATTTCTGAAGCAAACAAGGCACGCATCATTGGCCAAGATATGGTTGGTTTTTATAGTCACCCTCACTGCGTGCAGACCACATGTCTAGGTCCTTAACCATTGCTACGAAAAGGGAACCCCCTTTTTTTACTTGCCATTTATTTTATTTGTTGTACTATGTTCAATATTAGATAGTATCCTACTTACCTTGTATAGATATTGATAGCCTTGTATATATATTGTCTTATATAGGCTTTCCTTTTGCACCCTCATGTAGATGTATATATACGGACCATTGGCCACATATTCACAACAAGTGCTATTCATAATATGATATCAGAGCCAATAGGCCTTTAGTTCAAGACTTGTTTGGTGCAATTAAAAAATAATAATTACAGTCCACTTCTATTCCACGTCTCAGGCCCAAGGGAGTCTACACGTGTATTTCGGATACTCCAGTTGCCACTTTTCTTTTTCCACGGTTGGCGTCTTCTTCATCGTCAGCTTTTCCTTTGGTGTCTTATTCATCACCGGTGCCTCCTCTGGGGGTTTATCCTGATATAGTTCCCTCTTATCCTCTATATTACTCTCGTCATCCACGAGTTGAGGATTCTCCTACTGAGTCACCTTCTTCCATGTTTCCTCCTCACTATGCTCTTTGCGATCGCTAATCTATTTGGCTTCCTAAGCGTCTTGGCTTTGTTGGTGCAGTTCTTGCTGAGTCAACTTCTTACCATGATGTTGTTATTCATCAAGAATGGCAGCATGCGATGGCGAAGGAGCTTGCTACCCTTGAGCGCACTAGCATGTGGGGTCTTGTGTCATTCCTTCACGTGTCCATCCCATTACATGCAAGTGGATCTATAAGTTTAAGACTCGCTCTGATAATTCTCTTGGATACTATAAGGCTTATCTTATGGTGCGTAGTTTTCAGTAGGAGCACGGTTATGATTATGATGAGACTTTTGCTCATGTGACTCACATGATCACTATTCGCACTCTTCTTATTGTAGCCTCTGTTCGTGAGTTGTCTATCTCTTAGCCTGATGTCTATATGCACGCACCACCGAGGTATTCTATTCCTGAGAGGCATGGTTTGTCTACTTCGCCGTTCTCTTTATGGACTTAAAAAAGTCCCTTGTGCTTGATTTGAACGTTTTTCTTCTGTGGTGCCGGTTAGCTTTTCTACTAGTGCTCATGATCCTGCACTCTTTGTTCACACTTCTTCTCGTATTCACAACAAATGCTATTCATAACATGCAGTACCTTCAGATAATTTAGATAATTTGACCAAAGACGTTATCACGGGACACTGTCTCTTTGCTTATGGCTCCAGTTATGACTAGGCTCGTTTGGATTTAGATGTCTTTATTTCTCAAAACTAGAATCAAAGTGTAACACCCTAGTTTTCGCGTTCGGGAGAAAAACCTAATTTAAATAAACTAAATTCAAAATTTGGAGTTTATTTGGTGTTTATATTAACCTGGCATCCATTCCCCTCCAAAATCGGGATTTAATTCCCTCCCGGTCGAAAAATCGGATTTTTCAGTTCCTACCGGTACCCGAAATTTCACCCGAGTCCAAAAATGCTCCAAAAATCCCCGAACCACTTCTAAAGTGTTCCAAATATTCCAAAATGATTTTAGAAATCATTCCCCGGATTTTTGGACCTCCGTTCCTATTTTATCTCGCTCGGCTTTTGTTTAATGCCTGCGATCCGCGCCCGAATATTCAATTTCACAAAAATCATCCAAATTCAACCAAACCAATTTTATTGGGTCCCAAATATTCTAAAATGGCTTTAGGAATTTTTCCGGAATTTTTAGGCCATTTTCCTTATTTTTCTCTAGGGCGGATCATTCGCGTAAAAGAGAACCAACCGGAGCTTGCCACGTGGCGGGTACTGTAGCATGGGGGTACTGTAGCATCGTGCTACTGCAGCACATAGTACTGTTCATCTTCCCGATCAATCTTTTTCCCAGGGAAAGAACAGAACACCTCCATTCTTGCTTCCATGGATTCAAACCTCCATAACTTCCTCATTAATCACCCAAATTGCGAACGGCCGGATCCGTTGAGTCTGTAGCGACGATACCTTTCCATCCCCAGTGGTCTCCCGCCCTAACTCTCGCCGGAATGTGCGCAGTTCGCCAAAAACCGAAATCACCATTAATGGCTTTGATTGCTCATAACTTTGCCGTTTCTCGTCCATACGCCGCACCACCACCTCCATTCACTCCGTATAAGAATCCCGGTTCCGGGAGTATGCTCCCCTTTCCCTCTACTCCATCCATTTGCCCGTGAGATCGAGAAAACCGACGGTGTGTCACACTTTTTCGGTGTTCTTCGTGTTCTTGCTCATAGATCCTTCTCCGGTGAGCCATTCTTCATGCCACTTGGTTCCTAGTGACCGTGGATGAGTCTAGCTTCTAACCCAATCATCAATTTTAGGTTTGATCAAGAGTTGGTGACGAATTTCAAGTTCTTCTCATTTCGGCCGAACCTCCGTTCTTCGTCGATTTCTCCGATTTCGGTGAGTTTTGGTTCAATCCCTTCCTCCTAGATGTTGCTAGGGATGTTATCTATTGATTCTAGGCTTTTGTTTGGATCAATTCCATGCGAAAATGATGGAGAAATCGATTTTTTTGGGGTTAGGCATGTCCTCTGCCATTTTGTTCTTCTCTGTTGCTTTGGATGGAGCTCCCTGTGTGTGTGGGTGGACTTGTGTCGGGACCCCGAATTTGCAAATCCGGACCCTCTGTGTATTCAGCACTAGTCCAGGAACGCGCTAGTGCACACAGTCTTAACATCGGTATATATCACAATCATACCATACGATACTATCAAAGTACTTTATTTAAATAATCAAAGGGTTACTCGACCTTATGGCCAAGTTACAAATATATGCCTTGCAAGGCGAAACTTATTAAAAGAGAAATAGCAGCAGCGGAAAATCAAATAAACTGTGGCGCCATCCGTATACCACAGGCAAGCGATCGGGCTCGCATCCCTAAGTAGACGGGTCTTCTTGGAGTTCCTCCTCCAAAGTGGCGTAATCTCCTCTTCAACCGATATTGTGTTGAGGCAAGGGTGAGTACTTGGTACTCGACAAGTCATGCACGTAATGCAAGCTAATATACTATATGCATGGCTTAGTACAAAGGAATAGCTCAGGGTATATTTGCGATGTGACTTTTGACAAGTAATATAAGTAGATTCAAAGCGGTAGAAATAAGTAAAGCATAAATAACTTTTCAAGAAGTTTAATAAACATTTTTCCCATCCTAAAACATATTTCCATCATCTTCCTTGTTAAACCAACCCAACTTTTCAAAACCAAGTTATTTTCAGAAAGACTACCCCTTGATTGTAATTCAGAGCATTGTCGATCTGTGGACTCGGCTATTCAAATAGATTCTACACTCTGCAGAGGTTATGCACTTTACCCACAAGATACAGTCAAACACCACAAAGGCGAGTTCAGTAACAAAGCCTTTCGGAAGCCTCAAACAACCCAGGTGGTCCTCTCCGGTACGTGCTCTACACCATCCCTTCCCTTAGCCAAGGCGAAGTATGGGACCAACACACCGTTAGATGGGTACCTGGCCACAGCCACGATACGCTCCCCGTACAATCACACAAAAGGTGTAATCGACACCTGAGGCTCCACAAGTGAGTCCTTAGCGACTTAGTCAACTAGGGCCGTCCCATTCCAGCCATGTGGTTGCAAGTATGACCCAGTTCAAAGGCTTGCAAGGTTAAGTCCTTAGAGTGACCAGGGCAAGACTACAGAAAACCAAATCATCACTCCCAATGCCACAACTGGCCCACTGATTACTCTTGCCACATGCCCCGATCGAAATACATTTATCAAACCCGATTGATTACCATGCACCACGTGCGTCAACATCACATGATACTTTTCCAAAACAGGTTCAATATATCATTAAGTCCATATTAGCGTTTGATTGTCCAAAATCATGTCATGAGCACGTAGCAGTCTAAGCGAAGATACTACAACGATCTAAACCCATGTTGGCAATTTAGTAATGTCCAACTAGTAAACCACAACTAGGGTGACAAAGGTCATGGCACATACTTAAGTAATCAAGGTGTCATATATCAAATTGGTATTTATCTAACCCCAGGTTTAAACAAAGTATCTTTCTAATTGAACTAGCATGCAATAGTTTAAATCAAAATAGATTTGAAATGGGATCAATATGGTCAAAGCACAACTTGCCTTCAAAAAGTACTTGCTCTTGGTCTTGAGTTGGATCTGAGTCAACACTTCTCCCTCGAATCCTTCCCAGGCACTTCAACGTCTACTCGTAAAGCGTGCAAATAGCAAATACACAAATGAACACTATGCAAAAGATCCCAAAACTCCAAATAAAATCCATAAACAGAGAGAACATAATTTTCTGGATTTTTAGAAACTGGAATAAATCAAATTTGGAGTTAAAGCATAAAAGTTATGATTATTTAAAGTTTAAATAATCAATTAAATAATTTTACAGAGAAAAACTTTAGTCCAAAAATTAAATAAAATTCATATTTAGGTAGATCTCAATTTTATACAAATTTAGAAATTTGAATCGCTCAAATCGGAGTTGAAACGCAAAAGTTATAAGCGTTTGAAGTTTGAATCTAAATTTGAATCAATATTTCGAATTAATAAATCATTTTCTTTTCGGAAATTAATTATTGCGTCGGCATGGACACGTGGCAGCCTCTCGATTGGCTTGACGTCACCGGTCCATGGACTTGGTCCACGCTCGGCTTGGGTCTATCAGTGGACTCGGTCCACGACTCCACGTGTCGCCGACATGTGGGCCCTCTCGGGTGACGTCATCGCCGACGTCGGGCTCACCACTGCAGTCGGTGTGGGACCCATTGTGACGTCATGGGTGACGTCGGCGCTGGCGGGTCGACCAGCGACATGCGGCCCCTCGACCGCGCGGGCCGGCGTCGGCGTCACCTGCCTGCCAGCGGCGTGGGCGGCGTTGACCGCGGCGGTCCATCTTCCCGACACGTGGCGCAATCTCACCGTTGGTTTGAAAATCAACGGCGCGGATTAGATCCAGGGTTAACACGTTGAAACTACTGCGTTGCTCGTGGGCGTTCGATCTAGATCGGACGGTCGAGATCTAATCCTATATTCGCACTTGCTACAAAGACGCGTGGCAATTGTGAACCGTTGGATCTTGATCCAAAGATCCAGATCTAATCGGGATTGGTAACACGTGAGCTCACCTCAACCGTCCGTCTGGATCCGACGGTCCTCCGAGCTCGCGACGGCGCGATGGCTTCACTGGGCGCCGGCTTGACCGAGACGGGGACGACGACGAACCCGACGGCGTTTGGGGCTTGCTCCGGCGAGATGAAGCCTCCCTTCGGGTGCGTCTCGTCGCGGGGACTCCGGATCTGGGCTCCTTCTCGGCGGAAGACTACGGACGACGGCTGAAACCGGCGAAACCGCGGCGGAGGGAAGAGACAACTCCGGCGGCGATTGCGGCTCAACGGTGGCGGCTCCGGCGAGATGGCTCGAGAGCAGTGCGCAAGGATGAGGGCAACCTCGGGACGTCTCACGCTTTAAATAGCCTCGGCGTCCGTGCCTAGACGGAAACCTAGTTCGCTACTACGGCGGCGCGGCGAAGTCCGGCTCGGACTTCGGCGAAGACGACGAAATCGTGGCCGTCCACGTGGCGCGATCAACGGCCACGATCGCACGGGCGCGATCGGATCCGGCCCGGTTACGGCTCGAACCGGTACGGGCGGATCTCAGCCGTTGGATCTTGATCCAACGGTTGGGATTGATTAGGTTTAGGAGTGGGTTCGGTCGAGTCAAGCGGCTCGCCGGGTTCGAGTCCGACTCGGGTTCCGACTTCGGTCGGATGAGCGATACTTGACCCGAGTTGGATTTCCAGCGATTTAATATTTAAAATAATTCCCAGTAATTCATTTAATTCATTAAAAATAGCAAAAGACTCAGAAAAATTCCAGAAAAATTCTGGAAAATATTTTGGAACATTTTGGACTCAAATAAAATATTTCCAACAAAATTTTATTTGCAAAATTAAATTCTTTAATTATTTCAAAATGGAATAAATTCAAATAAATTCCAAATAAACCCAAATAAATTCCAGAAAATTCCAAAAATTCACCAAAGTGTCAAATCACACATGAATTTAAGAAAAGCAAAATTTTGGGATGTTACAAACCTCCCCCCCTTAATAGAATCTCGTCCCCGAGATTCAGGGCTCACTAAAGAATAGGTTTGGAAACTCTTTCTTCAAATCCTCTTCGCGCTCCCAAGTCGCTTCGCTTTCCTCATGGTTGCTCCACTGAACTCTACGGAAACGGGTTGACTTGTTTCTAGTTTCTCGGTCCATTGTGTCTAGAATCCTCACAGGATGTTCCTTATAAGTCAAATCCTCTTGCAACTCAATTGACTCTAGCGGTGTCTGTTCCTCAGGAACTCGGAGACACTTCTTTAACTGGGACACATGGAATACATCATGTACTCCTGCCAACGATCGTGTGGCAACTCGGTGATAAGCAACTTCGCCTCTGCGGCTCAAAATCTTAAATGGTCCAACATAGCAGGGTGCGAGTTTCCCTTTGGCATGGAACCTCTTAACTCCCGAGAGGCGTAACTCGAGGTAAACAAAATCTTACGGTTCAAAACTCAAGTCTCGGCGACGATTGTCAAGATAACTCTTTTGTCGAGATTGGGCTATCTTCAACCTTTCCCTAATCATAGCGACCGCTTCTTGACCTCTTGAAGAATATCAGGTCCAAAGACACGGCGCTGCCGGTCTCATTCCAATTCAATGGCGTCCGACATGGTCGACCATACATTGCCTCAAAAGGTGACATCTCAGAACTAGCCTCGATAACTATTGTTGTAATCGAACTCGGATACGGCAAACTCTTATCCCAAGAGGTAGCATAAGCCAATGCACAAGCTCTTAGCATATCTTCCAGACTGGTTGACTCTTTCGCCTGTCCATCCGTCTGTGGATGATAAGCCGTACTGAAGTTCAAACGGGTCCCCATGGCTTCATGCAACTTATTCCAAAACCTTGAGGTAAATTGGGTACCTCTGTCCGATACAATCCTCTTGGGCACTCCGTGCAAACAGACAATCTCGATCATGTACAATTACGCTAATTTATCTCCGAGTAAGTGGTCTTCACGGGGATAAAATGGGCTACTTTAGTCAAGCGATCCACTATAACCCATATGGAGTCATAACCCCTTGAGTCTTCTAAGAACCGGTAATGAAATCCATTCCGATTTCCTCCCACTTCCACTCGGTATTTTCATTGTGTAGCAATCCTGCTGGTCTCTGATGCATTGCCTTGACTCTCTGGCATACGTCGCACAATGCAACATGCTCGGCAACTTCACGTTTCATACTCGGCCACCAGAATCTCTCCTTCAGATCCTGATACATCTTGGCGCTTCCAGGGTGAATTGAGTACTTGGAGTCATGGGCTTCCTCCAGAATCAGATGCTTTAACTCCTTTTTGTTAGGCACACAAATGCGATCCTTCATCCATAACGTGCCTTGCTCGTCTAGCTTGAAATCCTTTGTCTTGCCTTCCTCCATTTTGGACTTAATCCTACGGATCTTGTCATCATCCTTCTGTCCTTCTCGGATCTGGTCCTCTAAAGTAGGCTTTACTTCCAAGGCGGCCAAGAATCCGCTAGGTACAACCTCAATCTTCATTTTCTGAAAATCCTCACATAACTCATCCTGACTTATGGCTAGCAACATACTCGCGGTATGGCTCTTCCGACTCAGAGCATCGGCAACTACGTTGGCCTTCCCGGGATGGTAATGGATTCCAACATTGTAGTCCTTGATTAACTCTAGCCATCTCCTTTGCCTCATATTCAGATCCGACTGGGTGAATATGTACTTAAGGCTCTTATGATCCGTATACACTTCACATCTGTTTCCAATCAGATAGTGGCGCCATATCTTCAAGGCATGTACTACGGCAGCTAACTCCAGGTCATGTGTCGGATAATTTTCCTCATGCGGCCTCAACTGCCTTGATGCATAAGCGACGACCTTTCCATTCTGCATCAGCACACATCCAAGTCCTTGGCGCGATGCGTCACAATAAATATCAAAGCTTTGAGCAACGTCCGGTAGAACTAACACTGGTGCTGATGTCAATCGCTTCTTCAGCTCCTGAAATCCTTTCTCACATTCTGGCGTCCATACAAACTTCTTTTCCTTCTTCAGCAATTGCGTAAGAGGCTTCGCAATTGTCGAAAAGCCTTCAATGAAACGGCGGTAGTATCCTGCCATTCCAAGGAAACTCCGAATCTGGGTCACAGTCTTCGGCGGCTCCCAATGTAACACTGACTTCTACTTTGCTTGGATCTACTGGCGACTCCTTCTGCAGTCATTACATGTCCAAGAAACTCCACTTTGTCCTTCCAAAAGTCACACTTGCTGAACTTGGCGAAAAGTTGTCGTTCCTCGGCTTTTCCAAAACTCGCCTTAAGTGTTCGGCATGTTCATCCTCTGTCTTGGAGTAGATTAGGATATCGTCTATGAACACGACGACAAACTTGTCCAAATATTCCATGAACACCTTATTCATCATATTCATGAAATAAGTGGCGCATTCGTCACCCAAAGGACATAATCAGAAACTCGTAATGTCCATATCTTGACGAGAATGCGATCTTGAATATCTTACGATCGGATCTTCAATCGATGGTATCCCGATCCCGAGATCAATCTTGGAGAAAACTCCGGCTCCTCTTAAGCTGATCAAACAAATCATCAATCCTGGGTAGCGGATACTTATTCTTCACGGTGACTTCATTGAGTGCACGGTAGTCGATGCACATCCACGAAACTCCCGTCCTTCTTCTTGACAAACAAAGCTGGTGCTCCCACGGCGACGAACTTGGTCCGATAAATCCTTTCTCCATTAACTCCTCTAAATTTGTTTCTTCATTTCTACCAACTCCTCGGTAGACATCCGATAGGGTCTCTTTGCTATCGGTCTTTGCACTGTACAAGCTCTATCACAAACTCTATGTCCCTGTGCAGCGGCATACCGTAGATCTTCGGAAAAACATCGGGTACTCATTTACTCTTTGGGACATCCTCTATGCTGATTGCCTTGGTACTGTTAACCATCAAGCTGTCCATCTCTAAGCTGCAGTGGCTTGAAATTCCACTTTCTTCCCACACGGGCTCTCAATCGAGATAGTCCTTCGTCCACAATCCAATACGGCCTTGTGCTTGGATAACCAATCCATTCCCAATATAACATCTAAGGTCCGGGTCTCCAAAATTATAAGGTTTGCTAGGAACTCTATTCCATCTATTAGTATTCTCACCGGAACATCCTACTTCCGTTCGGAGTTCGAACCAGGGTTTGAACTAAAAGCATGCACTTAAGTCTTGCAATTCTCAAGTCATTTCTAGCAGCAAAGCCTTGCGAAACAAACGAATGCGAAGCTCGAGTCAAACAAAGCTGGTGCAGTGCGAGTTAACAAGTAACTTACCCAAGACGACGTCAGTAGCATTCTGCAGTGCATCTGCGGTGACATGGTTGACTCGGCCTCTCACCACGATGCCTGGGTGTGGCTCTGTGTCTTTGGCGTCCTAGCTGGGTGGTTCCTAGATTGAAGCGAACTGGGTCGCTCCTGCTGTCTTCTTCGGACAAGCTGTTGGCAAAGTGTCTGGCTCGTTGCTGATTGTAACGGCGTCTCACTTGTTCCTTCTTTGTTGCCTGGGGTAGCGTTTCTAGCGGGGCTGGGGTTTGGTAGTTACGATTGGCAGGTCTTGGTGCTGGGATGGTGTCCTCGTTGCATTACGTGGTTGGAATCAAGAATTGATTTGGTGCAACTCAGCGCTGCTATGCGTTCCTCGACGTGATCCTTGCCGTTGCATCCTGCGCTTCTGTTCTCATCCAGTTCCTTGCGCTTGTCCTCAAGAATAAGTGCCTTATTCACCAACTCTTGGAAATCCGGAAAGGTGTGGGTGATCAACCCTACTTGCAATCTGAGTTAAGTCCCTTCATAAAACGAGACTGCCTGGATTTATCCGTCGCTACGCCCTCAGTGCGTAGCGTGCTAGTAATGTGAACTTGTTCAGTAGTCGACCACCGGTGATTACCTTGCTTGATGCTCTGAACTCCTCCTTCTTAAGGTCCATAATTCCTTCAGCACGTGATCTTGTCGGAATGCAAATTGTGAACTCTTCCCAAGTGATATCTTGAGGGTTCTCTGCGTGTACGAAGTTCTCCCACCATTCTGGTAATTTGTCCCTTCCAACTGATGAGAAGCGTAAAGTACCTTCTCATTTCCTATGCATTGAGCTATGTGTAGCTTCCTCTCAATTGATCTTAACCAATCATCGGCCTCCAATGGATTGGCATTTCCAGAGAAAGTGGGTGGGTGAGTCCTCATGAACTCGGCGACCTTGTATTCGGGCGTGGTCCCCGATTAACTTGATTAGCAGTGGCCTGGCAAAGGACGTGCTGCATTTGTTGCATCATAGCATGCATCAACTGGGTCTGAGCAGCAAGAAATGCTCCAAAATTCTGCACATCCAGTGGCGGTGCTGGTGCTCCATCATTGGGGTTTTCTGTTGGGCGAGATACACTCCCATTGCTTCCAAAGTTTCCACGGGTGTTCACCATCTGTCGGTTTGCTCTAGGTTTAGAGATGAGAGGGAACAAGAATAGACAAGTAATATGGAACTTGTGCGGGGCGAAAGGTGTAGCCTTAAGGTCCAATTTTATTATTAATAACTTGGTATGGCTGCTTACAATGCCTAAGGGCCTTGCAACACATACTGCACACTCAGCAAACAAAGCAAATCCAAATCGAACTAACTCTGGAGTCTAACGCCTAAAGGGTGACTCTTTATTCTATGACTCGGCGAAGGAGTCTCACTATAGAACCTAAGCTCACTCATCGAGAAAACCTCCACGGCACAGTGCGGGTCTTTGCGGCATAGGCGCGAAACGATCGCCATGTCCGGCGACTATGTCATCTGTGGTAGTCGAAGAAGCGGTGTCCTCATCGAGATCGACTCCTCTGGATGCTGGCTCGTGTAGCTCAATCTTGGCTGCGGGTGCAGTCCGTACAAAGTCATCTCCAACTCGTCAATCCTTCGTAGAAGGTGTGCCACATACTCTTGAGCTTCCCGCCATCTGTTTCTTCTCTGCCGTGATCTCCTTGCGGGCCTTCAGCTCCTTGCTTGTATTATCTAGTACATCTTCCTGGCGACGACGAATCGTGCCAACTGTGTAACCGTGGCATTCTCATCCTGAATCGTCTTCGGGTCAAGAAGGTTATCGCTGCGCGGATGATAACGGAACACCGTGCTTTCCAACTCTCTGGCGTGGATACTGGTAATGTGCCGCATTGCTCGTCGTGAAACTTCTTGGATACCCATCTGCATTGTAGATCTTCTAGCAGTGCAGTGTATCGGGCGATTGCCTGGGCCCCTCTTCCTGACAGGTACCTCAATCCTCACGTCACAAGCCTTGATCAATCCTGCTTGTCTGATCACTTCCACTTGGTATTGGGGCTTCTCAAAATCTCCGAGAGTTTGTAGCATGTGCCAAAGTTCCGCGGCGTGACCAACTCCTAGATCAACGTAGTTGAACTCTTCCTCCATCTGTCACAAGAGTGCTTTACGTAAGAACTCGGAATTTTTAAATTGTGACAAGGTAAGGGAAAATTTCAGCAAGAGACAAGAAAAGAGAGAAGGGGATAAGTCGAGAGGTCATTTCTTATCTTGACAACTTTTTAGCTTTTAGAAAATAGGTTTTATCCTCACTACGACCATTCTAGCTTAGGGTTGAGCCTACGGTCAAGTATGGCTCTGATACCACCTCTGTCGGGACCCCGAATTTGCAAATCCGGACCCTCTGTGTATTCAGCACTAGTCCAGAACGCGCTTAGTGCACAGTCCTTAACATCGGTATATATCACAATCATACCATACGATACTATCAAAGTACTTTATTTAAATAATCAAAGGGTTACTCGACCTTATGGCCAAGTTACAAATATATGCCTTGCAAGGCGAAACTTATTAAAAGAGAAATAGCAGCAGAAAATCAAATAAACTTCGTGGCGCCATCCAGTATACCACAGGCAACTGACTGGGCTCGCATCCCTAAGTAGACGGGTCTTCTTGGAGTTCCTCCTCCAAAGCTGGCGTAATCTCCTCTTCAACTGATATTGTGTTGAGGCAAGGGTGAGTACTTGGTACTCATCAAGTCATGCAGAATGCAAGCTAATATACTATATGCATGGCTTAGTACAAAGGAATAGCTCAGGGTATATTTGCAGTAAACAGCTTTTGACAAGTAATATAAGTAGATTCGAAAGCAGTAGAAATAAGTAAAGCATAAATAACTTTTCAAGAAGTTTAATAAACATTTTTCCCATCCTAAACCATATTTCCATCATCTTCCTTGTTAAACCAACCCATCTTTTTCAAAACCAAGTTATTTTCGTAAAGTCTACCCCTTGACTGTAATTCCGAGCATTGTCGATGGTGGACTCGGCTATTCAAATAGATTCTACACTCTGCAGAGGTTATGCACTTTACCCACAAGATACTGATCAAACACCACAAAGGCGAAGTTCCTCAGAATAAAGCCTTTGGAAGCCTCAAACAACACAGGTGGTCCTCTCCTAAGACGTGCTCTACACCATCCCTTCCCTTAGCCAAGGCGAAGTATGGGACCAACACACCGTTAGATGGGTACCTGGCCACGACCACGATACGCCCCCAGTACAATCACACAAAAGGTGTAATCGACACCCTGAGGCTCCACAAGTGAGTCCTTAGCGACTTAGTCAACTAGGGCCGTCCCATTCCACCCATGTGGTTGCAAGTATGACCCAGTTCAAAGGCTTGCAAGGTTAAGTCCTTAGAGTGACCAGGGCAAGACTACCCGAAAAACCAAATCATCACTCCCAATGCCACAACCGGCCCACTGATTACTCTTGCCACATGCCCCGATCGAAATCTGTTTATCAAACCCCGCTTGATTACCATGCACCACGTCGTCAACATCACATGATACTTTTCCAAAACAGGTTCAATATATCATTAAGTCCATATTAGCGTTTGATTGTCCAAAATCATGTCATGAGCACGTAGTGTGTCTAAGCAAAGATACTACAACGATCTAAACCCATGTTGGCAATTTAGTAATGTCCAACTAGTAAACCACAACTAGGGTGACAAAAGGTCATGGCACATACTTAAGTAATCAAGGTGTCATATATCAAATTGGTATTTATCTAACCCTGTGTTTAAACAAAGTATCTTTCTAATTGAACTAGCATGCAATAGTTTAAATCAAAATAGATTTGAAATGGGATCAATATGGTCAAAGCACAACTTGCCTTCAAAAAGTACTTGCTCTTGGTCTTGAGTTGGATCTGAGTCAACACTTCTCCCTCGAATCCTTCCCAGACTTCAACGTCTACTCGTAAAGCGTGCAAATAGCAAATACACAAATGAACACTATGCAAAAGATCCCAAAACTCCAAATAAAATCCATAAACAGAGAGAACATAATTTTCTGGATTTTTAGAAACTGGAATCGTCAAATTTGGAGTTAAAGCATAAAAGTTATGATTATTTAAAGTTTAAATAATCAATTAAATAATTTTACAGAGAAAAACTTTAGTCCAAAAATTAAATAAAATTCATATTTAGGTAGATCTCAATTTTATACAAATTTAGAAATTTGAATCGCTCAAATCGGAGTTGAAACGCAAAAGTTATAAGCGTTTGAAGTTTGAATCTAAATTTGAATCAATATTTCGAATTAATAAATCATTTTCTTTTGGAAATTAATTATTGCGTCAAAGCATGGACACGTGGCAGCCTCGATTGGCCTGCCGACGTCAGCCTGTCCATGGACTGGGTCCACGCTCGGCTTGGGTCTACCGTGGACTCGGTCCACGACTTCACGTGTCGCCGACATGTGGGCCCTCTCGTGACGCGTCATCGGCCCGACGTCACGGGCTCACCACGGCCGGCTGTGGGACCCATTGTGACGTCATGGGTGGCGTCGGCGCTGGCGGTCGACCAGCGACATGCGGCCCCTCGACCGACACGGGCGTGGCGTCACGTCTGCACTGCCAGCGTGGGCGGCGTGACCGCGGCGGTCCATCTTCCCGGCACGTGGCGCTATCTCACCGTTGGTTTGAAAATCAACGCGCGGATTAGATCCGTGGTTAACACGTTGAAACTACTCGTTGCTCGTGGGCCGCTCGATCTAGATCGGACGGCCCAGATCTAATCCTATATTCGCATCGCTACAAAGACGTGGCAATTGTGAACCGTTGGATCTTGATCCAACGATCCAGATCTAATCGGGTTTGGGAACACGTGAGCTCACCTCAACCGTCCGACCGATCCGACGGTCCTCCGAGCTCGCGGACGGCGATGGCTTCACGGCGCCGGCTTGACCGAGACGGACGACGATTTAACCCGACGGCGTTTGGGGCGTGCTCGGCGAGATGAAGCCTCCTTCGGTGCGTCTCGTCGCGGACTCCGGATCTGGGCTCCTTCGGCGGAAGACGACGGACGACGGCGAAACCGGCGCAAACCGCGGCGGAGGAAGAGACAACTCCGGCGGCGATTGCGGCTCAACGGTGGCGGCCCGGCGAGATGGCTCGGGAACGGGTGCGCAAGGATGAGGGCAACCTCGGGACGTCTCACGCTTTAAATAGCCTCGGCCTGCGTTCTAGACGGAAACCTAGTTCGCTACTGGCGGGCGCGGCGGCGAAGTCCGGCTCGGACTCGGCGAAGACGACGAAATCTTTGCCGTCCACGTGGCGCGATCAACGACCACGATCGAACGGGCGCGATCGGATCATGCCCGGTTACGGCTCGAACAGGTACGGGCGTATCTCAGCCGTTGGATCTTTATCCAACGGTTGGGATTTTTTAGGTTTAGGAGTTGTTTCGGTCGAGTCAACTGGCTCGGTCGGGTTCGATTCCGACTCGGGTTCCGACTCGGTCGGATGAGCGATTTGACCCGAGTTGGATTTCCAGCGATTTAATATTTAAAATAATTCCCGATAATTCATTTAATTCATTAAAAATAGCAAAAGACTCGTAAAAATTCGAGAAAATTCTGGAAAATATTTTGGAACATTTTGGACTCAAATAAAATATTTCCAACAAAATTTTATTTGCAAAATTAAATTCTTTAATTATTTCAAAATGGAATAAATTCAAATAAATTCCAAATAAACCCAAATAAATTCCAGAAAATTCCAAAAATTCACCAAAGTGTCAAATCACACATGAATTTAAGAAAAGCAAAATTTTGGGATGTTACAACTTGGGCCCATGCGCCCCGCCGCCGATCGGCCGGCCGGCTGTCGTCGCCGCCGATCCGCGCCGCGCTCAGCCGGCGCGTCTGGCGTCGCCCGGCCGCCAAATCTGCCGCGTCGCTTCTGCGCGCGCCTCGTCGCCGGCCGGCGTCGGCCTCGCCGCCGGCGACCCCCCTTGCCGCACCGCCGGTTCCCCCCTCCGGCGAGCCCCCTCCTCCACCCTCTCCCTCAAGCTCTCTCTTCCTCCATGGCAACCATGAAAAAGCTCCAAGCTTGAAGAAAGCCCTCCACTCTATGAAAACTAGGGCCCACTTGCCATGCCCTCAAACCCAGTCAAAGTCAAGTCAAAGTCCACATTTGACCAGTCAAACCAGAGAGGAATATTCCGGGAATATTCTCGGTTTTCCGATTTATTCAAAATTCAAACTTCGGAAGCTCATAACTTCTCCGTCCGAACTCCGTTTGACTCCATTCAAATTTCTAAATTCATCTAAAATCAAGATCTACCTGCCAGTACTAATTTTGTAATTTTTGGATTTTATTTATTTTCTTTTATTTATTTATTGCCTCGCTTTATGCTGTAGTCGACGCTTCACGAGTCCGCCGACCCGCCACGGACTTCAGAGAGTTCAACCTTCTCGCTGTGACCGAGGCAAGTCTCCTTGACGCATGTTGATCCCATTGTTTATAAATGTTTTCCACTGTTTTACAAATTGCATTGCTATTTATATTAAATGGATGATGTTAACGTTAGCTTATTAGTTATACCTGTTGTTCCTACCTCCTTGACATTGTTATCCCTGACCCTTTGTCGCCCTAGTATAAGTACTCTACCAATATAAATGTTTTTGGAAAATTATTCTTTAGTTAAGGGAAAAGACTATTTGACAGACATTTTAGATAAATCAAATGGGATGGAATGTAAATTGGAGTTAGATGATTATTAGTGATGATGTGGTAATAGTCAGTATGAAAGTAACCTGAGAATGGTGGTAGTTTAAATATTGCGGAGTTGGAGTGTGGTAGCGAATCGCAGTATGATTAGTATGAACTGGGAAGTGTTGGAAGATGTTTGATATGAAGAATAGTGGTCGGTAAAGTTAACTAAATAATAGTAAGGGTCATACTTGGGGATTAAATAGAATAAGTGGTGAATTATATTTCGGTGGATTTTAAAAAGAGTATTATATGATAATCATTTATGGAGATTGTGAATGATCCAGAATGTTTGGTGGTTTATTGAATGATAATATTACGTATTCTTGGTGGATTAAAGTAGATGATTTAGAGGTGATAATGTGAAGGATTAAATACATGATGTTATGAAGTGCTATCGGTGGATTGTAGCCTAAATGATTAGAGTCGATATCGTGAAGTATTCTCGATGATTCGATCCAATGATATGATCAAATATACTCGATGGATTCAGTGAATAATATTGAGAATCGTACTCGGTGGTTTAGTAGATGATTTTGTGAAGTATGGTGTTGCGATAACCACCTAGGTGGGATTATGAATAATGAGGATTATATGTGATTTGGTTAGTCAACTTGGTGTCATAGTTTAGGGAAACAACTATAGGCAATGAATCAATGAAATCTTGGATTTGTAGAATCTTTCATGAAATATGCTCGGGGATGAGATTATGAATTATTCTCGGTGGATCAAGTAGATTACAAGATTTAGCGATGTATAGATGATGGGTAACCCCTCAGAAGACTTATATTTTGAGGAGATTGTTTCATATACAATGATGTCAGTAGCTTAGCATGATTTTGAAGTTATGATGGCACATGGTATAGATTTTACTTGTTGGAGTACTAAATTGGATTGGATTATATAGTGCCATGATAATAATGGGGAGTCTTGGTGGTCTCATGAATTTTGGAGATGATAGAACTGATTATCATAATTTTTATCAAATACTGAGATTTGTATTTTATAAAATAAATTATTGGTGGAATAGAATAGTACGGTAGAAATGCTTAGCCTCGCTATCGGTCAATATTCACCTATGGGTGGGACTTTCAATTATCTCTTGAAAACTTGTATTGGAAGTTATAGGCAAGGAGTATTGCCAATGGTTTACAAAATAAAAATAAAATGAAAAATGATTTCGACTTGGGCGGCATGGAATGTCGGGTGGAAGCGGACCAAGCCTTGGTTCTTTTGTGCAAGTACCGCCCCAAGTCAATTAAGGACCGACGCTTATGATTGTCTCCATTCTAAGCAGCACCGTACAACCACATGTGAAAGTGGGCACGACCTGGCTAACTAATTTGTAGAAACCTGACTTCGACTCACCACTCGGTTGTTGTGTGAGAGCCGGAAGGAGGCATTGTTGTTGTTGTTGTTGTTGATTTTCTCACACGGCGCAAGAGGGGGCTTCTGTACTGGGTGGAAAGAACCCTAACAGCGGTGAAATCTCAGCGGGTGGGTCAAGTTAGGTAGATACATTGTAAAGGCCTTGTCATGATATCCCTGCCGGCACACTTAAGGAAGTGTGTTAATCGCGTGGCATCAAGGGAATATCATGTCTTGTGGGTAAAGTTGTACACCTCTGCAGAGTTAAAACTATTCGAATAGCCGTGCCTACGGTCAAAGGCAAAGCGAAGAATGCTTTCATATTGGTAGACTTTGGGTTTTGATTTCAAACTAAACAATGTTTTGTTTTGGGATCCGAGAGCGGTTAGAACTCTCGGGTGTGCTTCTGGCGGTTAAAGCCAGGTAGGTGGAAAGAACCTGATTTTGTGAAACCTGGCGGACAGAGCCATGTGATTGGATGAACCCTGATTTTGTTGAGATGTGGCGGATAGAGCCTGTATATTAGTGAGTGGTGGTTAGAACTTTCACTACAATATTACATAATTTAATTATTAAAAAGAATTGCTCAATTATGCTTTGTGAAACTTATTAATAAGTATGATTTGATGAAACTTGGCTTTATGCAAAAGAACCATATTAAGCCATCCTTGGATAGCCTACATTGTGCATAATTTCCCAGACTTGCTGAGTACTTTATGTACTCACGTGCTGCATTCTAATCCTTTCTCAGAAGTGAAAGAAGCTGTTCAAGAATTCCAACGACTAGGGTGCGTTCTCCACTCGATTGCCTGTGGGCATTTGGATGGGTCGCATTGGCATTTTCGTCTTCCGCTGCAGTTGTTCAAGTTGTTCCGCCTGTTCAGACCGTAATGGTAAATCTTGACCATAAAGTCTTTGCTCTTATTTGGTATTATTCGTATTTAGTTATTTGTATTCGTGATATGGTTGTTGATCCATCACTTTTGACTGTGTGTACTAGCTACTGATCTGGGACTAGTACAGAAATACACAGAGGACTCCGGATAGCCGATCCGGGGGCCTACACAAAGTGCATCCAACTCGATGGTTAGTTTTGTCATATAGATAAAGATAGATCTAGGTATGTATAACTACGAGTCCTGATTCTACCAGGAAACCAAAGAGAAGACGAATCAGTTAAAAAAATCAGTTGCTAGCTAAGGAAGACTGAAAGATGAGTGCTTGGTTAAAATTTAAGTCATATATAAGCGTTATAAGGGCCGAACTTTTAATTCATGGAGACCACATTGCTTAATACCCTTTGCCAACTGCGCTGAATCTCATGAGTAGAGTTGCCTAACAAACCTGCTTATCTGTGCTTGCTGCTCAATTTCATCGACAAAAATTATTGCTGTGACATTTTATCAAGCACTCATCTTCCAGTCTAGCTTTTCTGTGCTCAACTCCTGCAATAATTTGGCTTTGATTTCAGACAATTGTTGGAAATTTTGCCCAACACGCACCGGTATAGATGCCAAAATACACATTTCCAAATTCAGATTCTCAATCTCTCAGTAAAACTACTCACTTGGCCGTAGGTTATATATTTATTCACTCCAATGACATTTTTTCACAGCTTTCTTCTGCTATCTTTGTTGAGACAAGCCTCTTCCTTCAAAACAAACAGATTAAAAAAAGAGGTCAGTTCCTTACAGTCATACAGCAGAATGAAGGCTGTTAAGAGTCCTTCCATAGGTTAAATTCAACATACTAAAACAGAAACCTAAATATAGGAAGAGAAATAAGAGACCAGAAAGTGATAGGATTAAATGCTAGTTCTTCCGTTATGTGAGGCCACAGCATTTGTAAAATGACATATACTTTATAGCACATGAAATTTAACCCTTCTCATCAAATGATACCAAAATATCCGTTTGTATCAATGTAACATGAAACTGCTTAATGGTTGTTTGAAAGCAGCATCATGAAGAATATAGCATGTAGCATAAATGCATAATATGCACACAAGCAAGTAACTAAAGCATAATACCTTAGGAATACTCTTGTTGCAATTCCCAGTCTCCTAGCCTGCCAGAGGAAATCTGATGGCACTAGGACTAATGAAAACCCACCAGCTAGGACAACTTCACACTGCTCAGCAAAAGATTCAAAGTAGCCCTGACCAAAGATCACCATTAGAAATTGACCATCATATGTTCATTATGAAGGAATCATCAATATACCCTCCTTTAAAGAATCAAGAGTCTGCAATACATCAACCAATTCAGGGTGAGATTGGTCAGCCATTAGAAATACATGGACTCCATCATGCAATTCAATCCAACTACATCCAGGTTCTTTCTTCACGCACTCTCTGTTCATGTTCTCCCTGATCATCCAGGTCCCATGCCAATCGCTCTCCAAGGCATGCATACTTGATAGAGCAACCCAGTTGCTATGGTTCTCCAGATCAACCTGGAGCAGACGGGACACTGCAAGTTGACCTAACTTAGCATTCCCATAGATTCGACAAGAATTGAGTAGAGCACTCCAAGCAGCAACACTTGATTCAAATGGCATATTCTCAATAAATTCAAGAGCTTCTTCCAGGTTGCCACTCCTGCATAGGAGATCCGCCATGCATCCGTAGTGCTCTGGCTGCACCTTAACTGAGCTTTGACCATCAAACATCAACTTGAAGTAGTGCCAACCTTCTCTGACAAGTCCGCCATGGCTACAAGCTGACAATGCCGCAAGATATGCTACTCCATCCTGCTTTATGCCCAAGTCTGCCATCCTATCAAACATGCAGATGGCATCTTGTACGCGACCAAACTTGCCATAAGCAGATATCATTGTAGTCCACAGAACAGCATCCCGTGATGGTGCCCCTTTGAAGACAAGCTCTGCTGAGTCGACGCACCCGCATTTTGCATACATATCCACCAAAGAATTCATGACAACCGCATCTGCTTCAAATCCACCACCAACAATACATGCATGCACCTGCATCCCCTGCTTCAGCAACGCCAGCTCCCCACACGCATCCACAATTATGGCATATGAGAAGCCATCGGCGCCAACTCCACAAGAAACCATTGACACAAACAACCCCAGAGCCTCCTCAGCTTGCCCACTCCGGAGACACCCAGCCATCATAGAGTTCCATGCAACAATGTCCCTTACTAGCATCATCCTAAACACTCTCCTCGCGTAGTCGATATTATTCCGACATCTCGCGTACATGTCGAGAACCCCGTTCTCCACAACCGAATCAACCGGGCCATGCAACCTCATCTTGACAACCCTGGCATGGATTTCCTTCCCAAGAGCAAGGGCGCCCTGGCCAATGCCGGCGCACGCGAGCAACCCACCGGACAGGGAGTACCCGTTGGGCACGACACCGGAGGCCACCATGCGCCGGAGCAGAGCAAGGGAGTCGCCGTAGAGGCCGTGGTGGGCGTGGCCAGTGATGAGGGACGTCCAGGAGACCACGTCCCGCTGGGGCATTTCGTCGAACAGGTCCCGGGCGTAAGCGGGGAGCCCGCACCGGAGCGCGAGGTGGGCGAGGGAGGTGACGATGATGGCGGAGGCCGAGAGGCCGAGCTTGAGGAGGACCGCGTGGAGGGGCCTGACGTGGCGCGTAGAGCAGCGGGCGGCGGCGGATTTCAGGGCGCCGGCGAGGGAGGTGGCGTCCCAGTCCCACGCCGGGCTCTTCCACGACGGACACGAACGTGGCATGCCGGCAACGGCGGGCCAACCACGTGAGGGAAGGAGGGCTTCTTCCCCGGATCAGGGGGAGAGGATGGCGGCGCGACTGATCTCGCCGGCGGGGAACTCGTGGACGCGGCGCACCCGAGCCCGCCGATGAAGTGTCCGCGGCGGTTGCCGCCAGGGTTTTCGGCCGGTTCCCCGCACTTAACCGAGGAAATGGACCATGAATTTATTGGGTTCATCACACCAATTTTATTTCCCTCATCAGATGACATTTAATTGTGTTATTTCAGAATTCGACACTCAATTCGTAAGCCTTTCAGAGCATTTGAATGACATGTGGGATCGTCTGTGTGTATAATAGTAGACCAGAGTGTCAAATTTTGAAATGCGAATTTTAAAGTGTGTCAAATTATGAAAACTCTCCATTTAATTTGCAGCCAAAACATCTAGGAAAATCGGAGCAAATCCTTATTTTTAAATTTCTTCTATTTCAATTTGGCGAACAATTTTTATTGTTTAAACTATTTTTTGATTTATTTTATTACTAGCCTCACGCTAACTTTATTTTCAAATCTGATTTTTTACCACACGTGACAAGACAACACTCCTATGCTACGTGATAAATCTAGCTAAGTGGTTGTTCTTACCACAGTGCCAGTGGTAGTGGTAGTGTTGGTAACCTGCCACAACACGAGTGGTGGTGAGACCGAAAGGTTAGAATTAAAAAGAAAGTTGGTAAGGGTTATTATTAAAATATTTTTTAAAATGATTTTTTAATTAAAAAAATTCCAATTTGGCCTTTGTTGAGTGCGTTGGGTGGTGAATAGAGGTGGGCACTGGACCGTGCTATTTTGGGTCGACACGAGGCACGCCTGATCCAGCTCGACCCACGGGCCGGCGCGGCACGTGGGAGGCACGCTGGCGCGTGGTAGGGCACACGGCCCATGGTCACCCCGTGTCGGCCCGAGCCAGGGCACATAGCTGGTGGTAGGGAGAGGAGCGAGGGGAGGGGAGGGGGAAGGAAGGAGGCAGCAACACAGTGGAGGCCGAAGGGGAAGGTGGAGGGGGGGCTTAACTGGGCGTGGTCGCAGTGCCGAGGAGGAAGGTGGCCGTGGTCGTACTATGTCGTCCCGTCGCCTCCCAAACAGGCCGTCGCCCGAGGTTGACCGCACGCGGCCGCGGCCGTGCGCTAGAGAGACCGAGGGAGATTGAGAGAGACAACGACTGAGGGAGCGAGAGAGAGGGAGCAGCGGTCAAGAATAAATAAATGTTAGTTCTTTTTTTTTAATATTTGTGTCTACCGCCTCAGCTCCGTGCGTCTTCGGCTCCTTTTCTCTCGTCGTAATAGTGCAAATGGGCCGGGCCTAAGCCAACACGGCACGAAGCAGGCACGAAGCGCAAATGGGTCATGCCTAGGCTCGCCGAAGGAGGGCACGATGGGCCGTCGCGGCCTAGCACGGTTTAGACACGAAGCACGACGGGCTCGTGCCTGGCCGGCCTAGCTCGGCCCGACACCCACCTTTAGTGGTGATGTCAAAATACAATTTTTTTACCTTTACATAAATTAACTATTATTATCACTTGCAATATGTGGTGCCTTACATAGGGTTCACACTTTCGAATGAAATTCGTCGAATTTCGCTCTTACCGCTCCCAGTGAAAAGGAATTTTGTTCGATTTTTCGCTCAAATTCAAATTCAAAAAAATAAGAAAATTTGACAAAATTTATCCAAAATACGACGAGTTAAAATATTTTGAATTAAAATGCACCAACTGAAATACGATAAGATAAAATATCCCTAGCTAAGATAAGCATAGCTAAAACACATCAACTTAAAATACCCCAAATTGAAATACACAATGTACATGGGAAAGGGTTGGACGCCATAAACATGCGAAAATCTATTAGCTATCTAAAATATAGTATTTTATAATTTCAAGAATTGATTTAAATCTGGTTGGAGATCACCTTCTGCAACTGTGTGATGATGCTTATTATCACTTTAATTAAGGCAAGCTTCTCTTGACCATATTTGTGAAATTATTTTTAAATGTTTTCTGATATCATTAATGCATGGGGAAAATATCTTTTAAAATAAAACCTCAAGTCGGATGCGGTTGGAAAGATGGTTTGATTATGAACTGCTGAGGCCATAATTAATTATTGATATGTTGAAATGGCTCATCCAATGAATGGAGTCTGTGATATTATATGTTTGTGTGTGTGTGTGTGTGTGTGATGAGTACCGTCGATGTACATTGATGTCGGGGTACATTTGGTGTTGTATATATATGATGGGTAGAGAGCGCTGATGAGAATGATTGTCATGCTAGTGGGGCCCTCTACATCGGCTATAATATAAGGACGAACAATTACATTTGGGCAATGAGCCATATTGGCTATAACATAAGGACGAACAACTACATTCAAGGTGAGGCCTCTGAATTGTGGAGAACAACATGAACCATGCCTGCCTGACCAAGGCACATTTGACTTGACGAGGAGGAGCCGATTGACGTCTTCCGGCTAGCTCTTGCTGATCACAACGATCCTTGCGTTGCAATTTGTAGGATGCTGTGGTCGTCTTTACAGCAACCAGGCAAAGGAAGAACTTACGGCGTAGCGACGCCGAAGGCTACCTAGCTAGCTTCCATACCAGTTTCCGCGGTTCAGAGTTGATGACTGCCCCAATGGAAAAAATTAAGAAGCCTAGGCTGAGATCGCTGAGTAAACTGTTCGAACTGATTAGATCCAAATCTGATCTATGAACAGGATCTCAAGTGCCAAGAACTATATATATCACCACGAAATTTCATAGGATCTGAAAATGCGAAAGCCTACCGAAAATTGAAGCCATGTATGGTCACAAAAATTGGATCTTGAGCAGCTAGGGTTTCGATCTTTGAAAGTAGTAGGCGGACCTTATTCCTCTAACATTGACCGGATATAGGATTGGTGGTACCTGCTTGTAAGCCTTGGTACTGTATTTTATAAGCAAATCTTAATTACGTGTTAGTTTCCTATTTAAACCCATAACATAACAAGAATTAGCATTCGGCCTCTACACATATACGAATATGAGCTCACAACTTTTATTATTATATGATTGGGTCCTCGTAAATAATACTCCCGCTAATCATAAATATATATTATTTTGGGATACGTGCAGCTCTATCTTTCTAAATTTTGACTATCGATTTCTTTCAAATATGTATATTGAACGTATGAAAAACCGCATAGATTTATCTCAAAAATACTTTTATAATATTATTATTTTATTAGGTTTTATAAATATAATATGATAGGAATTAGTGATCAAAGTGACGTTTTGAGAACCGTATCGATATCCAAGAATGACATGTATTTGCGACCAAAAGGAAGGAGTAACTCTAGTTGATCGCTTAAATTTATGAACCAACTTACATGACAGCCATAATATACACTAGATGCGGGGACAAGGTGCACACCGTGTCAGCCATAATACACTAAGTGGAAAAAATCATGCGGAGATTTTGGATGTTTACCGTGAAAAAATGGACTAATATATAATTTTAGAAAATTTTAGCTGGAACTCCGCCAAAAACTACACTCTAAAAGCATTTTTTTTTTGAAGTTACAGGGTCCCCTACAAAACAAAGGACTAATATGTTTTTGCGGGGAAAAAAAACTCAGAGATGTCCGGGCCTAACCGTAAAAAAAATGGACTAATAGGAAACTTAGGGGCAAGAAAAAGCGTTTTTCTGATTTTTTGAGGGCATGAATGTAATTTTTCAAATACCTAGAGGACCTTGACGCAAGAAAAACATGGGGTAAAACAATATTCGGTTTTTTCAGGGGCCTAGATGTAATTTTGAAGTTTTTAGAGGAGTTTTGAGCAAAAAAAAACCATCGCACGAGGGTGACACGCGGCGGAGGCACGCGCGGAGAGGAAAAAATAGCATGTGGGCACAAAGGCTCGAACGCGAGACATGTCGTTTCACGCTGTTGACACACTAATGTTGCACTACGGTGGCTTAGCGGGTGTGCTACGGGTACAAAATATTTAACCCATAGCAACGGGGTGTTCAAACGCGCCGACGTGGACGTACGACGAGTGAACACGTTGTCCTGGAATGGCGTGGCGCGTGCGGAGGTGAAAAAATCTATGGGTTATAATATACAAACGTATGGATCCGTATAGTTAGAAATAATGTAACATAAACTCTATTTTGGGTGTGCTTCCAAATGCATTGGTCTAGTTGGTCGACCTGAAGAGTGACGCCCGACAAAATATCTCAGATTTGAAGATATTTGGATAAAGCATTTAGACCGCGTTTGGCAACTTAGAACCGAGCTGTTTTTAACAGAATCTAGGAGAAACCCAGCCAAACGGGCTAAAACTTGAAACGATTCTCCTCGGAACGTTTCTTTTTTTTTCACACCGTGGCTGAATCACCCTCAACCCCGTTTCTACTAGAATCTGAAACCGTACCAAACGGTTTGCAGAAAGTGATCCTGATTCTACCTGAAACATTTCTATCAAGAATCTGGAACCGTTTCTGTTTCTACTAGAATTTGGAACCGTACCAAACGGGGCCTTAATGTTTGGTGTGTCCTGTGAGAATAGCACTTAAATCTTAAGCATTTGGATCCAGATTGAATGGATGAAATCAATTTGTCTATTTTCCTTCTATTTGAGTATTATTTTATCAATATATACTCAAATTTTTAGGTATTAGATGAGGAATAGTATTTTTTCTGCATGGCCTTTTTGCATCAATTATATACTAGTTTTACACAAATTAAAATATGTAAAAAAATATTATTATTTTCTACGTGGCCTTTTTTTAATCAAATATATACTAGTTTTACACAAATTAAATTATGTAAAAAAATTATATGATAATTTGAAAAAAAGGTACAAAACAAACTACAAAGAACACAACAAACAAAAACGTAGATCATAAAGACGAAACGATAAAGCATAATGTGGATTACAAGCAATATCTAATAGACAAAAAAAAATTAAGTGCTCATAAAAAACAGTAATAACTAATAGATAAAAAAAATAAATACTCGCAAACTAGAGTAACATGGAGTATCATTTAGCAATTCCCTCTTATAACGCCTCGAATGTCACTCACACATTCCCTGTCCGAAATGCTGTTATTGTTCGTGCCGGCGCATACACCAGCCAACCTTCTCGTTCAAGGTTGGTCAGACTGCAAATGTCATTCTCCCACCAGTGCGGAGCTCAGACAGCAATTGAGATCCTATTTAGCAGAGCTCCAGATCTCAGCTCCACTTCAGATCTGAAACTTGTAGGCTAAAATAAAGTGAATTAAGTTTATATTTTTATTCTAAAATTTAAACAAGATGACCCACCTACACTCTAATATAACCACAACTCCAACTCCACGAATCTAGTGGAGATAGGAATACCCAGCTCCACTAGGTCCATGGATCTGGTGAAGCTGGATCGCTCTGCCAAACAGAACCTAAATGTCCTGATACCTTCCATGTCTATCCGCTCTTACAAAAATGCATGTACATTAACTACTGATCACTCTGTTATGTCATTCTAGCACTTGCAGTTCTTCCTTCTTTGTAGACCAGACATTGCCTTCTTTGTAGAGACATTTGCAGAGGAAATTCTTGGGCTACAAGTGCCCATTATATCATAGATACACACCTTTCCTTCATCTCTCCATAGCAATTGGAATTTCTAGTGCCTCCCATACCTATCCTCTCTCTCTCTCTAAAAAAACAACTTGTGCAACCTACCGGCTACGTACCGATCATTGCATGAGCAAGCTAGTGCGAGAAAGAGAACGAAAAAAAGAGAAAGAAAAAGAAGCAATAGAAAAGCTCTCGATTCCTTGGATGGTTCCTGGTGAAAACCTTGAATCATGTATTAGCTGAAGAAAGGAGGAGATGAATATATACAAAAATGTTTTGGTAAGTATTTATAGGCATATAGCCTTCTACTAGCCCATTCGCTAAGGCCAGCGAAGATATTTTCTTCCGACCATTTACTCCATAGTACTGTGTGTACTATGTAGTGTGTGTGCCCTTCTCTTTTGCAAGGTCCACGCATGTTATTGGACCTTTAATTTTCATCCTGTGAAATGGATATGGAGATATCGATCGCATTTATGTCCTTTTCGCCATGCATGTCTTTAGGATATGACCGGTGCCAAGTTCATGTCCATAGTGAAACCGTTTTCGTCTTCTCCTATTTGAGTCGAAGAGAACTCTCGCAGGGTATACTGGCTATGGCACAAAGGTTGCACCTAGCTAGCCTGAGTTCGAGTCCACATCTCTGCTGCTTAAAAATATCAATTGGCAGTTGAGTTGGGCGTCGTGCCAGACCGGACCGGCATGGACCCATTGGGCCGCGTGTCTAAACCATGCCCTGCCACCATGGCCCAGCATGCCGGTCCGACTCGCATCGACGAGCCCAGGCACAGCTTATTTACGATTTGTGCCTGACTTTGCAGTGCTTATGTGAGTACACAATACTCTTTAGATAAAGACTTGACTACAGATTAAGTACTAGGAGAGGCATGTACAAACATGCAATAGGACTAGAAAAGTGGCCAATAATGTTCACTTGCCTGTTGTTGTTTCTCTCGCCATTTGCCCGTTGCTCCCTCTCTGTCTCAGGATCATCACCTAGCTTTCTCAAGCTAGGGAAAAGTCACTTGCCCATTGCTATCTCAATCTGTCAATCTTCGCTGCTTTCGCTGCCTCTCTCAATTCAATCTCTCAGCTCTCTTTCGTAGGGGTGAAAACGGATCGGATACGAATGGATATTGCTCTTCATGTATCCTAACCCATATTTGTTTTCCCGGATTTGGAAGCGGATACGGGCTAACCAGATACGGATACAAATCCAAATTATTCGGGATACGGATATGGGACAGATATATGACAGATTCAGGTTGGGAACGGATAAAATTATAAGGATAATGCAACCTTGAATCCAATCCAAAGGTTTACATTGTAATGAACATCAAATACCTTATGCTAGGTTCGGGTGAATCCCTAGCACCCCTTTTCATTCTAGACTATCCCTAAACAGTGAACATGAATATTACCCTAAGTAATCGGCAATGACAGGTGACACAACACAAAGTGCATCTAGGGATGACATTTACATATCCATAGGGACCATAACCAACCTTAACAATATGATACCTGGCTACAGGCAATCAAAAACAAATCTAACATTGCTAGAGCAAATCTAGTCACAAGAGCAACAAGCATTCACATTGCAACAAGCATTCACATATAAGTTTCATCGTGCAACAACCATTGTTTAGAACTAAGCCACAAGAGCAAAGTGCAACAAGAGCAACAAGCATTCATAGTGCTCAACATAAGTACTGCGTAGTGACCATACATCCATACATAAAATGCAAAAACCATTCTTTATAACATATGTACTGACAATCGTTTCAACCGCAAAAACCAAAATAACGTGACAATATTGTTCAAGAAGCCACTGTAGAGATACGTTCGTTGTCATGACCTAATACATAATAATCATTAACTGCATGTAATTGAAAAAGGCAAAAGAAAAACTTTGAGAACTAATTTCCTGGACTTGTCCTTAATCCTCATCGTTAGCTATTTGTTCTTCATCCTACAATTTTGTAATATCAAATAGTAAATTAACATAAATGTTAGAAGCAAATGCTAACTTAGAGAGTAGAGAGTGCCATACCACAATCAGCATATTAGCGATAAGGGTGTAACACCCCAAAATTTTGCTTTTCTTAAATTCATGTGTGATTTGGCACTTTGGTGAATTTTTGGAATTTTCTGGAATTTATTTGGATTTATTTGGAATTAATTTGAATTTATTCCCTTCTGAAATAATTAAAGAAATAAAAGTTTCAAATAAAGTTCTGTTGGCAATATTTTATTTGAGTCCCAAATGCCCTAAAATATTTTCTAGAATTTTTCTGGAATTTTTCTGAGTATTTTACTATTTTTCTTGAATTAAATGAATTACTGGGAATTATTTTAAATATTAAATCTCTGGAAAATCCAACCGGGTTTGCACTGTTCATCCGACCGAACCCGAGTCAGACTCGAGTCCGACCCGAGCCAGCCGACCGGACCGCACCAGCTCTAACCCTAATCGATCCCGACCGTTGGATCGAGATCCAACGGTTAGGATCAATCTGCGAGAGACAACGGCCGCACCTGAGCGATCCCGGCCGTCCATCGTGCCACGTGGACGGCTGAGATCAAGCCACGTCACCTCGACATGTCCGGGACGGACTCCGCCGCCCGTACCGGCTCCGCCACGGATTCCGTGGGGATCTCGGCGTTCGGGCCGGTATTTAATGCCCGGACCCACGCCCGAGGTTCTCCTTTGCCTCGTGCGTCGATTGCCCCACGTGCCCTAGCCCTAGCCGCCGCCGTCTTCCTGCTATTGCTAGCCGTAGTGGCCTAGAGTTTGCTTCGGGTTTTGGCTTCGCCCCGCCGCCGTCCGCCGTCCTCCGCCGCGACTGAGCCTAGCACCGAGTTCCCCAGGCCAAGGCGCACCCGTGGGTATATCTCACTCCGCCGGAGAAGCCCCGAAGCGATGTTGGGCTCGTCGTCGTCTTCGTCTCCGGTGGCCTTTGCTCCGCCGCGTCGCCATCGCCGTCCGCGAGCACCGCCAGCCGTCCGATCAGAATCTGACGCCCCAGATCTCGCCACGTCATCCCACGGTGAGATCCAACTGTCCAAATTAAGCGCGTTCACCCCAAACGCATGAGACCAGATCCAATCTGGGCCGTTGATTTTCAAATCAACGGCCGAGATCGAGCCACATATAAGGAAGTTGGACCGGCGCGGTCAGCGCCGTACGCGTGTGTGACGCTGACACGCCGGTCCCGCGTGTCAGCGACGCGGCCAAACCGCACCATGACGTCACGCTGACGTCATGGGGGCCCACCTGTCAGCGGCCACCCCAGCCGTGCGGTGACGTCAGCTCAGGACCAAGAGCAAATACTTTTTGAAGGCAAGTTGTGCTTTGACCATGTTGATCCCAATTTCCAAATTATTTCGATTTAAACTATTGCATGCTAGTTTAATTAGAAAATACTTTGTTTAAAGTATGGGAAATCAGATAAATGCCAAATTGCTGTATGACACCTTGGTTAATTAAATATGTGCCATGACCCCTTGTCACCCTAGTTGAGGTTTAATTAGTTGGACATTATTAAATTGCCAACATGGGAATTTAGATCGTTGTAGTATATTGCTTAGACCTGCTACGTGCTCATGACATGATTTTCGACAATCAAAATGTGAATATTGACTTAATGATATATTGAATCTGTTTTGGAAAGGTATCATGTGTTGTGTTGTTGATGGCACGTGGTGCATGGTAATCAACTGGGGTTTGATAAATAGTTTTGACCGGGGCATGTGGCAAGAATGATCGGGTGGGCCAGTTGTGGCACCGGGAACGTTGTTTTGGTTCTTTGGGTAGTCTTGCCCTGGTCACCCTAAGGACTTAACCTTGCAAGCCTTTGAACTGAGTCAAGCGTGCAACCACATGTCTGTGTTGGGACAGACCTAGTTGATTAAGTTGCTAATAACGTACCTGTGGGACCTCAGGATGTCAACTACATCCTTTGTGTAGTTGTACGGGGGAGCGTACCAGGGCTGCGGCCAGGTATCCATCTAACGGTGGTTTGGCCTAAACTTCGCCTTCGCTAAGGGAAGGGTTAGTGTGCAACACCGGAGAGGACCACTTGTACTGTTAGAAGTTTCCGAAAGACTTTGTTACGGAAACTCGCCTTTGTGGTGTTTGACTGTATCTTATGGGAAAAGTGCATAACCTCCGCAGAGTGTAAAATCTATTCGAAGAGCCGTGTCCGCGGTATTGGACATCGCTCGGGAATTACAGTTAAGGTTTAGATTTTCTTGAAAACAACTTGGACTTGGAAAAAGGGTTTGGTTTAAAGAATGACGTTGATGGAAATGTGGATTAGAATCGGGAAAAATGTTTATTTAACTCCTGGAAAAGTTGTTAATGATATACTTGTTTCTACTGCTTTCGAATCTACTTATATTATTTGTTAAATGCTCTTTACTGCAAATATACCTTGAGCTATTCCTTTGTATCAAGCCATGCATATAGTATATTAGCTTGCATTCTGTGCATGACTTGCTGAGTACCAAGTACTCACCCTTGCCGCAATACAACACCAGTTGAAGAGGAGTCTACACCAGCTTTGGAGGAGGAGCTTCCAGAGGAATCGTCTAACTAGGGAGCGAGCCCAGTCAGTTGCCTGTGGTATACTGGATGGCGCCACGATGTTATCTTATTTTTCCGCTGCTATTATTTCTCTTTTAATAAGTTTCGCCCTGCGAGGCGTATATTTGTAACTTGACCTTAAGGTCAAGCAACCAGTTTGATTATCTAATTAAAGTACTTTATTAGTATCGAGTGGTATGATTGTGATATTTACCAATGTTGAGACTGTGTGCACTAGCGCGTTCCTAAACTAGTGCTGAATACACAGAGGGTCCGGATTTGCAAATTCGGGTTCCGACAAAGGGTATCCACAACCTCCGGATCATTGATGATATATAGATGCAACCTTATTACTAGAACCTTGTAATTGTGGTATCACCTACACAACAATGGCTATGAACAAAATAGGAAATATAGGGTGTGCAAGAGTAAACAGCGTTGATAATACTCGCTTTACTTATTGCATCTTGTAGCTTTAGACCAAATAGCAAAAGCAGACATGTCACATTGTTCATTACATGTTTACATACTGGATCTTGGTAAAGAAATATGTTCAGACCAAATAACAAAAAACTATGGCTCTATTGGTTCACCAAAAGGATGAAAGGATCACCACTTTTACTCTTTTAGTGCCCAATTTGGAGAATCTTACTGCAATCCTAGTCAAAACTAACTTTTTTCAATAAAAATATAACTGGCATTAGTGGTATTACACGGTCTGTACAAGGAGAGAATTGATTAATTATTGCTTCTAACATAAATTTATTCCCATGTTAAGGCATAGTGTGTCCAACCTAAGTATTAAGTATATGCATGACTCCACTAAATTACATCGTTGGGTAACCTAATCTATGATTAGATACAAGTAATGGTGAAAAGAAAATGCGAAACAAATCTACAACTGATAAAGAAATATACACTTATATGTTGCAGAAAACTAGGGGTGAAAACTTACAGGCGGAGGCGCTCGGTCATGGGCGGAGGAGGTCGGTCAAGGGGGCGGAGGAGATTAGCCAACCAAGGGGGCAGGGTCGTTTGGCCAGGGATGCGGGGTCTGCTGGAGGTGGGGACAAAGGAGATCAGTCAGCCAGGGGCGGGGGCAGGGGCGGGGGCGGGGGCGGAGGAGATTGGGGGGAGGGGGCACGGACTGGCGGAGGCGGCGCCGAGTGGCTGGCTAGCTGTGTGGCCTCGTGGCCCATGGGGGAAGAGACGGATAGGCAACCGAAGCTTCAGGACAACCGAGTGATTGACCATCTAGGAATTAGCCAAGAGATCTGGATATACAAACGGATAATTACTCGATACCCGGTTCCCATCCCAGATTATCCAGATATCGACTGCTCCGGATCCGATCGGATATTCAATTTCTTTGTAGATCCAGATCAAGCGGATATTATCCGACCCATTTTCACCCCTACTCTCTCGCCCGTCTCTCTCAATCACTCTCACTCTCTCAACCATGAGTGTCGAGAACGCTTAAATCCATCATTGGCAACTTCTTAACCGCATGCAAAAGGAAATCGAGTTCATTGCCAGAAATTTTGCTTTGCCCCCCCCTTTCTCTTTTCCTCCTTTCTTTCCTTTTCTTTTAATCTTTTCTTTCCTTTTTTTTCTTTCCCTTATTTCTTTCTTTTCCTTCCTTCCCTCCCTTTCTTTATCTTTCCCTTATTCCTTTGTTTTCCTTCCCTCCCTTTCTTTTCCCTTTTTCTTCCTGTTTGAGCCTCACCCGGTTCCTCAGCTCCCCCTACTTCCTCGCTCAGCTCCTCACCTCCTCACCTCCTTACCAGCTTGCTCACCTCCGATGCCACCCCTCCCCCCTCCCTCCTCCACCCATCGCTTGCTCACCTGCCCCCGAGCCACCCCTCCTCCCTCGCAGCCTCCACGCCTCCCCCCCACGGCCTCCTCACCTCCCCTCCTCCCGCCGCTACCTCCACGCCTCCTCCCCCATGGCCTCCTCACCCCTCCCCCCGCTACCTCCACACCTCCCCCTCGCCTCCCCTCGTTGTCTCCCATGGGCCACCCCCTCGCCTCCTCGCCTCAGGTGGCTCCTCCGCCTCTTCGCTCCCTCTGTCGCCGCATGCCCCTCCGCCTCCCCCTCCCCCTCTTTACGGTAAGCTGGCGTGCGGGCACAGGCACGGTGACCGACGACCATGGCGAGCTGGCGAGCAGGCACGGGCACGGCTAAGGAATCAGTGGCAGGTAGGCAAGCTCAGTGCGGCGCGAGTGTCGCAAGCGGGGCATGGGCGCGTCGGTCACCAGGTACATACACCTCTCTCCAGTGGCGGGCGGCGACCGTGTGCCATGGGCCCTACAGCCTACCATGTGCGTTGCTGCAGGCCACCTAGGCTGTGTCATTCATGTGCTGGTGTGCCGCTCGTAGGGCGAGCCATACCGTGTCACCCACCATGCCCGGTTTCCATGCCCGACATGACATAGGTAATCATGTCTTGAGCTAAGTTGTACCCATTGTGCCACGGGCTGACCCTAAAAGGCACGATCCAATACCCACCTCTAGTTGGTAGCGGTGGTGTTATGTCTGCCCACACATCTACAGTCCATGCGCGTCGATAGGTAGGTCATACCCATCAGGGAGTAGCGATTGTGTCTCGTCGCATCAGTGCATCGCCGACCCCACACACCTGTCTCTCACCATCCAACGACATGTGACTTGTGAGTGGTAAGCTAAGCACTTGAAATCCTCGAGCTGTTGTCTCCCATCGGCCATCCGCCGTCGCCGCCCTCGCTGGAGCCTAATTCTCATATCACCTTCACTTCTCTTAGTCTCACCATCGTCTCCATCATCCTCCTGTGTGTGCCCTTGCCATGGCACTCATGCACAGCCGCCGTGACACCACTTCTCTCCACTGTCGCTCCTCCCCTCACGTGCATTCTTCACAGTCTCCTCTAAGCTTCACTACCTAGGGTTTCAAAAATCGTTGATTTTTGTTTGATTTTCGCGCGTATCAACGAGGTACGATATCTAAAACTGGTCGATAAATTGGTATAATTTTAAAAAAAATTCAAAAATTCAAGAAATGTATGCGACATAAACTGGTGAAAAATTGCTAAAAAAATCGACAACCCTAAAATTTTGAATGCTCGCTCGATTTTCGCTAGAAATCGCTCGATTTTTCATTTTTTCTGATTTTTTTTACCACCGAGTTCAAAGTTTTTGACTTCGGCATTCATACAATTTCTAATGATTCTCGACAATTTCAGTACCAAGCTGGAAGCAATTTTTGGGTTAAAATCGATTTTGTAAACCCTACTACTCCCTCCTTTCCTGTCGCTGCCTGGCCGCCACCGGTGCTTCCTGTTGCCTTTCCCTCTCCCTCCTCCTTGCCAGTGCACCGCCACCCCCTTAATTAGCTTCCAACGGAGTGCCTAGACGGTCCTCCCCTCGATCCACATGCCTTCTCTCACTTCTCTAATCCCTCCTTTAGATCCACATCGCCTTCTATCCCTTCTCTGCTTGGGAATTAAATCTTGCATCTAGGGATCAGGTGGAAAACATAATGGGTGACACAGATCAGGTGGGAAACATGATGGTATCTAGGGATTTAATTTCTACTACACATTATATACTACCATTATAATGCACCGTAATTTTTTTTTCTAGATTGCATAGTACATGCGGAGTATTCTTATTGTTAAAGTGTGATCATGAAATTTCTTGATCATACCAGAGGAGTCTTAAGACAAAAGAGGAGCTAAGTTAAGATTTCATCCACTTGTCTTGTCGCTGTGCTCTGCCCATGCATGGGGAGGAGTGCCGCAAAGCAGAGCATGAGTATCGTAATCCTAGCCTCCTAGGTACAAATGTGTATTTTGAGGACGATGTAACCCTGGTTGTCAAGACGACAAGGTAAGGCGAAGAGCCAGCCCACCGCCTGGACGTCTAGACGAGGATTAAGCGAAGGTTAGAAAAGAGAAAAAAACAAAAGAATAAAGAATAAATCTGGATTTTTCTTTTTTTATTCAGTCCAAGCCTATTTCCCTGGCCTAGCCCAGCCGCCGCCTCCCTTCTCTCCCGACTCCCTTTGCTTGTCCCTCTCACGCACAACGCCGCTGCCTCCCTTCTCTCCCGACTCCCTCTGCTTGCCCCTCTCGCGCACAACGCTACCGCCTCCCTTCTCTCCCTCGGGCTCTCCTCGCTGCCGGTTCCCCCTGACTCTCCTCTTCTCTTGCACCGTTCTTGACCTCCGGCCCTCGCCGCGCCTACCGCCTACGGTTCTCCTCACGGCACCACCGCGTTTCTAGTCGGATCCAGTTCCCTAGCCCCCGACTAGCTTGCCCTGACTGGATTTGGCGATTCTTACCTGGTTCGATGCTCTCGACGCTAGTGACCGAGCTAAGTGGCCTCCTTCTTCCTCACCCCCTCTCACTCTCCCGCCGGCTGGCCTCCTCTCATGCCGCGCCACTGCTCCTCCTCCTCCCGCGCCGCGCTGTCGTCGCTCCTCTCGGGTCACGCCGCTGCTCGCCGCTCCTCCTCCCGTGCCGCATCGCCGCCCGGTTCTCTACCTGCTGTGAGCGCCACCGCCCCTCTACTCCTCCTGTCCTCTCATGTCTCGTCGCCACCCGCCGCACCTCCTTTCCCCAGTCAGGCGAGGCGAGCAGCCATGGCGTACCGGCTCCAGCGCCTAGACGCCTAGGCGTCGCTACATCAATGGATGTAACCTCGCTAGTGTCATCATTCTGCAAGAAAGGACCTCCTCTCCAACGGCTTTGCAGGCATGTCACCCGGTAAGTAACTCTTGCTCGTCATCAATCTCTACATTCGTGTTTTTATTTTTGCATTTGATTTCGGGGGCAGGTGATCCGTGATAGTGTTTACATGCAGTGGGTCGGCACTGAGTAGTATACGTTATACATGCAAAGCTGAAGGGATATCTTATGAAGTACGAGCTGCAATGCTAACGAACGCCATACTTGTAAGGCCATCGATGATAGAATGCCATGCATATTTAGGTAAATCCACATGAGCATTGATAGGCAAATAGTTACAGATCATAGCATTGATAGGCAAATAGTAAATTATTGTAACTTCTATTTGGGCATCAAAGCTTCTTCTTTTTTCTGTTGCCTCTACACATTTTGATTGTGTAGGAAAGATGGCGCACACTACATGAGCATGTTGCTCTTGATGTTGTCCTACCTGGTGCCTTCTTGTGATTAATCTCTCCAATGTTGGGAACAGGAGTTCTGTAGAGTTTTAACACTTTTTTTTTTGCACACAAATGCTTACTTTCAAAATATGTTTGTACAGGATATCCTTGAAGGCGATGGAGAATGCTTGTTCAGCTGTAAAGAAACGATGACATAGACTGTATGCAGGGAGACATTCATGATTCATCTTGGATAAGTTGAATCAGTCGGTTGTGTTGTTTCCTGAACATTGACAGAACTCTTACGCTTTTGTGAACTGTAGAGCACCTATTGTAGTATGACCGAATGTAGCGACATTTCATCACCAGGAACTGGCTTTAGTTTAGCAAGCACAAGGCGATGCAGCTTGTGCACTCTAATTATAGGGTTTTAGGTCTCGTTTGGCAACTTGAACCGGGCCGTTTCTATTAGAATCTGGGAGAAACCAAGCCAAACGGGTTAAAGCTCGGAACGTTTCTTCTTTTTCCACGCCGAGGCTGAATCGCCCTCAACCCCGTTCCACCCCGATTCACAGAATCCAGACAGCTAGCCAAACGGTTTTCAGACAGTGATTCTGATTCTACCTGAAACGTTTCTACCAAGAATTTGGAACCGTTTTTGTTTCTACTAGAATATGGAACCGTACCAAACAGGGCCTTAACCTCCATTTCTTGTTTGTTTGTTTTTGTTTACCAAAATGTGAACTGGCGTGTGACATTCGTTGTGTTTCCTGTTGGTTCTGACATAGAATAAATGATAGATGGATTAGATCAATAATTTAAAAAGAATTCACAGTTTTCTCTCTTTTATTCATAGCTGAAAACGTGTATATATGGTTTCCAGAGTTTGCACAATAAGGTTGTTTCATATCAGGTGGAAACCATATTTATCGTGTAAACTTTGTGAAAATCATATGTACAAGTTTTAAAAATTATTATACATAGAGGAGGTGAGCTTCTATTATCATGTGAAATTGGAAGGTCAAACTCAATCGTATTTGAAAAATATGAAATTGATAAGCAGCGACATGAACAGTGATATTTAGGCTTAATTTGTTTTTTATATATTTCAAATGCGATTGATTTTGGTCTTCAAATTTTATAAGATTGTAGAAGCTCATCCCTTACGTATGGTACTTTTTTGAAATTTTTTAAAGACTTATGCATATGGTTTTCAAAGAGTTTACATAATAAAAATGGTTTCTATCTGATATGTCATATTTAAATATTTGCACAGAGTTTACACAACAAAAATGGTTTCCAACTTATACATAGAACAATTGGGGTTGGGTGAATTTTTTTTATTTAATATTTATTTTATATCTTTTTACAAAAATAATCAACGGAAATTTTTTTGTGAAAATAGACTCCCGTCGTCCGAATATGGGGCGATCGCTTGAATATTAGGCGATAGGGATTTGGATGCAAAAAACGCTGTCTCTAGACGTCTATGACCGTCAATGGCCGTCAGGGGACATATCGCTCCAGTATCGAGCGATAGGGATCTGGATGCAAAAAAGTTTTTTGCATCTAGGTACCTATCACCCAATACTGAAGCAATAGGTACCTAGATGTAAAAAAAAATTTGCATCCAGGTCTCTGTCGCCCGATACTAGGACGATAGGTACCTAGATGCAAAAAACTTCTAGCCGGTCGTTACTTCTAGCTATTATGTCTTCTCCCTATCGCCCGAATATAGGGTGATCGCTCCATATCCGGGCGACGGGGATCCATTTTCGTAATATTTTGTTCCATCGATTTTTTTTTATTTTTTTTAAAAAATAAATATTAAATGGAAATAAATTCGTGATTGGGTTGGGGGTGGGGAGGCATCTTCCCACGCTAGGGGTGCAAACGGAGCGGATACGGACGGATTTTGTTCATCCCGTATCCTATTTCAAATTTTTTCTCGGATACATAATCGGATACGGTCAGTGCCGGATTCAAATACGAATACGGATTACTTCGGTCACGAATACGGAGCGAATACAGGTCGTTCCGGATATGGTTAGTCTCGGTCACGAATAGTTAGTCGGATAATGCATGAAAGCAGAAACCATATATGTCACATATATTAGGATCAATCAACCATACACAAAACTTTACTATAACTTTCAAGACATGTAAGTGTTTTCAAATTCAATAATAGTTGCATTCCCTACATAAGAATAATATACAACCAAGTACAATTCCAATCAACATATGCACTTATATGATGTAACACATCCAACTGCAATCAAGTGTTTTGTAGTGCAATTATAAGAGCTTGCTCCAGAAAGTAGTGCAATTATATTACAACTTGCTCACATTATATCACAGGCTCACAACAGCACTATGTTTCACATTATATTACAACTTGCCTAATCAGATAGCACATAACCAACACGCAACATCTAAAATACAGCTAGCAAGCACTGTAATTCAAATACACACATTTTGAACAATATTGCAAGGGTATCGGGTCGGATATTTACCGGGTATTGGGTCGAATATTTACCGGATATCGGATCGGATATTGCTCTTCCCATATCCTAACCCATATCACATGAGATTTGTTGGATACGGATCGGATATTGCTCTTCCCATATCCTAACCCATATTACATCGGATTTTCCGGATACGAATACGGATAACATCGGTACGGATTTTTTTCGAATACGGTATCGGATCGGTTGGAAAATATCCGCTCCGTTTGCACCGCTATCCCACGCAGTCTCGTTCATTTTCTATCTGAGACAAACAAAAAATGAAGTGAAACCCCAAATGAAAATTTTAGCTGGGCCTTCTTGGCCTGCTCTGACTGCTGCCCTCTGGGCCCAAGCGGCCGAGCGCTACTATGCTCCGGTGCTCCCACTTTGTCCAACGAAACCATGTACGCTGCCTACTCTTACGCCGGAAAAGATTCGCGCGAGGCGAGCGCTACTATGCTCCGGTGCTCCCACTTTTTTCCCCCTGAAAAAGCGCCCCAAAAATCCCGATATCGTGGATAGGTCCTTTCACCAGTTTTTTTTTTCCAAAAAGGATCCGTGATTCCGCAGATTCACGAACAGATCCTCTACCGATTTTTTTTGCAGAAAGGACTACGTGGTTACGCAAATTAGCTCCTAGCCAGCCCATGCTTTAAAAAACCTCGAGAAATTCAAAATTACGCTGAGGTCCTCCATTGAATTTTTTTTGCAAAACGATCCGTGGTTCCGCACATTCGCGAATGGGTGCTCCATCAATTTTTCGCAAAAAAGACCGTGGTTCCACAAATTCACCGACGGGTCTTACGTAACCCGTTTTTAAGAAAAACCAAGAAAACCGAAATTACGCTGATATCGTCCTCTTTTTTTGCAAAAAAATACCTACCAAATTTCGCACGAAGCGACGTAGCGCGTGGTCCTATCAAAACGTGTAGCATGAATGATTCAAGCACACAAAAAAAGCACCCATGAGGCCATGATCACATAACGTCTCCAAGGTGGAAGACAGCAGCGTAAACCAGGGTTTCACTTTTCGTCAGCTTCAAAACCGTTCAAAAACCGAAATTTGAAAATCGGTAAAAAACCGTTCGAAAACCGTTTGAACAGTAGCGGTATTCAATGAAATGCTTTTTCGAACCGTAGCGATAAGGTCGAATTTCACAAAATTCGAGCGAAATTCAACGAAAAGTTAAACCCTGGCGTAAACCAGTAACATATTGACCGCAACAAGGACATTATTACCCTTCAACTGTACTTGAACTAAGCAATGAATGGATGCAGAAAAACACATATCACGACAATTTTTATGAGGGTTCCACCATGCCGTGCAAATATCAACGCTGTGCCCCCTCCAACCCCAGGTAACGCATCCTGTGAGCCACTCCTCCAAAATACTTCGGTTTCAGTCGGCACAGGACTAGATGTAAGCCGGTTCGTTTCAATTTCTGGACAGCTTCTCTTAAAAAAAATAATTATTTACCGAACGGGAGGATTCTGAATAGCTTTTTTTAAGAATCAGAAGTTGTCTTCTACATAGAATCAGAATCTAGTTGAAACCTATTCCCACTGATTCTTGTCGATTCGGTCTGGAACCTAGAAGTTACAGCCGGTTCGATCCGATTCTCCTACAATCAGAAACAGTTTCTCCTATAATTCATAATTCATAATTCATAATTCAGAAGCTGAAACTAACTGGATCTTAACAGCGCATAAAGAAACATGCTGCGCTTGCGCAAAGGTAAAGACGCATATGAATGTACATATGAATGTAGAAAGACTTTCACACCTCACGTATCCATAAGTCACACATGATAAGATAGTAAATTAGATGCCATCGTCTCTTGCTTTCAGAAACCACATTATGGCCCCGTTCGTTTCAGCTTCTGGAAATTTTCTGCTTTAGAAAAAAGCGAATTATTTATCGAACGGGAGGATTCTGAACAGCTTCTATGAGAATCAGAAGCTGATTTCTATATAGAATCAGAATCTGGCTGAAACCTGATTATCACTGATTCTTGCTGATTCTCGTCGGCTTGGTCCGAAACCTAGAAGTTGTAGCCAGCTTGGCCCAATTCTTCCATAATCAGAAGCAGTTTCTCCCATAATCCAAAATCTATAATTCAGAAGCTAAAACGAATTGGACCTATGATTGACCAGCCAAGGACTCAATCAGAAGCTGGTAGCCCTCAGGTATTTTTTGCTTTGTTTTTCTACGCACGCTGCGAGGGTAGAAACATCTCATTGCTACACAAATTTTTATGATAGATGGTTCACAAAATACATTACAGATGATTTTATAAACCGTTTGTATCAAACTGTCAGTGATGACTTATAGACATCACAGACCGTTCCAAATATCTATAAGTCATCACTGACAGTTTGGATCATCATCCCAGACGGTTCCAGATTAGAATGGTCTGTGATGTCTATAAGTCATCACTGATAGTTTGATACAGACGGTTCACAAAATCTCATTCCAGACGGTTCCTAATTAGAATCGTCTGTGATGAGGGTTCCAAATTAGAACCGTCTAAGTTGTTGATTTTACATTTTTTTTAGTAATTTTGATTTATTGGCTAGCCCCAGGAAATGCTAGCCATGTCCTCTGAAACAAAAGACAGTACAGAGTATCACCAGTATATTATTATGGCATATATTTCAAAAATGAACTCGATCGGATCACATATTACAATATACAACGCATCCATTTTAGAAATCAACTATGATCACACATTGCAATGTACAACGCATCCATTTCAAAAATCAACTCACATATGTAAGAGCCAAATGAATTCAGAACTACAACTGACAAATTCACAACATAAGGTTCACAAATTAATCCAAATGGTATCTAACAAATTCACAACTCATCAGGTGAGGCTTGAATGATATTCGCCTTTTGGATTAATGACCTCACGATTCAAGAAGGCACAAAGTTGTCCTCGAATACCCAGCAGGTCAGCCGGTTCCAATGCAGATTCAGCGCATTGCCAAGCCTGGCGATGGGAAGAGTAAAGTCTTTGCGTGTATATAAATTAATAAGTGGAAACAATTATTTCAAGATTGACAAACCTCTATGTCATTGGTCTTTTTTGAACCAATGAGGGGTTGCATGTTGTGGCAAACGTAGAATCCACATAGGTTAGTGCCCTGTAGCTGCTGATGGCATTGCCAAAATATGAATAGGTTAATTAGTTCGAATGTTTCATTATGGTGTGTGTGAAGGATTATTGCGTATTAGCGGATATCGAAAAGTTATAAGTATGCTTTAGCTTTGTTGGTTCCTTCCTGTGTGGCCCTCCACGAGCTTTGTAGACAGCGAACGACGCATCGAGTAAATTTTTGATAGGCACGAAGTCGTGGGTGCTGCCCTTTTTGTAATCAAGGTAAATTAACAGGTTCTATCTTGGTATAATTACGAGTAGAACCCAGTGAAACCTATACAGGTATGCTGCCATTGTCATTCAACCTAACTTCAAAATGCGTTATATAGTACAAATAAACAAGTATAGCAATTGGATGAAGCACTTACCCCGGATTGTGGGGTAAAAGTATGAATTTTTTGTCCCATTCAGCCAGCAATACTTTTTCCACGTACTCATGGACGACTTGTATATTTTCGTCCATGGTTTGCTTGGACACCATGTGTGTCGAAGAAACCCACCGGTTCTTCCCATGCTTTTGCCTCCATGATCATGTATCTGCATATATATACAAAATCAAGGATCATATATATATGCCATTTATCGGTACGACACGAATCTACACCGTGATTGCACACACTTACAGTGTCCAGCATCTCACGATTGAAGCATCGAGGGCGTTGAGGTTGTACAGATCAAACAAGTCGTTGAAGATGACCACGAAGAAGCCATCCAAAAATCGGTGTAATAAATGCTCCTCCTTGAATCTGATCAAGATACTCGATGCCCGTTGTGCCACCGGCTTGTTGGCTTGTTCCATGCACCAATCTTGCAATCTAACACAGGCTAATGTAAGCATCTCCGGGCACTCTTTCAGTACGAACGGCTGTCCCAGCTAGAATTACCATGCTAACGGTGCAAACAGAAAGTCATGGATCGACCTGGTCATCCCTTTCGATTTGCCCTGGTCGCCACATCGCCATCTACCAAATGTCATCTTCATGGGAGACGACTTGGGTTGTGCCTTACAGGAACGGTAGTCAATTTGGTGGGCTCCTTCAGTAGATAGCACATGGCTCCGGTAGTGCTCGTAGCTGATCCGGCGCATCACGTGGCTCTAGTAGGGCTTGTAGCTTCGGTGCTGCAGGGCGGGCATCGAAGGAGATGTCCTTCTTAGGCTACTAGATGAATGTGCTGATGGCATCCCCTAATGCGACGATCTCGTTGTTCGAAGGCATCTCCAGCGCGATGTCCTTGCAAATTTCATGTACACCATCGACATGGACCTTCGCGTAGCCCGGATTTAAAGTATGACCATGCACAAGCGCCCCTACACTCGATGGTTACATGCGCCCCCAAGTAGCCTGCAAGGGAACAGAGCTGTTGGCAAGCCTCACTTGGAGATTGAGATTGCACGGCGTGGCCACCTGCATAATGGTACACAATTAATGAGCTAACATGTCAAACAAGTCTATCTAAGGAGCATTGCATACATGTATATTACCCCGGGTGTAATCGGGAGGAAATCTGGCGTCATCCACGTCCGTCTTAGGGGCGGACGTGCAGCTGCTTCGATGGTTAGTTGGGCTGAACTACGCATGTCCCTCTTGGGCTTGCACGTTCCATGCCTGCCTCTCAAGATCGGCCTTTTGCTCCATCCTTTCCTCAAAGCATCTTAGCTGAATATCAAACTGCACCTTCAATGTTTCCTCAACCCTTTCCTCAAACAGGGCTACTATCCATTCCTCACGCTCGGCTTTGCTTCTCTTCCTACTCCGGTACGTATCAGAGTCTTGTGGGAATCCCATTTTCTAGGGAACGAAAACACCTAGGCCTCGAGTGCGACCCAGGTGTTCCTTGTTTTCTAAGGCCATAGAGAGTATATCTTTCTCTCTGTCTAGAGTGAAAGAGCCATGGGAAGATTACGTGCTCAACGGTATTAGGCGTTAGAACACTTCCTCATCAGCGAGGTTAGCAGAGGACACGACGCTCGAAGATGTGGGACGTGACCTCGCTCTTACCCAGTTTCGAGCACGCGGGTCCAAGATCGAGGCAAACGGTGGCGCGACCTCCTTCTAGATTGCCTTGTCTTCATCCCTTGTCCATTGTGCGATCTTGCCCGTGTACCCAGTGGAGTCGAGTCTATGTGGGTGGGTATTTTTTTGGCTGGACGGCCTTGTGCACCGCACTTCGATACATGAACTCTTCCGTCTTCTTCATCTCAACAATTCATTCCCACACAGCTTCACTGATGAACCCGTACTTCTATAACAAAGTCATTTCCTTATTCACGTAATTATTGATGAGGATGCTCTTAAAATTTTGCCACGCCTTTCTCGCCACTAGCAATGCATACCGTCGCAGTGCGTGTATGGCGTCTTGTGGGAACTCGGACGACTCAAGGGACAAAGAACTTTCTTGGCTTTGTAGGTGGTTGTCGGCAATTTGTTTCCCTCTGGAAGTATGTCTGCTAACAGGCCAAATAGCGATGTCAAACTCTTGTCGGACCAACTGTTGCTTGCCTTTAATTTCAGCAGTTCCAGCACGGATGACAACCTTGTGTATTTAGACTTGTAGCTCAGGAACAAAGGTTTCTCTGAGTCATCCATCAAACCCCAGAATTTTACATACTCCTGCTCATCACAGTTTCCTTCTGCATCCAGTAGCATCTGATCCAGATTGTCATCATGAAAACTATCCTTATTGAAAGCACAATCTATATCATTCAGTGTATCATTGACTTCGTCGATGATGTTAGTACTACTTGCTGCCTGCATAATCTGCTCTTCGCCATGACTGGTCCAACATGTATACCTCCTTTTGGAACCACGTAGAATCAAGTGTGCATCGATCTGCGCTGGGTTTTGAAACATTATCACATTCTCGCAATCAATGCATGGACAAGGCATAAATTACACCCCCTTGTTCAACATATCTTCCTCGGCAGCTCTTCTAAAAGCGGAGACGCCATTAATGTACTCGGCGCTTGCACAATTCTCAGCGTACATCCATCTTCGATCCATCTACGCTACGTATGTAACTGTAACACCACGGATGTCGAAACGAGTCATTTTCCGTTTCCAGCATTTCGGTATGTCTTCGGTTTTATGTTTTGGGGAATGGGCCTTCCGGGGGAATTTTGGGCTTGGGGGAAACATCTTGTTGGGCTTGGGGAAACTTCGTGGGCCGGAGGTAGGAGGCCTTTGGCCCATGTGGGGGAGGGATTAGGGCAACAAGCTGCTACCCCATGCGCCCCCACCTCCCCACATGCGCCTCCACCTCCCTCCTCTCCACCCTAGCCGTCGGCCCCACCCCTAGCCGTGCGCCCCCTCCTCCCTCTTACACCTCCACCACCACTCCTTGGCCGTCCCTAGCTTGCCTCCTTCCCCTCCATTGCTGCCATTCCATTCCCCTCCGTTGATCTCCGTGTTGCGAAGGATTTCGACCGGGAGGATCCGAAGATTGGAGGGAGTTCGTGGCCGGGAGAGGAGCGTTCGTCGGTTCGTCGTTCGTCGGGCGAAGGTATGGCGATGGGTAATCTTTTGGGATGGATTAGGTTCTGTGCTAGAAGAGGTTTTGGTCCCATTATATCCAAAGGTTGTGCTACAAATAGTTAGAATCGAAGAAAACTAGAATTGGGTTGGTGTTCTATTTCGGGCAGATTGGACGTCCGACCTAGGGTTTGAGTTTTCACAATTTTAGAGGCGTTTTCTGGTCGGCCATATGTTGAGAAAGTTGTAGGTAATTGAATTAACTTTAATTGGACACCAAGAACATTAAATTCCGTTTAGCCGTTTAAAAGTTATGGTTGTTTTACCGAACGTGTTCAAAACTGTGACGTGATTGGGACAGATTATGTTGATATGTAGATTAGACAATTTTAGAGGCTGATTCAGTCTTCGCGAATACTTATAAAACGCTAGGAAATTTCCTAAGCTTCGAGAAAATGTACTCGTTTACTTAATTTGGAGTCTTAGAACTCAAGTTATGCTAGTTGGAAGCCCGCTGTCCTGTCCGGACAGATTCTCTATTTTCGGGTTTAAGGGGTAGTTTGCGAAGTCGGGGTAGAGGATCGTTCATGTACTGTTTTGTGGGCACGTTTTGAGTGTGTGGTACCTATGTGCCGATGGTGTGACCCCGGGAGTGCCCTCAACCTCTCGCCAATCCGTCGCCCACGGTTGAAGGCAAGTGTATTGGAATGGGTTTGGGTGTTGTATGATTGCTAGACTTGCTTAGGTGCCATATGATTACATGATATCCTAATGTGACATGATGAACGTGGTTACATATTGGTTATGAGTTCGTTGCATTACATGTTTATGCAAAATTATACATATTCATGTCATATGTGCATTCATAATGGAAGAGGCGTCCCATTCTGATGCGGGCATCTATGTTCACATGTAGTGAACTCGAAAGACCTACCTCATAGTCCCATCCACGGTTGTGTATGGGAGCGAGTTAGTAAGAGTAGGCACCCTCCATCTACGGGATGGAAGGGGAAGGAGGGTGCACGCCGACGGGTGTGCACTCGGCAATATCGGTATGTGCTTCGAGGAGACATGTGCATTGCATTGCATATATGTTGTTGTTAATGAGATGTGTACAATGAGATTATGACATAGTTATGATGTTGATTATGAGATTATGCCATGATTATGAGGTTAAGTATGAGATGTAGCGATGTTATCATTGAAAACTGTTCTCTTTGTTCCATTGCAATATACTTGCTGAGTGATGAACTCACGCTTGTGTTTTATGATGTTTTAGGTACCATGAAACCGGCATGCGGGAAAGGGGCTTAGCTACACTTCTTCACGTAGCTCCACACATTTAGATAGTTTTATCATTTGGAGTTATGATAATAAGATTAGTGCGATGAAACTTGGAGTGTGGCTTGATTGTGTGCTTAATTCCATCTTTTACTTCGTTATAGTTTGTGGAGTGGTTGGATTCATTATTTTAGACTTAAGATGTTGATATATCAATTGTTATTGCTGTTTTAGATGTCTGTTATTATGATATATCTTGCCATAATATTGCTGTTGCTTCAAATCATGGAAAAACAAATGAGATGCTGCCAAAATTTTCGGTTTTAGCCTTTGCGCCCTTGCTGTAATTTATCTTTATTTGTGATATTTAGATGCTGCTTCTACCATGTTTGGTGACATCCAGGGCATACTAGATGCCGGGGTGTTACAGTAACAATAGCTATTAAATAATGAATGAAGTACACTAGGTGTGCACATGCACACATATGCTATACAAGCTATATTTGAACTTGCCGATTAACTAAAAAATATAGCTCCTTACATCACAAAGAATAAATGAGTATATATAAACATATATATATATATACATACATATATATGTATGTATGTATGTATAAGCTACAATTAATCTCAACATCTTCAATTCTCTCTTTGCATAGCTAGCTACATCTTGAGTATAATGCAATTAGAACCAATTACTATTTTAGATTGAAGAGAACAAATGGATCTACACCAAGCTAGATCTAAAAAACATCTTCAATTCCCTATTTAACAAGCTAGATCTTAAATATAATGTAAATTTGAACAAATTACTAACCTTACATGACCTAGAACATAAGGATATAGAGACAATCACCTCAAAAATAGCTCAGGAAACCCTAAAAACATAGAGACAGTCGAGGCTCTATGTTCTTATTTAGCCGAAATGGTCATCACAGACGGTTTTAAAAAAACCATTTGTGATGAGCCAACACAGCACAGACGGTTCGTGGCTAAAATCGTTTGTGATGTGCACCTCATCACAGACGGTTTTAACCACAAACCATCTGTGATAAGGCCACCCATCCTCGTCTTTTCTGCCAATTTAAACTGATCAGTTACATCCATATGCGATCAAGGCAACTAAATGGCTGATCGATTAGAACGTCAACTCTTTGTTAATCCAGCCAATTAAACCGATCGATCAGTCGTACACCTCTTCGTCTTCATGAAGACCATCAAGCACCTATATATATATTAAAACTGATCGATCATGCATGCAGCTGATCGATCAGAACACTTCTAATCTACTAGCTAGCTAGTGTCTCTCTGATCGTCTCTCTTCTCGTCTATACAGTCTTATGTATCTTCAAGCGCGGTCGCTCCTATGGCAGCGCCTCTTCCTTCTCCCACACGCTCTGACTCCTCTATGGAGTCAAGGTACGCACCTTTACTGCCATCACTGCTGCCGGTGCCGCCTTAGCCCCCGGCACCGCTGCACTACCACGTCCCTCCCACCGCCTCAGCCCGGGCGCCTCCGCCACCACCGCAGCCCCTCACACCACCACCAGGAAGCACACGTGAGAGGACGACGAGGAGGAGGACACCATCATCCGTTGGGGGAGAATTCCTTCTACATCGGAGGAGGAGGGGGACGAGCCACGTGCTGCCTCCAGCAACGTTGACACCATGAACATCGATGATGACTCCAACTCCTTACCCTCATGCAGCAATAGCGAGTGGTTATCGCGCACGCCGCGTGTTATATTGTAATTAATGTGTTTATGTTATAATTATGTTATGCTAACCTTTTGTAAATATAGCCATGTTTTTATTAATTATGTTATCTTATGCTTGATTATTATTTGATCATTTCTTATGTTTCATCTGCTTCTATTTGATGTTTTTTTGCTCCTTTTTGAATTATCAGCACGCGCGTGCCGGTTTGGGGCTACAACATTGAGAGTGATGTGCCGGATATCACTGACGGTTTTAAACAAAAATCGTCTATGATGTGTCCTAGAAACATCACAGATAGTTTTATCCATGAACCGTCTGTGATGAGGACACTCATAACAAACAGTTTTAGCCTCGAGCCATCTGTGATGAGGTCCCCCACATCATAGACAATTTCTGTCTAAAACCGTCGTGATGAGTGGCTTATCAAAGATGGTTTTTGGACAAAACCGTTTGTGATGTGGGGGACCTCATCACAGACGGTTTGTGGATAAAACCGTCTGAGATATGCCCCTTATCACAGACGGTTTTTGTTTAAAACCGTCAGGGATGTGCCCGGGTCTCATCACAAACGATTTTTCTTTAAAACTGTTAGTGATGAGGTATCTAATATAACCACTTTTATAGTAGTGTCTGCTTTTAAATCTAGGTAACTAGCAACCTACAGAAGCAAGTGGAAGTCAGAGATCCACTTAACAAATGGTACTTCTTCTACTACTTGTTAGACCAGATACAATAACAAAATCCACTACTTACTCTATTTCTCATTTATATCATCTATAGAAAGTAATAAATCCAACTTGTACAATAACTATCTCTAACCTTATCTCTAGAGAAACACTTTTGGCTATAACATTAAAGCTTGTACAATAACTCTCTCTTATCAATGTCATCTAGAGTAAACATACTTTCTCTAACACCAGCTATTAGCTAAAGATAGCACATTGTTTCCCATGCGATGTTGGCTACTAAACTAGAGCCGATTCTCTTCTCTCTTTCCTCTTTTCTCACTGTTTTATATAGGACAAAGTTAATGTCTATATATTAATAGTAAGCTAAGATGATCTTATCACTACTATAGGAATATATATCCCAATCGGTTTTTTTGTCATCATAGTCGATTTTGGTGGCGATACAAAGTTTTTAGACAATGATGATGAGGCTCTATCATAGTTGGTTTTCGCGTGATAGTGAGAACCGATTGTGATTATCATATTATAACTGTGCGTCATCTGAAAAAAGCCACAAATTCACAGCATATGCATTCACAATACAAATCACAGTACACATACATTCACAATATCACAGAACATTCACAATACTTATACATAGCACATAACATTCACAATACAACCATATCACATTTAAAGTACACAGATCATATGTAACACCCCAAATTTTTGCTTTTCATGGATTTAATCAAGATTTGGAACTATGGTGAATTTTTGGAATTTATTTGGATTTATTTGGAATTTATTTGAATTTATTTCCTTTTGAAATAATTTAAGAATTTAACTTTGCAAATAAATTTTTGTTGGAAATATTTTATTTGAGTCCAAAATGCTCCAAAATATTTTCTAGAATTTTTCTGGAATTTTTCTGAGTGTTTTGCTATTTTTAATGAATTAAATGAATTTCTGGGAATTAATTGGATTATTTAATCGCTGGAAAATCGAGTTGGTTTGTACTGTTCATCCGACCGGACCCGAGTCCAAGTCAGACTCGAGTCCGACCCGAGCCAGCCGTTCCGGTCGAACCCAGTCGCTTAACCCTAACCCTCTCGACCGTCCGATCAAGATCGAACGGCCGAGATTGAGCCACGTCGCCCGAACCCAAGTCCGACCCGAGCCAGCCAAGTCGCCCGAGCCAGACCCGAGCCCAAACCCTCGCACCGTTGGATCTTGATCCAACGACTCGCGTTGAGCCACGTCACCCAATCCGAATCCAATTCGGATTTCGCCGCTGCAACTGTGTGGGTCTCGGTTTTCGCGAGTTTCATGGACGCCGAGGGCCCTATTTATTGCGCCGCCGCCGCCACCTGGTAGCCGACTTCCGTGCGCACCCGTAGCCCTAGCCCATGTCGCCTGAGCCACCGCCGTTTGCCAGCGCGAGCTCGTCGTAGTTGCCGTAGGGCTCCGCCGTGGTTAATCTCCGATTCCGCCGCCGTCCGCCGTCCTCCGCCGCCGTTGAGCCCAGATCCGGAACCGCAAGGTCAAGCCGCGTCGGAGGGGACCTTCCACTTCGCCGGAATCGCGCCCAAGCGCCGTTGCCGTGGTCGCCATCCTCGTCTCCGGTGAGCCAGCGCCGTCGCACGCCATCACCGTCGTTCGAGCTCCCTCCACCGTCCGATCTAGATCCAAGGGCCCAGAGCACGCCACGTCACTCCTCGGTGAGATCCACGTTCTAATCCCCAGATCTATTTCCAACCGTTGGATTTAGATCCAACGGCTTAGGTTGTGCCACGTAGCTTGAACCGCACCGTACTAGATCCAATCTCAGCCGTTAGATCTAGATCGAACGGCTAGGGTTAGCCGCGTTGTAATAATTAGATTGGATCTTGACCGTCCGATCAAGATCGAACGGTCCAGATCAGCTGAGTAGTTTTCTACTGCGTTAAGTCAGATCTAATCTGGGCCGTTGATTTTCAAATCAACGGCCGAGATCACACCACGTGGCGAGGAGACTGACCGTCGCGGTCAGCGCGGCCACGACAGTCGCCACGACGTCACCAGGACGCCACGCGGGCCCGCGTGTCAGCGACCGAGCCAAACCGCACCATGACATCACGCTGACGTCACGGTGGGGCCCACCTGTCAGCCCACTCGGCTGAGCCGTGCGCTTACGTCATGCTGACGTCACCGGTAGGGCCCACTTGTCAGGGACACGAGCCGTGGACCGGGTCCACGGTGGACCGAGCCAAACCGTGCGCCGGGTCCATGGACCCGAGGCGACGTGGCAGCACCCGATTGGTCCACCTGTCATGCTGACGCAATAATTAATTTCCGAAAAAGAAAATAATTTATTAATTCGAATTATTGATTTCAAAATTGGATTCAAACTTCAAATGCTTATAACTTTTGCGTTTCAACTCCGATTTGGGTGATTCAAATTTCTAAATTTGTATAAAATTGAGATCTACCTGATGATGAATTTTATTTAATTTTTTGACCAAAGTTTTTCTCTATAATATTATTAAATTGATTATTTAAACTTTAAACGGTTATAACTTTTGCATTTAGACTCCGAATTTGACGATTCCAGTTTCTAAAAATTCATAAAATTATGCTCTCTCTGTTTGTGAACTTTATTTGAATGTTTGGACACTTTTTGTCTACTGTTTATTTATTTATTGCTATTTGCACGCTTTACGAGTAGACGTTGAAGTGCCCGAAGGCTTCGAAGGTGAAGTGTTGACCCAGGAGCCAGCTCAGGACCAAGAACAAGTACTCTTTGAAGGCAAGTTGTGCTTTGACCATGTTGATCCCGTTTTCAAATTAATTTGGTTTAAATCATTGCATGCTAGTTTAAATAGAAAATACTTTATTTAAATTCCGAGGAAGTAGATAAATGCCAAATTGCTGTATGACACCTTGGTTAATTAAATATGTGCCATGACCCCTTGTCACCCTAGTTGAGGATTAAATAGTTGGACATTACTAAATGGCCAACATGGGAATTTAGACCGTTGTAGTATATTGCTTAGACCTGCTACGTGCTCATGACATGATTTTGGACAATCAAATGTTAATATTGACTTAATGATATATTGAATCTGTTTTGGAAAGGTCTCATGTGTTGTGGTGTTGATGGCACGTGGTGCATGGTAATCAACTGGGGGTTTGATAAATAGTTTTTGACCGGGGCATGTGGCAAGAATGATCGGGTGGGCCAGTTGTGGCACCGGAAATGTTGGTTTGGTTCTTCGGGTAGTCTTGCCCTGGTCACCCTAAGGACTTAACCTTGCAAGCCTTTGAACTGAGTCAAGCGTGCAACCACATGTCTGTAATGGGGCGGACCTAGTTGATTAAGTTGCTAATAACGTATCTGTGGAACCTCGGGGTGTCAACTATACCTTTTGTGTAGTTGTACGGGGGAGCGTACCGGGGCTGCGGCCAGGTACCCATCTAACGGTGGTTTGGCCTAAACTTCGCCTTCACTAAGGGAAGGGTTAGTGTGCAAACACCGGAGAGGACCACTTGTGCTATTAGAGGTTTCCGAAAGACTTTGTTACGGACACTCGCCTTTGTGGTGTTTGATTGTATCTTGTGGGTAAAGTGCATAACCTCTGTAGAGTGTAAAATCTATTCGAATAGCCGAGTCCGCGGTATTGGACATTGCTCGGGAATTACAGTTAAGGGTTAGACTTTCTTGAAAATAACTTGGACTTGAAAGGTTGGGTTTGGTTTATTAATGATGTTGATGGAAATGTGGATCAGGATGGGAAAAGATGTTTATTTAAATTCTGGAAAGATTATTGATCTTATACTTGTATTCACTGCTTTCGAATCTACTTATGCTACTTGTCAAATGCTGTTTTACTGCAATTATACCCTGAGCTACCCCCCTTGTACTAAGCCATGCATGTAGTATATTAGTTGTATTCTGTGCATGACTTGCTGAGTACCAAGTACTCACCCTTGCCACAATACAACACCAGTTGAAGAAGAGACTACACCAGCTTTGGAGGAGGAGCTCCAAGAGGAACCGTCTAACTAGGGAGCGAGCCCAGTCAGTTGCCTGTGGTATACTGGATGGCGTCACGAAGTTATCTTATTTTCCGCTGCTATATTTCTCTTTTACTAAGTTTTCGCCCTGCGTAGCGTATATTTGTAACTCGACCCTAAGGTCGAGCAACCAGTTTGGTTAACTACTTTAAGTACTTTATTATTTCGTTGAGTATGATTGTGATATTTACCAATGTTGAGACTGTGTGCACTAGCGCGTTCCTGGACTAGTGCTAAATACACAGAGGGTCCGGATTTGCAAATTCGGGTCCCGACATCATATTCACATGATATATTGTTTACAACATATGGACTGGTAGGAGCATGTCGCGTCTCTATACCTATCGCCCTCCATTATAACTTCTGTCCAGTACCACATGCATAAGTGGTCTCGTAGTTTGTTGAGATCTTTGTTGTTTAGGCTTTGATGGCTTCCATGTCTATTTCTATTCTTTTGCGACCACAATTCTTAGCCAGCTTGTTTTTAACACCTTCTATCCCACCGTAATCCTGTCCATTACGCCACACAGATTCTACAATTCTCAGAGGCACAGCAAATCTTAGTGCTACTTGCTTTGAAACTCCACGATGCAGCATAGGAGGATCTGTCTTGGCCAACAACTCAAGGTATATGGCGATCTTTAAGTCATCCGGGTAGAACTTCCTTTTCTTCACATTCGAACCTGCAAAAAACTAATGACATTGAAAACCAGAAAGTACAGAATACTGTACCAATACGACAATACAGAGTTCATTGCTGAAAATACTCGAGTTCACTATTGGCATGTCGGTGCAGCAACATGAAGGTGTAGCAAATGGGAGCATCTACGAATACGTAGTGTCCCAGCCGTCGGAGATTACATGCAGGGCTAGAGTGCCATGCACTGGCTATGTGCGTGCGTTGCGTGTGTGTGTGTTGCATGCGCGATGAGTGCCATGCACGGGACAATAGAGGCAAACTTACCCTCTAAAGCGGCAGCTCCTCCATCTATCTGTGCAGGTTCTTCATTTACTGGTGCAACTCCTCCATCTGTCAGTGGAGCAACTACACGATATCAGAGTTCATGTGCACCATGAGATCAATTGCACTATACCAAAACCAAACAAATCATACCAGCATATATCTTCATCTCCATCATCCCAAATCATGGTGTACTCGAGTTCATGCGCAGCACCCTCCCAATCGCCAATTTCAATCCAATCTATGGGATCGTTTAAGCCCTAATTAGGTGGCTCAAGATTTAAGTCCTAATTTGCCATTGTTGTTCTACAGAGGCATGGAAGAGATGATAGAAAAGTGATGGGCCTTATTCCTCCATGGCGACTTATATGAAGCCATGGCACCAGTCTTCTTCAATTTTGAATTTTGGTGACCATGAGCGCGAGCAATGAACTTGTGCAAAATTTCCATCTGCCGCTGGCAATGGAGAGCAGGGTTCACCTTTTCGTTTTGCCGATTTTTGAATGAACAGTGAAATTCGATAATCGCAAAAATCGAGCCGAAAATCGTAAAAATCGCATAAATTTAAAAACCTGATTTTTTTGAAAAAAATTCAAAAATCGTCGAAAATCGACGATTTCGATGGAAATTCGACGATTTATCGATGGAAAATCGACAACCATGTTGAACTTTTTGTGCGGTTGACTTTTGGAAGCGATTTTCGACGATTTTTGACGATTTTTGACGAAAATCGACCGGTTTCCACCGATTTTCGACCGGTTTTTGACACGCAAATTTTTTCGAATTTTCGAATTTTTTTGAATTTTTTTTTGAATCGGACTGGTTTATCGACTGGTTTTTGATGTCGAACCCTAGCGGTACGGTCGATTTTCGACGAATTTCGTCGAAAAGGTGAACCTGATAGAGAGGCCACAGCAAAAATCTGATTAGGCGGGCAAAAACTAGCAGGCGAGCAAAAATCTAATTACACGCGCGTGGCAAAAATTAGCAGGCGCGGACGGCGGCCATGCATGCACGAGACGAAAGTGAACCGACGTCGCGCGCAGCCATGCATGAAAGCGAATCGGAGTACGACGTGATGGATTAAGAAGGAGATTTGTAATCCTTGGTCTCGGTGCCTCTTGCTTATGCGTTGATCAATAATGGATGGAGGGAGTATTTGTTAATTTTGGACTTGACTCATTTTTATTATAAAAAATATTAGTACATTGTAAAATATCATTTTTTTACATTATAAAATATTAGTACATTATAAAATATCATTTTTATATACATATTTATTTTTATATAACAATAATACTAAAAACATAATGAACAATAGTTTTCACGATAACTACTGCAGCTTTTTTTAATCTTACCGTGAATCGACGAAAACTACAATTTAAAACCGAGAGGTGCTTCTATGCTCTTCTTTTTTAATAAGTTGCACAACTATTAAAGCATGAATGAATGATAGATAGTGATTACTTATCTTTTCGTTTGCTTTAAGATTTATGTAACTTATATTAGAAGAGAAAGCCTAGACGCACTGCTCTTTAAAACCTCATCTATATAGCGGTAGACTGTGTATCAAATATTAATTTGTCCTGCGGCCGAGCGTTTGCTCGGTTGGCTTGCTGCGCCTGGGAGCGAGCAGCCCGTCCGGGTTCGAGCGTTGGTCTCGCCCGAGCGCGCGTGAGTCGGGGCAGCGCGTGTGTGTGTGCGTGGGTGTGCGTGCGTGTGTGGAGTGTGTGTGCGTTTGTAGCCCGACTTGTTGTTCTTCTTCTTCTATAGTGATTGCCAGAGCTCCTGTCCAGAAACTTCGAAAAAAAATATATTAATTTGTCCTGAGCCCGAAGGATCATGTATTGGCTCTGTTGTTAAGCAGTAGGAGATTGTAGCTCTTTAATGCCATGTCTCCTGTCCTATGTAGCGGCTCCACACCTCTGAGCTAGCTAGTTTTTGCCTGCTAGCCACTCACCGACTATGTTGCAAAAGTCATAAAAAAAAAAACGTTCGATTTTCGCAAAAACGATCAGCTCTAGTTTAAAAAACATATGGTTCGATTTACTGATCAAATTTAAATTTAAAAAATTTAAAAAATTATCAAAAAAAATTCTTTAAAATTAGTATTAATAGCTTTATGATCTTTGACATGAATATTTTTTTTGAAAAAAAAATTTAGAGATATTTTTGAGTCATTCAATTATATTAAGTAGCAATATTGGTTGAATTATATTTAGTTGCAATATTTTGTTTAAGCATATTTTGTATCAATAATTGTTCAATTATATTTAGAAGCAATATTTTTTGAAGTATATTTAATAGCAACGGACGACACTCGAAAATAGTACTATTTATTCAATTAGCGATATTTGTATGTATAAAAATTATCTTGTTATGATATATTTTAATGTGTTAATGTTATCCAATATTGAAAAGCTTACCTCTCGTTGTATGCATGCATAAATTACCAAAACTTTATTATAAAAATTGTACTATGTACTACTAGTTATATTATGTACTTATTTTGTTTTACAACGTGCAATTGGACACAAAGAATTTCCTTGAAAATTATTTCCACAAGCACTTTCTGTAAGGTATTGAAATGTAAATGGTGTTGATATATGAATGGTATTGATATTTGAATAGTATTGGTATGACATTATGTGAATGTCTATTTTGCACTTGTTGGATTCATATTTGAGTAGTATTGAAGTGAAAGATTATTTATTGATATATTATTGCTAAATGCCTATTTTATAACTTGTAATTGTTTAAAATGTAGCAAAGATCATATCGAAAATTTTCCATATTTAGGAAAGATCAAGCCGTAATTTTTGTGTGTGTTTTTTCATATTTTTTTATATTTCTTACGTCTTTCCTATTTTTGGGCCTTTAATGCCTTTTTACAATTTTTTTTTGCAATTTGTTTTTACCTCCCCCCCCCCCCATTTTTTCAATTGTCGTCAATTTTCGCGAGCATTTTCGAGTAGTTTTCGTTCATTTTGTTCGAAATTCGCTTGACGGTTTGATCAGATTTCAAATTCGTTTGACTTAATTGCCAGATCATTCGGTTTTGAGTGAATTTTGATACCGCCGAGTATTTAAAATCTAAGATCAAAACAGTATCATTAACCCTGTCACTCACAACAAAATTTCATGTACTAGTATATATTGTGAATGCAAGCAAAGCCCATGATACGATATGCACAAATTTTCTACTAGACGCAAACGAACTCCATTCAAAGCCCTGTCAGTGCTGTCACACGTACGTAACGAACGATGTTCATCGTGATAGTACATGGGTGCTATCTTGCTCTCGATTCAAAACTACAAGTCGTAATTAATTAAGGGCGTGTTTGTTTCAGTTTTTTGATTCTGAATTTTAGTCTTAAAAACTAAATAAAAAACAAACAGCTTGATTCTACAATTTAATTCTCACAATCCAACCCACCCCTATACACTAGAATTCACAATCCACTTCGTATGTGTTTTTAGATTCTAGCTTTTGAAAATGAGCTTCTCTATGACCACAATCAAGAATCAGCTTTTAGAGAATTAAAAGCTGAAACAAACAAATCCTAAGTCGTCAAGATTCATAGTACGATGTTCATCCAAATATTTTATTGGGACAAAATTAAGAGGGATGATTTTCAGCCTTTAGTTGATAAGATTTTGAAGAGAGTTGCAGGTTGGAGGGGTAAATTCCTCTCCTATAGTGGGCGTCTGATCCTTATAAAATTGTGTCTTGCTAGTATTCCTATCTACCTTCTTTCCTTTATTAAGTTTCTAAAGTGGGCTCTTAATCTTATTAATTCTCATATGGCTAGTTGTTTGTGGAATGATTTTGAGGGTTACAACAAACTTTATTTGGCTAATTGGAACCTAGTCTGTATGGAAAAGCAGTTCGGTGGTCTGGGTTTAACTAATATTAGAGACTTAAATATGTGCTTATTGGCTTCCTGGGTTAAAAGGTTTTAGAATTCTGAAAACAAGCAGTGGAAAGACTTAGTCAGATTCAAGTACAAAACGGATAAGCCGAACATTTACCTTTGTGATCATGATCACTCTTCGTTTTTTTGGAAAAGCATTTTATGGGCTTTGCAGGCTACTAAAATTGGGTATAAATGGAGTGTGGGTAAAGGTAATAGGATTAGATTCTGGGAGGATATTTGGTTCGGTGCGTCTTGTTTAGCTACTCAATTCTGGGACTTGTATGTTTTAGTTAATGAGAGGAGCATTACTATTCCTGAAATCTGGGATGGTGTTAATTTCAAATGTACTTTTAGAAGGTCTTTCTCTGACAATATGATGCTCAGGTGGTTTGAGCTGTTGGAAGTGGCCAAAAGTATTAGGTTTGTTGATGATGAGGATGCTCTTATTTGGCAATACAATAGTAATGGTATATTTTCTGTTAAGTCTCTCTATGTCATTATCAATTTCAGGGGTGTTTGTCCTGTTTACATCCCTGCAGTTTGGAGTCTTGTTGTTCCTCCAAGAATTATTTTTTCCTTTGGCTCATTTCTCACAATAAAATTTTGACTCGAGACAATTTACTAAAAAGAGGTATGGATAAAGGTGCTCTTTGTAGCTTTTGTAATGAGTTGGAATCGGTTAATCATCTTTTTTTCGAGTGTGTTGTGGCTAGAAATACGTGGAATTTAATTGGTGAATTTTTTGACATGGAGATAGGTTATAATTATGAATCAATAGCTCATTTTTGGTTGCGTAATCGGAAAAATATGATTCTAAACACTGTTTGTGCGGCCGCTTTATGGAGTTTATGGCATGTTAGGAATAATCTGATTTTTGATTCTCAGAGTTTGACGAATGTGAAATCCATTTGGAGGAAGTTGCTCATGTCGCTGAGGAATTGGCTCCCGTTATACAAGGAGGAAAAGTTACCCCGCATGATGCAGTTTTGTAGCTGGCTGGAAATCAAAATTCGGGTACCCTTGGCTTTGGAGCTCAACATCAGCTAAGGTCGAAAGTTTGCAATGTAAGTGTTGCTGCAGAAGATGATGCGATTTCTGAGGAGCTGAAAGCGTTTTCTGTTTATTTTGATGATTGGTGTAAGGGTAAAATGTGATGTTTTCTCTCCAGTTGGGCTGATAGCTGCTGTTCACCGAATGTTGAGTGGTTTTGTGGTGTGGGAGAGATGGTGTTGAATGTTGTTTTGTGTTTTTGAGCTTGAACTGGAACTGTTTGTTTCGTTTTAATGGTACTGGGACATCTTTTTTTGATGTCCTGATCTAGAAAAATTTCAAATATTTTTGAAACTCTGACTGTATATATGCGTTCTGGAAAGATGAGTGAAAAATAACTAACGGAGGCGCACGCATGTGTTTACACTTTACACATGATGTATGAGTGTCATATGTGTAAATTATATGTATACTCCGTATATTAAATTCTGAAGATTTCTCGGCTGCTCGGTGCATCTACAAAATTTCGCACTGTTGTACGTGTTCATTCCAAAGCCGGCCACGTCGCCCGAATTGATTCACCCGGTTGTACAGCCCACATAATTTAACACCGTCACTTTACACAAAAGCTCTCAAGGCACATCAGGAAGATGCTCGTCCGTGTAAGCCGTGGTGCACGTTTGAACCCCTGCGCCTGTGCGTTTGCTTCGCATTTCCCCCGTGCGACACCTGGTCGCGACACGTGGTGCACGACTGGCGCATGGCGCCTGGTTTTTTTTCTCGAAAAACTCCCTACAAATTCCCCAAATTACATATAGATCTTTTTTGTGTAAAAGCCCAAAAAAACTCAAAATTGGTTTCTCTCTCTCACAAGCTGACGGGTACCCATACTATGGGTAACCCCATCACCAGATCACCTAACGGCCGACCCGCCTCTACAAAGGCCCAAAGACGGATGTGTACACGGGCCGCATAGATGGGCCGCGCCCTGGTCGGAGCCAGCCTCAGGCGGTCGGCAGCCCTCGACCTCTTCCGTGCGGTCAGTCCCCTCCACCAGCGCTCAAACGAGCGGGGCCCACGCCGGTGTCAGACAACCGCCCCGTGCACATGACATCGCCCGGCGTCCGCGCCAGGTTAGGTGGCGCCTTCCCGAGACTGTCAGAAGGGTCACCGAAGAAGTCAAAGCCCCCGTCCCGTCGTCTGACACGCCGCAGAGGGAAGCGCCCTCTCCCGAGGCCGAGCTAAAGTCAAGCACCATTAAAACTACCGAAGCTGACAGGTACACGGAACAGCTCGTCATCCTGACAGACCAGCGGAAGACCGCTCACCGCAGGACTACCAACCCGTCGTGGGGTAGAAAGAGGTCGGACGACAAGACGGAAACCAGACTCCAAGGCAGACAGCAACCCTTTCTCTTTTTTCTCCCCCGAAACTTCCATGTAAACTGGCCGGCTCCAGATATATAAGGTGAGGCAGGGCCCTACGAGGCGGCAAGTGAGATATAGAAAAACAACCCACCGAGACCAGCTCCCGCTGTATTCCTGCGGTAATTGTTCGACGCTAAGAGCAATACACCTTATCGAGCGAATTGGAGTAGGGACGTTCAGCCCGAACCAGTATAAACACCAGGCTTCTTGAGTCGACCATTCGGGGAGAGGGAGCGCGCGACCCCCTCCGACAAGAAATTCGTATTGCCGGTGCACGAAACACCGACAGTTGGCGCGCCAGGTAGGGGCCTATCGCGCGTCATCGCCGCATCCTCCTTCGGATTCCCATCTCCCTCCCCGATGGCTTCTTTTTCTCGCGACGACTCGCCGGCGTCGAGGGGCTGGATTCGCTTCGGGGCCCTCGACTTCGTCGTCACCACGGCGGGGGAGCTCGTTCTCGTCCCCGCCGCCCTCCGAGACCGGGCGCCCTCCACGAGCTTGGACGTGGTCGCCGATGTTCTCGGCAGCCTCCGCCTCGAGACCCCGGCGTGGGCCTCGCCGGCGGACCCATCGCGCGCCAGCGTTGCCTTCGACAACGCTACGCGCGATCCACGACGAGCGATAATCTCACCCTCCGCGAGCTCCCGGCTCGTGGCCATGACTGGCTACGCGCCTACCTCCCTCCACGACCTGCTGGGGGACTCCTCCAGCCACAGCTCCAGCTCGGCGAGCACCCCGTCGCGAGATGAACTCGAGAGTGCAACATGACGGTGCGGCGGAACCATCCTCTACCTCGCAACTCTCGGGACCCTCCTCCCGCTGACGAAGCGGCGGGAAGAATCCGGCGGAAGACGACGCAAGACCACCACCGACGCCGCCGACCTCCAAAGTAGCCAAGGGTCGAGGCCCGAAGGCCGAAGCTCGCGACTCCAGGCCGACCTGGAGCAACGTCAGCCCGAGCTGCCACTTGTCTCTGGCGCACGCGCCCGCGCGCGTCAGGTGCACCAGCAGCTAGCTGAGGGGACGGACGATCTTCCGTTCTTCCCCCATGCCAACCAGAACATCACCGCGGCGGCCATGTTGCTTCGCGGGCTGCCTGAGCCAACGTATCCGGAAGCCAAGGCCACCTACCAGAACCTCCGGGGGCTGGTCGAGCGTGCTGTCGTACATCACGCTCAGGGTTCCGGCTCCCGACACTCGGGCGCGACCTCGGGTCGTCTCGGCCACTCCCCCTCGCGGGGTCGTCAGAGCTTAGCCAAGACGGCCCCACTCCAGGAACTCCCCCAGGCATCGCGCACCCCGGTGCGCCACCGACTGGGGGACAACCGTGACCTTCGCGCCACCCTCGACGCGCGGAGGAGAGTCGCCGGCGTGGCGGCATCATCTCAGGTTGCGGATAGCGGGCGACGCAACCACCCCGACCCGGGCTTCGACGGCCCCGGGCCGCGCGCGTTCACCCGCGTCGTCCGCAACGCCAACTTCCCGGCCAGGTTCCGGGCTCCGACCAACATAGCCAAGTACACAGGGGCGACAAACCCCAGTGTGTGGCTAGAAGACTACCGGCTCACCTGCCGGGCCGGGGGAGCGACTGACGACCTCTTCGTCATCCAGTATCTCCCCATCTATCTTGCGGACTCCGCTTGAGCCTGGCTCGAGTACTTGCCCACAGACACCATCGGCAGCTGGGCCGACCTGACGAATCTCTTCGTCGGGAACTTCCAGGGCACGTACAAACGCCCTGGCAACTCCTGGGACCTAAAGAGCTGCAAGCAGCAGCCGGGGGAGACCCTCCAGGATTACATCCGCCGCTTCTCCCAGCAGTGCAACGAGCTCTCCGACATCCGTGACGCCGACGTTGTCGGGGCGTTCATCTACGGCACCACTTGCGAGGCTCTGGTCCACAAGTTGGGCTGCGCAAAGCCCCGGACCACCAAGGAGCTTCTCGACATCGCCACCAACCATGCCTCCGGCGAGGAAGCCGTGGGGGCCATCTTCGAGAGGAGGGTAGCCCACAAAACGTCCGGGTCCGAGGCTGGCGCCACTTCCGACCGCTCCAGCAAAAAGAAACGAAAAGGGAAGCAAGGCCGCGAAGGCCATATGGTCGCCGCCGACCGGTTCGAAAGGTTGATGGATAGTCCGTGCCCAAACCACGACTACCCCGTCAAACACAAGTATCGGGACTGCGAAGTCCTGAAACGGTTTCTCTCTGGGAACCCCACGACGTCGCGAGGCAAGGGGAAGAAGCGCGACCCGGCGCCGGATGCCGGGGCGAAGGGTGATGAGGCGACCGACGAGTTCCCACAGCTCGACGGTTGCCTCATGATCTTCGGAGGGGCAGAGTGCTACGCCGACAAGCGTCGGTCGAAGCTCGCCCACCGTGAGGTCCACACGGCGACTCCCACCGTACCCAGCTACCTGAGGTGGTCGGAGTGCCCGATCGCCTTCGATCGGACCGACCACCCCGACCACGTCCCGCACCCCGGACGCTACCCGCTCGTCGTCGACCCCATCATGGGGACGAAGCGCCTGACCAAGGTGCTCATGGACGGCGGCAGCGGTCTCAACATCCTGTATGTCGAGACCCTGGACGCCCTGGGAGTCCCCCGCACCGCCCTTCGGCCAAGCAAGGCGCCTTTCCACGGCGTTGTTCCGGGCCAGCAGGCCCATCCGCTCGGGCAGGTCTACCTGCCCATTACCTTCGGGAGCCCAGACAACTTCTGCACCGAGAGCCTCATCTTTGAGGTCGTGGATTTTCCCGGCTCTTACCACGCCATCTTGGGGAGGCCGTGCTACGCGAAGTTCATGGCGGTCCCCAACTACACCTACCTCAAGCTGAAGATGCCAGGGCCACAGGGTGTCATCACCGTGGCCGCGTCTTTCCAGCTTGCTTACAACTGCGAACGAAGCAGTTGTGAACTCGCCTCGGCGGTCGTCGCTTCCGCCGAGCTCGCCCAGCTCCAGGAGAGGACCCCCGAATCCGCCCCCGACTCCGGCAAATCGGGACCTAGTTCCTTCAAGTCCGCGGAGGACGCGAAGGTGGTCGCGGTCGACCTCGAAGACCCCGCCAAGACCATACGGATCGGGACTGCCCTCCCTGCCAAATAGGAAAGCGCGCTCGTCGACTTCCTCCGGGCCAACCGAGACGTCTTCGCCTGGAGACCCTCGGACATGCCGGGAGTTCCGAGGGAGGTCGCCGAGCACTACCTCAATATCCGACTGGGCTCCAGACCAGTCGCCCAACGTCTGCGCCGCTTCGACGAAGAGAAGCGCCAGGCTATTGGGGAAGAAATCGCCAAACTTTTGGCCGCTGGTTTTGTGAAGGAGGTGCGCCACCCCGAGTGGCTCGCCAATCCCGTCCTTGTAAAGAAAAAGTCGGGGCAATGGAGAATATGTGTTGACTATACGAGCCTCAACAAGGCCTGTCCGAAAGACCCGTTCCCATTGCCTCGCATCGACCAAGTCGTGGATTCCACCGCCGGTGTGAGTCCCTTTCCTTCCTGGATGCCTACTCGGGCTACCACCAGATCGCGATGAAGGAGTCCGACCAGCTCGCGACCTCCTTCATCACCCCGTACGGCTCATACTGTTACGTCACGATGCCCTTTGGACTGAAAAACGCGGGTGCAACATACCAGCGATGTATGCAAGCGTGTTTTTCCGACCAGATCGGCCGTAACATAGAGGCCTACGTCGACGACATCGTTGTCAAGACTAGGAAGACCGACGACCTCGTCACCGACCTAGAGGAAACCTTTGCGAATCTCCGACGGTTTCGCATAAAGCTCAACCCCGACAAGTGCGTCTTTGGGGTTCCGAAAGGGAAGCTGCTCGGCTTCATCGTCTCCGAGCGCGGCATCGAGGCCAACCGCGACAGAATCTCTGCCATCATGAGGATGGGGCCGATCAACAATCTGAAGGAGGTCCAGAGGCTGATGGGGTGTCTCGCAGTCCCTGAGCCGCTTCGTGTCCTGCCTCGGCGAACGGGGGATGCCACTCTACAAGCTGATGAAGAAGTCCGACCGCTTCTGCTGGACAAAAGAAGCTCAGGAAGCCCTCAGTCAACTGAAGGCATTTCTGACTTCGCCTCCGGTGTTGGTCGCCCCAGAACCGCAAGAGCCGCTGCTCCTCTACATTGCCGCCACGACCCAGGTCGTCAGCGCGGCGCTCGTTGTAGAGCGAGCGGAAGGAGGCCGCGTTTTCAAGGTACAAAGGCCGGTCTACTTCGTCAGCGAAGTACTCTCCGAAACAAAGGCTCAGTACCCCCAGGTGCAGAAGCTGTTGTATTCGGTGCTCATCTCCAAGAGGAAGCTGGTCCACTACTTCGACCAGCACCCCGTCTCCGTGGTGACCTCGTCACCCCTCGGAGAGATCGTCCACAATCGCGACGCCACCGGAAGGATCGCCAAGTGGGCCCTTGAGATCAACGGCCTCGATATATCGTACGTCCCTCGGACGGCGATCAAGTCGCAGGCCATGGCTGACTTCGTCGCCGAATGGACCGAAGCGCAAGTCCCGCCGGTGGTCGAGGACCCCGAGTACTGGACGATGTACTTCGACGGGTCCTACACCAAGAACTGGGCCGGCGCGGGGGTCATCATCATCTCCCCACTCGACAACAAGCTCCTGTACGCCATCTGACTGCTTTTCGATGCCACCAACAATGTTGCCGAGTACGAAGCCCTCGTCAACGGTCTTCAGATCGCCGCCGACCTCGGCGCTCGACGGCTTTACGTCCACGGCGACTCCAAGTTGGTCGTCGACCAAGTGATGAAAGCCACTGAGCCCCGCGACGCTCGGATGGCCGCCTACTGCTTGGAGGTCCGCAAGCTCGAAGAAAGGTTCAAAGGGTTCGAGCTTCACCACAGTTACCGACGTTACAATGGTGAAGCCGACTCTCTCGCCAACCTTGCCTCCAGCAAAGGGCCGGTTCCCCCCGGAGTCTTCGTCTCCGACCTCCATAAACCATCCATCCGGTTGGAACCAAGCGCTGAGGGCCCATCCGACCCCCTAAAAGCGGATGCTCCGGCCGACCTTCGGACGGACTCGCACCCGCCTGGGTCGGATCTTGGTGTCCTAAACGTCGAGACCGACTGGAGGCAACTCTTCATCGACCGGTTGACGGACGGGTCACTCCCCGCCGATACCACCGAGGCTCGACGCCTCGCTCGGCGGGCCAAGTCTTTTGTCATGATCGATAATACCCTCTACAAGAGGAGCCCATCGGGAATCCTTCAGAAGTGCATCCCGACCGACCAAGGGAAGCACCTTCTGCTTGACATCCATGGCGGGGTCTGCGGGCACCACGCTGCGCCGCAGTCCCTGGTAGGAAAAGCCTTCCGACAAGGTTTTTACTGGCCGGCCGCCGTGGCGGACGCAACGCAAATCGCCCGCACCTGTGAAGGATGCCAATTCTTCGCCAGGCAGACGCACCTGCCCGCACAAACCCTGCAGACAATCCCCATCACGTGGCCCTTCGCGGTTTGGGGGCTCGATCTGGTCGGGCCCTTCAGAAAGGCGCCCGGGGGCTTCACTCACTTGCTCGTCGCTGTGGACAAGTTCACCAAGTGGATAGAAGCCAAGCCGTTGGCGACTATTACCTCGGCGCAGGCGGCAAGCTTCTTCCGCGACATTGTCTACCGCTTCGGAGTCCCAAACTCCATCATCGACAACGGAACACAGTTCACAGGCAAGGAGTTCCTCGAGTTCTACGATGACTTCAACATCCGAGTCGACTGGGCGGCAGTTGCGCACCCTCGCGCCAACGGTCAGGCCGAGCGGGCCAATGGCATGATCCTCCAAGGACTCAAGCCGCGAATCTTCAGTCGACTGAAGAAGTTCGCGGGACGGTGGGCCGCTGAGCTGCTTCCCGTTCTTTGGAGCCTGCGAACCACGCCGACGCGATCGACCGGGTTCACGCCTTTCTTCTTGGTGTTCGGAGCGGAGGCCGTCCTCCCGACTGACCTCGAGTACGGTGCGCCAAGGGTACAAAACTACGACAGCGTGCGAGGGGCGGAAGCGCAGCAGGACGACCTCGACCAACTCGACGAAGCACGAGACGTTGCAGTCTTGCGATCGTCCAAGTATCAACAGACGCTACGCCGGTATCACAGTCGACGGATTCGCGGCCGGTCGTTCGAAGTCGGCGACTTAGTGCTACGCCAAGTCCAGTCCGCGAAGGACAGGCACAAGCTCTCTCCGCCTTGGGAGGGCCCTTTTACCGTCGTAGAAGTCCTCCGACCCGGCACTTTTCGTCTCAAAGACACTGAAGGAAATCTCGTTACGAACGCTTGGAACATAGAGAAGCTGAGAAGGTTCTATCCGTAGTCAGCCTCTCTCCTCTTTGTACCGCTCGAAAAATACTTGAGCAGAGAAAGCCGTAGCGGTCAGACGACCGACCAAGTGGTCTCTCTCTCTCTCTCTTTTGAATCTCTCCCGTTTTGTTGACCCGAAGCACTACGACCTCCGCCCCAGAAGCAGAGGTCCCGAAGCAGTACTCTACGGGTCACGTAGTCCGTGAATGCGAGGACGACCGGCTAGCAGTTGGTCGGGGCATTCCATTCCGTCGCGCAAGCTCGCACTAAGCGCCACCTCGAACCTACGCCTGACCCCTTGCGGTCCCTAAAGGCTGCGGTTATCGGCGAGCGCGAGGGCGAAATCTTAAGGAAGAAGAAAAACGGGGAGCAAACAGAGACATAAGGGAAACACAATCACTTTATTCATTTACAGGAGGAGCATCAGTCCCACTGGCGAAGCGTCGCCCACCGAGGTCCCTTCACTCGACAAGTGCACGGTACTCCTCCTGGTGCGCGCCCAGCCAGCCAAACGACGCGTGACGTCACTCAGTCAGCGCCTGGACCAGTGGCGCCCTCACCTCCCACAGGCGAGGAATGCCCGCGATAAGGACGCCAACTCGCCGCGCATCCCCGGCCACGGCTTCGGCCTCAACCTCCGCCACCACCTGCAGCCAGGCTCGCTCGTCGCCTACTTCCCCTCGGAGCTGTGTGTAGCTGTCCGCCATGGCGCGCGAAGGAAACTTGGCTAGTGAGAGTCCTGATGAAGCCCACAAAGACGCCAGCGCGTCTCCCTTTATAACCCGCGACGCAGAAGACGAAGCGCCTCGAGTTACGCTGGGAAGCGGAAGCCGAAGCATCTGACACCAGTTCCGAAATCAGCACGGTCCTCCAGGCGAGTTAATCCAGCCTTATCCCGAAAGTTCCTCTTCTTTCAATTTTTTCGCGCCTGCTCCAGGCTCAAGTGGTGCGCGGCGACTGCTCCTCTAGTCCCCACGCACCACTCGGGGGCTGCTTACGACCCCAGGGGTCGGTGACCTAGGTCGATAACCCGACCGACCGAGCTACCTTCCTCATAGTAACCTCTTCGACCCAAATGCTGCAGCCTACGCCCCCGCGGCTACGGCTTCGAAGTAGCACTTTGCGGAAGAGGGGAGCTACTCGAGCAAGAGGCCAAGGCCGGTCGGGACCTTTCGATTTGGGTCAGCAGACCGACCGAGCGAACGATCTACTTTAACCCAGGTCGACCCCCCGACCGACCGAGCTACCTTCCTCATAGTAACCTCTTCGACCCAAATGTCGCAGCCTCACGCCCGGCGCTCACGGCTCAAGTAGCACTTTGCGGAAGAGGGGAGCTACTCGAGCAAGAGGCCAAGGCCGGTCGGGACCTTTCGATTTGGGTTAGCAGACCGACCGAGCGAACGATCTACTTTAACCCAGGTCGACCCCCCGACCGACCAAACAATCTTCCTCGCGGTGATTTCCTCAACCCGAATGCTGCAGCCTACGCCTCCGTGGCTGCGGCTCCAAGGTAGCATTTCGCGGAAAAAGGGAGTTGCCCGAGCAGAAGATAGCTTGGTCGGTCAGGGCAGTCCGACCTGGGGCACTGCTAAAAAGCATACAAGTCGCTGACCTAGGTCGTAACTCGACCGAACAAGCTATCTTCCTCGCGGTGATTTCCTCGACCCAAATGCTGCGACCTACGCCTCCATGGCTACGGCTTCAAAGCGGCATTTTGCAGGAGAAAGGAGTCCTCCGAGCGAGAGAAACCAGTGTCGGTCGAAACGCTCCGACTTAGGCCAGCGTTCCAACCGACCAAACGGGAACTTCGCGGAGGAGGCAGTCTGAACTAAGCAATTCGGTGCCATTCCAAAGCACCTTTCCTCTGCGAAGCAAGCGCTCTAAGTCGCTTGTCTCATCCCGTGTTCTCTTCAAATGTAGTTGGCACAACACCTACGCTCTCGGGGCACCCCCGCGGGTCCTGTAGCTACGGTCGTAAGATTATCCATCGCACAGAAGAAGCACGAGATAGGCAGGCAAAACTTAAAGCAACCCGACAGGTCGGATTCGTTTGCGATAATTATGTTCATTACATATACTACAAAAGTAAAAAACGAAGAAAACTAATCGTCTCCTTCCGCCCGGTGGAGGATGTCCCACGGCGAGATCCGGTTGGCGATCTCCTGGGCACACGGGTCGACTTGTGCCATAAACACCTCGACTTCTTCATCGCTCCGATCGGTGGCGATGCCGCTCCCGACCGCCTCAAGGTCGACACCGTCATAATAAGACACGGTGTTAACCAGGGCCGAGGAAGCGCCAAGCACCGCCGCCTCCCGCATCGATGCCTCGACGTGCTCCGGGACACTCCCAAGTATAGCGGAGATGGCACTGGGGCCCAGAGTAAGCCCAAGCAGCCGGTCGCAGACGGCCTGGCTGGCCACCCGGAGGGTCGTTAGCTCGACCGTTGTGTCGGCCGCATCCCTCTCCGCCACCTTCTTGTCCAAAAGTGCCGAGTCTCGCGACTCGACCGCCGCGTCCCACTGCTCCACCGCCGCCCTTCGCGACTCCAGCATGTCGCTAAGGTCCTTCCGCAGCTCTGCAAAGACAAAACAGCGTCAGAAGACGCCCGCTACAACAACTACCGAGAGGTGGGACTACTCACCGGTCACGGAGGCCTCCTTGGCGCGTGCTTCCCGGTCGGACGCAAGCTCCCCCCGAGCAAGGTCTCGCTCGCCACGCAGCTGGTCGGCCTCCCTCCGGGCCGACTCGCATTCCTCTCGGAAGAGGGCGGCCTCCGCCCGAGCGGACTCCTCTGCGCGGACCGCAGAAGTCTTGGCCCTTTCGGCCTCCGCCAGGGCCGACCTGGCCCTCTCCCCCTCGTCGGTCAACGACTCCGCAAGTCGCTGAGCCTCTCACAAGGCTTCAGTGACTTCCCCCAGCCGCTGACCGGCCGCGGCGGCCTTCCCTTGCTCGGCAACGAGCGCCCTTTGGGCATCGCGCAGCTCTCCCTCCACGATACTCCCCTGGCTGTGCAAACGCCGGAGGAAGCTTGACTTGTCCACCGTACGGGATATCAGACGCTGCAAGTGAATTGCCTGCCCGGTCAGTCTCCTTTTCGTTCAAAAATCTACAAAGGACGAACCCCCGTCAGTCTTACCGATCCGGCCGGGCGGGACTCCTGAACGATGAACCTCATCGCCCTGGAGGAAGCGTCAACAGCGTGGAGAAGGTCGGTGCGGATCCTCCCCATCTCCTTCTCCACTTCCCACTCGCACCGCTCTAGAGTGTTCCAGTCCCCGCGTTCCGCCTCATCGTCCAAGACGAATGCCGGCTCTCCGGACGGGTCGCTGCCGGGCCAGGTCAGCACGGCAGTCGGCGGCCGCGCTGCCCCGACATCCCGCCCTATCGGAGCATCCACGACGGCCGGTTGCGGGTCCTCCTGCGGCGCTCAAACCGCCCGAGCAGGCGGTTCGCCGGCGGGGCGGCAGGACTTCACCAACTTCCCGGTCGGCGCATGGGGAGGCGGGCTGGCAGGACTTCTCCCCAGATGTCGCGGCCCCAGCGCGCTCCCGCCGGCGGCACCACTTCTCCGGCAGGCTCCGCCGTGGGAAGTGCACCCACGGGACCCTCGCCCCCGACGATCGTCGCCACAGACCCCGCTGGCGGGGGCGGAAGTGTGCGACTCCTCGCTCCCGAGGTGGGGCTCAGCGCCCTCCCTACGCTGGAGTGCCCCCTGCACACGACGGCCAGTCAGGAACCGCATAAAAACACAGGTAAAGGACCGGTCGGGGGACGCACAAGGCACTTACCGTGAAGAGCGAGTGAGTAGCGCCTGACGCGCCCTTTTCGCCGGGCCCCTGCGAGGGGGCGTGCGGGATCTCCGTCTCCTCAAAACGAACCCCGCGCTTGCGGCGTCGTCCTCAAAATCGCGAGCACCGACCCCGTGGTCGGAACCCACATCGGAGCCGCCCAAGTGGCCCCCGGCGCTCGGGGCCCCCTCGCTCGACGCCGACTCCTCGTCGCCGTCGCTTAGGGTCTCGTCGGAGACCTCTTCACCTCGTGCGGCCCGATCCGCACGCTCCTTCCTCTTCCGCGCCTTCGCGGCCTCCTTCTCCGCCCTCCGCGCCTGGAGGGCGGCGTCGTGCTGGTCCACGATGAGGCGCGCCGCGGCTCTTGCCTCCTTTTCTCCTGGGAGTAAGGCCCGGGAGACCATGCCACCGAGCCCCTGCGAAAGCGCACTCGGGTAAGTGGGCGGGGGAGCAAGAGAAGAAAGAGCCAGAAAGAAGGAACCACCAGACGTACCAGGTTCTGCGGGTTCTGCGCCGAAAACGGCGCGGGCGGCTCGCCCACCGCTTCGGTATCGTCCACGCCGGCGACCGCGGTCACGCGCGCGAAGACCTCCGACCCAGGGAGCTCCACCGAAGACGACCTCATGGGGTTGGACACCCCGGTGTACTCGAACATGGGGCGCAGCCGATCCCTAAAGGGTTGGACGCGCCTCTCCATGAACGTGCGGACGACCACCTCGCCTGTCAGGCCTCGCCGCTTCAGATCCTCGAGCCGCTCAAGGACCACCTCCACCTTCTTCTGGTCCTTCGAGTCGGGACCCCAAGTCCAGCGGGGACTCTGCACCGGCGGGTTGTTGCTGAAGGCCGGGGCACTGTTGCCGAGGTTCTGAACGTAGAACCACTCGCTGTGCCACCCCCGGTTCGACGTCGGCAGCTTCACATCAATGTAGTACTGCTTGCGGCCGGGACGCAGTTGGATGGCTAGGGCGCCAAGGAGACCGGCGGCGTCCGACGGCGGCCGCGCAAAGAAGAAGTGACGCCAGAGCCCCCAATGGGGTTTGATCCCTAGGAAAGCCTCGCACAGCGTGATAAAGATCGCGATGTGGAGGACCCCGTTTGGGTTCAGGTGGTGCACTTCCCCCCGGTAGAAGTATAGCAACCCGCGGACGAACGGGTGGAGGGGGAGGCCGAAGCCGCGCTAGTAAAAGGAGGCGAGCGTGACGATCTCCCCGTCGCCCAATGCGGGGGTTGCGGTCCCCGCCGACGGCACCCGCCACCCAGACTCGTCCCGCGGAGGGAGGAATCCCTTCCTCTCCAGGCCAATGAAACGACTGGCCGCCGACGAATGCGGAACCCACGACATCCCCGACGCAGGCAAGGCGAAGCGCAAGGAAGCAGGGAGCTCTTTTCCTCTTCTTGTGGTTTTTTCCCCCTTTGCAGAAGGCACAAGCAGTTGTCTCCATCCTCGCGCCGCCCTCGCCTTCCTTTATAGACAACGGGCGGGAGCGAACGCCCCTTCGCGCCAACTGACGCCTCTGCACGCGAACCGGCGCAATCGCCGACCGCTCGCCTGCCACCTCGGTCACCACCCCGGTAACATGTCGAAACCCATTTAATTCCCACCAAGCAATAATCGCTCGACAGGCAGATACCGCCTCAGACGCCGCAAGAAGATCGCGAACCGCGCCAGGCGTAACGGACCGAAGCGCTCCGAAAAAGGTACGAATGGCCCATCAGCCGCCGCCCCCGGACAAGATCGCCGGGCTCGCGCCCGAGGCCCGGCACCGTGTTGGGGTTACGAAGGCCAAGTCCGCCGATCCGAATCAAGCCGCCAAGACGTAAAACAGAGCGAGGGGCGGGCCAGGGTGAGCTCCCAGGGAGCCTCTAGTTGGGTCGGCGAACGACCCAATCACCCTGACCCGCATCCGAGACCATACCTCATGCTCTCCCGCGGAACTCATCGATGAGTGGCGGCCAGCCGCGCTCCGGGTCGGCGGACGACCCGGTAAGCTCGATACGGGATCGAGTAAGGAAAGGTTCTCATGGAACGCCCCACAGTGGGTCGGACGCCCGCGCCGGGAGCTACGTCCGCTTGAGAACGGTCCCCCTTGAGGGAGACCGCCAAGGTTCCACTCGGATTGCCTGTTTGTAGCTCGCACGAGCACGGCGTTCGAACCGACGCAGGTAAACGCGCGTTTGCTCACCCGACTACAGGTCCCACGGCCGTGGTTGACTAGGGTCCGACCGGGTAAACCCCCGACCGGCTCTCCGATCCGCTCGGGGGCTCGGGGGCTACACCCACCGGGTGCGCTCGCGCGCACCCGGGCACTTTGGGCGGGCGTGGCGCTTAGCGATTGCCCGACCAAATGTCTCCGACCCCTTGGTCGGCGGCCACCTTCGACCGGGTAAACCCCCGACCGGCTCTCCGATCCGCTCGGGGGCTACACCCACCGGGTGCGCTCACGCGCACCCGGGCTCTTTAAGCGGCGTGATCGCAAGCGATTGCCCGACCAAACGTCTCCGACCCCTTGGTCGGCGACCACCTTCGACCGGGTAAACCCCCAACCGGCTCTCCGATCCGCTCGGGGGCTACACCCACCGGGTGCGCTCGCGCGCACCGGCTCTTTAGCGGCGTGGATCGCTAGCGATTGCCCGACCAAACGTCTCCGACCACTTGGTCGGTGGCCATTTTCGACCGGGTAAACCCCCGACCGGCTCTCCGATCCGCTCGGGGCTCGAACTCTTGACGGTACCCATACTATGGGTACCCCATCAACCGGTACCACGAGCAGGTGACCGCCTCTACAAAGGCCCGGCACTGATGGCAGTACGGGCGCATAGATGGGCAGCGCCCGTGAGCCGACCTCAGGCGGTCGGCAGCCCTCGACCTCTTCCGTGCGGTCAGTCCCCTCCACCAGCGCTCAAACAAGCGGGGCCCACGCCGGTGTCAGACAACCGCCCCGTGCACATGACATCGCCCGGCGTCCGCGCCAGGTTAGGTGGCGCCTTCCCGAGACTGTCAGAAGGGTCACCGAAGAAGTCAAAGCCCCCGTCGTCGACACGCCAGAGGAAGCGCCCTCCCGAGGCCGAGCTAAAGTCAAGCACCATTAAAACTACTGCCGACGGTACACGGAACAGCTCGTCATCCTGACAGACCAGCGGAAGACCGCTCACCGCAGGACTACCAACCCGTCGTGGGGTAGAAAGAGGTCGGACGACAAGACGGAAACCTGACTCCAAGGCAGACAGCACCCCTTTCTCTTTTTTCTCCCCCGAAACTTCCATGTAAACCGGCCGGCTCCAGATATATAAGGTGAGGCAGGGCCCTACGAGGCGGCAAGTGAGATATAGAAAAACAACCCACCGAGACCAGCTCTCGCTGTATTCCTGCGGTAATTGTTCGACGCTAAGAGCAATACACCTTATCGAGCGAACTGGAGTAGGGACGTTCAGCCCGAACCAGTATAAACACCAGGCTTCTTGAGTCGACCATTCGGGAAGAGGGAGCGCGCGACCCCCTCCGACCAGAAATTCGTATTGCCGGTGCACGAAACACCGACACAAGCCCTATAAAAAAAATCCTAAATTACATTTGGGTCCACTTTTCTCCTAGAGGACCCCTTTGAAAATTTTCCAAATACATATAGATCCTTTTTTAAAAAAATTCCCCACATAACATATAGATCCTTTTTTGCGGAACCAACCAAAAAAACCAAAATTTGTTTTTTTCCTCACAGGCCCTACGAAAATTTCTAAATTACGTTTGGATCCACTTTTCCTTGAAGACACCCCTTTCAAAATTCCCCATATCACATCAAAGTAGGTTGCGGTGCTTCACTCTTTGCGAAAAGAACTCAAAAATCCCCAATATTATATCCAAGTCTTTTCTTGTGGAAAAACACCAAAAAAAAAAAAGAATCCCGTCTCCCCTCACACAGTTCCACCGAAAATTCTAAAATCCAAATTTTTTTTTTCAGAAAGACTAATTTTTTCCCCTTTCACGTAGACTCCAAAAATTCGGAGATCTGTTTTTTTGAGAATACTTCTAGTTTTTTTTAACGAAAAGACTCAAAAAAACTTTAAGCTGTTTTTGTCAAACCGTACGATTTTTACGGCTGGGCGTATGATGGCTGATACAGCGTACACCGTGTCTACGTGTCTAGTATGTCTTGCACCCAAAAAAAAAAAGATAACTAATTAACGGAGCAGCGTACTTAGACTATCTCCAGCAATTTCCCTTCATTCCATTCCCTTCCCTATTCCCTTCCCCACTTTCATTCCCTTTATTTCCTATCATCTCCAACAGCATCCCTTCGAAGGGATTTCTCTCTGGGATTGGAGAGAGAATCCCTTTCTATAGGGATTCACTGTACAAATCCCTTCTGAAGGGAATCGTGAAGGGAATCCGCTGGAGCACTTGGGATCTGTTCGCGAAGGGATTTGGAGGGGACGGGAACCCGCTGGAGATAGTCTTGCATATCCGATCGATCTCCAAATAATCTACGCCTACGTACGTACTATTTGCAGGAGTGATCAGCAGTTGTGCCTTAGCTAGCTAATTATTCCCTCCGGTCTAAACAGCTGTTCTTTTGACGTAGGTGCCGTTAATTTTTAAAGCTTTATTTGTTAATATATTTTTAAATAATTAAGTTGGATACATAAAAATTATACCTGTGGATTTGGCTCGGAAAACACTTTTATAATATTATAATTTCATTACATTTTATAAATATATTATAATAAAAATTAGTTTGTAAAACTGTGTTTTAAAAGACTATGGCTCTGTTTGGCAGAGCTCCAGATCCCAGCTCCACTTTATATCTGAAACTTGTAAGCTAAAATAAAGTGAATTAAGTTTATATTTTTAATCTAAAATGCAAACATAATGATCCACCTAAACACTCTTAATATATCCACGGCTCCAGCTCTACGGATCTAGTTTCACCAGCTCTATAAATCTAGTGAAGTTGGAGCTCCACCCAATAGAACTTAAATGATGCTCAAAGTAACAACTATATTTGTCGCACGTCACAGATTATTATCCCATCGGTCCCAGCGGATCGAATCGCCGATCCGGTCATCGATCCACTGCTGGAGCGTTTGGCTACCTAACCCATCTGATCAGTCTCTCCACTGTCCATGCACGCGCATCATGCACGAGACCCCATGCGCGGCGCAGCTAGCTAAAGCTTAGACATGATCGATCTCGAGCTATGAAGAGCGCGAGATGTTTAGGGTATAATTGGTTACCTGCACTATCTTAGTTTGTTTCGTATGAGCTATCTAGGCTAGTTTAGTCTGATTGAGTGGATGCAAATTAAATTGTTTGGTTGCTTGTTTTGTGCATCTTACAGGCCTGCATTAGAGAGAAGTCTAATTTTTGTGTTTTTTCCATCCTGTATGAGTGGGTGCAATTGCATCCACCTGGTCAGGATGAATAGAAAACTAAACATATGTCTAACAAATACAATTGCATTCACTCATGCGATTCAGACACCATACAGGCAACCAAACACACCCTTAATTTCATACTGACAAGTGGGCGACTGTACATGTCTTGCTACTGCATGCGCATCGATCATGGATAGATCATGCACGCAAGGCCCCCCCTCTTCGTCCGATATATGGCTCGAGATCCGTCTAGCCGGGAGCACATGCATGGCTGCATGCACACACTGCATCCACCACACGTGTTGTTCCCATCGGTTCATCCTTGGGTAAATTAATTAATAGCCTTGTTAATTATACAACTATAGTGTATAATGTCTAGGGTTGAAAAATACATTTGTTATGACAAACTCTCCTATGTACATACACTGCTGGAAACCGTATTTTCTTGACAGCGATTTTTGTTCTGGACGGGTTCGCGGAGCACCGACAGGAAAATGTCGGCATTGGTCAGAGAAAAGAATTCCCGAGGGTTATGCCTTTTTTTTACTTCATGGTTTTATGCTGTCGTGAAAAATCCAGAGTAAAGTGTGTGGTAGTGATATATGATTAATCTGTGCCGCTAAATCTGGCCTTAAAAAATAAGTGGGTAGACCCTTCTCCTTTTCTCTCAAATAATGAGAGAATTCTAGAATTTGTTTCTTTTTTTTAGTATTTGTAATATTTCGTTTTGTTAATGTGAAGACCCATATGACTCACGTAGAGCGGTGGTGAGATTAGTCACATATTACTTGTCTAAAGTGAGTTGTAGTAGTATATAATGCTTATTAGGTTCAAATATAATACCTCTGGGTTAACCATTTACACAAAGCGAGGACGAAAGTGTAAGCGGAGTGCTATGCATGTTTGCTTGCTTGCTTACAAAACCTCAGGGCTAGCTAGGAATTTATAACCTTAACCTACTTCTCTAAGAATCAAAATCACACTCTTTTCACTTCCTATATATTTGGTTCGGATTCTATAATCAAGGCTGATTAATTAGTTCTAACAATCTCACCCCTATTCTAGACTTGGTTGCCCAACATCTCTAACGCCTAGCAGATCACACATCACATTAAATTTGACTTGTGCAAGTGTCTTCGTGAGAATATCCACACGATGTTCCTTTGTGCACATGTGCTTGATAATAATCAGTCTCTTCTCCATACATGTTGAAGTAGTTAGTTTCAACTATGACTTACTTAACTTTTACTCAACAAAAGATGACGAACACATCTCCGCAACATTCTGGACTCGACTCAACATGAATTAGACTCAGCATCAAAGCTGCCTTAATTAAATGCACCTCCGCTATCTCCTTCCTCAGATTACGACATTCAAAAGCGAAGTGCTTGTAGTCCTCCTTTCTCGGAATATGACATTTAAAAGCGAAGTGCATGTAGTCGTGACAATTGTAGCATCACATCTTTGTCTTGTTGAACTTCCTGCTACGTCTCACGGCCTTCACCTCTTTGACCTTCCACTCAGCATGGGTGAGCAATAAATATTCCTTCTTGGTGTCACCATATCCATGTATGGGCTCCTCGTGTGTCTTTGTAACATCGCGAAAGATTCAAAAATAGCTAAAATATAAAATTAAATGAGAATAATAATTGTGATATGAATTTCCATCCTTTCTATGCTTTACTTGGATTTTTGGTCTTTTAGAAATTCATTTTCAATACTGAATTGATAATTCATAAGCCATGAAGCCAGAAATGTCAAAAAAGATAAAATATAAAATTTAGTTAGCATTATTATTTCATTCTAAATTTACATCTTTTTCCATGTTTTTCCAAAATTTTGGTTTTAAAGAAAACTATTTTTAGCATTTGGTTTTTTAGTGATAAACTTTTGAAATAAAAATCATATAAGAACAAATCTACAAAAACTATATTTAAATATAGGAAATCTTTGGAACATCTTAGCTGCACCCTAAAAGTAATATGAACACATTTACTAATGATAAGAAAAAGTAAAATAGTAACTTTGGACTAAGAATAGTGCATATGTCAGATTTAATTAAATCCATGAACCTTATCATGATCTAAAAATTTTATAATATCTTGTACAGTACAAGGGTAACCTTTTGTAAAAATATAAAAATAATTAACCATATTTAATTCCATTAAAAATTCATAAATAGAAATTCAGAAAATTTAATAAATGCCATGTCAGAATTTTTAAAATAAATATAAGTGCCCATCATCTAAACCGAGTCACTGATTTAGGGGCCCAAATGAAACTAATAACTTAATTTCTAAACTAAACCGGTATTTCAGTTATGATTTGCTGATCGATGGACCGCACATATTAGTTCTTTTTGAAAAATAAATAAAATGTTGACAAATCGACCACACCTATCAGTCTCTGAAAAATAGAGTTAAAACCTCAAAAATGAGAAATATGCTTTTCATTCTATAGGGAATACGCTTTCTTTATTAGAAGGCGTAATCTCTGAAAGTATATCTTCAACGTCACCCCTATTTTCATTTTAGAGAATTTTCAGCTAATTTAAATTCAAATGCTCATAACTTTTGCAAATAAACTCTAAATTTAGTGAAACCAATTTTTTATTTTTATAAAATCATGATCTTCTTTATTATATAAAAATAGTTAAAATTAGTCTTTATTTGAATTCATTTGATTCTTATTATTGCTTTACTGTATACTACGTGTAGATACCGACACTTTTGAAACCTTCCTCGTCGACCCCAAACCAACTCAAGAAAATCAACGAGCAAGGCAAGCACCTCTCTTTACCATGTTGATCCTATTATTTTATTTAAATTATGATGTTTTACTAATTTATGTATGCATGCGTATACTATTAGTAAAAATTGCTATATTGTGGATATTGGTACATATTCCTAATTTTTGCATGGATCTTTCTTTATAAATATGTAAATATCAACTTTTAAATCCATAAGGTAATGATTAGGCAATACATGATATCAAACTTGGGTATACTCGAATATTTCTATATTTGCTTAGCCATGCTATAGACTTGGGAGGACAAATAGTCGGTTATAAATTTTGTTCGGGAATAGATTTTTTCACATGTGGAGGAGTCACCTCAGCTAAAACTAGGTTTTGATTTGGGCGAGTTTTTTTTATATCATCTGTGAAGTACAAGGACTTGCATGTAGTGTAGGGGGAGTTCTCACCCTGGTTGATTAAGGACTAAACATAGTGTTGTATAATCCAAGACAAGCCGTGCAACCACAAGTGCTATTATGGGGTAGTCTTAACCTATTAAACTATTTTAGTTTAGCTTAGCATATGGAAGGCCAAAGTAGTACGGGCATTCTAGGTAGGATTGCTATAAGGGATGTCCTCACCGAGGTGTTAGGATCAATGCTTACCGATACAATGGTGTATGCCTTGCTCTGGGGAAATGGTTATGACAGGGATGCACTGTTATTGTTATTATGAAATATATGTATTTAATTTCTATCGCCGTAGCGAGGGTCAAATATCACCGGGTTTGTGCAAAGTTAGGTCAAAGTGATGTAACAGTTCTTGTGATGATCTCTCTGCAGCACACCAAGGAAAGTGTGATAATAGCGGCAACAAGAGTTGGTCCTATCTTATGGGTAAAGTTGTACTCCTCTGACGATTGTAAATCTTTTCAAAAAACTGTGCTCAATATCATGAGAGACTTGTTGCACTGACACTAGTTAGTTTTTGTGCTTTAATAAAAATGATTGAATTGGAAAATGAATGGTGAGTAGCCATGTTTCAGATGTCATGCCAAATGTGGCAAGGAATGGATCGTTGATAACAATCATTGACGATTGTGAGCTGCTCATATGTGACACCTCGGAGTGTCGTAACCTTATTATTGAGCATGATAAGGTTAAATACAGTATGAGATGTGGAAATAAGGTTAAGATCATAAGGATCGGGGGTTAATAACGTTTCCGGGCCGTTTAGGGCCGTTTCGGGGTTTTGGGCCTTCCCGGGGGAGTTTTGGGCCTTGGTGGGCTTTGGTGGGATGGATTAGGACTCCGTAACGGACTAGGATTGGGTTGAGGGCTGATAAAAGGGGCTTCCCCCAGCCCCCTTGCGCCCCCACCTCCCCATATTGCGCCCCCACCTCCCCTCTTGCGCCCCCTCTCCCCCTCCCCTAAGCCCTAGCCCTCCCCAAACCGTGCGCCCCCCCCTTCACCTCTCCACCTCCACACCACCTCCCCTCCACCCCTTGCTGCCCTAGGGTGGCCTCCCCACCCCTGCACCTTGTGGAGTCATCCCGTGGAGCGAGGAGCGAGGAGCGAGGAGCAAGGAGCGAGGAGCGAGGAACGTGGAGCGAGGAGCGATTCGCGAGGAGATTCGCGGAGATTGATTGGAGTTTTGCGCTTCGGGCAAAGGTATGATCTTGGGGATCCTTGGGGATGATCTAGGTACTGTTATTAGGGTGTTTATCAAGTTTTTAGATCAATTGGAGGCGCTGGTTTGAAGTAATTTGGGTTAGATCTAAACTTGTCCACGTTTCTGTTTTCGGGCAGATTGAGCAGTCGAACTAGGGTTCGAGTTTCCGTCGATTTAGAATCCGAATCAGACCGTACGGACTTCTAGGAAGTTGTAGATAATTTAATTATCTTTCCGTGGACGTAAAGCACGTTAATTTCCGATCAGCCGTTTGAAAGTTATGGCTGTTTTACCGAGCGCCTAAAAATCTGTGACGTAACTGGAACAGATTGTGGTAATCTGTAGATTAAACAATTTTAGAGTCCGAATCAGTCTTTCCCTATAACTAGAAAAAGTTGGGAAATTTCCTAAGCTTCGCGACGGTGTACTCGTTTATTCGATTTGGTGTCCCAGAACTCAAGTTATGCCTTTTGCAAGGCTGCTGTCCCGCCGGGACAGAACCTCTGTTTTTAGGTTTTGCGAGTAGTTGGCAATGTCGGGTTAGATGGGGGCGTGTGTACTGTTTTGAGGTTATGATTGTGAGTGTGTGATGCCTATGTGCAGGTGGTGTGACCCCGGAGTTCCCTCTTATTCCCGCAAATCCGATGCACGTGGTTGAGGCAAGTGTGTTGTGATGGATAGCAAGTTGTAGGTTGCATGTTGAAATTAGATGGAATTGCCTACATGATATATGTCCACTTGCCATGTTTTAATGATTGATATGATATGATGAGCATGTTTAACATATTATGATGCCATGTGTTAATATGTGAATTGAATATGATAATTGGCATGGTTGCATGCATGTCATGAGATAGGGCGAGGGCGGTGAGAAAGTCTTAACTAGTCCGGCAAGGTCGGTGAGAAAGTTATGACTAATCCGGAACGCCATTGAGTAAGTCCTATGTCGTGATTCCATCCACGTGGTGTTTGGAAGCGAGTAGGCACCCTCCATCTTCGGGATGGAAGGGAGGAAAGGGTGCACACCGACGGGTGTGTACTTCCCATACCGGTATGAGGTTCCAGAGGGTCAGGAGCAATGCATTACATCGCATACAAATTGATGATGATATTGATAAGTATTCATGAATGAGATGTTATACATGATGAAAGATGTTATTGACTTGTTGTTATGCTTGTTGTCCATTGCAGTATGCTTGCCGAGTTTTCGAACTCACCCTTGTGTTTTCTTGTTGTTTTAGGTACCATGAGAACGGCATGCGGAAAGGGGAATAGTCACACGCTCACACGTTGCTTCACTTTAATGTTTCCCAAGTCAATTCATTTAGTTTGATAATAAATTGCGTGTGATGATCTTTAAGATTAAGTCCTAGCTTGGTTAATGAGAGTTCTATTGTTTGTTTGACACTTGGAACTTTAAGAGCTTGATGTTAGTCTTTTATTGTCGTTAAGACTTTATTTATTGCTGTTTAGATGTTTCTCTTATTGCCATATAATGCTATATTGTTGCTGTTTCTTAAATTCATGATAAAACAAAGGAGGTGCTGCCGAAATCTCGGTTTTTAGTCTATGCACCTTTGCTGGAATTTGATGTTAAATATGGTATTTAGTTGTTGTTTAGCTTATGTTTGGTAGCATTCGGGCATATTGAATGCCGGGGTGTTACAGTTGGTATCAATGCATTACATCGCATACAAGTTGATGATGATATTGATAAGTATTCATGAATGAGATGTTATACATGATGAAAGATGTTATTGACTTGTTGTTATGCTTGTTGTCCATTGCAGTATGCTTGCTGAGTTTTCGAACTCACCCTTGTGTTTTCTTGTTGTTTTAGGTACCATGAGAACGGCATGCGGGAAAGGGGAATAGTCACACGCTCACACGTTGCTTCACTTTAATGTTTCCCCAAGTCAATTCATTTAGTTTGATAATAAATTGCGTGTGATGATCTTTAAGATTAAGTCCTAGCTTGGTTAATGAGAGTTCTATTGTTTGTTTGACACTTGGAACTTTAAGAGCTTGATGTTAGTCTTTTATTGTCGTTAAGACTTTATTTATTGCTGTTTAGATGTTTCTCTTATTGCCATATAATGCTATATCGTTGCTGTTCCTTAATTTCTTGTTAAAGCAAAGGAGGTGCTGCCGAAATCTCGGTTTTTAGCCTATGCACCTTTGCTGGAATTTTATGTTAAATGTGGTATTTAGTTGTTGTTTAGCTTGTGTTTGGTAACATTCAGGCATAGTGAATGCCGGGGTGTTACAGTTGGTATCAAGAGCAATGCATTACATCGCATACAAATTGATGATGATATTGATAAGTATTCATGAATGAGATGTTATACATGATGAAAGATGTTATTGACTTGTTGTTATGCTTGTTGTCCATTGCAGTATGCTTGCTGAGTTTTCGAACTCACCCTTGTGTTTTCTTGTTGTTTTAGGTACCATGAGAACGGCATGCGGGAAAGGGGAATAGTCACACGCTCACACGTTGCTTCACTTTAATGTTTCCCCAAGTCAATTCATTTAGTTTGATAATAAATTGCGTGTGATGATCTTTAAGATTAAGTCCTAGCTTGGTTAATGAGAGTTCTATTGTTTGTTTGACACTTGGAACTTTAAGAGCTTGATGTTAGTCTTTTATTGTCGTTAAGACTTTATTTATTGCTGTTTAGATGTTTCTCTTATTGCCATATAATGCTATATCGTTGCTGTTTCTTAAATTCATGATAAAACAAAGGAGGTGCTGCCGAAATCTCGGTTTTTAGTCTATGCACCTTTGCTGGAATTTGATGTTAAATGTGGTATTTAGATGTTGTTTAGCTTATGTTTGGTAACATATCGAGGCATAGTAAATGCCGGGTGTTACTGATTGGTATCGAGCGGTCGTAGGTCCTTGGAATGTGAATTTTTAGTGTCATGCTATAGGGTACAACTAAAATGTGATGTGGAATAACTTAGAAACATGGCTTAGGTTCTAACTAAAACCTTGTTATAGGATAGCAACGTTAAAACTTGTAAAAGTGGTATAACTAATCTAAATTCTGACACACTTGGTTGCACAGTAGGATGGGTTTTGGTTCATCAATGCATCGCGCTTGATTATGTGATAAGGAATATGCTTATGATGATGTTTGATCTATGATCTTGATTGTGTGCTTTGGTGTTTGGGTGGTTGTCTGACTAGCAGCCATGCCGAGGGGTAGAGGTCGTGGACGCCGTGGCCGTGGAGGCCAGGGGCGAGGCTCCCAGGGAGTTGAGGAGTCTGTTGCTGAGGGTAGCGTTTCGCTTAATGCTCGTGGGCCAGCCGGGAGGAGCTTCCAGCTGTGCAGTCGGGCGGGGTGCCCGCCGCCAATGAAGATTTAGTCCAGCTCTGCAGAGGGAGATTCAGAGCTGCGCCAGCAGCCATGGGCAGCCCCTCGTTGCAGCCTCCCTCGCAGCTGGCCCCTGTTGCCCTCGCTGCACCGGAGCCGAGGATGAGTCTCCGGAGTGGATGTCCCTCCGTCTTGACACTTTCGACGGAGCGAGCACGCCCGATCGATCCGCAGATTGGCTGCGGTACATGGAGAGGCGCTTTGAGGTCCTAGAGTTGACCTCGGTTCGCAGGACTCGCTTTGTGGCTTTTCACCGAAGGGCCAAGGCGATATCTGGTGGGAGGGGTTCTCGCCGCTAGAACCCCGATCTGGTTCAGCCACCGAGGACTTTGTGGCTCGCTCCGAGCCAAGTTCCACCTGCAGTCTTTCCTTGAGAGGATGGAGCTTACTCGACCACTCTTTCCCAGGGAAAGAGGTCGGTGGCAGTATGAGAAGGAGTTCAACAGCGTGGTGCGCTTCAGACTACCGTGGCGTGGACGATCGGGAGAAAGCTAGGAGGTTCCGTAGGGGCCTCAACCAGGAGTTCAGAGTTGTCATGGGGGCGACTGCCCTCGTGACTTCTCGCTCGTGGGTGGAGCAAGCGAAGGGCATGGAGCTCGAGTTGGAGCTCTCCGGGACAAGCGTAACCCGGGAGGTTCAGGGGTTCCTGCGGCCCCAGGCGGGGGCCGTAAGAGGACCTTTGGTGGAGGAGGTGGGTCCTCTCGGCCCCACCTTCAAGAAGTTCAAGGGAGGACAGGGGCTCCTCCTCGGGGGCTAAGATGGGGTCGCCTGGCTGCCTTCTTCGCGAGCGGCTGTTAGTCTGTGCCCGGGCAGGGCATGACGTGCTTCAAGTGCGGTGGCGAGCACCGTGCTTCAGAGTGTGGTTGGACTGGGAATTGCAACCACTGTGGCAAGCCCGGCCATATGGGGCGAGTCTGCCGGATGTACCCCGGTAGCATCATCAAGTGGGAGACGGTGCCTTCTCCTCCCACTCCGGTAGCGTCTTCTAGAGGATCGGTGCACATGATGGTCGCCTCGCTTCTCACCACCCTTTGCGTGGGCGCCACCGGGCGCATCTTGGTGCCCGCAGCTGCCTGCTCCTCCTCGCTTGACTCCTCCGCCCCAGCCTTGTTGGGGCATCACCGAGTCGGGCTCCTTCGTCCCGACGCCACCAGGAGTGTACGCCCGCCGACCGCCGAGTCGATCGGGCATCCAGAGGTGGTTTCGTACTCTGCTCGTGGATTCCGTTGATGCCTTTGTTCTATTTGATTCCGGAGCATCCTATTCTTTTGTGTCGGAGTTTGCTAGTAGAGCTAAGTTGGGAGTTCTTGGATTTACGAGTCCGTGTTAGTCGATTCTCCTGGGGTTTGATTGCTAGTTCTTTGGTTTGCCCTGGTTGCACCATTGCCATTGATGATGAGGTTTTCTTTGCCAATCTCATGGTGATCCAGTTGGCTCCTTTTGATGTCATTTTGGGCATGGATGGCTGCATCGATGCCGTGCTAAGATCTGTTGTTTCGGAAGACGCTTCCTTGCGAGGCCCTGGCCTGGAAGAGTTGACCTTTCAGGGTGGTATACCCTCCAGCCAGTCTTTGCTTTGACTAGTTTGTTTTCTCGGCGTTTGAGGTCATGGGTTTCCTCATGACTTTGTCTCGAGAAGCCATCTTCCTCGATTCCCATTGAGGAGATTTACGTAGTGAAGGAGTTCGTTGATGTGTTCCCCGACGAGTTGCCTGGTCTACCTCCCGTGAGGAATGTGGAGTTTCAGATTGACCTTGTTCACGGCACTCGACCTATTTCTATCTCTCCATACCGCTTGGCTCGACCTTTTCAAGACGAGTTGAAGAAGCAGCTTGGAGGATCTCATGGCCAAAGGCTTCATTCGGCGTAGCGTATCGCCATGGGGAGCACCCGCCCTCTTCGTCTCGAAGAAGGATGGAAGTTGGCGTATGTGCATTGATTATCGTGCTCTTAACCAAGTGACGAGTCAAAAACAAGTATCCTTTGCCTCGCATCGAGGATCTGCTTTGACCAACCGAAGGGAGCAAAGGTGTTCTCCAAAATTGATCTTGATCGGGGTATAATCGATCCGTGTGAGGGAGCAGGACATTGAGAAGATCGCTTTCTCCACTAGGTATGGGCATTATGAATTTAAAGTTATGTCTTTTGGACTAACTAATGCTCCGCTGTCTTTATGGAGGCGATGAACAGATGCTACACAAGTACCTTGATGAGTTTGTGGTAGTGTTCATCGATGACATTCTGATTTACTCTAAATCGAAGAGGAGCATGAGTGACACTTGAGGCTTGTCTTTGAGTACCACGAGGAGAATCAATTCTTTGCTAAGCTGAAAAGTGCGAGTTGGATTTGAAGTGGGTTTTCTTGGCCACATCATCAATCCAGAGGGCATATCGGTAGATCCTAGCAAAGTCTCAAGATTTTGGATTGGAAGAGGCCTTCCAATGTCAAAGAGGTGCGTAGCTTCCTTGGGTTGGCTGGCTACTATCGGCGTTTTGTGCAGGATTTCTCTATCATTGCCAAGCCACTTTCACACCGACTCACAAAGGGATGAAGTTCCAAAGGATCGCAGAGTGTGAGCACAACGCACTTTGAAGGAGAAGTTAGTGATCGCCTCTGTTCTTACCCTTCCCGAACCGGGAAGCGTTTCACCGCTTATTCCGATGCTTCCGCTGGGACTTGGGTGTGTGCTCATGCAAGAGGGCAAGGTGATTGCTTATGCTTCGAGGCGCTTGAAAAGCATGAGCGTAATTATCCCACGCATGATCTTGAGCTAGCCGCCGTGGTGTTTGCATTGAAGATATGGAGGCATTACTCAGACGGTGAGTCTTGTGATATTTTCATCGATCACAAGAGCCTCAAGTACATCTTTACTCGTAAAGATTTGAACTTGAGGCAGAGGAGGTGGCTAGAGTTGATAAAGGATTATGACCTCACGATCCAGTATCATCCGGGGAAGGCAAATGTGGTGGCCGATGCTCTTAGTCGCAAGACAATGCCCCCTGTTGTTGATTGTCTTGTTGCTGATTTTGAGCGTTTGGAAGTCTCCTCACGCTTATGCGGGGACCGTGCAAGCTGAAACTCAATTGATTCTTGAGTCACGATTCCCGAGCGTGCAGCGGGAGGCACAAAGAAGATGATCGTTTGCTCCAGCAGTGAGGAAACGCCTTGAGGATGGCAAGTTGGGAGACTTTACCGTTGATGATGCGGGAGTTTTGAGGTTTCAGGTCGTGCAGGCGTGCCCTAAATCTCAAGTGAAAGAAGACATTCGAGAGAAGCTCATCGCACCAGACACGGTCCATCCCGAGAGACCAAGATGTACAGGACTTGAAGAAGAATTTCTCGTGGAAAAGGATGAGAGTGGATATTGCCAAGTTTGTGGCGTCTTGTGGGATTTGCGGAAGATCAAAGCTGAGCATAAGCGTCCGCGGCTCATTGCGACCATTGGAGGTTCTGTGTGGCCATGGGATGACATCTCCATGGATTTCGTGGTTGGTCTACCTCGTTCTCCACGAGGAAGGATGCTGTTTGGGTTGTGGTGGACCGTCTCGGCAAGTCGGCGCATTTCATTCCCATCCGCACGACCAATTCAAATGAGCGAGTTGGCTCCCATCTATGTGCGGGAGATTGTGAGATTGCATGGTGTACCCAAGACCATTATCTCTCGATCGGGATGCGAAGTTCGTCTCCAAGTTCGGGAGAGTTTGCAGAGTGCTTTGGGTACGCAGCTTTGCCTTAGTACCGCTTTTCACCCTCAGACAGATGGGCGTCCGAGCGTACCATCCAAACTTTGGAGGACATGCTCGTGGCCTGTGTGATGGCTTGGAAGGGTAGCTGGGAAGACCATTTGCCCCTTGCAGAGTTTGCTTACAATAACAGCTATCATTCCAAAGATCCGGCCGCTCCTTATGAGGTCTTGTATGGTCGGAAGTGCAGATCGCCACTTTGTTGGGATGCCGTGGGCGAGAGAGCTATTCTTGGACCGGATTGGGTTCAGCAGATCGTTGATCGCGTGTCGGAGGTTCGGCAGAACCTTCTCGCAAAGACAGAGCGCATGAAAAGCTATCTTGATGTGAGACGGCGAGATTTGGAGTTTGAGGTGGGCGATAGCGTACTCTTGCGAGTATCTCCCACCAAGGGTGTGGTGCGTTTGGCACGAAAGGAAAGCTCACCCAAGGTATGTTGGGCCTTTTCCTATCCTCGCCCGAGTTGGCAGGTTGGCCTATCGCCTAGAGCTACCGGAATCCATGCAAGGTGTGCATGATGTGTTCCATGTCTCGATGTTGAAGAAATACTTGCACGATCCGGAGTTGGTGGTTCCATTGGAACCATTAGTGCTTCAGCAGGACCTCACCTTCGAGTCCCGTCCTGTGGAAATTCTAGGGACTTCAGAGCGAGTGATGAAGAACAGGACGCTTAAGTTTGTCAAGGTCTTGTGGTCACATCAGACCGAGAGAGAAGCGACTTGGGAGCTGGAATCTCGCATGCGCGAGAAGTATCCCGAGCTTTTCACCTCAGGTATGTGATGTGAAAATCTGGCTGTCTTTGGTTTTGCTGGGTTTCGTGATTTGTGCGTTTAGATTCGAGGTCGAATCCTGTTGAAGGGGGGAAGAATGTGACACCTCGGAGTGTCGTAACCTTATTATTGAGCATGATAAGGTTAAATACAGTATGAGATGTGGAAATAAGGTTAAGATCATAAGGATCGGGGGTTAATAACGTTTCCGGGCCGTTTTCGGGGTTTTGGGCCTTCCCGGGGGAGTTTTGGGCCTTGGTGGGCTTTGGTGGGATGGATTAGGACTCCGTGAACGGACTAGGATTGGGTTGAGGGCTGATAAAGGGGCTTCCCCAGCCCCTTGCGCCCCACCTCCCCATATTGCGCCCCACCTCCCTCTTGCGCCTCTCTCCTCCTCCCTAAGCCCTAGCCCTCCCCAAACCGTGCGCCCCTTCACCTCTCCACCTCCACACCACCTCCCCTCCACCCCTTGCTGCCCTAGGGTGGCCTCCCACCCCTGCACCTTGTGGAGTCATCCCGTGGAGCGAGGAGCGAGGAGCAAGGAGCGAGGAGCGAGGAACGTGGAGCGAGGAGCGATTCGCGAGGAGATTCGCGGAGATTGATTGGAGTTTTGGCGCTTGGGCAAAGGTATGATCTTGGGGATCCTTGGGGATGATCTAGGTACTGTTATTAGGGTGTTTATCAAGTTTTTAGATCAATTGGAGGCGCTGGTTTGAAGTAATTTGGGTTAGATCTAAACTTGTCCACGTTTCTGTTTTCGGGCAGATTGAGCAGTCGAACTAGGGTTCGAGTTTCCGTCGATTTAGAATCCGAATCAGACCGTACGGACTTCTAGGAAGTTGTAGATAATTTAATTATCTTTCCGTGGACGTAAAGCACGTTAATTTCCGATCAGCCGTTTGAAAGTTATGGCTGTTTTACCGAGCGCCTAAAAATCTGTGACGTAACTGGAACAGATTATGGTAATCTGTAGATTAAACAATTTTAGAGTCCGAATCAGTCTTTCCCTATAACTAGAAAAAGTTGGGAAATTTCCTAAGCTTCGCGACGGTGTACTCGTTTATTCGATTTGGTGTCCCAGAACTCAAGTTATGCCTTTTGCAAGGCTGCTGTCCCGCCGGGACAGAACCTCTGTTTTTAGGTTTTGCGAGTAGTTGGCAATGTCGGGTTAGATGGGGGCGTGTGTACTGTTTTGAGGTTATGATTGTGAGTGTGTGATGCCTATGTGCAGGTGGTGTGACCCCGGGAGTTCCCTCTTCTTCCCGCCAATCCGTTGCACGTGGTTGAGGCAAGTGTGTTGTGATGGATAGCAAGTTGTAGGTTGCATGTTGAAATTAGATGGAATTGCCTACATGATATATGTCCACTTGCCATGTTTTAATGATTGATATGATATGATGAGCATGTTTAACATATTATGATGCCATGTGTTAATATGTGAATTGAATATGATAATTGGCATGGTTGCATGCATGTCATGAGATAGGGCGAGGGCGGTGAGAAAGTCTTAACTAGTCCGGCAAGGTCGGTGAGAAAGTTATGACTAATCCGGAACGCCATTGAGTAAGTCCTATGTCGTGATTCCATCCACGTGGTGTTTGGAAGCGAGTAGGCACCCTCCATCTTCGGGATGGAAGGGAGGAAAGGGTGCACACCGACGGGTGTGTACTTCCCATACCGGTATGAGGTTCCAGAGGGTCAGGAGCAATGCATTACATCGCATACAAATTGATGATGATATTGATAAGTATTCATGAATGAGATGTTATACATGATGAAAGATGTTATTGACTTGTTGTTATGCTTGTTGTCCATTGCAGTATGCTTGCTGAGTTTTCGAACTCACCCTTGTGTTTTCTTGTTGTTTTAGGTACCATGAGAACGGCATGCGGGAAAGGGGAATAGTCACACGCTCACACGTTGCTTCACTTTAATGTTTCCCCAAGTCAATTCATTTAGTTTGATAATAAATTGCGTGTGATGATCTTTAAGATTAAGTCCTAGCTTGGTTAATGAGAGTTCTATTGTTTGTTTGACACTTGGAACTTTAAGAGCTTGATGTTAGTCTTTTATTGTCGTTAAGACTTTATTTATTGCTGTTTAGATGTTTCTCTTATTGCCATATAATGCTATATCGTTGCTGTTTCTTAAATTCATGATAAAACAAAGGAGGTGTCACAAATCTCGGTTTTTAGTCTATGCACCTTTGCTGGAATTTGATGTTAAATGTGGTATTTAGATGTTGTTTAGCTTATGTTTGGTAACATTCAGGCATAGTAAATGCCGGGGTGTTACATCATATTTATACTATGTACTTGTTATTTACATACTTGCCATCTTCTCTTTACAAATTTCGTATGCAATCTACTACTTGTTATTAATGACTAAATCTTGTTTTATGCAAAAAAAAAAACATTGTAGGATAGCTATTTTCTTTGTTATAGCCAAATATTTATTTATAATTGTGATACACTACGAGTCCTACTGAGTAAAAATATACTTACCCTTGCTTGTTGATATGCAATGGGCGAAGAAACCATGGTCCCTGAAGATTCATAATTTGCCGCTACGGGGATATACAATGATGAGTTTTTCTAGGCTTAATTCTTGTTAGTTGCCCGTGGATATTTTGGGATGAGGCATATCGATGGACTTTGACTTTTACCGTACTACTTTTCATTGCATTTTATTTGTCCATTGGCTCTTTTGTTATAAGAATAATTATTCTCTTGTATAAATATGACCTATGTCATATGGTATGGATATGTTAACAACGTTGTGAATGTACGTACTAGTCACTAATCATAGGACTAGTACGATATACACATTAAACCCTCTGATAGTCCACGCCAGACGAAAGGTCTCGATAATAATATATTTATAAAATCTAATAAAATTATAAAATTATAAAACTACTTTTTTTTAGATAAATATAAACATATGATTTTTAAACATATAATTTAAATATTTAAAAATATTAATAATTAATGTTTCGATAATTTGATTGCACGTACATCGAAAACGACGAGGACCAGATGGGTATATATTTAGATCCGCATGCAAATTAAGTTGTCAACAGTGTGGGTTGTTTTTGCAAGTTTTCTGTCTAGGTGATGACCCGTGTGATCCTACTGCAGCCAAATGTACCAATAATGAATTGGGTCGTTGTATCACGCATTAAATATTCTAACATATCTTTGAAATATGTGTTAATTTATGACTCTCAAGTCTTACCTTTCTAGCTAACACGCTGAGCGCATAAATACATTTGATACTTTTGCGTTTCTTGTCTTTGATGTGGTACCTACGTAGCATCTTGATATGACGTTTTATATGTATATATACTAATGTGCTTAACATATATAATGTACGTATGCGCATGCAAGTTGTGAAAGTTAATTAATCATATATTAGTTAACAGCTGCAGGCATGTCAGTATGCTACGATCGATAGCTAGAGATGATGTTTCAACGTGATAAAGATTTATGATCATGTCTACATTATATATGAATGCTTCCAATAGCATGGTTGCATATGCAAGTGGATGCATGTGTCGACATTTCACCACCCCAACTGATCAACTTATCGAGCCAACTAAGACCTTGTTTGGCAACTTGGAACCAGACCGTTTCTACTAGAATCTGAGAGAAACTCAGCCAAACGAGCTAAAGCTCGGAACGATTCTCCTCGGAACGTTTCTTCTTTTTCCACACCGGGGCTGAATTGCTCTCAACCCTGTTCCACCCTGATTCACAGAATCCAGACAGCTAGCCAAACTGTTTCTAGACAGTGATTCTGATCCTACTTGAAACGTTTCTACCAAGAATCTGGAACCGTACCAAACAGGGCCTAAAATGTTAACATATTTAAATTATTTCCTCTTAATTATATATAACTGTTATAAAAAAGTCTCAATGGTGACTTAGAAAAACTGCAAATTGTAAAGTATGACACTTTTATAAACGGCGGGAGTGACATTGGAAAGTAATTATCAGAACTTTCAATTGTTACGTTGTCATGTTATAGAAGGAAAGAAGATATTAGAAAGTAATTCAGACTTTTCGTTGTTGGCTTGCAATGTTGTAAGGTGAGTAGAGATCATGATGCAATTAATAATCGGATCAAATTGATATGTTTCCTTCTTTTCATTATTCCATAGGTAGGCCTATATATGTACAATAGATACTAGCCTTAAGATTGAGATAAATAACACGAGAAAACTGTCTCAAAAGTTTGAGATAAACTTGTTCCCCCACTGCAAACTCTCTTAAGAGTTCTTGATTTATCAACACATTATTTCATCCGCAATTGAGCCTTAGCTAAATGCTGTTTCAGAAAGTCTGAATATTGTTGCCGTTCTGACAAGCATACTGGCTTCAGAGGGGTTGTCATGCTGTAGGTCAGGCATAAGTCCATAATGCAGTTCTGTTCCATATAATGCATTGAAAGGATAGCATCCGGAAGATGTTTGGTAGCTGGTGTTGTACCAATTTCAGCTAATGCTAACCAATTGTACCACTGAGTAGGATTCTTATGAAATGCACAACGCAAATACATTTCCACACATTGATTTACACTTTCGCTTTGTCCATCGGTCTGAGGATGGTATGCAATGCTCATCTGCAAAGTGGTGCCCATCAATTTAAACAGATCTTTCCAAGAGTTGCTTGTGAAAATCTTGTCCCTGTCAGACACAACAGGAGTTAACTTATGCTGCAGAAATAGCTTAGCCACATATGGTGCTGTAAAAGGATGTTTCAAGGGCAAGAAATGAGCATATATATTTAGCGAACATGTTACTACTACAGAGATGACATTATAACCATGAGATTTTGGATGTCCCTCGAATAAAACCCGTAGTAATATCTTGCCAGGCACCTTCAGGCAAGCGATGTACAATGTTCATGTTTAGCTTGCTAGCATATTGCACATTGTCAAACCACATTTTTTACATCTTGTTTCATACCAAGCTAATAGAAAAGCTTTTTAATTCTTTGATAAGTAGCTTTTGCCTGAATTTCATTCCCCTAGTGTGGCTTGAAATGCCTGGATCAGCCTTGTTTGTAAGGCTGGGTTAGCCTCCGCCCATATCCTGCCATTATATCTGATAAGCCCATCTTTCAAAGTATCATTTACTGTTGGATCCTGTGACTGCTAATTCAGTCAGTAATGCCTCAGCTTGAGTGTAACTCATGAATTCAACACCTCTTGAATCCACATAGGCTGAGCCACAGACACAGCCTGCAATACTGACACACATGTCCTACTTTAGAAAGAGCATTTGTTGCCTTATTATCCAATCCCTTTTTGTACTGAAATGTATACTACAACCCAATAAGTTTGGTCATAGATTTCTTTTGCAGATCAAAGGAAAGAATTTAATCTTCCAGATGACCAACTTTTGGGTATGACTAGTTTGAGGGTAATCTCCCATCCTCCCTCCAACACAAAAATCTAAAATTAGAACATTTTAACTTTGAAAATGTTAAATAGGAAGCTTCAACTGGAAAAAAAAAAAATTAAAGTCAAAAATTTCAAATTGAAAAAATTTTAAACAAAAAATTTCAAATCAGAAAGTTTCAACTCGGAAAAGTTTTAACTAAAAAAATTAAATTAGAAAGTCTCAACTCAGAAAGGTTCAGCACGAAAAATTTTAAAACGAAAATTATCAAATTAGAAATTTTCAACTCGAAAAATTACAACTCTAAAAGTTTTAAATCGAAAAGTTTCAACTAAAAAAACTTTTGGTTTGAAAAGTTTCAAGAAAAAATCTTTTGATTCAAAAATTTTCAATAAAAAATTCAACTTGAAATTTTTTATTAAAAAAATTCAAATCGAAAAGTTTCATCTCAAAAAAATTATATATCAGAAAGTTTCACACACGAAAATTTTAAAATAGAAAAGTTTCAAGTCCAAAAACTTTTGGATAAAAAAGTTTCTATTCAACAAACTTTCGGTTCAAAAAGTTTCTAGATAACAAATTTCAATTCAAAAAGTTTTGCGTAAAAAACTTACGAAAGTGGTTAAAAATACTTGTTTTCAAAACTTGAGGGAAAATTTGAAATACAAAAACTATTTTGAGTTTGAGCGGAAGGAAATAGAGAAGGAAAGTGTGATGAAGGAGGTGCTGCCACTTATCACAAGGAGAGTGCCTTTGAGGGGAAAGGAAAGCGGAGGAAGGAAGAAGGTGATACTACTTTCACAAGGAGAGAGCATTTGAGTGGAAGGTGATGCCACTTATCACAAGTGGAGAGCGTCCTCATCAAAGATTTGACAAGGATCCCCTCAAATTAGCAATTCCTTAAACTTGTTTTATAGTCGGTACGAATTACAAAGGTTTCCCTCTGTAAATATGCTCTGCTCTCCACTTCTCAATTGCTATCATGACATCAATATGGACATTTTGTGGTTAGCACTGCTTATCAGGGTTCAATTTATCGTCGAAAATCGATCAAATATGGTGATAATCGACCTCATTGAGCTGGTACGATATTATCTACTGATCGGTAAATTGGTTAAATTCAAAAATTCAAAAAAATTTATACGACGCAAATATCACGATTATCAAGGCATATCGAGCGAAAATCGCTCAAAAAATTGAGCCACGGGGTAGTTCGCTTGGTTGGCTGATTTTCGAGGCAAATATCGCGATTATCGAGCCAAATATCGCGATTGAGGAAATATCATGATTATCAGTTTCTTTTTAATTTTTTTGTTAAAAAAGTTTGAATTCAGAACTCTTCAGTTTTGGCAATTTTCGATGAAAATCATTATCGGACTAGGGGTGATTTTTGAAATGATTTCGGTAATGCAAACCCTGCTGCTTATTACTTCACTAAAATAAGTTATGGGATGAACACTACGTTCAGTTCTTTGATTTAACGAACACTACGTTCAGTTCTTAATCCGACCCGGACGAGAAATCTCCCTATATCTACGTGCAAGTCCATGCATTTCCGGCAATTGCCAATACTTGCTCACGTCAAAACCATAGTTTTATTTTTCATTTTTACCAAAATATACATGACCACAATTATTCCAGTATGTCCAAGATTTGCGTCCATCATGTCCAATATTTAAATTCATTACGAATAGTATAACCACCTATTCGTATTCCCAATCTAAAGCATGGCTAAACAAATACAGTTATAAATGAATATACCCATTTCATATTTTCATGTGTCCATCTATAATCTAGGGTTATCAAGGTTCACATGCCAACATTAACAAAGGAAATCCCATCCATTCAGGTATATCTACCGTTTCCCACAATATAGGAATTTTTATGAAATATAGCGCGTGCATGAAAAATTTGATAAAATGTTTTTGAAAGCTAGGATCAATATGATCAAGAGGGTGCTTGCCTTGTTGTTCGTTGAAGTCGACAAAGTCGGTGGTTGTCATTGATGGTATCAGTGATGTCGATGTCAATACATCGTTTAACAAGAACATAGCAAATAACAACTTCTAATAAGAACAAAAAGAAGTCAGATATAAAATCAAATAAAATTTTCTACACGAAACAAGTGTGGTTTTGACTTAGGTTTTCATGATTTTATTTTGTTGTTTCATTCTTATTTATTAATAACAGACTTAGATTTTGTTACAACATGGTTACTTTTTCATGAATTATTTATTTTTATCTTTCGAATTCAAGAAGCTAAAATTATTTGGATTGTATATAAAAGGACATAAAGTACCACGTGTTGTATCATGTAAAAACCCAATGTTTCACCCTAAGTATTTTTGTACGACTAGGTTTTCACTGTCTTAATGACACAAAGAAATTGATTGCATAAGATTTAGAGCTCATTTGACCAGGTTATGAATATTTGAATTTCTATCATATTGAAAATAACTTATGATAGAAAAGCATTGAAGCTAAGTTGAAACCCAGTGGTCAAAACCTAAATATTTTTGCATATTTGAAAACTAAATGATTTAACATAAATTTAAAATTTTGTTTCACTAAATTTGGACTTCGAATGCAAAAGATACATGTGTTTTCTTCTTTAGGTTTTAGGGGTTTTTCTGTCGGGACCCGAATATGCAAATCCGGACCCTCTGTGTATTCAGCACTAGTCCAGGATCACGCTAGTGCACACAGTCTCAACATTAGTAAATATCACAATCATACACATCGATAATAATAAAGTACTTTAATTAAGATAACCAAACTGGTTGCTCGACCTTATGGTCAAGTTACAAAAGTACGCCTCGCAGGGCTAAGACTTATTCAAATAAAATCTGCAGCGGAATATAAGATAACTTCGTGGCGCCATCCAGTATACCACAGGCAACTGACTGGGCTCGCTCCCTAGTTAGACGGTTCCTCTTGGAGCTCCTCCTCCAAAGCTGGTGTAGATTCTCCTTCAACTGGTGTTGTATTGCGGCAAGGGTGAGTACTTGGTACTCAGCAAGTCATGCACAGAAATGCAAACTAATATACTACATGCATGGCTTAGTACAAAGGAGTAGCTCATGGTATAATTGCGGTGAAACAACATTTGACAAGTAACATAAGTAGATTCGAAAGCAGTAGAAACAAGTTTAAGATCAATAACTTTTCCAGCAATTAAATAACATCTTTTCCAATCCTAATCCACATTTCCACCAACAACATGATTAACCAAACCAACCCTCTCAAGTCCAAGTCATTTTCAAGAAAGTCTAACCCTTGACTGTAATTCCCGAGCGATGTCCAATACCGCGGACACAGCTATTCGAATAGATTTTACACTCTGCAGAGGTTATGCACTTTACCCACAAGATACAGCCAAACACCACAAAGGCGAGTGTCCGTAACAGAGTCTTTCGGAAACTTCTAACAGCACAAGTGGGCCTCCCCGATTGTTGCACACTAACCCTTCCCTTAGCGAAGGCGAAGTTTAGGCCAATCAACCGTTAGATGGGTACCTGGCCGCAGCCCCGGTACGCTCCCCCGTACAACTACAAAAAGGGTGTAGTTGACATCCTGAGGTCCCACAGGTACGTTATTAGCAACTTAATCAACTAGGTCTGTCCCATTACAGATATGTGGTTGCACGTTTGACTCAGTTCAAAGGCTTGCAAGGTTAAGTCCTTAGGGTGACCAGGGCAAGACTACTCGAAGAACCAAATCGACGTTCCCGGTGCCACAACTGGCCCACCCGATCATTCTTGCCACATGCCTGTCGGGACCCCGAATTTGCAAATCCGGACCCTCTGTGTATTCAGCACTAGTCCAGGAACACGCTAGTGCACACAGTCTTAACATCGGTAAATATCACAATCATACCACTCGATACTAATAAAGTACTTTATTTAAATAGTCAAACTGGTTACTCGACCTTATGGTCAAGTTACAAATATATGCCTCGCAAGGCGAAACTTATTCAGAGAAAAATAATAGCAGCGGAAAATCAAATAACTTCGTGGCGCCATCCAGTATACCACAGGCAACTGACTGGGCTCGCTTCCCTAAGTAGACGGTTCCTCTTGGAGCTCCTCCTCCAAAGCTGGTGTAGTCTCCTCTTCAACTGGTGTTGTAGGGTGGCAAGGGTGAGTACTTGGTACTCAGCAAGTCATGCACAGAATGCAGCTAATATACTACATGCATGGCTTAGTACAAAGGAATAGCTCAAGGTATATTTGCAGTAAACAGCATTTGACAAGTAACATAAGTAGATTCGAAAGCAGTAGAAACAAGTATAGCATAGGTAACTTTTCAAGGAGTTTAATAAACATCTTTCCCATCCTAATCCACATTTCCATCAACATCATTATTAATCCAACCCAACCTTTCAAATCCAAGTTATTTTTGAGAAAATCTAACCCTTGACTGTAATTCCCGAGCGATGTCCAATACCGCGGACACGGCTATTCGAATAGATTCTACACTCTGCAGAGGTTATGCACTTTACCCACAAGATACAGTCAAACACCACAAAGGCGAGTTCCCGTAACAAAGTCTTTCGGAAACTTCTAACAATACAAGTGGTCCTCCCCGGTTATTGCACACTAACCCTTCCCTTAGCTAAGGCGAAGTTTAGGCCAATCAATCGTTAGATGGGTACTGGCCTCGGCCAGACGCTCCCCGCACAACTTACACAAAGGGTGTAGTTGACCTCACGAGGTCCCACAGTGCGTTATTAGCAACTTAGTCAACTAGGTCCGTCCCATTACAGACATGTGGTTGCACGTTAGACCCGATTCAAAGGCTTGCAAGGTGAAGTCCTTAGGGTGACCAGGGCAAGACTACAGAAGAACCAAATCAACATCCCGATTGCCACAACTGGCCCACCCGATCATTCTTGCCACATGCCCCTGGCCGAAAACTATTTATCAAACCCCGCTTGATTACCATGCACCACGTGCCATCAACATCACATGATACCTTTCCAAAACAGGTTCAATATATCATTAAGTCAATATTAACATTTGATTGTCCAAAATCATGTCATGAGCACGTAGTGTGTCTAAGCAGATTTACTACAACGGTCTAAAACCCATGTCGGCAAGTTAATAATGTCCAACTAGTAAACCACAACTAGGGTGACAAGGGTCATGGCACATACTTAAGTAATCAAGGTGTCATACTGACAAATTGGTATTTATCTAACCCCATATTTAAATAAAGTATTTTCTAATTGAACTAGCATGCAATAGTTTAAATCAAAATAGATTTAGAAATAGGATCAACATGGACAAAGCACAACTTGCCTTCAAAAAGTACTTGTTCGTGTTCTTTAGTTGGATACTGAGTTAAAACTTCTCCTTCGAATACTTCCGCCACTTCAACGTCTAGTCGTAAAGAGTGCACATAGCAATACAGAAATACACTAGAGGCTAAAAGTGTCCTAACACCCAAATAAAATCCATAAACATAGAGAACATACTTTTATGATTTTTTAGAAACTGGAATCGTCAAATTTGGAGTTAAAGCATAAAAGTTATGATTATTTAAAGTTTAAATAATCAATTAAATAATTTTACAGAGGAAAACTTTAGTCCAAAAATTAAATAAAATTCATATTTAGGTAGGTCTCAATTTTATACAAATTTAGAAATTTGAATCACTCAAATCGGAGTTGAAACGCATAAAAGTTATAAGCGTTTGAAGTTTTGAAATTCAAATCAATTATTAAACCGAATTATTAAATCATTTTCTTTTAGGAAAACATTTATTGCGTCGGCTGGACACGTGGCAGCCTTTGGATTGGGCGGTGGCGTCGGCCGATCCATGGACTCGGTCCACGCTCGGTTTGGGTCTACCGTGGACCCAGTCCACGGCTCCACGTGTCACTGACATGTGGGTCCCCCTCGGGTAGCGCCATGCTGGCGTCGGCGAGGCTCAGCCATGGCAGCGGTGGGACTCAGCTGGCGTCATTCTTGGCGTCGGCGCTCGAGACGGCCCGGCCGTGACATCTTGAGCCCGCCATGGCGTCGGCGTGACGTCATGGTGCGATTTGGCTGGGCGTGACATGCGGGCCCGCGTGTCAGAGACACGTGCTTACGCACGCGTGGCGGCGCTGACCGCGGCGGTCAGTCTCCCGCACACGTGGCTAGATCTCGACCGTTGATTTGAAAATCAACGGTCCAGATTGGATCTGGATTCACGCGTTTGGGGTGAACTCGGTTGATCTCGACCGTTGGATCTAGATCCAACGGCCGAGATTGGATCTGAGATTCTTGGGCGGGATCTCACCGTCGGGTGACGTGGCGCGATCTTGGACCGTCGCGATGGAGATCCAACGGCTCGCTGGCCTTCGCGGATGACGATGGCGACACGGCGAGCAGGCCACCGGAGATGAAAACGACGACGAGCCCGACGGCGCCGGTCGCTCGGCGAGTGAGAGGTACCGCAGTGCGCCTTGGCTTGGCGGTCTCAGGCCCAGGCTCAACCGCGGCGGAAGACGCGAACGGCGGAATGAAGCAAAGAATGGCGGGGAGAGAGAGAACTCCGGCGAGCAATTGCGAGGTGACGCGGCGGATAAGGCTCGGAATTGGGGAAGACGATGCGCCGGGTCGCGATCCTCGGGCAACGATCCACGCCTTAAATACCGGCGAACGCCGAGATTCGCTCGGTTTCGCGGCGAGCGAAGATGGGCGGCGGAGTCCGTTCCGAACTCGGTGAGGTGACGTGGACGCACGATGGCCACCCACGTGGCGTGATCAGTGGCCGAAATTGGCTCGGGTGCGGCCGTGACTGGCGCGGATTGATCCTGACCGTTGGATCTCGATCCAACGGTTCGGATCTGATCTGAGTTGGAGTCGGTTCGGTTGAGTCAGCTGGCTCGGGTCGGGTTCGGGTCGGACTCGAACTCGAGTCTGACTCGGGCTCGGTCGGATGAACAGTACAAACCCACTCGCATTTTCCAGCGATTTAATAATTAAAATAATTCCCAGTAATTCATTTAATTCATTAAAAATAGCAAAAGACTCAGAAAAATTCCAGAAAAATTCTGGAAAATACTTTAGGGTATTTGGGATCAAATAAAATATTTCCCATAAAATTTTATTTGCAAAGTTTAATTCTTTAATTATTTCAAAATGGAATAAATTCAAATAAATTCCAAATAACTCCAAATAAATTCCAGAAAATTCCAAAAATTCACCAAAGTGCCAAATCACACATGAATTTATGAAAAGCAAAATTTTGGGGTGTTACAATGCCCCGGTCAAAACTATTTATCAAACCCCAGTTGATTACCATGCACCACGTGCCATCAACAATCAAAACACATGATACTTCTTTCAAAACAGGTGTAGTATCTCATTAAGTCAAAATTAGCATTTGATTGTCCAAAGCATTTCACGTGGCAAGGCTAAGCATACTACATCGGTCTAACTACCCATGTTGGCAATTTAGTAATGTCCAACTAGTAATCCACAACTAGGGTGACAAGGGTCATGGCACATACTTAATTAACCAAGGTGTCATACAACAATTTGGCATTTATCTAATTTCCCATAATTAAGTAAAGCATTTTCTAATCAAGCTAGCATGCAATAATTTAAACCAAATTAATTTGAAATTGGGATCAACATGGTCAAAGCACAACTTGCCTTCAAAGAGTACTTGTTCTAGGTCCTGAGCTGGCTCCTGGGTCAACACTTTACCTTCGAAGCCTTCGGGCATGTGAGACCCCGGATCAGTTATCCAGAATCTCCTGTGTATTTCCGTACTAGTCCCAGATCAGTAGCTAGTTGTCGGGACCCCGAATTTGCAAATCCGGACCCTCCGTGTATTCAGCACTAGTCCAGGAACGCGCTAGTGCACACAGTCTTAACATTGGTAAATATCACAATCATACCACTCGATACCAATAAAGTACTTTATTTAAATAACCAAAGTGGTTACTCGACCTTATGGCCAAGTTACAAATATATGCCTCGCAAGGCGAAACTTATTCAGAGAAAAATAATAGCAGCGGAAAAACAACGAAGGCAACATCGTGGCGCCATCCAGTATACCACAGGCAACTGACTGGGCTCGCTTCCCTAAGTAGACGGATCCTCTTGGAGCTCCTCCTCCAAAGCTTGTGCAGACTCCTCTTCAACTGGTGTTGTATTGTGGCAAGGGTGAGTACTTGGTACTCAGCAAGTCATGCACAGAATGCAAGCTAATATACTATATGCATGGCTTGGTACAAAGGAATAGCACAAGGTATATTTGCGATGCTTGACATTTGACAAGTAATATAAGTAGATTCGAAAGCAGTAGAAATAAGTAAAGCGTAAATAACTTTTCAAGAAGTTTAATAAACATTTTTCCCCATCCTAAACCACATTTCCATCATCTTCATTATTAAACCAAACCAACCTTTCAAATCCAAGTTATTTTCAGAAAGTCTAACCCTTGACTGTAATCCCGAGCATTGTCCAAAGACCGTGGACTCGGCTATTTAAATAGATTCTACACTCTGCAGAGGTTATGCACTTTACCCACAAGATACAGTCAAACACCACAAAGGCTAGTTCCCGTAACAAAGCCTTTCGGAAGCCTCATACAACACATGTGGTCCTCACCGGTTCGTGCTCTACACCATCCCTTCCCTTAGCCAAGGCGAAGTATGGGACCAACACACCGTTAGATGGGTATCGGCCCACGACCACGATACGCTCCCCGCACAATCACACAAACGGTGTAATTGACACCCTGAGGCTCCACAAGTGAGTCCTTAGCGACTTAGTCAACTAGGGCCGTCCCATTCCGACCATGTGGTTGCAAGTATGACCCAGTTCAAAGGCTTGCAAGGTTAAGTCCTTAGAGTGACCAGGCAAGACTACCCGAAGAACCAAATCAACATCCCCAATGCCACAATCGGCCCACTGATTACTCTTGCCACATGCCCCGGTCGAAAACTGTTTATCAAACCCCAGTTGATTACCATGCACCACGTGCCATCAACATCACATGATACTTTTCCAAAACAGGTTCGATATATCATTAAGTCAATATTAACATTTGATTGTCCAAAATCATGTCATGAGCACGAAAGGTGTCTAAGCGATACTACAACGTTCTAAACCCATGTTGGCAATTTAATAATGTCCAACTAGTAATCCACAACTAGGGTGACAAGGGTCATGGCACATACTTAAATAATCAAGGTGTCATACAGCAAATTGATGTTTATCTAACCCCCATGTTTAAACAAAGTATCTTTCTAATTGAACTAGCATGCAATAGTTTAAATCAAAATAAGTTTCGAAATAGGATCAACATGGTCAAAGCACAACTTGCCTTCAAAGAGTACTTGTTCTTGGTCTTGAGTTGGATCCTGAGTCAACACTTCTCCTTCGAATCCTTCCGGCACTTCAACGTCTACTCGTAAAGCGCGCAAATAGCAATACACAAATAAACAATAGGCAAAAACATCCCAAAACTCCAAATAAAATCCATAAACAGAGAGAACATAATTTTCTGGATTTTTAGAAACTGGAATCGTTCAAATCGGAGTTAAAATGCAAAAGTTATGATTTATTAAAGTTTAAATAATCAATTAAATAATATTACAGAGAAAAACTTTAGTCCAAAAATTAAATAAAATTTATATTTAGGTAGATCTCATTTTTATACAAATTTAGAAATTTGAATCACTCAAATCGGAGTTGAAACGCAAAAGTTATAAGCGTTTGAAGTTTGAATCTAAATTTGAATCAATATTTCGAATTAATAAATCATTTTCTTTTTCGGAAATTAATTATTGCGTCAGCATGGACACGTGTCAGCTCCTGATTGGCTGGCTGACGTCAGCCGGCTCATGGGCTCAGCCCACGGCGCGGTTTGGTCCACGGTGGACCCGGTCCACAGCTCGGGTGAGGCTGACAGGTGGGACCCACTGTCGGTCGCGGGGTCTCACGCAAAGCGGGCCGACGTGTGGGCCCTCGACATGCGAGGGCCAGCGTGTCGTGACACGCTCACACGCAGCGTCTGGCGCTGACCGCGTCGGTCCATCTTCCCGACACGTGGCGCAATCCCGCCGTTGGTTTGAAATTCAGCGGCGCGGATTAGATCTAGTGTTGACGCGCGTTTGGGTTAACGCATTGATTTCGGACCGCTGGATCTAGATCCGATGGTGGAGATTGGATCTAGGATTTGGAACGGGATCTCACCGTGAGATGACGTGGCGTGTCTGGGCCCTTGGATGAAGATCCGACTACCGGTGAGGAAGCTTGAAGTCCGGCGATGGCCCAGGCGGTGCCGGGCTTGACGAGCCGGGAGACGATGACCACGGCAGCGGCGTTGCGGGACCCTTCCGGCGAAGTGAGAGGTAGCTCGGGTGCGCCTCGACGCGAGGAGTCCTGCTCGACACAACGGGCGCGGAGGACGACGGAGATGGCCGCAATCGGCAAGGAACCGCTGGCGGAGGGAAGAGACAACTCCGGCGAGCGATTGCGGCTCAACGACGGCGGCTCGGCGGCGTTGTCTGATTCTGAGTGCGCTTAGGTCAAAGCGATCCTCGGGTGTGAGCGGTCATTAAATAACCTCGGCGTCCGGCGGAAAACGGAGACCTAGGTCTTCACGGCGCGGCGCGGCGGCGAGTCCGGCTCGGACTGGCGGGACGACGACGGAGAACCGTCCACGTGGCGCGATCGACGGTCACGATCGCGCGGGCGCGATCGGACCCGATCCGGTTTCGGCTCGAACCGGTACGGTCAATTCTGGACCGTTGGATCTTGATCCGACGGTCGGGATCGATTGGGGTTAGGAGTGGGTTCGGTCGAGTCAACTGGCTCGGGTCGGACTCGAACTCGAGTCTGACTCGGGCTCGGTCGGATGAACAGTAACCGACTCGGTTTGATTTTCCAGCGATTTAATATTTAAAATAATTCCCAGTAATTCATTTAATTCATTAAAAATAGCAAATGACTCAGAAAAATTCCAGAAAAATTCTGGAAAATATTTTGGAACATTTTGGACTCAAATAAAATATTTCCAACAAAATTTTATTTGCAAAATTAAATTCTTTAATTATTTCAAAATGGGATAAATTCAAATAAATTCCAAATAAATCCAAATAAATTCCAGAAAATTCCAAAAATTCACCAAAGTGCCAAATCACACATGAATTCAAGAAAAGCAAAATTTTGGGGTGTTACAAACCTCCCCCCCTTAATAGAATCTCGTCCCCGAGATTCAGGGCTTACTAAAGGAATAGGTTTGGAAACTCTTTCTTCAAATCCTCTTCGCGCTCCCAAGTCGCTTCGCTTTCTTCATGGTTGCTCCACTGAACTCTACAGAAACGGGTTGACTTGTTTCTAGTTTCTCGATCCATTGTGTCTAGAATCCTCACGGGATGCTCCTTATAAGTCAAATCCTCTTGCAACTCAATTGACTCTAGCGGTGTCTGTTCCTCAGGATCTCGAAGACACTTCTTCAACTGGGACACATGGAATACGTCATGCACTCCTGCCAACGACTGCGGCAACTCCAGCTGATAAGCAACTTCGCCTCTGCGGCTCAAAACCTTAAATGGTCCAACATAACGGGGTGCGAGTTTCCCTTTGGCATGGAACCTCTTAACTCCCCTGAGAGGCGTAACTCTGAGGTATACAAAGTCTTCTGGTTCAAAACTCAAGTCTCGGCGACGATTGTCAGCATAACTCTTTTGTCGTGATTGGGCTATCTTCAACCTTTCCCTAATCATGGCGATCTGTTCTTCAGCCTCTTGAAGAATATCAGGCCCAAAGACACGGCCACGGTCTCATTCCAATTCAATGGCGTCCGACAGTGGTCGACCATACAAAGGCCTCAAAAGGTGACATCTGTAGAACTAGCCTGATAACTATTGTTGTAACTGAACTCGGCATACGGTAAACTCTTATCCCAAGAAGTAGCATAAGCTAATGCACAAGCTCTCAACATATCCTCCAGAATCTGGTTGACTCTTTCGGTCTGTCCGTCCGTCTGTGGATGATAAGCTGTACTGAAGTTCAAACGGGTTCCCATGGCTTCATGCAACTTATTCCGTAACCCTGAGGTAAATTGGGTACCTCTGTCCGATACAATCCTCTTTGGCACTCCGTGCAAACAGACAATCCTGATCATGTATAATTCAGCTAATTTATCTCCCGAGTAAGTGGTCTTCACGGGGATAAAATGGCCTACTTTAGTCAAGCGATCCACTATAACCCATATGGAGTCATAACCTCCTTGAGTCTTTGGCAAACCGGTAATGAAATCCATTCCGATTTCCTCCCACTTCCACTCGAGGTATTTTCAGCGGTTGTAGCAATCCTGCTGGTCTCGATGCATTGCCTTGACTCTCGGCATACGCCGCACAATGCAACATGCTCGGCAACTTCACGTTTCATACTCGGCCACCGAATCTCTCCTTGAGATCCCGATACATCTTGGCGCTTCAGGATGAATTGAGTACTTGGAGTCATGGGCTTCTTCCGTAATCAGTTGCTTTAACTCCTTTTGTTAGGCACACAAATGCGATACTTCATCCACATCGTGCCTTGCTCATCCACCTTGAAGTCCTCTGCCTTGCCTTCCTCCTTGATGGACTTAATCCTGCGGATCTTGTCATCATCCTTCCGTCCTTCTCGGATCTGATCCTCTAGGGTAGGCTTTACTTCTAATGCGGCCAAGAATCCCCTAGGTACTACCTCAATCTTCATTTTCGAAAATCCTCACATAACTCATCCCGACTTGTGGCTAGCAACGTACTCACGGTATGGCTTTTCCGACTCGAGCATCGGCTACTACGTTGGCCTTCAGGGATGGTAATGGATTCCAACATTATAGTCTTTGATCAACTCTAACCATCTCCTTTGCCTCATATTCAGGTCCGACTGGGTGAATATGTACTTAAGGCTCTTATGATCCGTATACACTTCACATCTGTTTCCAATCGATAGTGACGCCATATCTTCAAGGCATGCACTACGGCAGCCTAACTCTAGGTCATGTGTCGTAATTCTCCTCATGCGGCCTCAATCGCCTTGATGCATAAGCAACAACCTTTCCGCTCTGCATCAACACACATCCAAGTCCTTGGCGCGATGCGTCACAATAAATATCGAAGCCTTGAGCAACATCCCAGTAGAACTAACACCGGTCTTGATGTCAATCGCTTCTTCACTCCTGAAATCCTTTCTCACATTCTCAAGCGCCCATGCAAACTTCTTCTCCTTCTTCAGCAATTGCGTAAGAGGTTTCGCAATTGTCGAGAAGCCTTCAATGAAACGGCGGTAGTATCCTGCCATTCCAAGGAAACTCGAATGGGTCACGATCTTGGTTGCTCCCAATGTAACACAGCTTCTACTTTGCTTGGATCTACGGCGACTCCTTCATGCGGTCATTACATGTCCAAGAAACTCCACCTTGTCCTTCCAAAAATCACACTTGCTGAACTTGGCGAAAAGTTCTTTGTTCCTCACTTTTCCAAAACTCGCCTTAAGTGTTCGGCATGTTCATCCTCTGTCTTGGAGTAGATTAGGATATCGTCTATGAACACGACGACAAACTTGTCCAAATATTCCATGAACACCTTATTCATCATATTCATGAAATAAATTTGGCGCATTCGTTAAATTTCCCAAAGGACATAATCGTAAACTCGTAATGTCCATATCTTGACGAGAATGCGATCTTGAATATCTTACGATCGGATCTTCAATCGATGGTATCCGATCTCGAGATCAATCTTGGAGAAAACTCCGGCTCCTCTCAACCGATCAAACAAATCATCAATCCTGGGTAGCGGATACTTATTCTTCACGGTGACTTCATTGAGTGCACGGTAGTCAATGCACATCCTGAAACTCCGTCCTTCTTCTTGACAAACAAAACCGGTGCTCCCCACGGCGACGAACTCGGTCCGATAAATCCTTTCTCCATTAACTCTTCTAGCTGTTTCTTCATTTCTACCAACTCCTCGGTGGACATCCGATAGGGTCTCTTTGCTATCGGTCTTGTGCAGTACAAGCTCTATCACAAACTCTATGTCCCTGTCAAGCGGCATACCAGGTAGATATTCGGGAAAAACATCGGGTACTCATTCACTCTTGAGACATCCTCTATGCTGATTGCCTTGGTACTGTTAACCATCAACTGTCCATCTCTAATCGTAGTGGCTTGAAATTCCACTTTCTTCCCACACGGGCTCTCAATCGAGATAGTCCTTCGTCCACAATCCAATACGGCCTTGTGCTTGGATAACCAATCCATTCCCAATATAACGTCTAGGTGCAGGTTTCCAAAATTATAAGGTTTGCCAGGAACTCTATTCCACCTATCAAGATTCTCACCGGAACATCCTACTTTCGTTCGGAGTTCGGAACCAGGGGTTTGAACTAAAAGCATGCATCTAAGTCTTGCAATCCTCAAATCATTTCTAGTAGCAAAGCCTTGCGAAACAAACGAATCTGAAGCTCCAGAGTCAAACAAAGCTGTGCATCGAGTTAACAAGTAACTTACCCAAAGACGACGTCCGTAGCATTCTGCAGTGCATCTGCGGTGACATGGTTGACTCGGCCTCTCACCACGGTGCAGGGTGTGGCTCTGGTCTTTGGCGTCCTAGCTGGGGTGGTTCCTAGGTTGAAGCGAATCGGGGTCACTCTGCTGTCTTCTTTGGACAAGCTGTTGGCAAAGTGTCCTGGCTCGTTGCTGATTGTAGTAGCGTCTCACTTGTTCCTTGCCGACTGCTCGAGTAGTGTTTCTAGCGAAGTGGGGTCCAGTAGTTCGATTGGCAGGTCTTGGTCTTGGGGATGGTGTCCTTGTTGCATTGTGGTTGGAATCAAGAATTGATTTGGTGCAACTCTCGTGAGCTGCTATGCGTTCCTGGCGTGATCCTTCTTTGTTGCATCCTGCGCTTCTGTTCTCATCCAGTTCCTTGCGCTTGTCCTCAAGAATAAGCGCCTTATTCACCAACTCTTGGAAATCTGGAAAGGTGTGGGTGATCAATCCTACTTGCAATCTGAGTTAAGTCCCTTCATAAGCGAGTCTGCGGATTTATCCGTCGCTACATCCTCAGTGCGTAACGTGCTAGGCTGTGTGAACTTGTTCAGGTAGTCGGCCACCGGGCTGATTACCTTGCTTGGTGCTCTGAACTCCTCCTTCTTAAGGTCCATGATTCCTTCAGGCACGTGATCTTTGTCGAATGCACCGTGAACTCTTCCCAAGTGATATCTTGAGGGTTCTCTTGCGTGGCACGAAGTTCTCCCACCATTCGGCCATTGTTCCTTCCAGCTGATGGGAAGCGAGAGTACCTTCTCATTCCCTATGCATTGAGCTATGTGTAGCTTCCTCTCGATTGATCTTAACCAATCATCGGCCTCCAATGGATTGGCATTCCCGAGAGAAAGTGGGTGGGTGAGTTCTCATGAACTCGATAGTCTCGTGATTCAAGCGTGGTCCCCGATTAACTTGATTAGCGATGGCCTGAGCAAAGGACGTGTTGCATTTGTTGCATCATAGCATGCATCAATCGAGTCTGAGCAGCAAGAAATGCTCGAAATTCTGCATATCCAAGTGGCGGTGCTGGTGCTCCATCATTGGGGTTTTCATTGGCGAGAACTACTCCCATTGCTTCCAAAGTTTCCACGGGTGTTCACCATCTGTCGATTTGCTCTAGGTTTAGAGATGAGAGGGAAACAAGAATAGACAAGTAATATGGAACTTATGCGGGGCGAAAGGGGTAACTCTAAGGTCCAACTTTATTATTTAATAACTTGGTATGGCTGCTTACAATGCCTAAGGGCCTTGCAACACATACTGCACACTCAGCAAACAAAGCAAATCCAAATCGAACTAACTCTGGAGTCTAACGCCTAAAGGGTGACTCTTTATTCTATGACGCGACTCGGCGAAGAAGTCTCACTATAGAACCTATGCTCACTCATCGAGAAAACCTCCACGGCCTGGGTACGGGTGCTGTGGCATAGGCGCGAAACGATTGCCATGTCCAGCAACTGTGTCCTCTGTGGTAGTCGAAGAAGCAGTGTCCTCATCGAGATCTGACTCCTCTGGATCCGGCTCGTGTAGCTCGAGTACTAGCTCTGGGTCTGGTCCGTACAAGGTCATCTCCAACTCGTCAATCCTTCGCAGAAGGTGTGCCACATACTCTTGAGCTTCCCGCCATCTGTCACAAGAGTACTTTACGTAAGAACTCGGAATTTTTAAATTGTGACAAGGTAAGGGAAAATTTCAGCAAGAGACAAGAAAAGAGAGAAGGGGATAAGTCGAGATGTCATTTCTTGTCTTCACAAATTTTTAGCTTTAGAAAATAGGTTTTATCCTCACTACGACCATTCTAGCTTAGGGTTGAGCCTACAGTCAAGTATGGCTCTGATACCACCTCTGTCGGGACCCCGAATTTGCAAATCCGGACCCTCCGTGTATTCAGCACTAGTCCAGGAACGCGCTAGTGCACACAGTCTTAACATTGGTAAATATCACAATCATACCACTCGATACCAATAAAGTACTTTATTTAAATAACCAAAGTGGTTACTCGACCTTATGGCCAAGTTACAAATATATGCCTCGCAAGGCGAAACTTGTTCAGAGAAAAATAATAGCAATGAAAAACAACGAAGGCAACATCGTGGCGCCATCCAAAGATACCACGTGCAACCGACCGGGCTCGCTTCCCTAAGTAGACGGATCCTCTTGGAGCTCCTCCTCCAAAGCTTGTGCGAACTCCTCTTCAAGCGGTGTTGTATTGTGGCAAGGGTGAGTACTTGGTACTCGGCAAGTCATGCGAATGCAAGCTAATATACTATATGCATGGCTTGGTACAAAGGAATAGCACAAGGTATATTTGCGAAGAAACAACATTTGACAAGTAATATAAGTAGATTCAAAGCAGAGAAATAAGTAAAGCGTAAATAACTTTTCAAGAAGTTTAATAAACATTTTTCCCCATCCTAAACCACATTTCCATCATCTTCATTATTAAACCAAACCAACCTTTCAAATCCAAGTTATTTTCGTAAAGTCTAACCCTTGATTGTAATCCCGAGCATTGTCCAAGACGTGGACTCGGCTATTTAAATAGATTCTACACTCTGCAGAGGTTATGCACTTTACCCACAAGATACAGTCAAACACCACAAAGGCGAAGTTCTCAGTAATAAAGCCTTTCTAAGCCTCAAACAACACAGGTGGTCCTCTCAGGTTCGTGCTCTACACCATCCCTTCCCTTAGCCAAGGCGAAGTATGGGACCAACACACCGTTAGATGGGTATCTGGCCACAGCCACGATACGCTCCCCCGTACAATCACACAAACGGTGTAATTGACACCCTGAGGCTCCACAAGTGAGTCCTTAGCGACTTAGTCAACTAGGGCCGTCCCATTCCAGCCATGTGGTTGCAAGTATGACCCAGTTCAAAGGCTTGCAAGGTTAAGTCCTTAGAGTGACCAGGGCAAGACTACCCGAAGAACCAAATCAACATCCCCAATGCCACAACCGCCCACCTGATTACTCTTGCCACATGCCCTGGCCGAAGCTGTTTATCAAACCCCGCTTGATTACCATGCACCACGTGCCATCAACATCACATGATACTTTTCCAAAACAGGTTCGATATATCATTAAGTCAATATTAACATTTGATTGTCCAAAATCATGTCATGAGCACGTAGCAGGTCTAAGCAGTATACTACAACGTTCTAAACCCATGTTGGCAATTTAATAATGTCCAACTAGTAATCCACAACTAGGGTGACAAGGGTCATGGCACATACTTAAATAATCAAGGTGTCATACAAAGAAATTGATGTTTATCTAACCCCATGTTTAAACAAAGTATCTTTCTAATTGAACTAGCATGCAATAGTTTAAATCAAAATAAGTTTCGAAATAGGATCAACATGGTCAAAGCACAACTTGCCTTCAAAGAGTACTTGTTCTTGGTCTTGAGTTGGATCTGAGTCAACACTTCTCCTTCGAATCCTTCGGCACTTCAACGTCTACTCGTAAAAGCGCGCAAATAGCAATACACAAATAAACAATAGGCAAAAACATCCCAAAACTCAAAATAAAATCCATAAACAGAGAGAACATAATTTTACGGATTTTTAGAAACTGGAATCGTTCAAATCGGAGTTAAAATGCAAAAGTTATGATTTATTAAAGTTTAAATAATCAATTAAATAATATTACAGAGAAAAACTTTAGTCCAAAAATTAAATAAAATTTATATTTAGGTAGATCTCATTTTTATACAAATTTAGAAATTTGAATCACTCAAATCGGAGTTGAAACGCATAAAAGTTATAAGCGTTTGAAGTTTGAATCTAAATTTGAATCAATATTTCGAATTAATAAATCATTTTCTTTTTCGGAAATTAATTATTGCGTCAGCATGGACACGTGTCAGCTCCTGATTGGCTGGTGACGTCGGTAGGCTCATGGGCTCACCAGCGGCGGTTTGGTCCACGGTGGACCCGGTCCACGGCTTCGGGTGAGGCCGACGGTGGGACCCACTGTCGGTCGCGGGGTCTCACGCATAGCGGTGGCGTGTGGGCCCTCGACATGCGGGGCCAGCGTGTCGAGGACACGCTCACACAGCGTCTGGCGCTGACCGCGTCGGTCCATCTTCCCGACACGTGGCGCAATCCCGGCCGTTGGTTTGAAATTCAACGGCGCGGATTAGATCTAGTGTTGACGCGTTTGGGTTAACGCATTGATTTCGGACCGTTGGATCTAGATCCGATGGTGGAGATTGGATCTAGGATTTGGAACGGGATCTCACCGTGAGATGACGTGGCGTGTCTGGGCCCTTGGATGAAGATCCGACTACCGAGGAAGCTTGAAGTCCTGGCGATGGCCTACGGCGGCGCCGCTTGACGGAGCCGAGACGATGACCACGGCAACGGCGTTGCGGGACCCTTCCGGCGAAGTGAGAGGTAGCTCGGTGCGCCGACGCGAGGAGTCGATTCTGACACAACGGGCGGCGGAGGACGACGGAGATGGCCGCAATCGGCAAGGAACCGCGGCGGAGGGAAGAGACAACTCCGGCGAGCGATTGCGGCTCAACGGCGGCGGCTCAGGCGACGTTGTCTAGGGTTACGGGTGCGCTAGGTCAAGGCGATCCTCGGGGTGTGAGCCGGTCATTAAATAACCTCGGCGTCCGTGCGAAAAACGGAGACCTAGTTCTTCACGGCGGGCGCGGGCGGCGAGTCCGGCTCGGACTCGGCGGGGGCAACGACGGAGAACCGGCCCACGTGGCGCGATCGACGGTCACGATCGCGGGCGCGATCGGACCCGATCCGGTTTCGGCTCGAACCGGTACGGTCAATTCTGGACCGTTGGATCTTGATCCGACGGTCGGGATCGATTGGGGTTAGGAGTGGGTTCGGTCGAGTCAACTGGCTCGGGTCGGACTCGAACTCGAGTCTGACTCGGGCTCGGTCGGATGAACAGTAACCGACTCGGTTTGATTTTCCAGCGATTTAATATTTAAAATAATTCCCAGTAATTCATTTAATTCATTAAAAATAGCAAATGACTCAGAAAAATTCCAGAAAAATTCTGGAAAATATTTTGGAACATTTTGGACTCAAATAAAATATTTCCAACAAAATTTTATTTGCAAAATTAAATTCTTTAATTATTTCAAAATGGGATAAATTCAAATAAATTCCAAATAAATCCAAATAAATTCCAGAAAATTCCAAAAATTCACCAAAGTGCCAAATCACACATGAATTCAAGAAAAGCAAAATTTTGGGGTGTTACAAACCTCCCCCCCTTAATAGAATCTCATCCGAGATTCAGGCTTACTAAAGGAATAGGTTTGGAAACTCTTTCTTCAAATCCTCTTGCTCCCAAGTCGTCGCTTTCTTCATGGTTGCTCCACTTGAACTCTACGTAAACGGGTTGACTTGTTTCTAGTTTCTCGATCCATTGTGTCTAGAATCCTCACGGGATGCTCCTTATAAGTCAAATCCTCTTGCAACTCAATTGACTCTAGCGGTGTCTGTTCCTCAGGATCTCGAAGACACTTCTTGATCTGGGACACAGGGAATACGTCAGGCACTCCTGCCAACGACTGCGGCACCTCCAGCGGATAAGCACCTTCGGCTCTGCGGCTCAAAACCTGAAGTGGTCCAACATAACGGGTGCGAGTTTCCCTTTGGCATGGAACCTCTTAACTCCCACGAGGCGTAACTCGAGGTATACAAAGTCTTCGGTTCAAAACTCAAGTCTCGCGACGATTGTCAAGATAACTCTTTTGTCGTGATTGGGCTATCTTCAACCTTTCCCTAATCATGGCGTCTGTTCTTCACCTCTTGAAGAATATCAGGCCCAAAGACACGGCGCCACGGTCTCATTCCAATTCAATGGCGTCAAGCGGTCGACCATACAAAGGCTTCAAAAGGTGACATCGTAAACTAGCACGATAACTATTGTTGTAATCGAACTCGGCATACGGTAAACTCTTATCCCAAGAAGTAGCATAAGCTAATGCACAAGCTCTCAACATATCCTCCAGAATCTGGTTGACTCTTTCGGCCTGTCCGTCTGCCTGCATGGATGATAAGGCATCTTGAAGTTCAAACGGGTTCCCATGGCTTCATGCAACTTATTCCGTAACCTTGAGGTAAATTGGGTACCTCTGTCTGATACAATCCTCTTTGGCACTCCGTGCAAGCAGACAATCTGATCATGTATAATTCAGCTAATTTATCTCCCGAGTAAGTGGTCTTCACGGGATAAAATGGCCTACTTTAGTCAAGCGATCCACTATAACCCATATGGAGTCATAACCTCCTTGAGTCTTTGGCAAACCGGTAATGAAATCCATTCCGATTTCCTCCCACTTCCACTCAGGTATTTTCAGCGGTTGTAGCAATCCTGCCGGTCTCTGATGCATTGCCTTGACTCTCGGCATACGTCGCACAATGCAACATGCTCGGCAACTTCACGTTTCATACTCGGCCACGAGAATCTCTCCTTGAGATCCTCGATACATCTTGGCGCTTCGAGGATGAATTGAGTACTTGAGTCATGGGCTTCTTCGAGAATCGCTTGCTTTAACTCCTTTTTGTTAGGCACACAAATGCGATCCTTCATCCACATCGTGCCTTGCTCATCCAACTTGAAGTCCTCTGCCTTGCCTTCCTCCTTGATGGACTTAATCCTGCGGATCTTGTCATCATCCTTCTGTCCTTCTCGGATCTGATCCTCTAGGGTAGGCTTTACTTCTAATGCGGCCAAGAATCCCCTAGGTACTACCTCAATCTTCATTTTCCGAAAATCCTCACATAACTCATCCTGACTTGTGGCTAGCAACGTACTCACGGTATGGCTTTTCCGACTCAGAGCATCGGCTACTACGTTGGCCTTCCCGGGATGGTAATGGATTCCAACATTATAGTCTTTGATCAACTCTAACCATCTCCTTTGCCTCATATTCAGTCCGATCGGGTGAATATGTACTTAAGGCTCTTATGATCCGTGATACACTTCACATCTGTTTCCAATCGATAGTGACGCCATATCTTCAAGGCATGCACTACGGCAGCCTAACTCTAGGTCATGTGTCGGGTAATTCTCCTCATGCGGCCTCAATCGCCTTGATGCATAAGCAACAACCTTTCCGCTCTGCATCAACACACATCCAAGTCCTTGGCGCGATGCGTCACAATAAATATCGAAGCCTTGAGCAACATCAGGTAGAACTAACACCGGTCTTTGATGTCAATCGCTTCTTCACTCCTGAAATCCTTTCTCACATTCCGCGTCCATGCAAACTTCTTCTCCTTCTTCAGCAATTGCGTAAGAGGTTTCGCAATTGTCGAGAAGCCTTCAATGAAACGGCGGTAGTATCCTGCCATTCCAAGGAAACTCCGAACTGGTCACGATCTTGGTGCTCCCAATGTAACACGGCTTCTACTTTGCTTGGATCTACGGCGACTCCTTCTGCGGTCATTACATGTCCAAGAAACTCCACCTTGTCCTTCCAAAAATCACACTTGCTGAACTTGGCGAAAAGTTGCTTTGTTCCTCGCCTTTTCCAAAACTCGCCTTAAGTGTTCGGCATGTTCATCCTCTGTCTTGGAGTAGATTAGGATATCGTCTATGAACACGCATTTACAAACTTGTCCAAATATTCCATGAACACCTTATTCATCATATTCATGAAATAAGTGGCGCATTCGTCACCCAAAGGACATAATCAGAACTCGTAATGTCCATATCTTGACGAGAATGCGCCTTGAATATCTTACGATCGGATCTTCAACTGATGGTATCCCGATCTCAGATCAATCTTGGAGAAAACTCCGGCTCCTCTCAACTGATCAAACAAATCATCAATCCTGGGTAGCGGATACTTATTCTTCACGGTGACTTCATTGAGTGCACGGTAGTCAATGCACATCCTGAAACTCCCGTCCTTCTTCTTGACAAACAAAACTGGTGCTCCCCACGGCGATGAACTCGGTCTGATAAATCCTTTCTCCATTAACTCTTCTAGCTGTTTCTTCATTTCCGCCAACTTTTAAAAGATCCAAGTTAATCATGTGACTCCATCCGTCAAAGGTAAAACAGGTTCTATCCACCTGGGTTGGCTCTTTCCGCCAAACAACATTCGAGAGTTCTAACCAATCCCGAACCCCAAAACAAAACACTTTTCTATTTAAAAACCAAAACCAAAGTCTACCAATATGAAAGCATTCTTCGCTTTGCCTTTAACCGTAGGCACGGCTATTCGAATAGTTTTACTCTGCAGAGGGGTACAACTTTACCCACAAGACAAGATATACCCTTGATGCCATGCAATTAACACACTTCCTTAGGTGTGTTGTCGGGACCCCGAATTTGCAAATCCGGACCCTCTGTGTATTCAGCACTAGTCCAGGAACACGCTAGTGCACACAGTCTTAACATCGGTAAATATCACAATCATACCACTCGATACTAAATAAGTACTTTATTTAAATAACCAAACTGGTTACTCGACCTTATGGTCAAGTCACAAATGTACGCCTCGCAGGACGATACTTATTAAAAGAGAAATAGTAGCAGCGGAAAATCAAATAAGGTAACATCGTGGCGCCATCCAGTGTACCACAGGCAACTGACTGGGCTCGCTTCCCTAAGTAGACGGATCCTCTTGGAGTTCCTCCTCCAAAGCTGGTGTAGTCTCCTCTTCAACTGGTGTTGTATTGAGGCAAGGGTGAGTACTTGGTACTCAGCAAGTCATGCGAGAATGCAAAGCTAATATACTATATGCATGGCTTGGTACAAAGGAATAACTCAAGGTATATTTGGAGTAAAAAGATTTGGACAAGTAATATAAGTAGATTCGAAAGCAGTAGAAATAAGTAAAACATAAATAACTTTTCAAGAAGTTTGGTAGACATCTCTCCCATCCTAAACCACATTTCCATCAACTTCATTATTAGTCCAGCCCAACCTTTCAAACCAAAGTTATTTTTGAGAAAATCTAACCCTTGACTGTAATTCCCGAGCGATGTCCAATACCGCGGACACGGCTATTCGAATAGATTCTAAACTCTGCAGAGGTTATGCACTTTACCCACAAGATACAGTCAAACACCACAAAGGCGAAGTTCAGTAACAAAGTCTTTCGGAGACTTCTAACAATACAAGTGGTCCTCCCGGTTATTGCGCACTAACCCTTCCCTTCGCTAAGGCGAAGTCTAGGCCAATCAACCGTTAGATGGGTACTGGCCTCGGCCAGACGCGCTCCCCGTACAACTTACACAAAGGGTGTAGTTGGCCTCCCGAGGTCCCACAGTGCACGTTATTAGCAACTTAGTCAACTAGGTCCGTCCCATTACGGACATGTGGTTGCACGTTAGACCCAGTTCAAAGGCTTGCAAGGTTAAGTCCTTAGGGTGACCAGGGCAAGACTACAGAAGAACCAAATCAACACTCCCAATGCCACATGCCCACCCACTGATTACTCTTGCCACATGCCCTGGCCGAAATCGTTTATCAAACCCCGCTTGATTACCATGCACCACGTGCCATCAACATCACATGATACCTTTCCAAAACAGGTTCAATATATCATTAAGTCAATATTAACATTTGATTATCCAAAATCATGTTATGAGCACGTAGTGTGTCTAAGCAAAGATACTACAACGGTCTAAACCCATGTTGGCAATTTAATAATGTCCAACTAGTAATCCACAACTAGGGTGACAAGGGGTCATGGCACATACTTAAATAATCAAGGTGTCATACGGCAAATTGGTATTTATCTAACCCCATGTTTAAACAAAGTATTTTTCTAATTGAACTAGCATGCAATAGTTTAAATCAAAATAGATTTCGAAATAGGATCAACATGGTCAAAGCACAACTTGCCTTCAAAAAGTACTTGTTCTTGGTCTTGAGTTGGATCCTGAGTCAACACTTCTCCTTGAATCCTTCCCAGGCACTTCAACGTCTACTCGTAAAGCGTGCAAATAGCAAATACACGAATAAACAATAGGCAAAAAGTGTCCAAACATCCAAATAAAATCCATAAACAGAGAGAACATAATTTTATGAGTTTTTAGAAACTGGAATCGTCAAATTTGGAGTTAAGACGCAAAAGTTATGATTATTTAAAGTTTAAATAATCATTTAAATAATTTTACAGAGAAAAACTTTAGTCCAAAAATTAAATAAAATTTATATTTAGGTAGATCTCAATTTTATACAAATTTAGAAATTTGAATCACTCAAATCGGAGTTGAAACGCAAAAGTTATAAGTGTTTGAAGTTTGAATCAAAATCTGAAATCATTATTTCGAATTAACAAATCATTTTCTTTTTCGGAAATTAATTATTGCGTCAGCATGGACACGTGGCAGCACTGGATTGGCTTTGGCGTCGGTGATCCATGGACTCGGTCCACGCTCGGCTCGGGTCTCAGTGGACCGGGTCCACGGCTCACGTGAGGCCCGACATGTGGGACCACTCGGGTGACGTCATCGGCGACGTCGGCGAGGCTCGGCCACGGTCGGACAGTGGGTCCCATGGGTGACGTCATTGCCGACATCGGCGCTTGGCTGGGGCGACCAGCGACATGCGGGCCCGCCATGACGCCCGTGACGTCATGGTGCGGTTTGGTTGTCCGGCCGACACGCGGGCCAGCGTGTCGAGACACGCAGCGCCAGCGCGTGGAGCTACTTGGCCGCGGACGGTCGATCTCCGCACGTGGCTAGATCTCGGCCGTTGATTTGAAAATCAGCGGTCGGATTGATCTGGACTCACGCGTTTGGGGTGAACGCGGTTGATCTCGACCGTTGGATCTAGATCCAACGATTGAGAACGGATTCGGGATTTTTGGACGGATCTCACCAGCCGGGTGGCGTGGCGTGATCTTGGACCGCGGCGATGGAGATCCAACGGCCACGCTACCGCGGATGACGATGGCGACGCGGCGGAGCAAGGCCACCGGAGATGAGAACGACGACGAGCCCGACGGCGTTTGGTCGCTCCGGAGTGAGAGGTACCGCAGTGCGCGCTTTGGCTTGGGGGGTCTCGGAATCGGGCTCAACCGCGGCGAAGACGGCGAACGGCCGGAATGAAGCAAAGAATCATGCGGGGAGAGAGAGAACTCCGGCGAGCAATTGCGAGGCGACGGCGCGATAAGGCTCCGGAGTTGGGGAAGACGATGCGCCACGGTCGAGGCGATCCTCGGGCAATGATCCACGCCTTAAATACCGGCCATGACGCCGAGATCCACTTTGCTTCAGGCGAGCCAGACGCGGCGAGTCCGCTCGAACACGGTGAGGTGACGTGGACGCACGATGGCCGTCCACGTGGCATGATCGGGCCGAGATTGGCTCAGTGCGGCCGTGGATCGGGCGCGGATTGATCCTGGCCGTTGGATCTCGATCCAACGGTTCGGATCTAACTGAGTTGAGTCGGTTCGGTCGAGTCACCGGCTCGGGTCGGGTTCGTCGGACTCGAACTCGAGTCCGACTTCGGGCTCGATCGGATGAATAGTACAAACCCACTCGCATTTTCCAAATGATTTAATAATTAAAATATTTCCCAGAAATTCATTTAATTCATTAAAAATAGCAAAATACTCAGAAAAATTCAGAAAAATTCTGGAAAATATTTTGGAACATTTTGGACTCAAATAAAATATTTCCAACAAAATTTTATTTGCAAAATTAAATTCTTTAATTATTTCAAAATGGAATAAATTCAAATAAATTCCAAATAAATCCAAATAAATTCCAGAAAATTCCAAAAATTCACCAAAGTGCCAAATCACACATGAATTTAAGAAAAGCAAAATTTTGGGGTGTTACATGTGTCGGCAGGGATATCCTGACAAGGCCGTTACAATGTATCTACCTAGCTAGACCCACCCGCTGAGGTTTCACCGCTGTTAGGGTTCTCTCCACCGATCTGAAGCCCTCTTGCGCCGTGTGAGAAAAACAACATTGCCTCCGTCCGGCATTCACATCCAACCAAGTGGTGAGTCTAAGCTAGGCTTCTACAAATTAGTTGGCCAGGTCGTACCATTATAGACATGTGGTAGTACGGTATGCTTAAAATGGCAATCATAAGCGTCGGTCCTTATACGACTTGGGGCGGTACTTGCACAAAAGGATCAAGGCTTGATCCGCTTCCACCCGACATTCCAGGCCGCCCAAGTCAAAATCATTTTCCTTTTCTTTTTATTTTAACAAAACAGGACCAAAACCATAATAATAACCTTCAAATCACATTTAATATCATTCTTTTTGAATAATCCCACCCATGGGTTGCTTTTATCGAAAAGGCCCTAAGCATTTCTACCGTACTACTCAGCAAAGGGTACCACATAAACATAAGCATGGTGTAAACAATGTTCTAAGGGTTACAATGGATATGATTAACAAGGTCAAGGAGGAATCGACAATTTCGGTATAACTAACACTTATATTTGACATATTTCATTAAACATAGCCATGCAACTTTATAAACAATTTAAATCATTTTGTAAACATAGGAGCAAAGTGCATCAAGGAGACTTGCCTTCAGTTGCGGCGGCGGTGTCGAACTCGGAAGGCTCGACGGCGAAATCGGCGGTCGCGGCGGGATTGTCGACTACACGCAAAACGAGGCAATAAATAAATTACAGAAAATAAATAAAATCCAAAAATTATAAAATTAGTACTGGCAGGAAGGTATTGATTTATGATGAATTTAGAAATTTGAATGAGGTCAAACGGAGTTCGGATGAGAAAGTTATGAGCTTCCGAAGTTTGAATTTCAAATAAATCGAAAACCGAGAATATTCCCGGAATATTCCTCTCGGGTTTGACTGGGTCAAAGTTTGACCGCGGACTTTGACTTTGACTGGGCTGGGACTCTATGGCAGGTGGGACCACCTTGTCATTGGGAGGAGGGAAGCTTCCTCATGAAGCTTGCCTTTAGCCATGGCCATGGAGGAGAGAGAACTTGAGGGAGAGAGACAGGGAAGGGGGCGTGAGGGGCTCGGCCGTGGCGAGGGGCGGGCTGCCACGCGCACGCTGGAGCGGCGGCGGCAGACGCAAGGGCGCGCGAGGGGACTGGCGGGCGGCACGGCTGGCAGCGGCAGGCGGCCGACCGGCGGCGGTGGCGGCGCAGGCCCCAACCCCTTAACAGAGACTTCCACCCAAGAACAGAGAACACGTTCTTCCCCAAAAATTCGATTTCTAACTCATTTTTGCATGGAATTGATCCAAACAAAAACCTAGAACCTCTAGAGGACCTCCTTAGCAACATCTAGGATGAAGGAATTGAACCTAAACTCACCGGAATTGGAGAAATCGACGACGAACGGTGGTTCGGCCGAAAGCACCAAAACTCGAAATTCGTCGCCCACAGTGGATGAAACCTAAAATCAATGGAAGGATTAGAGACTAGGCTTCCATGCTAACACAAAGAAACAAACGAGAGGAAGAATGATCCACCGGAGTGGGAGATACGAGCAAGAACACGAAGAACACAAGAGTTCGTCGGTTTTCTTGATCTTGCGGCCAAATGAATTTGAGAGGCTAAAGGAGAGCTACACCACCGGCAAGAGGATGCTTATACGGAGAGATGAGAGGCAGAATCAGGCGAAACGGATTAGAAACGGACAAATTATTGCCATAATTGTGACTTTTGGACTTTCCTTAATGTGACGGTTTTCGGCGAGATTTAGGGTTCATTAACCCCATGAATGGAAAGAGGAGGCCGTCGTGATTCCAACGGATCCGACGGTGATTGATTTGGACAAACATGTAAGGAGTTTCATGCATTTGGATCCATGGAGGAGAGAAGGAAGGTTCTCTGTTCTTTCTCCCAGGCAAACATACGAGCATGCCCAAGGTTGAAGAAAGGGAACTGTAGCAATGCCACGTGGCGGCCCAGGATTGGTCGGCTTATACGCGAACGTTCCGCCCTAGAGAAAAATAAGGAAAAATGGCCTAAAAATTCCGGAAAAATTTCTAGAGCCATTTTGGAATATTTGGGACGCAATGGAATTGGTTTGGTTGAATTTGGATGATTTTTGTGGAATTGGATATTCGGGCGCGGATCGCAGGCATTAAACAAAAGCCGCGCGAGATAAAATAGGAACGGATGTCCAAAAATCCGGGGAATGATTCCTAAAATCATTTCGGAATATTTGGAACATTTTAGAAGTGGTTTGGGGATTTTTGGAGCATTTTTGGATTCGGGTGAATTTTCGGGTACCGGCGGTACTGGAAAATCCGATTTTTCGCCCGGGAGGGAATTAATTCCCGATTTCGAAGGGGAATGGATGCCAGGTTATTATAAACACCACTGAAACTCCAAATTTTGAATTTAGTTTATTTAAATTAGGTTTTTCTCCAGAAAGCCAAAATGAGGATGTTACAGGGCACTTCAACGTCTACTCGTAAAGCGTGCAAATAGCAATAAATAAATAAATAGTATACAAAAAGTGTCCAAACATCCAAATAAAGTTCATAAACAGAGAGAGCATAATTTTATGAATTTTTAGAAACTGGAATCGTCAAATTCGGAGTTTAAATGCAAAAGTTATAACCGTTTAAAGTTTAAAGAAAACATTAATTAAATATAAACAGAGAAATATTCATAATCAAAAATTAATTAAAATTCATATTTGAGTAGGTCTCATTTTTATGAAAATTTAAAAATTTAAATCACTCAAATCGGAGATGAAACGCAAAAGTTATAAGCGTTTGAAGTTTGAATCCATTTTTGAAATCAATAATTCGAATTAATAAATCATTTTCTTTTCCAGAAATCAATTTATTGCGTCAGCATGACATGTGGACCAATCAAAGGCCGCCACGTCGCCTCGGGTCCATGGACCCGGCGCACGGTTTGGCTTGGTCCACCGTGGACCCGGTCCACGGCTCGTGTCTCTGACAAGTGGGCTCCTCTGGTGACGTCAGCATGACGTCAGCACACGGTTCAACCGAGAGGGCTGACACGCGGGCCCCACCGTGACGTCAGCGTGACGTCATGGTGCGGTTTGGCTCGGTCGCTGACACGCGGGCCCCGCGTGACGTCACGGCTGATGTCAGCGGCGGCCGGCGTGATCGCGCTGACCGCGACGGTCAGCCTCCTCGCCACGTGGCATGATCTCGGCCGTTGATTTGAAAATCAACGGCCCAGATCGGATCTAGCTCAACGCAATAGGAAACTACTCGGCTGATCTAGACTGTTCGATCTTGATCAGACGGTCAAGATCCAATCTAACATTTACAACGCGAATAACCCTAGCCGTTCGATCTAGATCTAACGGCTGAGATTGGATCTAGTACGGTGCGGTTAAGGCTACGTGGCGCGATCTAAATCGTTGGATCTAAATCCAACGGTTGGAAATAGATCTGGAGATTAACACGTGGGATCTCACCGGGGGTGACGTGGACGAATCTGGGCCCTTGGATCTGGATCGGACGGTGGAGCGAGCTCGGGGTCCGGCGATGGCTTGCGGCGGAGTTGGTTCGCCAGAGACGGGGACGGCGACACGCCCGACGGCGTTTGGGCGTGATTCCGGTGAAGTGAAAGGTCCCCTCCGACGCGGCTGGTCCTTGCGGTTCTGGATCTGAGCTCAACGGCGACGGAGGACGGCGGACGGCGGCGGAAACGGTGATTAACCGCGGCGGAACGCCAAACCAACTACGGCGAGCTTGCACGGGCAAACGGCGGCGGCTCAGGCGACGTTGTCTAGGGCTATGGGTGCGCACGGAAGTCGGCAACACGATGGCGGCGGCGGCGCATTAAATAGACCCCTCGGCGTCCGTGAAACTCGCGGAAACCGAGGCCCACACGGCTGCGGCGGCGGAATCCGAATTGGATTCGGATTGGGGTGACGTGGCTCAACGTGAGCCGTTGGATCAAGATCCAACGGTACGGGGTTTGGGCTCGGGTCCGGCTCGGGCGACCTGGCTGGTCCTGGCCGGGCTCTGTTGATGACGTGGCGCGATTGTGGCCGTTGGATCTCGATCCAACGGTCACGCGCGTTAGGGTTTGGCGATTGGGTTCAACCGAACGGCCGCTCTGCCTGACTCGAGTCTGACTCGGACTCGGGTCCGGTCGGATGAACAGTGAAACCGAATAGGTTTTTCCAGCGATTAAATAATCCAATTAATTCTCAGAAATTCATTTAATTCATTAAAAATAGCAAAACACTCAGAAAAATTCCAGAAAAATTCCAGAAAATATTTTGGAACATTTTGGACTCAAATAAAATATTTCCAACAAAATTTTATTTGCAAAGTTAAATTCTTTAATTATTTGGAAAGGGAATAAATTCAATTGAATTCCAAATAAATCCAAATAAATTCCAGAAAATTCCAAAAAATCACAATAATACCAAACCACATTTGAATTTAAGAAAAGCAAAATTTTGGGGTGTTACATTTTCCAAAAACGAAAAGTACATTTTCAAGCTTTGAAAGCATATTGCTATTTTTGGTAAGTCTTTGAATGAATTTGTGCCGACCAGTAGGACCTGTATGGTAGTGGCTCGGGTGCGGCTTGAGGGGCTGACTGGATGAGCCCGCGGGACAGTGTGTTGGCTCGGTTGTGAGGGAGAGGCTGATGCGTCGGGCCCGCGTGGCAGGGACCCGAGAGCAGAGGAGTTGGCGGGAGGGAGCACCGGCGGTGAGGGAGGGCAAAGGCCGATGAGCCATGGGCTCGAAAGGCTAGAGCAAGGTGAGGCAGTTCTAGGCTTGTGTTCAGTTCAAGCTTGGTGACTGCTAGAGGTGGTCGGCATCGACGCCATGGGAGGAAGGCGGCGGAGGAGGACCAGAAGTCTGCATGCAAGGGTGTGGTGAGCACGAGGCAGGTTAATTAGGGGAGGCTTAATTGGGTTCACGATGGCCAAAGGAGGGCTACCACCGTGGGCTGGGCGGTGGCACCATGGCCGTGGGTCTCACCAGTAATGAGGCTAAATCGGGTCCAGGGCAGAAGGGAATAATCACTAGAGAACGACGAAGACCTCATCTTGGGGCTTTACCTCGGCGAAGAGCGGCCAAAGAGGCATGTCGACGGTGAAGGGCAATGGCGGAGCAAGGTAAGCACAAGGAAGCTCGGCAGTGATAAGATGGCCCGAATTGATGAGTGGGATGAGGCTAGCGAGTAGTAAGGAGGTCTTCAATAAAGGCAATTGGGGGTATGGTGCTCTAGGGGAGGAGATGGCTGACGGTGGCGCAAGTGTGTGGCTGTGGAGGAAGCTTGTGAGGGAGGAAGGCTAAGAGGGCTTGCGCTCGTGGGACAGGGACTTGGATCACTTAAATTGGGCCTTAAGGCGGTGCTGACTGGATGTGAACAAGGAAGGAAATGGCGGTGGCCAGCTGCTCTAACTCTTTTGGGAAGAAGAAGAAGAAGAAGAAAGGGGAGAGAGGAGAAGGGGTAAGGAACTGACGCATGAGACCGGGCCCACTTGCCAGCGACTAAGGGAGTGAGGGAGAAATCTAGAGAGGTCTTCCTAATGTGGGGGCTCCATTTAAAGCATAGGCCCACATGTAAGTGACTCAAAAGAAAGCAATTCAAACCTCTTCCTCTCAGATAGCATGGTCAAGCATTAAATTGAAGGGTCTAATCACAATTAGAAATTTTAACAATTTTTGCTAAAGGTCCTAGATAAGTATTCTACCTTTAGTAAAAATATTGAGTAAAAATTATTTATATAAAAATTTAAAAAAAATCTGACAATGGTACTGTTCAAAATTTTATTTTCTGTATTTAATTTAATTGAGTGTTTCAATTGAGTCAAGGATTTTTTTTGTGAATTTTTGACAAGAATTTAAGTAACATAATGAATATTTTTTAGAAATTTTAGATGTAAATATTGAATATTTATTTTATAATAAATCTGACAATCAAAACTTCAACATTTCTTATGTTTAGTTTTTAAATTGAAAAGGGCATTAAATTTAAATATTAATTTTTAATATTTTTACGAATGGTAAATATTGATACGAGGATTGTATGGAAAAATTTTAGCTAAATATATGATAGTTAAGTTTTTTTATAAAAATCTGTCTTTGCACTGTTTGTAGTCATGTTGCATTAATTTTACTCTCTTTTCTTTAATTAATGATATCACATGGCCTTTTGACTACATTTAATTTACTCTAGATGTTTCAAATATTTTAATATCTTTTTATAGATTTTTTTTATAATTTTGTTGCTTTTACCTTTTTACTTCTATCTTTTTACTAAATCAATTTAAATGGTTTTTATTAGGAAAAATCATCAACAAGATTTAGAAAATCAGAAAACTATAGATTAAAGCAATTGAACGCTTTGAAATTTTATTTTTCCTTTTATTCAAACTTTGGGATGTTACAAATGATCTTAAAGAAACGTCTATCTATTGACCAACTATATAAGTACGTACCAACTGTGACTCCTAATTTCTAATTAGGTTAGGTCCTAATTCCATTGAAGGATATATGGTTCGGGTACGTTCCTAAGCTGTTGTCCAACTCCAGAGAAAATTTTGGCACTATCTCCCCGTTGTTCTCTAAATACATGTCTCAACAACAGGTCAAGAGGGCGTGTATCCGAAGAACACCTAGAAGATGCTGCCGAAACTTTCTCTGGAGTTGTATAACAGCTTCAATAGGAATTTGCACAAACCATATATCCTCGAACTGTCCAAAAAATGTGGACAATTCGAAACCACTTGCTTATAAATATGTCATTTCAGAATATTTATAAACAAGCACCCTCGAACGGGAGATGTAGGTTACCCAACCTAAATTCTAACATTGATCATATTAATTATAGCAACAATAATGACATGTAACATTTTCACCAAATCAAAATAGAATTTAATTCCTAGTGCAAAATTGGAGGGATTTGAAGGAATGCTCACTTTTTGAAGAAAACCACAAATGTGGAAAAATCTCCAAGCTAGGGGTTCAACTTTATCCTCTTAACACCCATCCTCGAAGATTTCATATTTCTCATCCAAGTATAGGTTTCAACTATAGCACAATGACATGTAACATATTCACCAAATCAAAATCGAATTTCCTAGTGTAAAATTGAAGGGATTTGAAGGAATGCTTGCCTTTTGAAGAAAATCACAAATGAGAAAAAATAGAGGGGAAATCTCCTCAAGCTAGGGCTTCAACTTACCCTGTTAACACCCATCCTCAAAAATTTCATATTTTCTCAGCTAAGTCTTAGTTCCAACCAGAATATATTGTGTTTTTTGGGGCGACGGTGGTTTTTTTCCCCCCTCTAGAACAACAACAAAGGACAGTTCAGCCCGAGGGTATATAAAATCTGGAGAGGCACATCACAATCAATTCTTATGTACCGATTGTAATATGCATGACTTATCTTAGAACTAATTGTGAACCGATTGTCGGTTATCACCTAAGAACCGATTATGGTGCAGCATTGGGTATATCACAATCGGTTCTAACTTTAGAACCGATTGTGATGATTCCCCGCTAATTATTAACATTGTCACCGAATCTTTTAACACAATCGATTTTTTCTGAAAAGTTGAGAACCGATACAGATAAAATGATAGTGTTGTACTTAGTGTTGGGGTTCTACATCAATGGCGCGCGCGGTGAGCATAAGTGCCAATTGCCACTAAATATTGTTTCACCTACCGTTCTTCAATCTATCAGCTGCTACCAAACCCATCAATTATATACTACTTTTGTGCAAACAAAATTAAAGATCGTCGCTCGATCCATATATAGGTACTGTAATGGCCAATAGGACAAGACGATCGACAATTGATCTATATATATACACGAAACAACCACATCGCGATCGCTTTCAGACTTAAGTGCTCGTGTGATAATTAATTAATTGTGAGATGATCAGATGGCAGTGGCACCATCGACGAGACGACGACACGATCCATACGCATCCACCCACCACGACGATCGATCCACTATTCCGGCCGCCACCACCTCGCCGCCGGCCAGCACTGCTCACATCTGGGCCAAGCCGGCCACCATCCAGGGAGTGCATGATCACAAGGGCGCTAGAACCTAGCTTGCATTGCTAGCTAGATTATGGCAACAAGAAATGAATAACACTTGCGATATCATATATTCATATATAGTCATCCTTCATATTTTTTTTTGGTTTACGAATCTGCATGCTGTGTATATCTCAGTTCAGGATGAGTTCGCGTCGATCTTATGATATGATCGATGATTAATATTATGGCAACAAGATTGCATGTCGTCAGCTTGGATCATGATACATACTACTGACAGTGCAACAAACACCGATGAATTCTTATTTAATTAGTCTCGTCTGGCCTAACAAGCAGTTTAGAATAATAGTGTACTACTGACCAACTCCCTATATATAAATACTCCTTGCGTTCTTTTTTTACTTGACGTCCTAAATTCATGCCTACAAAAAGTTTGATTGTTTAAAATTTTCTAAATTGGCTATACGGAAATTATTATATCATCAGATTTATTATTAAAAATACCTTCATAATACTTTAACATAAAGTTATAACCCATTAGTGTCAAGACAGACGGAAGGATGATATTTTCAAAAACACTGGATTGATCTCCTCGAGGAAGACCATGAGAAAGAACAGAAGAGTGGAGCTCTAAATTAATTAAGGATCTATTTGGGTTAAAAGTGTTTGCAACATCTTGTTAAGTAGGGGCCGGGTTCTCTTATTCGAAAGGTATATGAATCATCCATATTGGTGCCTAATTTGACTGTCCGCGTGTAAAGCATTCATGTGCAAATTTTGTTTAAAAAAAAGTATAGAAGCACATATCTTTTAATATATATTGTGAATTAAAAAATGCATTCATGGATGGTGATGGTTAATACGCAAAAAATGCAATGTGATACTACACCAATATAGTTGCAGATGGAGTCACATAGTCTATGGTGGGTCACATGCATAACCCACCGAAAATTTGCACACTTGTCCACTCAAGAAAAATATTTGCATGTAGGGCCAAAGTAGTATAATGGAAACTAACCTCATAAGGTGGGGTCACTGTATGTTGAATTCTCAGATTTTGCATAGACCACACCAGATACATTTTCTAGATCTGCCTATGTAATGGAACGCAATGCACGACGGCGGGACCGATTAATTAATTAAGCTAACCAACATCTTCCGAATCCAAATCCCATCGATCAGCCACTCCTTGGAGTCATCGACATGTCCCAAAACACAGGTTTAACTACTAATTTATGTTTTAAAAATTTATAAAACAGATAAATCTATACGTATGTATCTAATCCAAATATTTAAATATATACTGTAATTAAAATTTCGGAAGTTTGATTCTATTACGAACACATATTAATACATATTTTTGACAGAAGGGAGTTATATATATATATATATATATATATATATATATATATATATATATATATATATATATATATATATATAGAGGATGGCTAGTGTACTATCGATAGCACGGATCCTCCGTGCTATAGGGTTGTGTTTGCAAAATTCGAAGACGAAACTATTGATCCGAACCGTGCATTCTATTCATCTCATTGAAATCTCACTATCCACCAAATTTTATATTTTTTGAATTTTTTCTCCTATTTATTTTGTATTTTCAAAAACCAGCTTCATTGGACGCCCCACAACTAATTAGATCGTGGATTTTGAAAAATACAAAATAAATAGGAGAAAAAATTCAAAAAATATAAAATTTTGTGGGTAGTGAGATTTCAATGAGATGAATAGAATGCACGGTTCGGATCAATAGTTTCGTTTTTGAATTTTACAAACACAACCCTATAGCACGGAGGATCTGTGCTATTGATAGTACACTAGCTATCCTCTATATATATATATATATATATGTGTATGTATACACACACACTAATACATATTTACCATATACACAGAAGGGAGTACCTATACTTTTTTTTAAATGTATATATAAATATGTATTAATATGTATATAGAGAGAGATGTACTAGCTACAGTACACACTGCCCAAGTCAGTAAAACACCCCGGCGAGAAAATTAGTAAAAACACGTGGGGATCCAGATCGATCGCTGCAGACTCAATCATGCACTCACCATGAATACACGCACCGGCCCTACGTACTAGGTGCGGATCCAGGGGGTGTCGGGTATATTTTGGTACTTTAAAATTTAAGAAATTATTGTAATAATATTTTTTTTAATGTGTTAAATTTATTGATTGAATTAGATTTGAATTTTGTGGTTTGGGATTTCTAAAACTTTAGAACTATTTGTATTGAATTTTTATCTAATTTAAAAATATATATTGGATTTATAATATTACGAAATTATTACAAAAGAATATAGTTGTACGTGTAAAGATGACATCTCTATAGAAATTTTTCTAGTTCTGCTCGTGCTAGGACCTACTCATAAACTGTAGCCATCTACTCCCCAATCAATCATTCAGCCCGGCCAGGCCCGGCCCGGCCCGGCCTTCCACCTTAGCCATCTACCTCTACCCAATCAATCATTGGGCCAGGCCCGGCCCGGCCCGGACTCCCTCAGAAGCCCTATAAAATGCACCCTTCTGCCTGGCGTAGCGCCGAGCCTTGAGCCTCCTTTCATTCATCACTTAGCTAAGCTAGGAAGAAGCACGCGCATAGAGGAGTGAGTACTAGCACTGATCGAGCTCGCCGGGCGGCGAACATGGCGGCACAAAGGCTGCTCGCCGGAGCCTCCGGTTGTCCTCCCAAGAAGGGGGAGGAGAAGCTGATCGTCCGGTCGGAGAAGGTGCGGTTCATCGACATCCTGTCGCTGCTGCTCCTGCGGCGGCCCATCGCCAGCTACCCCTTCGTCGAGGTCGGCGACCAGACCGCCGCCGACGTCGGCAGCGCCCCGGGCGAGTGGTTCGTCGCGCTCACCGAGGTCATCCAGAAGGCGCTCGCCGCCGCCTACTACCCCGCCAAGTGGATCGGCGTCGCCGTCGAGTTCCTCCTCAACTTCTTCGCTCTCAACGGCGGCCTTCTTGGCATCATATGGAACATCTTCAGATGTACGTAACATATTTACATATACACGCACCATAATTAATTACACACATAACATATACATAAGCAATTTGACCTTAACTCATGATGGATGGATGGATATATATCAGCATGATCTTAATTCAACTTGAAATGGAAGGCATGACACAGATCTTGAACTGAAGATGTACGGGTACATGTACAAAGCTCAAGCTGATGCTCAACTTAAATTTGGTTAATTTGCAACTTAACTCAACTTGAGTAATGGGAAATGTACACACATGTCTTAACTTATTAATGGATCGGACCATGCAACAAATTAAGGATCTGTGAGAACGAATGGAACCATATGCATGTATGCATGCTGGGTAACAATTGACTGCAAGAGGTACGTCTGTCTACGAGGACAACAGAACGGCAACATGATCTCTCTCTCTCTCTCTCTCTCTCTCTCTTATACATGGTTCTTTTTTATTTTTTTAAGCTTTTTAAGCAAGTGTCAAATATGTTGGGTGTGTTTTTATTTTCTCATGATCAATCAGGTCTAGTTGTTGTCATTCTAGAAATTTTTGCTTTTTTTAGCCCTCTTGCGAACGTTTTTTTTTCAAATATAGTCTCTTTCGAAATTATTTGCAGATTTGGCTTCCACAAGTCACCTCCTGCGTTTGACAAGCTCGGCTAGTAGCCTACCATGCCAAGATTCCTACCGAGCTCTACTTCCTCAGTTGGAATCAAATCTATTAATCAATCACTAAATTAATCATACTACTTAATTAAATCACTAATTAATCAAATTTCTTATGTAATCACTTGATTAATTAGTTGATGGTACGATCCTTCCGGGCCATGTAACGGTCCTCGGTAGGTGGCTACCAAGCCAGAGTGCTTCATGTCGAGCTCCCTTGGCGCAACAGGTGACTCATGTCATCTGTCGTGCTTTCCGAGCTCACCAAGAGGGTTAGTTTCGCAAATTTGAACGAAAAGATGCTAAATTTGTCAAAAACAACTTTTAGGAGCTAGGCTAGAAAAGCGATGGCTTCGTCATTCTAGCTAATTATTCATTGACAACATGCATATAGTTAGCAGATCGATTATGTGCGCGCGCGCGTGTGAAGTCTTTTTTGTACTTCTGAAAATATATACTCTCACTTCTAATATACTATTTAAACGAACGTGTTATACTCATTTATCACTTTTAGTATAATTCAATAATAATTTTATGATACTTCAATGTGATTTGGTTGAAAAAATTTCATTGGAACCGTTTATTCTTTTTTTTTTGTTATATAGCCTTTTGCATAAAAAATAGAGGATGTACACAAATTATGCTATAAAGAGTGGATTTTGATGAAATTTTTCATGAAACTCACTTTGAAGTATACTCAAAATATTAGAGTATACTCAAAATAATAAAGAGGTATAATAATAATATTTAAACGGTATATTGAAAGTGAGAGTACGTACATAACCCAAGAGCATGGAACTATTTTCATATATATATATATATATAATTCAAAGCTACCACTGGACTCTCGATCGTACCCTAATTACTAGAACTAGGTGTCTCTAGCAGGTTTCGAATTTCGTCGAAAGTTCGGTTCCTTTGATGGGTCCCCAAATACATTTGTCCCGGTTACATTTTTAGTGGGTTAATTAGTTTCAATTTATTTCCAAAAAATCGAAAAAAAAAATTCAACCTTTTCATCCCGAAAACTACACCGAGATTTCCGAAATAATCAAATTTCGGTGATTTCTTTGGTACCGAAAAAAAAAAATTCGAAACCTGATCTGTAGTAATCAAATTCACCATGCAATTGCTGCAGTACAATCTCGAAACTAATCACACTTTGCATTGCTTGTTGAATCACCCGATGGATCGATCAGCTAGCGCGCGTGTACGAAACAATTCATCCATTAACGCACGTATTAATTTGTAGGCAAGCTGGTGATTCCGTTTAACCGGGAGGCGCCCAACTTCCGGTCGATGATCGCGATGATCGACGGGAGGACGGAGCTGAAGCCGGGGAAGCAGCAGCTGCGGGTGGTCGGCAGCTTGGAACCCTCCGGCGAGGCCGCGGATCTGGAGAGCGGCGGATGCGCCGCCGCGCCCCTCATCCGGCGGCAGTACCTCGACGGCGTCGGCGACCTGTCCATCTTCGACGTCACCGTCATGGCCGCCAAGATCGCCTACGAGAACGCTGCCTACATTGAGAACGTCGTCAACAATGTCTGGAAGGTATACTAGTTAAATGACAAAAAAATCGCTCTGATTGCGTGTATAATTAAGCAATTAGAAGCGTCGAAGGCGCACACAATTACACAGATAATAATTTGTCTCGAGAGAGAACTGAATTATTAGCATCTGAAGATATACCATCGAGTCAAAATCGAACGAATGCATGTATGACAACAAGTGAACCCTTCAAGCAGAGGGCAGGGCAGCAGAGCCACTGCACAACGGTAGCAGGCAGGTCTAGTCGAACTTTTTTGGCGATTTTCGTCCATTTTTGATGAAAATCGAGTGATTTTCACCGATTTTCAACCGGTCGGTTTACGTCACGTAAATTTTTTTTGAATTGGACCGATTTACCGAGCGGTTTTAAAAATTGGACCGCGTCGATACAGATGAAAATCACGAAAATCAAACGATTTTTATCGAATTTTTGAACCGTACGTGGTAGCAAGCAAAGGACATCAATCATTTTGGGACCAGTAAATATGCCTTCTCCATGCATGCATGACTCATGAGTGGTCGATGGATCCGTGGACAGTGCATGTCCATATGCACTGAGATGTGGAAAAGTAATCATATACGACCGGTATGCATGATGTATGTGTTTAAAGGGTTTTTTTTTTTACTGTTTTTCGGAGATACCATCAAATTACACTTAAACCGGTTAAGATCTTCACTCTTTAAACTTTTGATACCTGTTGATACTATTTCAATGTACATTTTATTACCTCCTAGAAGTAAAAAGTCTCGTCTACCTGTATAGAGATAGATCGCATGCACAATTAATTAATTGACCATCATCTACTATTAGCAACTGCTACATCAGATAACTATAGATAAATCATCCAAGTAGCACGTAGAAATTTATTTTATGAAGTTACAACTAATCATGGATCCTAATTTCATATGCAATTATAATCTTTGCAGATGAATTTTGTGGGCTTCTACAGCTGCTGGAACAGTAAGTAGTCTAGCTGCATGGATCGTACGTACATACATTTCATGACGAATTAAATCGAATGAAATCAATTACTCAACGTCGGCGACGCGTATCCGTGATTTCATGCAGAGTTCATCAAGCTGGACACGACGCAGGCGTTCGTGATGACGGACCGCGCCAAGGACGCCGGCACGGTGGTGCTGGCGTTCCGGGGCACGGAGCCGTTCAACATGCAGGACTGGTCGACGGACGTGAACCTGTCGTGGCTGGGCATGGGCGCCATGGGCCACGTCCACGCCGGCTTCCTCAAGGCGCTAGGCCTCCAGGAGGAGGACGGCAAGGACGCCGCGCGCGCCTTCCCCCGGGACAACCCCAACGCCGCCGGTGGCAAGAAGTTCGCCTACTACGAGCTCCGCTCCGCGCTCCGGGAGCAGCTCAAGAAGCACCCCAACGCGCAGGTGGTCATCACGGGGCACAGCCTCGGCGGCGCGCTCGCCGCCGTCTTCCCGGCGCTGCTGGCGCTGCACGGGGAGGCGGACATCCTCGGCAGGGTCCTCGCCCTGCAGACCTACGGGCAGCCGCGCGTCGGGGACGCGGTGTTCGCCAGCTACCTGGCCTCGTCGGCGCCCGGGATGACGTACCTGCGGATGGTGTACCGGTACGACATCGTGCCGCGGGTGCCGTTCCACGCGCCGCCCGTCGCGGAGTACGCGCACGGCGGGACGTGCGTGTACTTCGACGGGTGGTACGAGTGGCGGGTGCTCGCCGGCGACGCGCCGAACCCGAACTACTTCGACCCGAGGTACCTGCTGTCCATGTACGGGAACGCGTGGGGGGACCTGTTCAAGGGGATGTTCCTGTGGGCGAAGGAGGGGCGCGACTACCGCGAGGGCGCGGTGTCGCTGCTCTTCCGCGCCACCGGCCTCCTCGTCCCCGGCCTCGCCTCGCACAGCCCCCGCGACTGCGTCAACGCCGTCCGCCTCGGCCGCGTCGTGCCCAAGCAAGTCTAGATCGACGACAAGATGCAGAGATCTAGCCAGAGAGAGAGAGATCGAGATGAATAAAATTGTTCTGCGCTGGGTGTCCTACTGTGTGCGTGCTAGCTACTGCGTTTAATCTCCCTGTCTGTCTATCTTGGCATTAATCTCTACTATTCTAAAGACAAGTGGTCCGTTCTTCTCACGTTATTAATTGCCCTACGCAAGAAACGAAGCGTTGCTTTAATTAGCCAGCTTTCGCAAGAAACAAAGCGTTAAAGATAGATGTTTGATCTTGTGAAATAATTTTTTTATTTTTTAAACTTTATTTTTCATTATCAATTTTGTTTTTCGTAGCAACGTACTAACTAGTCAAAAATAATGTTCGTCGCACAAAAATTTCTGACAGAAGGGTTTACATTCGGTTGGGTTTGACAAAGGCTCAATTAATCAAGGCCCAGCCCCAACGCATCCACATGAACAGCCCAAGTAAAACCCTAAAGATCGATGACAAGTATCGATAATGTTCGATCTGGAGCCTAGAGTTCTGGCGCCATGGGCCATGTAGAGAAATTATCCATCATGTAAGCTTGAAAGAAATAGGGCCGATTAGTTTGCAAATATGGTTTGTGTGTCCATCGGATAATCATCACAGGGAAGAATTTGCGCCTTTTTTTTCCCTTCTTCTAAGAGGATAGAAATAATTGACTAGCGCAGTCATCTCAATTCCATCACAAAGAGATTAACTTAACGGTGGCGACCCATATGATTAACCCATGGTTACAAATCTTATCATTAACTCTGAGGTAATTACGATGATTTGGGTATATATAATAACTAATAAAACGTCAAACGAACACATTTTATCAGTTACTACATCATATTCAGATTGTTGCAACAGAAATAATAATTAGAGACTGAAATGAAAACTCTATTATATTTCATTGCCACGCAGGCTACATATTCAATATTTAATTATACTTACGATCCAAGTACTACAAAAATATAATACATAAACACTAATTACCCAAAAGCTGCCAACAGCTAAAGCTCCACAGGGATCCATATCCCAACCAGATGCTTGGCCACCGGATCCATTATCTAGCAAAGGGGAGTTATAAAAAGTGAGTACAAAGATGAACTCTGCAAGCATTAATAACAAAATGCAATATATATGAATCTTTTCCAAAAATCATTTCAACCTTCTTCAATCCATTTCCAATCACCGTACACCCTCCTCAAATCATTTTCCGAAAATAGGTTTTCTTAGGAAGATCAGTTTCTGATTTTTAATTATGAAGATTCTACTAGCAATCGTATATGAGGCAGACTTAACTTCTGTAGCCTCAAATTCAGGAGACATGATTGAATGCATGATTTGACCTTGCGTAGGTTTTACCACTTCATCCATTGTGAACCCAACCGCAGTTGAGAATCCAGGACGTTTATCACTACTCCGGTATTAGATCTCCAACCCTGCTAACTCGAGCTGAGGATGCCCTCCCTAGGCTGTCCCACCGACTCGTAGTTAACAGTTGTATCATGCTACCGCAGTATCACTGATATTTAACCCAAGGCTTTATATATATATATATATATATATATATATATAGTATCAACCATAGCTGATTTTATGTGCCCGTCATTGGGACCCACAGTATACCCAGCTTCTCAATTATGTGTCCTTCACTGTAACCTACAGCACACCCAGCTTCTCACTTCTGTGTACTTCACTAGGCCTCCTGTATACCCAACTTCTCAGTCCTAATTATCTAGGCTTATCCAATATGAAGATCAAACACCATCATAAGACAATCTTTTCTGGTCGTTCCTACACACTATGGTTGATACGATTTAATACGGCTCATTGCCCGAGTTTAGTCTATTTATCCTTATATCATAGCCTATATAGAGAGCTCCACAGATATGACAATCCTTCTCATTGGCACCCACTACCCACCTCATATATATACCACACCGACTTATATGTCGGGTGAACCAATTCAACATACATACCATATTTTAGTGGCTAATAAATTTTTTCATATTTTAAGGTGTCTAACCCCTTTTAAGATTTATAAAATTTACATTGCGTTTTTTAAGGCTTTATATAGTTTTCTTTCATCGTGCTTTAATTTAAAATTCGACCGACTGGAATTATTGATTTAACTTATTTTGAATTTTGATAAATACAGATTCATTATTATTTTAGCTGATTCACTAATTTGCATATTTCTTGTTTTTCTCTTATTTTATTCATCTAATAATTTATTACTCCCAACTGTTTTACATAATTACTAGCATAATTATTATGTTGTGATTATTTCTTTGATTAATTGCTCATGTTTACACATTTTTAAAAAATTTCTTTTTTTTCTTTCTCTTTCTTCTTTTTCTTTTTTCCTTTTTCTTCTTTTTTCTCTCCACCCTTATCCATTCGGCCGGTTGGCTCTTCTTCTCTAGTTCTTCTCCTCTTTCTGCTTCTTTCCCATTTCTTCTACTCTTCTCCTCCTCCTGGCTTCCTGATCTGGTGCTGCCACTTGGTCCGGTCGGCTCGCCACTGGTGCCTCCCCGCAACCATCCAGTTCGGCCGCTTCCGCTGGCCCCTTGCTCCATCCTCTACCAGGCCTTTCCCCAATCTCCTCACACCAGCATGATTGGTCTACGGTCTCGCCTCCCGACCCCCTTCACCTGGGCTCCACGCCGCCATTTGCCACGCTCGGCCTCACGCGTGCCACAGCCACCGCTCCCTGGTGCTTCGCCTTGGCCCATAGGCCAATCGAGCCTGGACCAAAATCCTTAGGCTGCCACCTCCTCTAGCTAGCTACTCCCTCTCTGGTTACCCTTGCTCCCGGCCAACTCCCTCTCTAGCTAGGGTTTGGTACACCATGCTCACTACAATTATACTATTGAGTTTTTGCTTTATTGCGATGTGCTATGATGTTGAATGGTAAAATTGGGTATGTGATGATTCTATGATTTATGCTCGAGTTGGACGGTGCCACGATGATACCCATAATTTGCTATGCGTTGGGGAGCATGTGTGGGTTATTAGGGTTGCAAGGTGCAACCCCCGCTGCGCCGATGAACTGATACCACTCATTACCTATTGTTTTTAGTCTCTAGTTGATTTTTTGCTTTTGCTAAACCTATATTGAGACTACTTGTGCTCTTCAAATTAATATGGATATGGGTGTGGGGATTACCTGTGATGTGGGAATGAAAATGATATGCGAAAAAGGATGTGATGTTGATGATGGGTTTGATGAAGAGGTGGCATTGCTCCTCTTCTTGCTTCTCTGGACCTTCTAGTTTCTAGGGTTGCTTTTGCTTGCTTGAGCTCCTGGTCTTGTTTGCTTGACTCCTAGTATTGGTGTGTTGCGTGGGAGAAGGAACGGAATAGTTTCGGTTCGGATGCCTGTCTCCTTTTATCTTGAGCTTGGCTTAAGAGATAAGGAATTGAGATGGTTTCGGCTAGAGGCTGGCTTCTACCTCTGGTTAAGAGTGGCTCATGTATATCCCTTTTCTACTATGGGGTTCTACCCTTTACAGCGTGCAATTACTTTTCTACCGTGCGATCTTTTTACTATTCGCATGGCTTCGAACGAATCTGGTATATCAATGAACGATACAAAATCATACGGGTTTGACGGCAACTCTTCTTTTTAAATTTTCTTGTCATTTTAATTTATTACTTTTGGTTATATATGCACAAATGACTAACTGATATTTTTTAGGGATTGAAGTTTAGATTTTTTAGAAAATTTAAACATTCTTTTGATTTTTATTTTTGAGATGTAATTAATTATTTATGTAATTCATGATCTGTGATGTAATTAAACTCTTGTATAATTTAATTTGTTCCCTTGTATTCAATTTATAGTAATTAAATTGTATAATTCAATGTTATTAATTAATGCTTTTGATTAGGAAATGAGATTGGTTTGTTTCATTTGTGACTCCCTATTTGTTTAAAAATTTTAAATCCCGAGTACTAAATCAATTTATCTATGTGTGAACGTTGCGATTTGTTTGTATATTGACTAGGTTTACTTTTTAACAACTGCAATCACATATTTTTATTTTGTAACCTAGATTATCATATTCTAATCTCTATTTTTGTAATATGCTAATTAGATGGGTCCTTTCACCAACTCTGTTGATCACCAAAATCAGAGAGGAGGCCAGGTGTGGTGCCTGACGGGTAGGGATGGTAATTGGGTGGGTACCTCTAGGTACTACCACCTCAGACCTGAACCCGAACTAAGTGCTACCCACCCCAACCCGATAAGCTTCACGGGCACAAAATTGTGCTCATACCCAAATCCGATGGGTACCCGAAACCCAATAGATACCCATGGGTAGTTTGGAACATACACTGGCATAAAGGTTGCATTTCATGCTGAATTTTGTAATCATGAATGCAATTGCTATGAAGGCCATGTAGGCCTAATTAACTAAGAATTCATAAAACATCAATTATCCTCATTAGTTCATACGGCTAGAACACAAGATTTTGGCAAAAGGAACAAAGCATCAATAAACACAAAGCATCAACTATCCCCATTAGGGGTGGCAACGGGGGTATTCCCCGCCGGGGAGTGCCTCCCCATCCCCGTCCCCGCGACATGAAATTTTCCCCGTCCCCGTCCCCGTTCCCCTTCTCGGGGGAGAAAATCCCCCCGTCCCCATCCCCGTTCGGGTATCGGGGCCCCGTCGGGGACCCATCCCCGCGAAAAGTTCACACAAGAGAAGAGCTCTTATAGCCATTTTAACTCTAAAATTATATCAACAGGCAAGGAAAAAAAGAATGGATGCATTCATTGAAAATTATGTTGTCCCGTTTATGAAAATGTGATTATGATGGGCTAGAGAATATGTTTGCAATCTAACAATTAAATTGGACTAAACTAAATTCGGGTCCCCAACCGGGTCCCCACGGGGAAATAAATTCCCCGTCCCCGTCTCCGCCATCCCCGATGGGGGAATCATTTTCCCCGTTTCCATCCCAGCGGGGGACGATTTCTTCCCATACCCGTCCGATAATAGAGGAATTCCCCGCCGGGGATCGGGGAACGGGTCCCCATTGCCACCCCTAATCCCCATTAGTTCATTCGGTGTAACACCCTAGTTTTCGCTTTCTGGAGAAAAATCTAATTTAAAATTATTTAAATTCAAAATTTGGAGTTCCTTTGGTGTTTATATTAACCTGGCATCCTTTCCCTTCCAAAATCGGGATTCAATTCCCCTTCGGTCGAAAAATCGAATTTCCAGTTCCCGTCGGTACCCGAAATTTCACCCGAGTCCAAAAATGCTCCAAAAGTCCCCAAACCACTTCCAGTGTGTTCCAAATATTCCAAAATGATTTTAGGAATCATTCCCCGGAATTTTGGACCTTCGTTCCTATTTTATCCCGCGCGGCTTTTGTTTAATGCCTACGATCCGCGCCCGATTATTTAATTCCACAAAAATCATCCAAATTCCGCGGAACCAATTTTATTGGGTCCCAAATATTCCAAAATGGTTCTAGGAATTTTTCCGGAATTTCTAGACTATTTTTCCTAATTTTTCTCTAGGGCGTCCATTTCACGTAACTCTTGGCCTATGGGGGCATGACATGGGGCGATGCTACAGTATTGCTTCTTCAAGCTTGAGCTTGCACGATGGAAGCTCCCAGGCAAAAAGAACAGCAAGCCCTCCAATGGCTAGCCCTCCTCTTTAATGCTTGTAACTTCTCAAATATTGCATCAAATCAATCATGGCCAGATCCGTTGAGTCCGGGACGACGATACCTTTCCATCCACAGTGTCCTTTCCGCTCCCACCTCGCCGGAATGCGCGCAGTTTACAAAAAACCGAAAATAATGTTAATGCTCATAACTCGGGCGTTTCATCATCAAAGCACGCACTTCCACCTCCATTATCTTCGTATGGACCTTCTCTTTCCGGTGGTAGCACCCATTATCCGCCTCTTCCACTCGTTTGGCCGAGAGATCAAAGAAATCGCCAAGAACGCGCCGGTTTCGGTGTTCTTTGGGTTCGTGCTCATATCTTCCACCTCAGTGATTCATTCTCTCTTCCGTTTGTTCCATTGTGTTCGTGAGGAAGTCTAGTTTCTAATTTATCAATCAATTTTAGGATTCAGCAACCGTGGGCGCCGAATTTCGGGATTTACTTGTTTCGGCCGAACTCGTGTTCTTCGTCGAATTCATCTTCTCCGGTGAGTTTGGATCCAATTCCTTCCATCTACAAGATCTTTAGGATGTCTACTAGAGGTTTCATCAATTAATTTGGTATGCCATGTTCAAACTTTGGGGAAAGTTTCTGGATTTTGGGCAAATGGGGGCTCTCTGTTGTAACATCCCTGAATTAATTAAACAGTTTAAATGAGAATTTGATTTATTAATATATTTCAGCAAGTTTAAAAGCTTTTGTAAAAGATAATTGAATTCCTGAAATTAGAAAAAGAAAAAGTTACAAAAGAAAATGGTAAGAAGATAAAATAAACCAATTGCCATTTGCTGATCAGAAACAATCATTACAAAGGATTGAATCAAAGAATTGAACTGCAACACAAACTTTATTGATACATCGTAATTCACATTTACAATTCATAAGAGTTACAACGATTCTCACAAAGACAAACAACAATTATCTGGAATACAACTCAATACAATCATTAGATTACAAGTCCGATTACATCATAAGGATATAAACTACAAGACCCTATGCTATGATCTTTGTACTGTCTTGATCTGCATTTTGTGAACCTGCACATTTAACTACACATGTATAGGAATAATAGAATGAATGCATTAAATTAAGAACAGTAAATAGAAAAGAGAAAGAATTGCCGTCAGCCAAGTTTGATCGCTCAGTGAGGTACCCTAGATTGTCCGGGGGCCAATCTGGCTCCTCTCGCGATTTGTTTTTGCATCATTCGGCAATATACAAACCTGTTAAGCCGTAGACACAAATATTCAGAAAATGTCGTGAGGTAGAAATATTTTACCTCAGTAAATCAGTAAAAGACCACAGCAGAAAAGATAAGGCAAGACTACTGTGCATAGGAGGACAGCACAACCATTTCCAGAAACCAGTAGAAGTCACGCCCACAACCCAGCCAAACCCAAAGCATACCAGATCAGGTCGGCAGCCACAAGGTTAAAATATTTTACATGATTAGGATAAGGCAATCCCAACCGAAACCTCCAGAGCAACCCCAGCCGGCCAAGCAAGGTTAAAACTAAGCCACAGGCGCACCATTAACCAGCCGTCCAAGCATGAGTTAAGACTAGGATGAATGTACTGACAGGGGTAATAAATATGCCATCACTCCAGCCGCAAGAACAAAGGCCCGTTCAAACTCTATTGAACCACCACTGCCATGCTATATAAACCAACCAAGTCTCATTCCAGAAATCAAAAAGCAAGTCTTACCCAATGGGCAAACAAAGCAAGCTATTTGCCAAGAACTAAGTCTCCAAAGTAGAGCCCCCAGAAAAACAGGACATCAAGAGCTTAGCCCCCATACGAGCCAACATCGAAGCTGACCATGGCCAGGAGACCATGAACCTCGAATCAATAAGGTAACCATCCTTTTATCTCAGCATCACTACCATCGATATTTACTCGTATGCTTGCAGTAGTTTCAGCTATAGAACTAAAAGTAGTAACAACTCGAGATAATTAGATACTTTAGAGGAAGGTTGGTCTCAGAGTATTTTTGATGTTGTGGGGGTTGCATCGTGCGTTCCCTAGAAACTTACTTGTACTCCCCCGGCGCACGGTAAGGTCTAGGGTATCATCGCGAGCCATCCAACCCAGAGATCATTTGTTTTGTAATCCACATCATTATATTCTTCATCGACCAAATATGATTCCACTGTATGGCCTAGTACCAATTCATCGTTTACTAAGCCAACCCATCCACTCACAAATATTCACAGATCATGACATCCAATCCCTCGGTTCATATACTTAGATCATGATCCATCAGTTTTTAATCAAAGCCATTAAGCAATCAATGGCGTTAGAATTATCATCTGACTCGAAAACCAGTCGAAGCCACTGCTAACATACCCTAAATCCATATTAGGGAATCATCTCGGGTCCTAGCAAGAAACCAAATTATATAAGCAGATTTTGTGTATAACCAAGTTATTATATGTTGGAGCATAACACAAATAGTTCTCACGATATCAGGACACTTACACATCAACAAATTAATAAAATCCAATACATGTTGTCCTCTGTAGCTCAAAGGAATCCAACAATTTGAGAGATACTAGTCATTTATTAACCAGAATATGTGTCTGGATAGCACTATCTAATAACTAGAACATCTAAAAGGGGTAAGAACTGCATTGAGGTATTTACACTAAGGTTTAATATATGCATGCTAACACTACTCTAGACTTTACACATGCAAATCATCAGTATATTACTTTGAGTATTCAAGTTCATGCTCCATATCAATTCCATTTACATATTAAGCAGTTTAGATTGGCCATGCTTGAGAATAAGCGTTTCAAAAAAAAAACAGAGGCTATTACTAATCCATACAAGCCATTAGATCATGCAGAACCAAGCAAAACCTTATTCTATACATAGTCTACTAGGGATCAAAGTCTCTTGCATCATCAAAACTCTTAACTATTTCATTTACCCCACAGTAACAGACATCAAATCAATAATTAAAAACTACCTAATACAGCCAATTAATCCAGAAAACAAGTGTAAGAAATAATTTTGAGTCAGATCAAAACCTACCCTATTGCAAATATTAAAGTTTATGCATCACATTTAGCTGCATTCGGCAAAGGCAAAAGGGAGTAGAGATCGACAGTAGATAAGCCGGTGAAAGTAAATAGTAATCCAAAGCATGAACCCTACCTCTAAGCCATGGTTCACCTAATAAGCAATAAGAAGGGTAGTGTTACCAGTTATTAAAGAGAAAGGGGGGAAGGTAAAAACCAGAGTGAACCAAGGTTAGGGGACGGATCGGTGAGATGCCGAGGCACGGGCCACAGGTGCGCACCGAAGGAGCCCAAGCACCAGCTCGGCGGCGGAAGCTTTCCTCCGCGAAAGACGGTGGTAGCCGGAGGCAGCGACGGCCCGAGAAGAGGAAGTCCCGGTAGGAGCAGCGCGGCGCCGGCGTGAAGGCTAGCCGAGGAAACAAGATCCAGCCTGGGGCGCAGCGTGGGCGAATCGGCCGGGTAGGGCAGAGCCAGAGAAAGAGGAAATTGGGAGATTGGGGAAAACGCTAGAAGGACTGAAGGAGGAAAGTTCAGTCGACCAAAGAGATGAGGGAGAGAGGAAATAAGAAAAATGGAGAGAGAATGAATAGCCAACTTGGAAAATAAAAGGGAAAGATGTTCTAATACATGTAAAATGGTTGAAAACAATCAACTAACAAAAATACAAATAATAATTTAACTTGAATCAAATAAAGTTTGTTTTTCCAAATACAAGAATATATATATTTTTAAAATAAATCGAAGGACCAGTCCTCTTAAGGCCAGATTGTTTTATAATAAGGAAAATAAAAAGGATGGTAAGAAAATAATAAATGACTATAGGAAAAGGAATACTTAATTTTGCAAGGGTTTTGTATCATTGAGCCAGCTTGGTTAATACGCATGTTTACTTAATATATCTATACATAGCATACTCATAATCCTGTGAAAGCAAGTGTACAATTTGCTCGGGGTAATCCATAATTAGTTCCAGTCTATAAATAAATTCCTAGATAATAGTATTCACTTAATTCTCGATTAACCCATGCTTTTACTCGATAAATAAATCATAAACGCTAATATCTATAGATTCATCCTTGGAATACTCCTTAAAGCTCTACTGTCTCGTTTCATATAAAATCATTCATATTATAAATTGCTTTGCATCTGAATCCTATTAAAGACTTGACCCTACGTAAGACCGATTATAAGATCTGTAGTATCGATACATATGCCAAAGTTTAACTATGCAGTTTACATCTACTCTTTCTCACCTACTATTTTATATACTAATTAGTATTAGTACAAGCAGCTACATACCCTGAAAATGAATCATAGTATATTAATATTACAATCTTAGCTTCCTGAATTCGTAAAATAAAATAAAATAATTCATAAAGAATAAATGATGTGTGTTGTTCAACCCATACCGATAATAACCATAAAGGTCTCCACGTAAGGTATTATACATGCACACGAAATCACAAACCGACCATGCTTGTTTCGTGTAATGTTTGTCATTTGATTTTCCATCCGATTTCCTTTTGCCCTTATTGAAAGTGTTATTTGCTATTTGTTATTCTTTTCCATTATACGACGTGTAGAATCCGACGTCTCGGACTTCGTCGTCGTCGACTCCAAAGAGTACATCTGCAACTTCGTCGCTAAAGACAACAAGTAGCAAGGCAAGCACCCCTTGATCATATTGATCCTAATTTTTCATAATTAACTAAAATGTTGATTAAAAACTTGCATGCATATGCTATGTTTCCATAAAATTGTATTTGGGTACCGGTAGAAATACCTTATCATTGATAAACTCCCTCAATTGATATTGATATGTGAACCTTGATAACCCTAGCTCGTGGATAGACACTTGATGTCAAAATAGGTATATTCGATTATTACATGCATATGCTTAGCCATGCTTTAGACTGGGAACACGGACAGATGGTTATACTGTTCGTGAAGAACTTAAATTGTAGACATGATGAACTCTGTTCATGGACATGTTGGAATATTGTGATTATTGAAACTTTCTTTTTCTGAAAACAAAACTATGATTTTGATGCGGGTGATTATTGGCAATAGCCGGAAGTGCAATTAATGATGCACGTAGATAGGGGGAGATCTATTGCCCGTGTCGTATAAGAACCGAGCTGATGTGTTGTTTTCAGGCCAAGATAACCGTACATCCACAAGTACTGAAATGGGACAGTCTTAACTTATTAAATTATTTGGGAATTAGCTTTGCACATTGGTAGGCAGTTGTAGCACGGGCATTCCGAATATAGGTTTGCTCGAGGGAGGTGTCATCACCGAGGTGTTGGCATCTGCCGTTGTAACGGTGTACGCCTGGCTATGAATTGGGGCTGTTGTTGTACCATTTGAGCCGCGGGCTCCTGAATACTATTGCTTCACTATTTGTTTGCTTCCATCATAGTCAGGAGTAACGTCATTGGGCTAGTGCAAAGTTAAGGTCCAAGTAACGAACAGTTTCGTTATGAACTCTCTGGCGGCACACCAAAGGAAGTGTGCTAATGATCTGCCACAAAGGGAGAACATATCTTGTGGGTAAAGCTGTACAAACTCTGCAGAGTCTAAACCTAATCGATTAGCCGCGCTCGCGGTCATGAGCACTTGGTAAAGTCATCACATAGCTAGACATTTTCTATGTTCTTATAAAACTGAACCAGATAATTTAAAATTGGTGAGCTTACCCTTACAGATGATTCAATACTTGACATTACGTTGGCAAGATTGAATTCAGCTGTTGTGCCCTGTGTGGACAAAAGTTTAATCTTCAGATAATATTTCATATGATGGGATTGGACGTTTCATTTCACTCACGAAGGGATGTGAGTCTCTTAATTCCGTTTATGTTATTCTTACATATTACTTTTGTATTTATATACTTGTTACTCCCTTTTCTTTACAATTTTTGCTTTCACTCTATTATTCAGTATTTACAATTCAAATTTCGCTTTATGCAAAACAACCGTAGAAACCCACTTTCTATTCAGCTTGCATATATTTCAGGCTTTGCAAACACTACAAGTCTTGCTGAGTACGCAACGTACTCACCCTTGCTATTATTGTTGTTTTTAGACAGGAACATCGACAGTTACTCTGACAAAGGAAAACGGGATTGTTAACGACGGTTCTTTCTAAGGCTTTACCTTGTCAGTTGCCTGTGGATTATGTGGCAAACTACAAGTCATCTGATTCTTTTGCTATGTTTAGTCGACCTTGTCGGTCATATTGTATCATTACTTCTGCTGTAATAAAATATGAAACTTTTGTATGGTTGTGATTCCAAATTGTGTTTTGTGCGTACACCATCGATCATGGGAATGGTACAGTATGCACATTAGAACCTTGCTTTTATGTTTGCAATTGTAGCATAAAAGTGGGGTCTTACTGATTTGGTATCGAGCCATCTTGGCCGATCGCAGCAAACCTTAGTTAGAATGGTCGTTAGATAAAACTTTAAAATTTGGATTAGACAATTCTATATTTAGGAATGAAAGATTGCTATATATGTTATTAACCTTCTCTTTTCTCATCTTATCTGTTATAAAATCTTTCCTCTCCAATTGGAATCTCTATATATTCTTTCCTTCCATAGGAAATTACTTTTCCTATCTCTACATACTTTTTCCTTTCTATAGGACTTTCTTTCCCTCACTTCTATATTCTTGCCCTTCTATAAGGATTCTTCCTCTTATCTAGGTTCATATTAAATACTGCTAATGAATCCTTTTTAAAATAATTTAACGGTCTCTGTTGACTGTTAAAACACATAGGGCATCGCTGTCACCAGCTTTAGGATGTCGGTGATATAGCGCTATTCTTCTCTCTATGCCACCAAGGAAGACTACAACATACACGCCAACTACCTCAGGAAGACAGATGCGACCCTCCGTCAACTTCTTCCATGTCGTGGAAGCTTTGGACTATCATCCCCGACAAATGGTGCAAGATTTCAAAGAAACTCGTCGCCAAGAGACCTATATTAAGATGTATCATTTAGGCTATGAGTAGCGTTGCTGATATGGCAAAACTCTCATAAAAAGATCACGTGGGATTAAGTTAATAGGAAAAACCTAGCACTTCTATGCATCACAATTTAAGTACGCGTTTTTCTTGTTGAAGTTTCCATTGTTCACTTTTGTATTGCTTCTCGGGATGCACTCGTGAATGCTTAACATAAAGTTAAAACTTCACGATGTGGCAACCTTTAAAAGTTAATAAGCAATTATAAATAAGAAACTTTGAACAATAACGTTATCTTGTACTAAATAAAAGATAGCTTTAGAATTTAAATTACCTCTAATAAGGTGTCTCTTCCCTCGTATAGATATTCTAAATAAAACCTTTGAGGAAAGTAATATTGTCTGAACTTTTAAGACATAATAACTTTGGGATAAAATATTCTCGTATAACTTACCTCTTCTTTCTGTAAGAACTTCTCACCTATATACTATTTTAGTTACTAATCTCTTCTGATCTTAGACAAAGCCAATATCCAGCAGGAAGCTTTATGACCTTTATAAACATACCATGACCATAGGAGAGTGTCGAATTTTTTTTCTTTTCGTATATGCAAACTCCACTACATAGATAATAATGCCTTATTGTTCCCATGCTATTCACGCTGGACAACAAGAACCTTCTCAAAATATAGCTACAAAGGAATTAATATTATAATTTTCATTATCACCCTAATTATGCTTGAGCCTATGCTACCTATAGAAGAATCAAAACCGAGACTTCGCCATACCGGTAACTGCAAAAAGTACCTATGCTAAAATAAGCTAAGTTACTATCCAACTTCCCCTACAAGTAACAATTGAATACGCCACTAAACCTAAAGAATCTCCATCTTGTCACCTTACTTTGGAAGGGAACCACAATGTGAAGTCACCTCATATAGGACTAGATGTTATTTGGTCACATAAAAGTGTTTGTAACACCCCAGCTTTTACTAAGCCCAGAATGTCACCAAACATAGACCATAACACATTTAATACCATAATTTAAGGTAAATTACAGCATGTAATCATTTGGAATAATTGGAAATTTTGGCAGCATCTCCTTTGTTTTTGCATGAAACTTAACAACATAGCATCATATCAATATGTAAGACAAACGAGATATCCATACGCAGCGATAAGGATAGCTAATCATCAACTAAAACATCAATAAGCATCGATAGCAAAATAATAAGCATCAATTTAACTCTAGGAAGTTAAAACAACTACCTCCATAGCCCCACATGATACACATGAGGGAAACAACCAAACATACAGACCATACACTAATGATTATTGTAATGCTTATTGTCGTGTCTCCAAAACAGGTGAATTAGCTATATTATGAGTGCTACGTGAGGAAGTGTAGCTAAATTCCCTTCCCGCGCGCCGATTTCATTGTACCTAAATAAACAAACAACATAAAACACAAGCGTGAGTTCATAACTCAAAGAAAGTGTATTGTAATGGAACAACAAGGATCAAGACAACAAACCATCATCCCAGTCTCCACAGTTATATCACAACACATCATATTTAACATTATATGCATCCTTTAAAACAACATGATATTCATCTCATGAGCATCTCATGAGTACTCTCATCATCATCTCATAAACATCTTCATTTATGTATTTCATTCATGCAATGCAATGCACATGTCTCCTGGAATACTCATACCGGTATGGTTGAGTGCACACCCGTCGGCATGCACCCTTTCCCCCTTCCATCCCGAAGATGGAGGGTGCCTATCACTCGCTTCCATTCACCTCGGTGAAGGAATCACGATGTAGGACTTATTCAAAAGAATAGCCCCGGACTAGTCATAACAGTTCTCACCGACCCTACCGGAATAGTTATGACTTATCTCACCTACGGCAATGAAAATATGCCATGTATGCAAAACAGACAGCAACATATACATGAATAGAAATATTGCATATCAACACTTGGCATCTAAACATGTAGGTCCGTACTCAACAATCGACGGTAACCATTCAAAACATGGCATGTGAATCATTCATCAACAACAAACATTTTTAATCAGGGCACGTGGACACCATATCATCGATAACCTTTAAATCATGGCCTAAGGATGTCATATCAATTATAACATGTAATTCATGGCAAGACAACATGTGACCTACTCCAAATACTATCAAGCATCTCTAGCAATATGTATAACATACAATCCACGCAACACACTTGCCTTCAACCACGGCAACGGAGTGACGAGAGGTCGAGGGCACTCCCGGGGGCACACCACCTGCAAACACGTGCCATACACTCAAATCGAGTCCACAAAACAACACACATAAATCCCACTACCCCGACTTCGCTTACAACTCCTAAAACCAGAAAGCAGCAAATCTGTCCCTTCGGGACAGCAGTCTTCCAACGGGCATAACTTCTGTTCTAGGACTCCAAATTGAATAAACGAGTACACCCTCGCGTAGCTTAGGAAATTTCCCAACTTTTTCTAGTTATATGGAAAGACTGATTAGGACTCTAAATTAGTTTAATCTAATGTTGAACACAGACTGTCCCAACGTCGACACAGATTGGACAGCGCCCACCAAAACGGTCATAACTTTCAGACCGTAACTCCAAAAATTCTCAAAAAAATACACAAAATAGGTCTTGACGATACCTACAACTTCTTCAACAGGAGGTTGGCCAAATTCCGACTCTAAAATTGCGAAATCGCACTCCCTAAAACGGACTCCAAATCTGCCCGAAACTGAGTACAATACGAACTCTAGTTCTTTTCAGATCTACTCCATGGCAGCACGTCCTCTTGATCTAAAAACTCCAAATCTACCATGAGAACAGCAACTAGACCTTCCCCAAGGTTTCCCCATGGACATACCTTAGTCCGACGAACGACGAACGAGGAAAAACTCCTCCCGGTCGCCCGATCTCGCTCCACGCGCCAAAACCTTCGGATCTCCACGTCGCGGATCTTCCCAACCGCGGGGGCAGCGCGATGGCGAGGCGTGGCAGCGATGGCGTGGCTTAGATCACAGCAAAAGTGGCTAGGTGGAGGAGGGGGAGGCGCTAGAGGGAGGGGCAAGGGGGCGGCTAGGGGAGGGGCGGCTAGAGGGGTGAGGGGAGGAGGTGGAGGCGCCTAGGGTTAGGGGGGGCGCCCCAAACCTGGTGTGCAGCCCTTTCTACCCCCAAATGGGCCAAAAACCTCCCACTAAAGCCCACACTTCAACCCCCCCTAAGGCCCAAACTCTCCCGGAGAGGCCCAAACACCCGAAAATTGCCCGAAAACTCAATATAATGCCGTAGCGCGAGATTTTATACTGTAATTTCACAATCTATAAAGTTACTACGTTCCGTGGTGTCACAGTGTTTGAAAATAGAATAATGATTGGAAACATAAGTATTTCTTTGTGTGTTAAATTTCGAATATGATCTCTTATATTGATATTCATTATGATGAAATTCTGTGTAAGGATTGCTCTCGCGAATATTAAACCTTTGTGTTGAAAATTCACGATGGAACAATCTTAAGAAAATAATACTAATTATATGATATAAACTCTTAATGAATGGAAAATAGACCCTAAATAAGGTCATTTCTTATAACAAACTCATCCTTTCTAAATTATAGAAATTTTATTTAATAAAATTTTTAGGGAACGAAATGTTGCCTTGTAACCCGATAGATCTTATATAAACAGTCTTATTGTCATTACTGCAGAATGCCTATGACAAGATCCTTCAGTAAAATACCTGAAGAAGAAACCAGGCATAGTTTACAATTTCTCCTTAAACCATAAGAGACCAACCCAGAAAAATCTTTGCCAGTATCCCAAACCAGAATTCAAACACTCTCTATGATGGAACAAAATTATCAAAATTCCACCCCTCTTAGTCAGCCGATGGGGCAGAACGCTGCCAATATGGACGTAGCTCATGCCAGAAAAAGAAAATATTCAGCTCAAAAAGCCACTCTTACATCTTATTCAAAGCCTAAAAGCTGCTCCTTGAAATGTTGCCAACCAAATCAAATTGAAGACCGCGCATGCATTCGCTGCGGAGAAATAGGTCATACCGCTGATGAACATGCAATAAATTGCTCCAGTTGTGAAGGAAACCATTCTCCAGGAAAATGTCCTATGAACGATATTACTTGCTATCTTTGTGAAAGTAAAGATCATTGCCCATCTCAATGTCCTCTCGATCCAATAGTCACCACTATAGTTCGACTTCAACAAGAAAATCTTCGAGCCTTAATTGCCCAAAAATTTTCATGTAGAAAAGAAACTGCACAAGAAATGGCGGAAGAAGAAATGAAAAATCAGCATTCCTACTCTATCAGCCATCATCAAGAAAGTAGTAATTGGCAATCACCAACAGCCTGTTTCTTATGTGATAAAGAGGGCCACTGGGCTAGAAATTGTCCTAAGCAACAAGTTAAAACTCAGAATGGCAAAAGTATAGGACCCCCTCTTATACCCAGCAAAGCGTCACGAAAGGTACCTAAGTGCTTTGTCTGTCACAAAACAGATCGTATTGCTAAACAATGCCCCCAAAGAAACCAAACCTCTTCTAACACAATAGCCTTGCCAGAAATCACTTCCGTCAAGATGATAACCCCGAGAACAGGAAAAACAAAATCTGAAACAATCTTTCCAAAGAATCAAGGAATGAAGAGGCGTCCGAACAAAGATGCTTATTCCAAGAAGAATTCTACGCAATTCCATTCTCAACTCCAACCATCGTTTGATCAACCATTCAATGAAATCAATGAACAGTTTTCTGATCCTCCAAATCAGGCAACTCATGTTACCTGCTACCGCTGTTTTGAACGTGGACACTATTCCAATAAATGCCCAAAGAGGAAGAAACAAAATTTACTTCAGCTCTGTGAAGCTACACCGCGAACATGTGGACAACCTCAAGAATTTGAGGACCAACAAGTTAAGTCTGCATCCACTTCAACTCAAGACATCAACCGTGGCATACCTAATGAAATGCCAGGTACATTCCTCATAAATATAGTCTCTATCAGAACTTAGTTTACAATTTTAAATCATCCTGTCTCGTTAAATTTACCTTGAATCCACCTTGCACCGATAATTGAATTTCATGATCATTCGTACAACCTAAATTTATACTCGATAATCTATTCTTCCAGAATAATCTTACATATCACATAATCATCCAACTCTTACTCACCTCTTTTAACCCTGCGAATCTCGGGGACGAGATTCCTGTTAAGGGGGGTAGTCTGTAACATCCCTGAATTAATTAAACAGTTTAAATGAGAATTTGATTTATTAATATATTTCAGCAAGTTTAAAAGCTTTGTAAAAGATAATTGAATTCCTGAAATTAGAAAAAGAAAAAGTTACAAAAGAAAATGGTAAGAAGATAAAATAAACCAATTGCCATTTGCTGATCAGAAACAATCATTACAAAGGATTGAATCAAAGAATTGAACTGCAACACAAACTTTATTGATACATCGTAATTCACATTTACAATTCATAAGAGTTACAACGATTCTCACAAAGACAAACAACAATTATCTGGAATACAACTCAATACAATCATTAGATTACAAGTCCGATTACATCATAAGGATATAAACTACAAGACCCTATGCTATGATCTTTGTACTGTCTTGATCTGCATTTTGTGAACCTGCACATTTAACTACACATGTATAGGAATAATAGAATGAATGCATTAAATTAAGAACAGTAAATAGAAAAGAGAAAGAATTGCCGTCAGCCAAGTTTGATCGCTCAGTGAGGTACCCTAGATTGTCCGGGGGCCAATCTGGCTCCTCTCGCAATTTGTTTTTGCATCATTCGGCAATATACAAACCTGTTAAGCCGTAGACACAAATATTCAGAAAATGTCGTGAGGTAGAAATATTTTACCTCAGATCAGTAAAAGACCACAGCAGAAAAGATAAGGCAAGACTACTGTGCAAAGGAGGACAGCACAACCATTTCCAGAAACCAGTAGAAGTCACGCCCACAACCCAGCCAAACCCAAAGCATACCAGATCAGGTCGGCAGCCACAAGGTTAAAATATTTTACATGATTAGGATAAGGCAATCCCAACCGAAACCTCCAGAGCAACCCCAGCCGGCCAAGCAAGGTTAAAACTAAGCCACAGGCGCACCATTAACCAGCCGTCCAAGCATGAGTTAAGACTAGGATGAATGTACTGACAGGGGTAATAAATATGCCATCATTCCACCAAGAAGAACAAAGGCCTGCTCAAACTCTATTGAACCACCACTGCCATGCTATATAAACCAACCAAGTCTCATTCCAGAAATCAAAAAGCAAGTCTTACCCAATGGGCAAACAAAGCAAGCTATTTGCCAAGAACTAAGTCTCCAAAGTAGAGCCCCCAGAAAAACAGGACATCAAGAGCTTAGCCCCCATACGAGCCAACGTCGAAGCTGACCATGGCCAGGAGACCATGAACCTCGAATCAATAAGGTAACCATCCTTTTATCTCAGCATCACTACCATCGATATTTACTCGTATGCTTGCAGTAGTTTCAGCTATAGAACTAAAAGTAGTAACAACTCGAGATAATTAGATACTTTAGAGGAAGGTTGGTCTCAGAGTATTTTTGATGTTGTGGGGGTTGCATCGTGCGTTCCCTAGAAACTTACTTGTACTCCCCCGGCGCACGGTAAGGTCTAGGGCATCATCGCGAGCCATCCAACCCACAGATCATTTGTTTTGTAATCCACATCATTATATTCTTCATCGACCAAATATGATTCCACTGTATGGCCTAGTACCAATTCATCGTTTACTAAGCCAACCCATCCACTCACAAATATTCACAGATCATGACATCCAATCCCTCGGTTCATATACTTAGATCATGATCCATCAGTTTTTAATCAAAGCCATTAAGCAATCAATGGCGTCAGAATTATCATCTGACTCGAAAACCAGTCGAAGCCACTGCTAACATACCCTAAATCCATATTAGGGAATCATCTCGGGTCCTAGCAAGAAACCAAATTATATAAGCAGATTTTGTGTATAACCAAGTTATTATATGTTGGAGCATAACACAAATAGTTCTCACGATATCAGGACACTTACACATCAACAAATTAATAAAATCCAATACATGTTGTCCTCTGTAGCTCAAAGGAATCCAACAATTTGAGAGATACTAGTCATTTATTAACCAGAATATGTGTCTGGATAGCACTATCTAATAACTAGAACATCTAAAAGGGGTAAGAACTGCATTGAGGTATTTACACTAAGGTTTAATATATGCATGCTAACACTACTCTAGACTTTACACATGCAAATCATCAGTATATTACTTTGAGTATTCAAGTTCATGCTCCATATCAATTCCATTTACATATTAAGCAGTTTAGATTGGCCATGCTTGAGAATAAGCGTTTCAAAAAAAAAAAACAGAGGCTATTACTAATCCATACAAGCCATTAGATCATGCAGAACCAAGCAAAACCTTATTCTATACATAGTCTACTAGGGATCAAAGTCTCTTGCATCATCAAAACTCTTAACTATTTCATTTACCCCACAGTAACAGACATCAAATCAATAATTAAAAACTACCTAATACAGCCAATTAATCCAGAAAACAAGTGTAAGAAATAATTTTGAGTCAGATCAAAACCTACCCTATTGCAAATATTAAAGTTTATGCATCACATTTAGCTGCATTCGGCAAAGGCAAAAGGGAGTAGAGATCGACAGTAGATAAGCCGGTGAAAGTAAATAGTAATCCAAAGCATGAACCCTACCTCTAAGCCATGGTTCACCTAATAAGCAATAAGAAGGGTAGTGTTACCAGTTATTAAAGAGAAAGGGGGAAGGTAAAAACCAGAGTGAACCAAGGTTAGGGGACGGATCGGTGAGATGCCGAGGCACGGGCCACAGGTGCGCACCGAAGGAGCCCAAGCACCAGCTCGGCGGCGGAAGCTTTCCTCCGCGAAAGACGGTGGTAGCCGGAGGCAGCGACGGCCCGAGAAGAGGAAGTCCCGGTAGGAGCAGCGCGGCGCCGGCGTGAAGGCTAGCCGAGGAAACAAGATCCAGCCTGGGGCGCAGCGTGGGCGAATCGGCCGGGTAGGGCAGAGCCAGAGAAAGAGGAAATTGGGAGATTGGGGAAAACGCTAGAAGGACTGAAGGAGGAAAGTTCAGTCGACCAAAGAGATGAGGGAGAGAGGAAATAAGAAAAATGGAGAGAGAATGAATAGCCAACTTGGAAAATAAAAGGGAAAGATGTTCTAATACATGTAAAATGGTTGAAAACAATCAACTAACAAAAATACAAATAATAATTTAACTTGAATCAAATAAAGTTTGTTTTTCCAAATACAAGAATATATATATTTTTAAAATAAATCGAAGGACCAGTCCTCTTAAGGCCAGATTGTTTTATAATAAGGAAAATAAAAAGGATGGTAAGAAAATAATAAATGACTATAGGAAAAGGAATACTTAATTTTGCAAGGGTTTTGTATCATTGAGCCAGCTTGGTTAATACGCATGTTTACTTAATATATCTATACATAGCATACTCATAATCCTGTGAAAGCAAGTGTACAATTTGCTCGGGGTAATCCATAATTAGTTCCAGTCTATAAATAAATTCCTAGATAATAGTATTCACTTAATTCTCGATTAACCCATGCTTTTACTCGATAAATAAATCATAAACGCTAATATCTATAGATTCATCCTTGGAATACTCCTTAAAGCTCTACTGTCTCGTTTCATATAAAATCATTCATATTATAAATTGCTTTGCATCTGAATCCTATTAAAGACTTGACCCTACGTAAGACCGATTATAAGATCTGTAGTATCGATACATATGCCAAAGTTTAACTATGCAGTTTACATCTACTCTTTCTCACCTACTATTTTATATACTAATTAATATTAGTACAAGCAGCTACATACCCTGAAAATGAATCATAGTATATTAATATTACAATCTTAGCTTCCTGAATTCGTAAAATAAAATAAAATAATTCATAAAGAATAAATGATGTGTGTTGTTCAACCCATACCGATAATAACCATAAAGGTCTCCACGTAAGGTATTATACATGCACACGAAATCACAAACCGACCATGCTTGTTTCGTGTAATGTTTGTCATTTGATTTTCCATCCGATTTCCTTTTGCCCTTATTGAAAGTGTTATTTGCTATTTGTTATTCTTTTCCATTATACGACGTGTAGAATCCGACGTCTCGGACTTCGTCGTCGTCGACTCCCAAGAGTACATCACGCAACTTCGTCGCTAAAGACAACAAGTAGCAAGGCAAGCACCCCTTGATCATATTGATCCTAATTTTTCATAATTAACTAAAATGTTGATTAAAAACTTGCATGCATATGCTATGTTTCCATAAAATTGTATTTGGGTACCGGTAGAAATACCTTATCATTGATAAACTCCCTCAATTGATATTGATATGTGAACCTTGATAACCCTAGCTCGTGGATAGACACTTGATGTCAAAATGGGTATATTCGATTATTACATGCATATGCTTAGCCCTGCTTTAGACTGGGAACACGAACAGATGGTTATACTGCTCGTGAAGAACTTAAATTGTAGACATGATGAACTCTGTTCATGGACATGTTGGAATATTGTGATTATTGAAACTTTCTTTTTCTAAAAACAAAACTATGATTTTGATGCGGGTGATTATTGGCAATAGCCGGAAGTACAATTAATGATGCACGTAGATAGGGGGAGATCTATCACCCGTGTCGTATAAGAACCGAGCTGATGTGTTGTTTTCAGGCCAAGATAACCGTACATCCACAAGTACTGAAATGGGACAGTCTTAACTTATTAAATTATTTGGGAATTAGCTTTGCACATTGGTAGGCAGTTGTAGCACGGGCATTCCGAATATAGGTTTGCTCGAGGGAGGTGTCATCACCGAGGTGTTGGCATCTGCCGTTGTAACGGTGTACGCCTGGCTATGAATTGGGGCTGTTGTTGTACCATTTGAGCCGCGGGCTCCTGAATACTATTGCTTCACTATTTGTTTGCTTCCATCATAGTCAGGAGTAACGTCATTGGGCTAGTGCAAAGTTAAGGTCCAAGTAACGAACAGTTTCGTTATGAACTCTCTGGCGGCACACCAAAGGAAGTGTGCTAATGATCTGCCACAAAGGGAGAACATATCTTGTGGGTAAAGCTGTACAAACTCTGCAGAGTCTAAACCTAATCGATTAGCCGCGCTCGCGGTCATGAGCACTTGGTAAAGTCATCACATAGCTAGACATTTTCTATGTTCTTATAAAACTGAACCAGATAATTTAAAATTGGTGAGCTTACTTTACAGATGATTCAATACTTGACATTACGTTGGCAAGATTGAATTCAGCTGTTGTGCCCTGTGTGGACAAAAGTTTAATCTTCAGATAATATTTCATATGATGGGATTGGACGTTTCATTTCACTCACGAAGGGATGTGAGTCTCTTAATTCCGTTTATGTTATTCTTACATATTACTTTTGTATTTATATACTTGTTACTCCCTTTTCTTTACAATTTTTGCTTTCACTCTATTATTCAGTATTTACAATTCAAATTTCGCTTTATGCAAAACAACCGTAGAAACCCACTTTCTATTCAGCTTGCATATATTTCAGGCTTTGCAAACACTACAAGTCTTGCTGAGTACGCAACGTACTCACCCTTGCTATTATTGTTGTTTTTAGACAGGAACATCGACAGTTACTCTGACAAAGGAAAACGGGATTGTTAACGACGGTTCTTTCTAAGGCTTTACCTTGTCAGTTGCCTGTGGATTATGTGGCAAACTACAAGTCATCTGATTCTTTTGCTATGTTTAGTCGACCTTGTCGGTCATATTGTATCATTACTTCTGCTGTAATAAAATATGAAACTTTTGTATGGTTGTGATTCCAAATTGTGTTTTGTGCGTGCCAGCCACTGATCATGGGAATGGTACAGTATGCACATTAGAACCTTGCTTTTATGTTTGCACTGTAGCATAAAAGTGGGGGTCTTACATCTGTTTTCTTGACCCATGCCCGCGCACCGGCATGCCGTGCCGCCGCCGTCGCCGGCCGGCCGGTGGGCCCACTGTCGCCGCCGCCGTGCCCGCCGATGCGCCGCCGCTCCTTGGCCGCCTCCCCGCGCCTCACGCGCGCCGCCATCGCCACCCGCCGGCCGGCCGAACCCGCCACCGCCGCCACCTTGTCGCGCCGCCACTCCCCACACCGCCTCGGCTCTGCGGGCCACCGCCGGCGCCCGCCCGCGTGAGCCCGTCGCTGCCGCTATGGGCGGCCGTGCCGCCACCGTCGGCCCTTCTCGGCCGTTGCCGCCAGGCGCGGACCCTCGACGCCCCCCCTCCGTTTTTCCCCACCGGCCGGCCGCCCTTGGTCCCTCCATGGCCGGCTCCTATATGGAGTTTTGCTCCTCTGTTCTAGCCATGGAAGGAGCAATGGAGAAGAAGCCTCCTTTCAATGATAGCATGGCCCCACATGTCAAAGGCTCCACCCAATCCAAAAATTCAGCCAATAGAAAAGATTCTGAGAATATTCCCGAATTTCGTATTTTCCGGAATTTGCGAACTTTGACCGCTTATATCTTTTCCGTCCGAACTCCGATTGATCCCGTTCAAGTTTCTAAATTCCTCTAAAATCGGTACCTTCCTGCCAGTATAACTTTTGTAATTTTTAGAATTTATTTTATTTATTGTTATTTATTTGTTGCCTCGTTTTGCGCGTAGACGAGAGCGCCGACGTGACCGCCGACCCCTCGCCGGACTTCAAGACGCCGAGACCCTCGCTGTGACTAAAGGCAAGTCTCCTTGACGCATGTTGAACCCATGTTTTATAACTGTTTTATACTGTTTTACCAATTGCATTGCTATTTACATAAAATGATGATGTCAAACGTTAGGCTGTTAGTTATACATGTTGCCTATACCGCCTTGATGTTGTTGTCCATAATCCTTTGTCGCCCTAGGACAGTGATCCACCATAATAAATATCTTTTGATAAACTACTTTTTGATTAAGAAAATGACTCAGTGGAAGATAGTTTGAATAGAACCAATCGGGGGAATGATAAGTTGGAGACGAATGAATATTAGTGACAAGGTGGGGGTTGTTATTATGAAATTGATCTATGGTGGTGATCATTTAAATGTTATGGAGTTGGCATGGTGATAGTTCAAATGTTGAGGAGTTGGATTGTGATAGTAGTGTAGTTCACAACATAATTAGTGTGGATTAGGGGAAATGAGAAGATATATGATATTAAGAATAATAGTCGATAAATTAAATCAATAATATTGAGAATTATATTTGGGGATCGAACCGAGTAATTGGAGAAGCATATTCGGGAGATTGTAATCAGTATACTATGTGATCTAGAGATGTCAATGTGAAGGGTAGTTAGATGATGTTGAGAATGATGCTTGGTGAATTAGTAAATGATATTGTCTAACATACTCGATGGATTAAATGGAATAATATTTGGTGGTTTAGTAAATGATAATAATATGTATTCTTGGTGGACTAAAGTAGATGATTTAGAGGTGATAAGGTGAAGGATTTAACATATGATATTATGAGGTATTATCGGTGGATTGTATCCTAGATGATTAGAGATGATATTATGAAGTATTCCCGGTGGTTTAATAGATGACTTTGTGAAATATTTTTAATGGATGATAAGATTGATCGCCCTATGAGTGATGGATAAATCAATAATACTAGTCATAGTTCAAGGGAAATAGACATATCTGATTGGGGTGTAATATGATTTTGAGAGTTAGGATATTACCATGATATACTCAATACCTGATTGATACGATATTGAATCGGATTATTCATATTATTGTACCATTAGGGCAATTTAATGATTATTGGAGATTATAGAATTGATTATAAGGATTGTCATTAAACACTAAGATTTGTATTTTATTAAAATAAACTATTGGTGGAATAGAATAGTTGGTAGAAATGCTTAGACTTGCAATCGGTCAATGTACACCTATGGGTGGGAAATTTCATTTATCTCTTGAAAACTTTGTGTTGAAAGTTATAGGCAAGGAGTATTGCCGTTGGTTTACAAAATAAAAATAAAATGAAAAATGGTTTGGACTTGGGCGGAATGGTTTGTCTGGTGGGTGCGGATGGAGCGCTAGCTCTCATTGTGCAAGTACTGCCCCAAGTCAGTTAAGGACCGACGCTTGTGATTGTCCATTCTAAGCATAACCGTACAACCACATGTCTATAATGGTACGACCTGGCTAACTAATTTGTAGAAACCTAGTTTTGACTCACCACTTGGTTGGATGTGAATGCCGGATGGAGGCAATGTTGTTTTTCTCACACGGCGCAAGAGGGGGCTTCTGTACTGGGCGGTTGGAACCCTAACAGCGGTGAAACCTCAGCGGGTGGGTCTAGCTAGGTAGATACACTGTAACGGCCTTGTCACGATCTCTCTGCCGGCACACCAAAGGAAGTGTGTTAATCCGGAGGCAATAAGAGATGATCGTGTCGTGTGGGTAAAGTTGTACACCTCTGCAGAGTAAAACTATTCGAATAGCCATGCCTACGGTTAAAGGCAAAGCGAAGAATGCTTTCATACTGGTAGACTTTGGTTTTTGGTTTCAAACTAAACAATGTTTCGTTTTGGGATCCGGGAGCGGTTAGAACTCTCGGGTGTGCTTCTGGCGGTTAAAGCCAGGTAGGTGGAAAGAACCTGATTTTGTGAACCATGGCGGACAGAGCCATGTGATTGGATTGAACCCTGATTTTGTCGGGGGAAGAAGGTAGTCCAAAGGCCGGACACGGAACTCCCACGAAGACCAAGGAAGGTGACACCTCAACGTCATCGCAGGGAGCTCAAATTCCTTTTAATTACGAAAAATTGAATACTTCTTCGCATTCCTATATTACTGTGCCCTCCGGGCGTGCACCATTTTTCGATGGCACGTACTACTCCGCTTGGAGGCACAAGATGAAAATGCACTTGATGTCTCTCCATCCTAGTGTTTGGAAGATTGTGTGTACAGGTTTAGACATGCCGGAAGACGACATGGAGCTTACACCGCAACAAGAACAAAACATCCACCGAAATGCACAAGCCGCGAGTGTGTTGCTTGGAGCGTTGAGTCCCGAGGAGTTCAACAAAGTGGATGGCTTAGAAGAAGCCAAAGAGATATGGGACACTCTCCAAGTAGCTCACGAAGGAACATCAAGTGTGAGGGAATCAAGGATTGAGTTACTTGAAGGAAAGTTGGGGAGGTTTGTGATGAATGATGATGAAACTCCGCAACAAATGTATGATCGCTTGATGATCCTTATGAACAAGATCCGAGGGCTTGGAAGCAAGGATATGGCGGACCACGTCGTGGTGAAGAGGATGTTGAGAGCCTTTGCTCCAAGGAATTCGACTCTCGTAACTCTTATACGAGAGCGAAAAGATTTCAAAAGGCTCACTCCAAATGATGTGCTCGGTAGAATCCTTTCACACGAGCTCATGGAGAGGAAGCAAAGGAAGTAAAAAATCTTGCCAAGCAAAGTTCGAGTTCAAGATCAAAGGAAATAGCCTTGAAGGCAAGTAGAAAGGAAGAATCAACCTCAAGTGATGAAGAGGAAGATGAAAGCGAAGATGAGGAAGATTTGGCATTGTTTGTAAGAAAATTCAAAAAATTCCTCAAGTATGATGGTTCAAGCAAATACAAGAAGAACTACAACGACAAATCAAGAAGAAGAAGAAACACAAAGAGGGCTTGCTATGAGTGCGGTGATTGGAACCAAATGGGTCTTCCGCAATAAACAAGACGAGAATGGAGTTGTACAAGAAATAAGGCTCGGTTGGTAGCTCAAGGATTCACTCAAATTGAAGGTTTGGATTTTGGTGAGACTTATGCTCCCGTTGCTAGATTAGAATCAATTCGTATATTGGTTGCATTTGCTACTCACCATAATTTTAAGCTTTATCAAATGGACGTCAAGAGTGCTTTCCTAAATGGTCCAATCACCGAATTAGTCTATGTTGAGCAACCGCCGGGAATGGAGGACCATAAGAACCCTACTCATGTCTACAAACTCCATAAGGCGCTCTATGGGCTTAAACAAGCACCTAGAGCATGGTATGAATGCCTTAAGGATTTCCTTATTAAAAAGGGTTTCGAAATTGGTAAAGTCGATCCTACTCTCTTCACAAAAAATGTTGATAATGACCTATTTGTATGCCAAATATATGTCGATGACATTATATTTGGCTCCACTAATAAAAACTTCTGTGAAGAATTTAGTAGGTTGATGACTAAGAGATTTGAGATGTCAATGATGGGTGAATTGAAATTCTTCCTCGGATTTCAAATCAAACAACTCAAGGAAGGGACGTTCTTATGTCAAACAAAGTACATAAAGGATATGCTCAAGAAGTTTGATATGGAGAACGCCAAGCCAATTCATACACCAATGACAACCAATGGACATCTTGGTCTAAATGAAGAAGGTAACCCTGTGGATCAAAAGGTATATCGATCCATGATAGGTTCATTGCTTTACCTTTGTGCATCTAGGCCAGATATTATGCTTAGTGTCTGCATGTGTGCAAGATTTCAAGCCGCTCCGAGAGAGTGCCACTTAGTAACCGTGAAAAGAATTCTTAGATATTTAGTTCACACACCTAGTTTAGGGCTTTGGTATCCTAAAGGATCAAAATTCGATTTGATTGGTTATTCGGATGCTAATTATGCGGGTTGCAAAGTGGATAGAAAAAGCACTTCGGGGACTTGCCAATTTCTAGGTAGATCACTAGTATCTTGGTCCTCAAAGAAACAAAATTCAGTAGCTCTATCCACCGCGGAAGCCGAATACATTGCCGCAGGAAGTTGCTGTGCACAATTGTTATGGATGAGGCAAACCTTGAAGGATTTTGGATTTAATATGGAAAAGGTACCACTCTTATGTGACAATGAGAGTGCGATTAAAATAGCCAACAATCCCGTTCAACACTCCCGGACCAAGCACATAGACATCCGACACCACTTCCTTAGAGATCACTCTCTTAAGGGAGATATAGATATTACCTATGTGAGAACCGAAAAACAATTGGCCGATATCTTTACCAAACCTCTAGATGAGAAACGCTTTTGCGAGCTTAGAAGTGAGCTAAATGTCCTAGACTATCGGAATGTGTCTTGAAAGATTGCACTCATTGACTGCTGCTATTTAGCTCAATTTCGAAGCAAAACGATTGAAAAACTTATTGAGTGAATTTCAAAAAAGTTTTTGTTGGATCTTAATCTCGGATCAATCCACTTGTAATCATAGTTTTGATTGCTTGGATGCTTGCTGATGACAAGAGGAGTGATCCTTCTTAAGTTCACATGACTCAGAGTTTTCAGACTTCACTCAAATTCCTTGTTTCTTTCTCTGTTTGCTGGAAAAATCAACACATCGGAACATCTGATCAATTCATCGGAATATCCGATGTCTGGCAGTTTTTCCACATCGGAACTTCCGATATTATATCGGAACTTCCGATGTCTCCTCCGCTCTTAAGAAAGTGACCGTACCCTTTCACTTTCTTTTGTCCTCTTCTTCTTGTCTCTTTGGTCTCTCCTTCCTTTTTCGTCTTTGTGCCGTTATCGGAGATTCCGACCTCTCGGAACTTCCGATCTTCGCCTGGGAAGGACTCCATCTTGAAGAGGACCCTCCTCTCCGCGCGATTTCTCCGTGTTCTTCGTGAGGTAAACCCTAGGGCTCAATCCTTTCCTTTTGGATCTAGGGCATCTTTTTGAGAAATCGTTTCGGTGAACTTGTTCATCTATTCCTTTGGTTCATTACTGTCAAATTTCATCTCTTTCCATCGGTTGGTTTGGGAGAAATGTTGTGTTGGTTGAAATCCGTAGACATCGGACATTCCGATCGAAAATATCGGAACTTCCGACCTCATGTCGGAACTTCCAATGTCAACAGATTGAAAACCAAACCAAGTTAGTTTCTCTCGTAAGCTTAATCGATTCTCTCTGTCCTTAGATCAATGGATCCCGATCAAGGTGGCTCCCAGCCCCCACCGGACCCAACAGTCTTAGGCGCTAAAAGGCCAAGACAGACTCCGACAGGAGTAAGAACCAAGAAGGCTGCAGGCAGAGGTAGAGGCCGTGGAGGCCCAGGCATTCAAATCAGTGACCCTCCACCTGATCCTCCTGCTCAGACTGTGAACGTACCTCGAGGAGCGCCATTGCCTTCTAGGAAGGGCAAAGCTATGGCAGGGGCTTCTCAATCTCAGCCAGTTCCAGACAGAGCAGTGCCAAAGCTCAGGCAGGCAGAGAGGAATCCTCGTCTCAAGAGGAAACCTATGAGCTACAAAGGGAAAGCCGCCAAAGTGCGCGGAGCCAGAGAGCAGAACCCCAGGACAGATGCTCAGTTCTCAACTGACTATCGCTTCTGGAATTTCTTCCAGCAAGACTTCTATGAGTCTATCATTTTGACTAGGAAGAATCCAGTCATTCTGATGCAGTGGGTCGACTGGGACTACATGGCCGCAACTGATGATGCCACTTTCACTGAGATCATTGCTGCTTGTGAGAGAACTGGAACAAAAAGGATAATGAGTTTTCAGCACGACTGGAACGTTGAGATCATTGCTCAGTTCTACTCTACCTTGTATATCTCCAGGGACAGGGTCTCCACTCTGCATTGGATGACTGAAGGAGCATGGTATGAGATCTCTTATGTTAACTTTGCTCGCTGTCTTGGATTCACCGAAGCTGACTGCCGTGACAAGGATCAGATTCACAATGAAGCTTCTCTCGGTGCCTCCAACTTGAACTTTCTCTACGATGAAGATGCAGACTTTGAGGAGGGAAGTACAAAAGGCATGAAGCCTTTCTTTGCCTGTCTCAACAGGCTTTTCAGGAAGACGCTGGCTCCCAAAGAAGGTGATGCTTCTCATGTTCTGTCATATACAAGAAATCTTCTGAGTAGGATGAGAGTTGGACAGCGTCCTTTTGATGTGTTTGATTTTATTTGGAATGAGATCCGCTTGACTGCTTAGGAGCCAAAGAGAAGCTATGGTTATGCTCCTTTCATCATGCATATGATTGAGCACATCACTCACCAGCATTTTGAGTACGATGCAAGACACACTAGAGTGCAGATCAGGGCAGTTAAGGCCCCAGCTCAGCCTATGAGACGTGCTTCAACCAGAGCTGCTTCCTCCTCCACCACTGCTCCCTCCACTGCAGCCTCCAGTGGATCATCCTCTCCCATTCTCCGCGCTTTGAAGTCTATCTTTGTCCTATGCAAGGGCAATGCAGCAGCGCACAAGAAGAACACCAAGAGACTCAAGGATATTCAGAGGCATCTAAATCTGGAGTGTTCAGAGGATGAGGACAGCGAAGAAGAAATTGAGGATCATTTTGCTCCAGCGCCTGTAGCTTCAGATGAGTCCGAGGACGATGAGGAGTCTGGCTCAGATGATGCTGCTTCCGAGGAGTCGGACTAGTCCGCTCTCTCTCTCTCGTTTCTCCTTTTTTCCTTTCTGGTGCTTGATGCCAAAGGGGGAGAGGAGAAAGCTTAATTCTTTATATCATCCTTCGTTTAGCGTTGTTCCTTCGTTTAGCGTTGTTCCTTCGTTTAGCGTTGTTTGACAAACTTTGCTTATCATGTGAACTTGGGACTTGTTACTTGTTGCTACTTACTGCTTTACTTATGCAATGATGGATGATTGTTACTATTGGTAGTATGGATGTTTTAATATTAATGGTTATTCAAATATTAGTCTCCATATTGTTTGTTTCATTATATGCTCAGTTTTAGGGGGAGCTCTTGCAAAATTCTTTTCAAAATTGTGCATTCGCGATCTTTTCCTATTCAATGCACATCTTCAGGGGGAGCTAAACCTATACTAATCTTTCATTATATCTTTTAATTGTAAGCTTTAATCGAGTTGTCATCAATCACCAAAAAGGGGGAGATTGAAAGTGCATCTAGGCCCCTAAATTGGTTTTGGTTGATTAATGACAAACGGTTAAAGGGACTAATGTCTTCAATGAGCTTATGAGCAAGTAAAAGGTTCAATGTGAGATCTTCTACATGCGAAGGATACCCTCAAACGAATATAAGCGAGTAAAACGGCATTGTATTCTTATTTTCTATGTTTTGTGTCGTAGGAATGCCGTACTATTAAGGGGGATGCATCGTAAATGATCTAGGATAGTCTCTATGCTCAGATGAATGTTACTTTAATTGTTGTTGAGACCCTAAGTCACCGCGCATGCACCGGAATGTGTTTTTGTCAAAGTTCAAGTCGGACATTCCGATATTACATCGGAAGTTCCGATGTTACCGGACATTCCGATGTGCATGCTTGCTTCAGTCCGATGCGTGGAAGATGTATCGGAAGTTCCAATATTTTCGATCGGAAGTTTCGATACGTTGTTAAAGCTTTCTAGGGTGCTCTCTGTAAATATCGGAAGTTCCGATATTTTACATCGGAAGTTCCGATGTGTTCAAACCTGAAAAAGGGAGCTCTCTGGAATTATCGGACATTCCGATATATTAGATCGGACATTCCGATGTTAAGTCGGAAGTTCCGATGTTTATATCGGACAGTCCGATATGGACTTAGAAGCATTTGTCAGGGTGCCTTTCTGGGAACATCGGAAGTTCCGATGCTGACATCGGAAGTTCCGATGCACCTTTTTCGACAGTTGAAGTGCGCTCGAGTTCTGAAAGTTTGCACATATCGGACATTCCGATGTTGACATCGGAAGTTCCGATATGCAGCTGAGTGGGTGTATAACGGCTAGTTTTTGCAAGAAACTATAAATACCCCACTCCTCTTTCTTTTGAAGTATATACACTCATGTTGGCAGAACTCTAGAGCACCTTGAGCACTCTCTAGCTTTCTCTTGAGTCCTCCTCTTTGATCTTAGGGATCATCTAGAGAGTGAGGACTAGAAGTGAGATCTAGAGTTTGAAGTGAAAAGCAAGAGTCACTCATCTCGAGCATTAGAGTGTTCCTCCAAGATCGATCAACGGTGCATTTGTTACTCTTGGAGGTTGAAGGACTCCTAGACGGTTAGGCGTCGCTCACGAGCTCCCAAGGATTGTGGGACGCCGTGAGAAGTTTGTGAAGGCCAGCTCCGCCTCCGAAAGGAAAGGAACCATTAGTGAAACCAAGCCTCAAGTGCGACCGAGGTTTGGGAGGAAAGGGTTGGAAGAGACCAGGCTCTTTGGAGCCTCCTCAACGGAGACGTAGGATTCCCTCAAGAATCCGAACTCCGGGAACAAATCCGTGTCACTTCATTTACTTTACTTAAGCTTGTTTCGTTATTACTTTGATCTAACATTCTTAGATTGCTTCTCAAGTTCATTATTCTCAGTTGTTAATTGTTCGTGTCAAAAGTCGATCGGACATTCCAAACTGGTATCGGAAGTTCCGATTAAATCGGAAGTTCCGATCCAACACCGGAAGTTCCGATACTCTTTCCGCTGCGACGAATCTAGTTTAATTTTTAAATTGCCTATTCACCCCTCCCCTCTAGGCAACTTTCTCATCTTTTCAGTTGAGCTGTGGCGGATAGAGCCTGTATATTAGTGAGTGGTGGTTAGAACCTTCACTACAATATTACATAATTCAATTATTAAAAAGAATTGCTCAAATATGCTTTGTGAAAATTATTAACAAGTATGATTTGATGAAACTTGGCTTTATGCAAAAGAACCATATTAAGCCATCCTTGGATAGCCTACATTGTGCATAATTTCCCAGACTTGCTGAGTACTTTATGTACTCACGTGCTACATTCTAATCATATCTTAGAAGTGAAAGAAGCTGTTCAAGATTTCCAACGACTAGGGCGCGCTCCCCACTCGATTGCCTGTGGGCATTTGGATGGGTCGCTTTGGTGTTTTCGTCTTCATTCTTTGTTGTTCAAGCTGCTCACTGCTCAGCCGTGAATGGTAAACCTTGACCATAAGGTCTTTGCTTTTATTCGGTATTATTTTTATTTAATTATATGTATTCGTGATATGGTTGTTGATTCATCACTTTTGACTGTGTGTACTAGCTACTGATCTGGGACTAGTACAGAAATACACAGGGGATTCCGGATAGCCGATCCGGGGGCCCACATTCAGCTAGAACACAAGATTTTGACCTATTTCACCATTACTAAGCGCAAAGCATCAACTATCCCCAAATCTTCTAAAAAAATTCATTTCCTAGGCCGGATGCATTGTTACCCATGTCATAGGATATCCATGGGTACAATTTGGCACCCATGTCCATCCTATAACCTTATCGGGTACCCAAACCCAAAAATATGTGGGTCTGAAGTGCTATCCGTACCCGCTCTTATCAGGTCAGGTACCCGCGAATACCCGAACCCATGAGTAAAATTGCCATCCCTACTGGCGGGAGCAAAGAAACTAGCGGGATTCATACGGGAGAATAGCGATTAATTAGTCCCATGCTTATTTTTTTATTTTTCCCCCATTATTGGCTCTTGAGCCAAAACTCTGTTTACTCTTGCTATATCAATATTCTCCTTCTATCTCAGTTTATAAGACGTATTTTTTAATGATCTTGTAGATAAATATAGGACATATTTTAAATTCTAATAGAAAATTAGTATGATGTTCCATCTACACCCGTAATAAATATAAATATTTTTTTATTTATTTTATATTTTTTACATGCATACATTGAATATAGTGTTTAGCGATAATAATTAAGTGCAATCTAGTTATTTTTAATATCTTTTTAGTTTATGTGCAAGAAGGAAAACGTCTTATAAAACTTGGATGGAGGGAGTCCTAACCAAGATTTCCGGCTATTCGTTTGAGAAGAATAGATTCAAATCTCGAAAAGTAATAAATACACACAAATAACTCACCCAACCTGTTTTTGGTAGGACTACTCTTGTCATCAGCTAGAGAGATATGTAAAGTGACACACAACGTATGCTATAGTTGGCAAAAAAATTTGCGACTTGATAAGCAAGCAAGCCATTTTTGTTTGCGCTACTCTGTGTCTGAAACTGATTGTGAGAAAGAAATAAACGATTGGATTTGGTTGATGTTTGCCTGTTGTAGTACATATTGACCATAGCCAAAACAGTTCTCGGAAACCACAACCAGACATGTCAAAGTCCATAGTTAGCCAAAATAATAAGCCATATCCTCACAAATAGTTATCATTTTGAATATAATAGTAATCAAACTTTTGGAGGGTGACGCGGCGGTCCTAGGGCACTGCTTAATCGAGCTCGAGGATGGCCGGAGCTAGGCCCTCGGCGGAGAGGTGCGGCGACGATAATGGCGTGCGGCTATGGAGACGGAGGAGTGCCGTCGAAGCTCGTTTAGGAGCCCAGTGAGCATCAGTGGGGTGAGGGGATGTCGACCGATGGACTCACCGAGTAGGAGGAGGGCCGAGGCGAGCTGTCACCGTGCACCGAGCCGAGGAAGACAAAGGCCGATGCGACGGTGCTCTGGTGGGTTACACTGCAATCCGAAGGAGGAAAGGACTCAGGAGGTCAGGGTGTTGCTTCGGCAAAAAGGAATTGAGGAATGGAACGACGTAGAAGGGCAATTGCGATCCCCCCTTTTGCGGCTCACCTCTGATTCGGAAGCCACGAGCGAGGCTCACTGCCCACTGTTGGCCGGCTGGAAGAGTGGGCAGAGCGGGGAATTGAGAGTGATCGTGTATGCTTAAGTAGTGGAGGAAGGAGTGCTCCAATTCGGCAATGCCTGTGAGGCGAGATTCAGTGACAAACGGAGAAGGACACCGGTGATCCGGTTTTTGCGGCGAAGGACACGGCACTCGAGCTCCTTTTCGGTGAGGTTTGCGCACACGCTAGAGCTGTCGATTTAGACAACTCAAATTGAGACGATTACCAGGCCGAGCCGCGAAAGGAATTGCGAGACGTGGCGTCAGTCTCCCGCGCAGGCAAGCTCGAGCAGAGGAATGGAAGGGGATCCGTTGGCCATAGCAGTGAGGAACCAATGGGGAGACTTCCCTGGAAATGATTAAAGCCGAAATCTTCGTCGTCTCGGGGAGGAAGATCGGAGATTGGCTGAAGCGGCGGTGAGCTTCAGAGCTTGCGTGCGTGAGAGAGCAGAGAGGGAAGGAAGGAAGGAGGAAGAGGGAGGGTGGCTGACTGGTGGGTCTTGGGGCCACGCAGCAGAGAGAGGTGAGGGACGGCCAAGTGCACTGTTAGGTGGGGCTTGGCGCTGGGCGGGCCCACACGGCAGTGAAAGGAGAGAGAGTGAGAGTTAAATGGTTTTCAGTTTTACGGGCCGACCAAAAATTGATTTAATTGAACCACTAAAACTTGTTAGGAATTTTTGGAAATTTTTGTGAGGAATCATGACAATGGTTAGGATCTACTATAACATTTTAAGAAGAAAATACTGAGCCATTTTTTTATATATAATTCTGACAGTGAAGCTGTCAGGAATTTGCCTATTTCGAAAATGATTTTTCAGAGATGGCAAACTAAGTCAAATTGACTTGAAATTTTTACTGTACTGCAATATTATCATTTCCGAGCTATGGTAAAAATTTCAGATCAAAAGCATTCATATTTATTTTTATATAATTCTGACATCATTGTAGGTCTAATACCCTAATTACTATTTTTGATTTTCTAAAAATAGTAAATCATTTCCAAATTCAATAAAACTTTTCTGAGGTGATAAATAAGGAATTTGGAGTTCATTAGTAATCTCATTCAATCTTTGTACTACAAAATTTTCAAATTGGAGTGGAAGTTCTACCTTCCAAGGCAATAAAAGGTTGACAAAATAAAATAAAAATCCAAATAACCTCAAAAAATGGTTGAACCTCAAATTAAGACCAAAATCAATAATTCAAATTCTTGATTAATGCTTTCAATAATTGAGGATGTCACACCAATCTAAAATGTTTTTACATATTCACAAACTTCATGATTTTATACAAATTTAGGAAGTGGTTTCATCTAATTTGGAGCTACGTAGCAAAAGTTATGCCCATTTGAATTTGATTCGGCCAGAAAAAATCAAATGAAAATGTGAAATATGCTTTCCAACAGGGAAGACGTATTCCGAAAACGCGTGTGGCTCAAAGGCTCCAGCTGGCCTGACCGTGGGGCCCCACTTGTCAGTGGGCTCACACGCACGAGCCACTGACCGGTCGGGCCCGCACGTCAGCGACCCGAGGCAGAGCCGCGCAAGGGCGGGCTCGCCGGCGGCGCTGCAGCGGCGGAGGGAGCCGGGCGGTCGCGGAGCGAGTGAGAAGGGAGTGAACCGGACCTGGGAGAGGAGTCGCTCAAGGCCGAAGGGTAGCGGGGCGGTCCTGCAGCGGAACGAAGCGGAGGTCGGTGGCGGGAGCTGCCGGCAAGGAAGGAGAAGGGGAGTTAGGCTCGGCTGAAGGAAGGAATAGGATCAGGGGGAGGAGGTGAACCGGATGGAGTACCTTGGAGGGTCGAGGAGGCGGTGGAACGGGCCGGCGCTGAGTGGCCGGAGGCGGAGAAGAAGAAATCCGCCGCGGCGGCGCTACAGGCTCTAGGAGCTGGGAAGGAAAGAGAGAAGACGATTAGCGAAGCTCCGAGATGCTAGAACAAATTGAATCGAGGTAATACTTCGCCGATCACTCAATTCGCGATTTCCCCCATTCCGGCGCTCTCTGAAGAACAAGCGGAGCAGGGGGAGGAATTGGCGAAGGGGAAGCAATGGCGAGGAGCAGGTGCCGATTTAAAGCGGCCGGGAAGGAAAGAGTGAGGCAACAGTGCTCGGCATGGCCTGACCTTGCTACAGTGTCGATTCCAGACAAACAGTAATTGACGTTGCTATTTTGAGTTGTCGGATTCAAGCATAGGGTTGGCCAAAAGGTTACTCCCTCCGGTTTGGTAATATCTGTCGTTTTGGACATCGACACGGTCCTCAAAAAATAATTTTGATCGCTAATTTTTATTATAATATATTTATAAAACCCAATAAAATTATAATATTATGAAAGTACTTCTCGAGACAAGTCTACACATATAATTTTCATGTATCCAATTTAAATATTTAAAAATATATCGATAGTCAAAGTTTCGGAAGTTTGACCATCACTATGTCCAAAACGACAGATATTACCAAACCGGAGGGAGTAGAATATTGCTTGGGTTGCAGGTCATTACTTGATGTTCTGCTTGCACTCACTTTTACCCAACATGCTATGACAAACTTTGAGCAAAAAGGCTTGGAAAAGGAATTTCAGAAGCACTCAATCTTTGCCCAAAACAGTAATGATATGTTTAGCTTAGCAAAACATGAAATGTAACTTCATTAAGTTAACAAAGTTTTCGGACGTTACACTTATCCTGAGATTTCTAAGGATATAATTACTAACTTTGGAAAATTTTCACATTTTATCTTTTTACCTTTTTACCATTTCCCTATTTTCAATTCCAAAATTCAATTACTTTGCAACCAAAAATTCACTCAAAAGCATAGAAATTCAGAAAATACACTAATAATACAAATAAATTTTTTTAACAATGTATTTTATATTTTATTGAATTGTTGGGAAGTTCTGATTACAATGTAATGAGTGTAACGGTATGTTGGCCTGCTAAACTAGTATGATATTGTAACAAGCTTAGGGCATGTACAATATAAGATAATTATAACAAGTGCTTAACGAGATAATATAACCACATCATCCAACACTCGTATACAAGTTATTTTCTTCAATGCAAACATCTTTTTTGTGTATGCTTAGATATTATATTCTCTATTAATCATATATAGTTGTACATATAAACAACTACTAAGCATCGAGGCTTAAAAATAAACACCATGCCTAACCTGTATAGCAAGAAAGATTAAATTTTTTTATTACTAAACGTCTCTAAACACATGCATTCTTATTGAGCACACCGAGGTCGCCGACGCGTGGGCACCGGAGCTCCTCAAACTGATCGCACCCTCACGCGCGATCTCCTCGAAGCCGCCACGAGCCTCGGCACCAGGTTGGCGAAGCGAGCCTGAACCCGCCGAGCACGGCCGCTCCTACCACCGCTCCCGTCGGCGGTGAGCGTGCTCCACGGACAGCCTCGCAGTACGCCTCGCAGGCCCGAGCATGAACCTCCCGCGACGGCGGAAGTGGTCCCCGACGAGCCTCGAACCGCGGGCGGGCGGCGCAGCAAGTGGAGCGCAGTCCGGAGCGTGAGCAGGTAGGCGTTCTCGCCGTAGGGGAGCGCATTGCGGCCGCCCTCCGGCTTGCCGATGAGCGCCTCGTAGCCAGCCTCGTTGTAGTAAGGCTGGGCGGTGAGGACGAGGCCTTGGATGGAGACGACGACCTGGAGGAGGCTCGACCTGGCCGGCGACCAGGCCTCGTCGCCCTCGCCCTCGCCGAAGGTGTTGAGCAGGCTGAGGCACACCGTGCCGGAGGTGTAGAGGTTGGGGTTCAAGCGGAAGCCGAACGAGTGGTAGTATGTTAGACTTAATCTTGATGTTTTACTTTTTAGTATGTGTTAGTGAATGTCCGGCTGAGTTGTGCAGCCGTATGTGTGTTAGTTTGTGCGTCCAGCGTGCGTGTAGATCAACGATTCGTGTTGCGAACTACGGACATGACCTACTGCTGGTGTGGTTCAGTGCGAGCGCAGAAGTCGTTGGACCAAGTGTGCATGCATGGGCCATGGGAGTGACCGTGGTGAGTCTGAGGATGGAGTCAAGATCTGCATGTACTGGCTGTTAGTTTGTCCAGGTCTTACGGCCAGAAAGAGTGGTGTGCTCTCGCATGGCTAGTAGAACGGAGAGGTGGTTAGTGGTGCTAATTACGTGTGTAAGTGGCCGGGTAGTGCGGCAAAACGTGGCACAGTGTGTGTGCTATTTTATCCATGTAATCAGCTTGTGTTTAAAAAGCGAGAGCAGAGAAGAGAAAAATAGAAGTGCTAGTGCGTGGTGCTGTTATGCAGCATAGAGTAACAAGCCTGTGTTTGTCCCTGTATTCAGTTCCTTCTTCCTCTATCTCGTGTACATCCAGTGAGAGAAGGGAGATCATCAAAGTGATCATCGTGTGAGTTGTTTGTGAGTGAGGAGCTGGGCCAACAATTGGTATCAGAGCCAAGGGTAAGTGCTTGGTGCTATGACAGGTGACGGCTCTGAAGTGTACACGCCGCCGGGTCGCCGCATTGGTGGTAATAGCGGCAACGGCGGTGATGGCGGCCAAGATGAGGTCGTGCATCAAGTGAAGGAGGCGGGGGTGACGCTCCGTTACCCCATACTCTCAGAGAACAACTACGGGGTGTGGGCCGTGAAGATGAAAATCTTCATGCGCGCACAAGGCGTGTGGGCGGCCGTGGAGGGTAAAGCGGTCGACGAGAAGATGGATCAAATGGCTCTCGCCGCCATTATCCAAGCCGTGCCGGAGGCCGTGGTGATGGCCATATCTGAGAAGGAGACGGCGAAGGAGGCGTGGGACGCTCTCAAGGAGATGAACGTGGGTGAAGAGCGCCAAAGAAGGCCCGAGTACAAACCCTCAAGAGGGAGCTTGATGGCATGTACATGGGTGAATCTGAAAAGTTTAATGAGTTTGTTTTGAAGGTGACCACTGTCGTGAACGAGATACGCACTCTCGGCACGAAAGTTGAGGAGGCAACCGTTGTCGAGAAGCTCTTGTGTTCCGTCCCCGACAAGTTCCTACCCATTGTGAGCACCATTGAGCAATGGGGGGATGTGTCGACGATGTCGGTGGCGGAAGTTGTCGGGCGCCTGCGGGCGTTCGAGGAGTCTACAAAGGGGCGACGACGTGACAAGGAAGAGGAGAAGCTGTTGGTGGCGCACGCCGAGCCGCGGCTCACGCGTGCCGAGTGGGAGGCCATAGTTGCTGAAGAGAAGCGCAACGGCGACGACGGCTTCGGCAGTGGTGGCAACAAGAGTGGTGACAGGAAGAAGTACCACGGCAGGTTCGATAAGTCCAAGATCGACTGCCGCAACTGTGGTGAGTATGGACACTTTGCTGATGAGTGTGACAAGCCGAAGAAGGTGACCAAGGCATTTGCGGGTCTTGCTATTGCAAATGCTGACGACGAGCCCACATTGCTGTGAAGTCCGGTGTGGAGGTGCAAAATAAAGGCAATCAAGATTAGGGGGTGATTGTTAGACTTAATCTTGATGTTTTACTTTTTAGTATGTGTTAGTGAATGTCCGGCTGAGTTGTGCAGCCGTATGTGTGTTAGTTTGTGCGTCCAGCGTGCGTGTAGATCAACGATTCGTGTTGCGAACTACGGACATGACCTACTGCTGGTGTGGTTCAGTGCGAGCGCAGAAGTCGTTGGACCAAGTGTGCATGCATGGGCCATGGGAGTGACCGTGGTGAGTCTGAGGATGGAGTCAAGATCTGCATGTACTGGCTGTTAGTTTGTCCAGGTCTTACGGCCAGAAAGAGTGGTGTGCTCTCGAATGGCTAGTAGAACGGAGAGGTGGTTAGTGGTGCTAATTACGTGTGTAAGTGGCCGGGTAGTGCGGCAAAACGTGGCACAGTGTGTGTGCTATTTTATCCATGTAATCAGCTTGTGTTTAAAAAGCGAGAGCAGAGAAGAGAAAAATAGAAGTGCTAGTGCGTGGTGCTGTTATGCAGCATAGAGTAACAAGCCTGTGTTTGTCCCTGTATTCAGTTCCTTCTTCCTCTATCTCGTGTACATCCAGTGAGAGAAGGGAGATCATCAAAGTGATCATCGTGTGAGTTGTTTGTGAGTGAGGAGCTGGGCCAACATAGTACACCTGCGGCGGCTCAGCCGGGTAGGTCGGCGGCAGGTGCAGGTCGAAGAGGAAGAGCCCGTCGTGGTACGGCGTCCCGGCCGCACCCACCATCGCCGCCCGGAGCAGGTCCATGCGGTCCTCGAACGCCCGCACGTAGATGCTGTCTGCATGCGCACGTGCAAAATTTTCGTTCATTCATTCGTAGCTAGAGGGAAAATAAGAAATTCTAGTAGTGTACCTGGTAAGCTGTTCTTCAGTATTTTCCATTCCTTTTGCACCGTCTTGACCCACTTCTTTCCACCAACAATAGTGCCCTGCAATTCATTTGCAAAATTAAGAACACCAATTATTGTGCCATGCATGCTGCTAAATCTAGTTAGTCATAGGAATATTTACTTATTTTCAGCAAGATTTTGCTATTATGCATTCAAGCAAAGATCTCGCTTTGTTTGTAAAATATCGAGTGGTAAATCCTCACAGAATACACCTCATTATGGTGGCAAATCCTCAACTATTTCCCACAAAAATGCTTCTAGCTAACTTTTACATAAAAAAAAGGGGTTTTGATAAGTTTTATTCGGATGTTTTCTTTAGTAACCGGCATCCAAATTCCTGGTTATTGGATTTACTTTCAGATCGATGCACGCCCACCTTAAATTCGAGGTGAGTTGATCCTACTGATGTGTATTTGGATCGTACGGTCCAAAGTTTGGATGTTTTTTGGGACAAAAACATCCGGATGGCCTATACACTTCAAAAAAAAATTCAGCTGTGTAAAGCCAACGAAATACCGAACAATGCCTAAGCAGCTAACTTTGTTAATTCAGCTGTGTACTTCAACGAATTTTTTTTACTTTTTAGAGTCAACTAGATGCAAATGCAATGGTGACCATTAATTTGCTTCGGCGGTATATTTGGAAAAAAGTATTGGGTTTTGATAAGTTTCACCCGGATATTTTCTTTAGCAACTATCATCCAAATTTTGGGCTATTGGATTTGCTTTCAGATCAATGCACACCCCCCTGAATTAGAGGTTGGTTGATCCTACGGATGTGTGTTTTGATCGTACGGTCCAAATTTGGATGATTTTTAGTACAAAAACATCCGGATGATGATGCCTAAGTATTTAACTCCAGAAGGGGTTAACGTAATTAATTACCTGCTCCGCAACATCAAGGTAATGGTGATCCGGAGGGCACTGCACGACGTCGAAGTGCGGGAAGCGGAACGGACCGTCGTCGTCACCGGCGGTGTCTACAGCCTTCTTTTTCCCCCCCGCCTCTTCAGAGCCATCGCCATGATCAACACCTGGGTCGCTGCTCATCACAGCAGCGGCGGTGGCGGCCTCTATTCCAGCGCCGTTAGGATCGCGGGAGACAGGCGCCGGCGCTTCCACGTTACCTGTCGCCGCAGGTAATTCCGAGCTTGACGACGGCGGCCCGTTCGCCAGATACCTCTTGCCTCGAGCCAACACCTCGAGTGCCAGCCGGATCGCTGACCGGACGGCAGCACCCACCCGGCCCATCGCCGCGGCCAAAGAACCATCTTCTGTCGCCTCCTCCTCCTCCTCGTCGTCGTCGTCCCAATCGCGCATCTCATCCTGCAGATCGGTGAAGTATTGTTGGTTGACGACGCCGATCTCATGACGCAACACCTGAAATTAAACATCATCTATCAACAGAGTGCATGCAAATATCAAAAATATAATAATGATTTGGAATTACATATACCTTCGATGATAAATTAATCTACTGATTTGATTCTTTATATGGAAAATCTAAATCCTTTTCTATGATCAAAATTTTAAAACATCTAATGCAAAGACATCTAGCTGTTTGAGATCGGAAACAACAGGAGATGAATGACCATACCGTCGACGTTCTTCCGTCGCCCCACTTCACTAGGACGTGGCCGTCACGAAGGTCAACAATACGCCCGACCCATGAAAGATCGTCCGCAGCCGCCGCCGCTGCCTTCATGTTGTCATCGTCGTTGTTGCCCTGTGCTGTTAGGAGTACTTCCCTGCTCCCACCGCCGTTGCCGGCTGTTTCCGACGGCGGCAGGCGAACAACGACGGCGCCGAAGTAAGCATGGTGCTCGGGAACTGAGGCCAGGTCGTAGGCGCTCACGGTCTCCTCGCACTCCACCTCCCTCGCCCCGCCATGGCGCGACGCCGCCTTGAGCCACGACACGCGCACCGTCTTATCCTCGTCGTTGAGGCTTCTGACGACGCCGATGCGCCTCGTCGTCGATCCAGTGGAGGCATCAACATCGGCAGCGACCTGAACGGCAGCATCAGCATCATCGTCATTGGTAGCTGAGATTGAGCCGTCGACAACCTCAACGACAGCAGCGGCAGCAGCAACGTGAAATGCAGGAGCGTCGCCGGGCGCCGCATTGTCGACGACTATCTGCTCCGGGAAGAAGTCGTGCTCGTTGATGTTGTGAAAGGGGATGAGGGACACTGATGGCACCCCGTGCCGCCGCGTGCCGTCCTGCCACAACACGTCCACGGTGGTGCGGGTGTCGGCGACGCTCACGGGCAGCTTGAATCCCGTGCGGCGGCGGTCGCGGGCGGTTCGGAGGAAGCGGCGGTCGCGGGCGTTTCGGAGGAAGCAGCGGTCAGCTAGCCCCCAGGTGCAATAGATGTCGGAGCAGAAGAAGGTCAGGTCACGAGGCTTCTGGTACGGCGGAGGTGCGCACGCCTGTACGAGCTGCTGCTCAATGCCCAGCTGGGCCGACGCGATCCAGTAGACGAGGACGCCGGCCATCTCGACCTTGCAGACGGTGCCCTCGACGCGGCTGGAATGCCAGTGGCCTTTGAGCCACCGGGAGGCCCTGAAGACGACGGATGGATCGTCGGCGGTGACTCGCTCCCCCGGGTAGGAGGGGATGTTCATCTGGTGGCGGCAGTAATCTTTGCGCGGGTTCTTCGCTGTCAGCTTGTTGGACTCTGCGCCGGTGACCCTGCAGACGGCGCCGTCGTCGAACAGCACGTCGACGTTGAGGGACACCTCGACGACCCGGCCGAGCCACGGCCCGGACACAACGTAGTCCCCCAGGCTGAGCTCCCTCACGCGCCGCAGCCGGGCCGGCGACACGCCCCTCACAACCGCCGCCTCCGGCCTGTCGAGCTGGACCAGGTCGAGCACGGTGGCGACGCCCATGACTACGCCGATCTGGCCGCCGGGGTCCGACGCCGACGCGACGAACTGGCCAGGGTGGAAGTTGCTCCTGTCGACAATGGTGATCATGTCGCCGCGCTTCTTGGCCACGACGGAGCCGTCGACGCGGAGCACCCTGTTGTTCCCGATCAGCAGCCCGAGCTCGGCGTGCCCGCAGCCGCTTTCCGACTCAAAGCTCACTAGGTCCATGTAGTAGTAGATCCTAGAGGAAGGCGGCGCCTCGTCTTCTCTCAGCTGCCCCGCGGCGACGTCCATTACTACTTGCTCGATCGATCGATGGATACAGTCGACGGATGAACGTTAATTCGAAGGCTCGATCGATCGATGGATACAGTCGACGGATGAACGTTAATTCGAAGGCGTGTTTCTTGTTGGTTTATATCTGGTTGATGTCCGATCCGAATCAAACAACGAAGAGAATCACTTTCCTTCTGCGATTCGGATCGGACTCCTCTTTCAGAAAGTAAATCTAACAGGTACTAGTGTACAGGCTACGAAGAGTTGAGTTTGAGCGTGATACCAATTTGATTCCTTCTCTGGCCTAAGTTCTGCTCTTGTACAAAGTCTTTTTATATACGGACTTGAATATATACATATTGTCCATAGGATAGAAAAAAAAAGCTTCATTATAAACACATTCTCCTATAGTGATATAGGCTTTGTGCGTTGTGGTTTTTTCAAAAGGGTTTCACATAAAATTTACGTCTCCCGTTTCTATTTTTCTGTACATTATAGCAACATAAAATGTATTGTAATAACCTTGGTATGTGTTGCGTTAGGCTAGCATAATTACAATTAATGTTGTGTCATATTCCCTCCGTTACAAGGAAAAATTGATAAAATGCCACTCTCCAGAAGTGGCTTCGCTAAAAATGCCACTCCGCTGTCGTTGACAGGCGGGACCATCTGTGTGTATGACAGTGGGCCAGAGTGGCATTTTAGCGATGCCACTTCTTGAGAGTGGTATATACGCTAATGGCCCCCGTTACAAATAGTTGTTATTTTGGGCATCGACATGGTCTCCAAAATACAGGTTTGATCACTAATTTATATTATAATGTATTTATAAAATCCAATAAAATTATAATATCATTAATATACTTTGGAAGACAAAACTATATATACGATTTTCTTGTACCCAATTTAAATATTCAAAAAGATATAGCCAATCAATATTTCTAAAGTTTGACTGTATTTATGTCCAAAATGACGACTATTTGTAACAGGAGAGTAGTTGAATTTGGGGTTGGATTGTACTCCTGTATGCACACATACACGTACTGTATTGGCACTGTATGCATGATTGAATTTTAATCGGAGCTGTACTTCTACTCAATTACTCATGGCAATTAAGCAAACCTCCATTAATGCAACAGTCATTGCTAACGTATATCTTAACTATTATAAGAATGAGTTGGTGGTGATGGTGAGTCTGCCAAGTCATTCTTGGGCCAGAACAGTAGGGGCCTAAGGCCCAGTAGATGAGTCACTATTACTTTGCTAACCTATAGTTATAAATCTGCAAGACAACTCAATATAGATGATTTGATTTATTTACTAGCTTACAAAGATATGTTTTGCTTGATATGTGTGTTACTGAAAATTGATTTATAATTATGTATTATTCTCTTTTGAAATTCCGTTGCAACGCACAGGCATCTTACTAGTATGCATACAAGCTGCACAATGCTCAGTTACATCGTGTATATGCTAGTGGTAATTAAGACAAACAGCATCCAGCTTCCGTATGCGTGTTAATTCTCCTTGGGTTGCATCAGCGAGCGCTGGCTAGCTAGGCAGCTAGCTAACCGTCGTCGAGCAGTCGGTGTGCCCGTGGAGATCGAGCACATGCACTGCTTCCTCTGTGCATTCTGTACTAGTCTAAAATCATAATAGTAGTGCACATAGATAAAATATTACAATCATATATGGCAGAATCATAATAAAATACTTCATATATTGAATAAACGAACTTAAAATCAACCTTACAATTGTTAGGCCTTAATGGCTCCAAATCGAAGCAAATAAGCAGCAGCGGAACGAAGAACGTTGGTGAATCCCATCAACATGTCACAGCCATCTGATAAGGTTCGACTCTTAGACACACTCGCCTCCTCATATATCTCTTTCTTCAAAGCAGGTATAGATTCCTCAGCTGATGGATTTGTTGTGGCAAGGGTGAGTACATGTGAGACCCCGGATCGGCTATCCGAAATCTCCTGTGTATTTCCGTACTAGTCCCAGATCAGTAGCTAGTACACACAGTCACAGTGATACTTCATTGCCGAACATAACAAAAATTGTAATATAAATATTCAAGTATGGGCCACATGGCCACTTATTACAATACTCGGTCCAAAGACCGGAGACAAAGCAGCGGAAGAAAGCAAAACAAGCGAACGCCATAACACCATAGGCAACGACTAGAAACGCAACTAGTTCTCCTAGCAATCCTCCTCGTACTCCTCCTGGAAGAACTCGCCTTCCTCGGCTGCGTCTTGAATATTCTCTGATGATGACAATGTTGATGTAGCACGTGAGTACAAAGGTACTCAGCAAGTCGGGGAAAATATGATTATGTGGGGCTTTCCAAAGGAAGCTTAACAGGATTCATTTGCATAAAGCCACATTTTATTAAACCATACTTAGGTAATAAGTTTCACAAAGCATCGTTTTACAATTCTTTTTAATAATTGAATTATGTAATAATGTAGTGAGGTTCTATCCACCATCACTGATATAAGGGCTCTATCCGCCAGTTTTCAAAAGATCCAGGTTAATCATATGACTCCATCCGTAAAAAAGAAACAGGTTCTGTCCACCTGATTGGCTCTATCCGCCAAACAACATCCGAGAGTTCTAACCACTCCCGAATCCCAAAACAAAACACATTTCCATTTTTAAAACCAAAACCAAAGTCTATCAATATGAAAGCATTCTTCGCTTTGCCTTTGACCGTAGGCACGGCTATTCGAATAGTTTTAACTCTGAAGAGGTGTACAGCTTTACCCACAAGACATGATCATCTCTTGATGCCAAGCTATTAACACACTTCCTTTGGTGTGCCGGCAGAGAGATCATGACAAGGCCGTTACAATGTATCTACCTAATCCGACCCACCCGCTGAGGTTTCACCGCTGTTAGGGTTCCATCCGCCTAGTACAGAAGCCCCCTCTTGCGCCGTGTGAGATAAACAACAATGCCTCTATCCGGCACTCACATTCAACCGAGTGGTGAGTCAAAACTAGGTTTCTACAAATTAGTTGGCCAGGTCGTACCATTATAGACATGTGGTAGTATAGTTATGCTTAGAATGGACAATCACAAGCGTCGGTCCTTATATAACTTGGGGCGGTACTTGCACAAGACAGCTAGTGCTCCATCCGCACCCACCCGACAATCCAATCCGCCCAAGTCCAAACCATTTTTCTTTTCTTTTTATTTTAGAAAACAGTACTAAAATAATAACAATACCCTCCAAATCAAAATTTTAAACCATTCTCTTTGAGTAATCCCACCCATGGGTTGTTTTCATCGGAAAATGTCCTAAGCAGTTCTACCGTACTATGTAACAAAGGATACCATATAAGCGTAAACATGGTATAACAATGTCCTAGGGTTACAATGGATATGATTAACAATGCCAAGGAGGAATCAACAATTTCGGAATAACTAGCACTTATATTTGACATATTTCATTAAACATAGCCATGCAACTTTGTAAACAATTTAAATCATTTCACAATCATAGGATCAAAATGCGTCAAGGAGACTTGCCTTCTGTTGCGGGTAGGTCGTCGTACGCGGGAAGTCCGGCGGCGGGATCGGCAGTCGCGTCGGAGTCCTCGGCTACGCGCAAAACGAGGCAAATAAATAAATAAAAGAAAATAAATAAAATCTAAAAATTACAAAATTAGTACTGTCAGGTAGATGTTGATTTTAGATGAATTTAGAAATTTGAATGGAGTCAAACGGAGTTCGGACGGAGAAGTTATGAGCTTCCGAAGTTTGAATTTTGAAAAATTGGAAAATCGGGAATATTCTCGGAATATTCCTTTTTGACTGTGCTGACTTTTGACTTGGTCTTTGACTCTATGGCCAGTGGGCCCAACTTGTCATAGGTGGAATGGCTTCTTCGAGGTTGGGCTTGCCATGCCCATGGAGGGAGAGAGAGAGCTTGAGGGGAGGTGTGAGGGGGAAGGGAGGGGGCTCGCCGTCGCGGCCGGGCGATCACGCCGAGGCCTTGCTTCCTGAAGCGGCGGCAGCCGGCGTGGCGATCACGCCGAGCAAGCCTTCACTGGCCAAGCGGCGGCCATGGCCAGCGATAAAGCGGCGGGCGGCCGTGGCGGGCATGGCCCCCAAGCACGCACACATGCACCTACGTACACAGAGGCTTCCAAAAAAGAAAACAGAGGCTAGCTCCCACTCAAAAAATCCGATTTTTGCCCCATTTTCGCACGGATTTGACCCAAACAAAGGCATGGATCAAGTAGATTACAACCTTAGGGACATCTAGGAGGAAAGAATTGGATTGAATCTCACCGGAGACGATGAAATCGACGACGAACGGAGTTTCGGCCGGAAGAACAAAAACTCGAAATTCGCCTCCAAAACTTGATGTAACCTAAAATTGATTGTTGAGTGAGCTTCTAGACTACCTCACAGTCACAAAGAACCAAGGAACAAGAAGAATGGCTCACCGGAGAAGGATCTACAAGCACGAACACGAAGAACACCGAAAAAGAGTGACCCAACTTCGGTTTTCTTGATCTCACGGGCACAAGAGTGGAGTAGGCGAAAGGAGGATCCCACCCCCAGGACGGGGACTCTTATACGAAGAGAATGGAGGTGGTGGTGCGGCGTTTGGAGTAGTAACGGCCGAGTTAATGGCATTTGAGTGGATTTCGGTTTTTCTTTAATACGGCCGTTTCCGGCGAGGTTAGTGGCTAATGAAGGTGAGGAATGGCAAGAGCTCGTCGTTGCGGATCCAACGGAACCGACCGTTCGCATTTTGGAGTTGATTTGAGGGAGATGTGATGATTTGAATGGAACCCTAGCCATTGATGCTCCATGAAACCATGCTCTGTAACCCCCATGGCTAGAGGTTGAAGACGACTACTGTTCATGTGCCACGTGTCACTCTCCCATTGGTCCTCCTTTACGTAAATGACTCGCCCTAGAGAAAAATTAGGAAAAATGGTCTACAAATTTTGGAAAAATTCCTAGAACCATTTTAGAATATTTGGGACCCAATAAAATTGGTTTGGTTGAATTTGGATGAAATTTGTGGAATTAAATATTCGGGCGCGGATCGTAGGCATTAAACAAAAGCCGCGCGAGATAAAATAGGAACGGAGGTCCAAAAATCCGGGGAATGATTCCTAAAATCATTTTAGAATATTTGGAACATTTTAGAAGTGGTTCGGGGATTTTTGGAGCATTTTTGTACTCGGGTGAAATTTCGGGTACCAGCGGGAACTAGAAAATTTGATTTTTCGACCGGAGGGGAATTAAATCCCGATTTTGGATAGGAATGGATGCCAGGTTAATATAAACACCAAAGAAACTCCAAGTTTTGAATTTACTTTATTTAAATTAGATTTTTCTCCAGAAAGCGAAAATGAGGATGTTACAGTACATAAAGCACTCAATAAGTTATACACAAAATGCAAGTCTATTATACTACATGCAAGGTTTATTCCAAAGAAATGGTTGGTATGGCTATTTTGATTAAAACAGTATTTTAACTTTAAATACAACTAGTAATTTCATAAGCATCATTTAGCCAAATATAGTTGCAATAATTGAAATTAATGAGACATCTAGCACAGGTTCCAACCAACTGTCTAGATCTAACTGTCAGCCCCTAACTCACAGATTTCCAACTGGCTCCAACTACCAACTATTAACCCGAGAGTTCCATCCACTCACATATTCTCAAACCATCATTTCTATTTAAAACAAAACCAAAAGATATACGGACTTGAATATATACATATTGTCCATAGGATAGAAAAAAAGCTTCATTATAAACACATTCTCCTATAGTGATATAGGCTTTGTGCGTTGTGGTTTTTTCAAAAGGGTTTCACATAAAATTTACGTCTCCCATTTCTATTTTTCTGTACATTATTTGCAACATAAAATGTAGAGAATGGCTAAGTAACACTCGGGTGTTTTTTTGGTTTGTGAGCACTCAACTTGGGGGCCTATAAAGAGAAGGGTGGTGGAGAGAGATAGCAAATTGATTGCATCAATGGATCTAGATCCAAAGACTACAAATTTGAGTGCTCACAAACAAAAAAAACACTCAGGTGCTCCCTAGACACTTGTAGTAACCCTTGGTATGTGTTGCGTTAGGCTATCATAATTACAATTAATGTTGTGTCATATTCCCTCCGTTACAAATAGTTGTTATTTTGGGCATCGACACGGTCTCCAAAATACAGGTTTGATCACTAATTTACATTATAATGTATTTATAAAATCCAATAAAATTATAATATCATTAATATACTTTGGAAGACAAAACTACATATACGATTTTCTTGTACCCAATTTAAATATTCAAAAAGATATAGCCAATCAATATTTCTAAAGTTTGACTGTATTTATGTCCAAAATGACGACTATTTGTAACAGGAGAGTAGTTGAATTTGGGGTTGGATTGTACTCCTGTATGCACACATACACGCATCAGACCGGCTTGTATGCATGATTGAATTTTAATCGGAGTTGTACTTCTACTTAATTACTCATGGCAATTAAGCAAATCTCCATTAATGCAACAGTCATTGCTAACGTATATCTTAACTATTATAAGAATGAGTTGGTGGTGATGGTGAGTCTGCCAAGCCATTCTTGGGGCCAGAACAGTAGGGGCCTAAGGCCCAGTAGATGAGTCACTATTACTTTGCTAACCTATAGTTATAAATCTGCAAGACAACTCAATATAGATGATTTGATTTATTTACTAGCTTACAAATATATGTTTTGCTTGATATGTGTGTTACAGAAAATTGATTTATAATTATGTATTATTCTCTTTTGAAATTCCGTTGCAACGCACAGGCATCTTACTAGTATGCATACAAGCTGCACAATGCTCAGTTACATCGTGTATATGCTAGTGGTAATTAAGACAAACAAAGATCCACTTAGTATGCGTGTTAATTCTCCTTGGGTTGCATCAGCGAGCGCTGGCTAGCTAGGCAGCTAGCTCACCGTCGTCGAGCAGTCGGTGTGCCCGTGGAGATCGAGCACATGCACTGCTTCCTCTATGCATTATGTACTAGTCTAAAATCATAATAGTAGTGCACATAGATAAAATATTACAATCATATATGGCGGAATCATAATAAAATACTTCATATATTGAATAAACGAACTTAAAATCAACCTTACAATTGTTAGGCCTCAATGGCTCCAAATCGAAGCAAATAAGCAGCAGCGGAACGAAGAACGTTGGTGAATCCCATCAACATGTCACAGCCATCTGATAAGGTTCGACTCTTAGACACACTCGCCTCCTCATATAGCTCTTTCTTCAAAGCAGGTATAGACTCCTCAGCTGATGGATTTGTTGTGGCAAGGGTGAGTACATAAAGCACTCAATAAGTTATACACAAAATGCAAGTCTATTATACTACATGCAAGGTTTATTCCAAAGAAATGGTTGGTATGGCTATTTTGATTAAAGCAGTATTTTAACTTTAAATACAACTAGTAATTTCATAAGCATCATTTAGCCAAATATAGTTGCAATAATTGAAATTAATGAGACATCTAGCACAGGTTCCAACCAACTGTCTAGATCTAACTGTCAACCCCTAACTCACAGATTTCCAACTGGCTCCAACTACCAACTATTAACCCGAGAGTTCCATCCACTCACAGATTCTCAAACCATCATTTCTATTTAAAAGAAAACCAAAAAATCTACAATGTGAAAGCGCACTTCGCCCGCCCTTGACCGTGGGCACAGCTAATCGATTAGTTGTAACTCTGCTGAGTGTGTACAACTTTACCCATAAGATGCGATCAATCTTATATGTCATGCAATTACACACTTCCTTATATGTGCAACAAGAATGATCACAACAAGGCCTTCACAATGTACAGCCCCACTATTAACCTCACCCGCTAAAGTTTCACCATCGAAGGGTTCCATACACCCAGTCGGAAGCCCCCTCCTGCTCCTTGCGAGTGTCTCCATCCGACACCTACATTTCACCAACTGGCAAAGCCAATAATGAGATGTATAAATTAATTAGCCAGATCATACTCATATAGACATGTGGTTGTACAGTAGTACTCGGTCCAAGATAACACATACTTTGGTCCTTAATTGAATAGGGCGGAACAATCAATTTACAAAGTTTCATGCATCCTGCACTTGTCTGACTTACCATCCGTCCCGGTCCAAAACTATTTTTTTATTTATTTTATTTTATAAATAGCAGTAATACCTATTGACATGACCACAAATAAGTTTAAACAAAATTTTAAATAATACCTATAATGACATAATATCGAAACATTTAAGTTGGACTAAGCAATTCTACCGTATTATACTACCTTTCTAATTACCACTAAATAATTAGATAATATTATATAGGGCGACAAGGGTATACAATGACCAATACCAAGGGGTCATAACAAATTTGAAAATTTAACTTAGCCGTAAAACCGAATTAAAATACATTGTATAAAAGTATGCATTCAATATAATTTAAAACAATATAGCTTTTATCAACTAGGTTCAACATGATCAAAGCATAACTTCCCTTGGAAAAACTCTTGCTATTGCTCTAGACCTCGGTCTTGAATCAATGCTTCACTCTCGTACACTCTCGGTACTTCAATGTTTACGCGAATCGAAAGAGAACACTAAATAAATATCAAAATAGAGAGCAAACAAATTCTAAAAACCAAATAAAATTCACCACTAAATAGAACTCAATTTTACAAATTTTTAGAAATTGGAATCCCCTCAATCAGAGCTCGTATAAGGGAGAACGGGCTCACGAAATTTGAAATAAAAGAAAAAATAAATCCTAATTTTGATAATTATTTTTCTACTGGAATGACATCACTACTGACATCATCAACCAATTTACCGAATTAAATTAAATACAAAAAATATTATATCATATACAGGTGGGACCCCCTCGGTCCATTGTGAGACCCTCATTTTTATGTCACTAAGTAACATAAATATGAGGCTCTTAAGTGCTTCCTGTGCCATTCCCATGATCAGTGGCTGGCACGCACAAACACAATTTGGAAATTACAGCCACACAGATACACATTTTTATTACACCACAAGTTTTATAGTGTTATTACAGTACCAAAAGTAGCAGGAAATTAAAAACATATCTCATAGTGTGCCAACTATTCTATAACTCCACAGGCAACTGCTGAGATGAACCTAGAAAGATCAGTCGTCGCTAAAATTCGCAGGTTCCTCATATTCATTTCCGTCGTTATCGTAATCTTGCTCATCACCTAAAAACATTGTTGAAGCAAGTTGAGTACGTTGGTACTCGCAAGACTTTGTAGTGTATGCAATTCCTGGAATATATGCAGGCTGAAATAGAAAGTGGGTTTCTACGGTTGTTTTGCATAAAGCGAAAGTTTTGAATGAAGTAATACCGAATAGTAATGGAAAGCGTAAATAAAACTTTAAGACAGTTTGATAAGTAATTGAGATAACAAGTAATAAAAAGGATAATAACATTTTACTCACGGCCCTTTTGTGAGTAAAATAACGAACAAGACCCTCCATGGTCTTACAAAAGAAAATACAACGACAAGTGATATTTAACAGTCGTGAAACAATTTCCAAAGTCTTTTACCAAAGTTTTCAAAAATAGAAAACAACTAACTTAGTGTGGGTTCACCAAGTCGTCCATGACCGTGGACACGGCTAATCGATTAGTTTAATCTCTGCAGAGTTGTACAGCTTTACCCACAAGATATGTTCTCCCTTTTTGCAAGCTATAAGACACACTTCCTTTGGTATATCCGCGAGGAGTTCATAACGAAACTGTTCGATTACTTGAATCTTAACTTTGCACTAGCCCAATGACGTTACTCCTGACTATGATGGGAGCAAACAAACAGTGAAACAATAATATTCAGGAGCCCGCGGCTCAAATGGTACAACAACAGCCCCAAATTTATAGCCAGACGTACACTGTTACAACGGCAGATGCCAACACCTCGGTGATGACACCTCCCTCGAGCAAACCTATATTCGGAATGCCCGTGCTACAACTGCCTACCAATGTGCAAAGCTAATTCCCAAATAATCTAATAAGTTAAGACTGTCCCAGTCCAGTACTTGTGGATGTACGGTTATCTTGGATCGCGGGACACCATGTTCGGTCCTTAAAATGACATGGGCGATAACTCCACCCTAACTACGTACACGTTAAAACATGTGCAACCGGCTATTGCCAATAATCACCCACATCAAAACAGTAGTTTTATTTTCATTTTTATCAAACTACCAGTATCCTTTACTGCTTAAATAAACCAGAAAAAGATTTCATAAAGAATGATGTGTGAGTGTAAACATTTCCGACATTAATCTAAAGCAGTGCTAAGCATTTGCAGGTTAATAAGCGTTTATACCCAGTTTAATGAACTTAACCATTCCTATGGTTTTCATGGATCGTATGTCAACATGATTAAGGAAATCCATCAATTTGGGTTATAACTACCAAGTAACAAAATAATAGTTTATCAAATTATGAGCATGCAGGAAGATTCTTAATCACATTTTAGTGGATTTATGAAATCTGGGATCAAGATGATCAAGGGGGTGCTTGCCTTGCTCCTCAGCGGTGTAAGCTGGATCGGTGTCGTCGACAGCGAAGTCGGTAGTCTCAGCGTCTATACGTCGAATACGAACATGGCAAATAGAATACTTCAATATCGATAGAAGAAGCAAATTCATAAATGCTAAAGATAGCAATTGAAAGATTCAAATGAAATCATTCCAAAACAATCAAATCATCAACATCGATCATCATTTCATGTATTAGATAAGTTATCAAGTTCCAGTCCTAAGGATTAAAGCTTAGGGGCATACAACACGGCTACCTTTCTTTATGTATTATTTTAATTTACAAATTCAGGAAGCTAAGATTGTAAGATTGAATTTAAATAAGGTTCATTTCTAGGGTGTAGTGTTAAGTGTACTAATATTAACTAATACATAAGCAATTCTAATCATATTCAAATAAAAGTAATATGGTACACCCTAACTTTTATTTTACCATCTGGTCCTAATTAATGTAATTAGCACAAAGAAACAAATTTCATTCAGTTTGGACAATTTTTGACTAAGTTATGGCAATCATATTAGAATTATGTATTAACTTCAATCCTATTAGGAAATGTTCACAAATTAACTCCAAATTCAAATCTAAGGACATATTTGGGTAGTATTTGTCCTAAGGATTCCAACAAAGTTAGTTTCACTCAATTTGGACTTAATTTGCAAAATCTCTACATGCCACATATCCAAATTCCACTCTTTAAATTTAAATTCAAGTTTAAATTGCTAAATAAGTTTCAAATATTTTTACATATTATGAAACTAGATGATTTATAATGAATTTAGAAACAAGTTTCATTCTATTTGGAGCTACGGTTCAAGAGATATAGCAATTTGAAACTACTCGGTTTAATAAAATTCAAGAAATTGGAAAATACGTTTTCCTTCAGGGAAAATGCATTCTCAGCGTTTGCGCGGGCTGGTTTTGAACTCGGGTCGCTGGCGCTTGGGCCCGCTTGGCAGTGACACGGCGCAGGGGACATGGCCGACGGCCTCACCGGCGGCAAACCGGTGATGTCGATCGACTTTGGCCGGCAGCTACGACTTCACGGGACCAAGGCGAGTCTAGGGAACCTTATCGGGACCCCGAATTTGCAAATCCGGACCCTCTGTGTATTCAGCACTAGTCCAGGAACGCGCTAGTGCACACAGTCTTAACATCGGTAAATATCACAATCATACCACTCGATACTAAAAAAGTTCTTTTATTTAAATAACCAAACTGGTTACTCAACCTTATGGTCAAGTTACAATATACGCCTCACAGGGCGAATCTTATTAAGAGAGAAATAGTAGCAGCGGAAAATCAAATAACTTCGTGGCGCCATCCAGTATACCACGTGCAAATCGACCGGGCTCGCTTCCCTAAGTAGACGGATCCTCTTGGAGTTCCTCCTCCAAAGCTGGTGTAGTCTCCTCTTCAACTGGTGTTATATTGTGGCAAGGGTGAGTACTTGGTACTCAGCAAGTCATGCACAGAATGAAAGCTAATATACTACATGCATGGCTTAATACAAAGGAATAGCTCAAGGTATATTTGCAGTAAACAGCATTTGACAAGTAGTATAAGTAGATTCGAAAGAAGTAGAAACAAGTAAAGCATAAATAACTTTTCGAGAAGTTTAGTAAACATTTTTCCCATCCTAATCCACATTTCTAACATCATTATTAATCCAACCCAACCTTTCAAGTCCAAGTTATTTTTGAGAAAATCTAACCCTTGACTGTAATTCCCGAGCGATGTCCAATACCGCGGACACGGCTATTCGAATAGATTCTATACTCTGCAGAGGTTATGCACTTTACCCACAAGATACAGTCAAACACCACAAAGGCGAGTTCCCGTAACAAAGTCTTTCGGAAACCTCTAACAATACAAGTGATCCTCCCCGGTTATTGCGCACTAACCCTTCCCTTAGCTAAGGCGAAGTCTAGGCCAATCAACCGTTAGATGGGTACCTGGCCTCAGCCAGACGCTCCCCGCACAACTTACACAAAGGGTGTAGTTGACCTCCGAGGTCCCACAGTGCGTTATCGACAACTTAGTCAACTAGGTCCGTCCCATTACAGACATGTGGTTGCACGTTAGACCCAGTTCAAAGGCTTGCAAGGTTAAGTCCTTAGGGTGACCAGGGCAAGACTACCCGAAGAACCAAATCAACATCCCCAATGCCACAACTGGCCCACCTGATTACTCTTGCCACATGCCCCGGTCGAAAACTATTTATCAAACCCCAGTTGGTTACCATGCACCACGTGCCATCAACATCACATGATACTTTTCCAAAACAGGTTCAATATATCATTAAGTCAATATAAGCATTTGATTGTCCAAAATCATGTCATGAGCACGTAAGGTGTCTAAGCAAAGATACTACATCGGTCTAAAAACGATGTTGGCATCTTAATATTGTCATACTTGTAAAGCACAACTAGGGTGACAAGGGGTTATGGAACATACTTAAATTATCAAGTTGTCTTACAAAGAAATTGGTACTTATCTAATTCCCCATTTTTAAATAAAGTATTTTTCTATTTGAACTTAGCATGCAGTAGGTTAAATCAAAATAGATTTCAAAATAGGATCAACATGGTCAAAGCACAACTTGCCTTCAAAAAGTACTTGTTCTTGGTCTTGAGTTGGATCCTGAGTTAATACTTCTCCTTCGAATCATTCCGGCACTTCAACGTCTACTCGTAAAGCGTGCAAATAGCAAATACACGAATAAACAATAGGCAAAAAGTGTCCAAACATCCAAATAAAATCCATAAACAGCGAGAACATAATTTTATGAGTTTTTAGAAACTGGAATCGTCAAATTTGGAGTTAAAATGCAAAACTTATGATTATTTAAAGTTTAAATAATCAATTAAATAATTTTACAGAGAAAAAATTTAGTCCAAAAATTAAATAAAATTCATATTTAGGTAGATCTCAATTTTATACAAATTTAGAAATTTGAATCACTCAAATCGGAGTTGAAGTGCAAAAGTTATAAGCGTTTGAAGTTTGAATCAAATTTGAAATCATTATTTCGAATTAATAAATCATTTTCTTTTTCGGAAAAACATTTATTGCGTCAACAGGGACACGTGGACCAATCGGGTGACGACGCGTGGCCTCGGGTCCACGGACCCGGCGCACGGTCTCGGCTCGGTCCACCGTGGGCTCGGCCCTCGACTCGCCGACAGGCGGTGGGCCCTCGACACGCGGGCCTCGCGTGTCAATCTACTGCCACGCGTGGACGGCGCTGACCGCGATGGTCAGGCTTTCCGACACGTGGCACAATCTTGGCCGTTGATTTGAAAATCAACGGCCCAGATTAGATCTGGCTAACGCGCTTGGAAAACAACTCCACTGATCTGGACCGTTCGATCTTGATCGGACGGTCAAGATCCAATCTATCGCTATGAACGTGGTTCAATCTAAGCCGGTGGATCTAGATCTAACGGTTGAGATTAGATCTGGAGATTAACACGTGATTCTTTACCGTGGGTGACGTGGACAAATCTGGACCGTGCGATGAAGATCCGACGGTGGAGAAGCTTCGCGGGTCTGCGATGTCCACGGCGGAGCTCCGGCGGCCGGCGTTGAGAACGAAGACCACACCGACGGCGTTCGCACGCCCGGCGAAGTGGGTGGTCTCTTCGGTGCGTCTCGGCGGGATTCGGATCTGGCTCCTTCGGCGGAAGACGACGGACGGCGGCGAAAACTACAAGAAAGCGCGGCGGACACCTCCTCCAACTACGGCGAGCTCGCTGGCGGCCGACGGCGGCTTGAGCGGCGTGGGTTGGAGCTACGGTGCGCAATGAAACGGCGATCCCGACACGGTGGCGGCGCAATAAATAGGGTCCTCGGCCCGTGAAACGCGCGAATCCGAGGTCCTCTCCGCTTGGCCGGTGGAGTCCGTGGCGACACGGTTAGGAGGTGACGTGGCAACGCGCTCACGGCCGTTGGATCGAGATCCAACGGTGCACGCAAGTTTGGGTCCGGGTCGGACTCGGCGAGCCGGCTGGCGCTCGGTCGGGCTCAGGCTCGGTGGCGTGGCTCAATCGTGGCCGTTGGATCCGGATCCAACGATCCACGATTAGGTTCGAGCGGCGGGTTCGGTTTGACCACGCGCGGTCGGGCTCGGTCGGACTCGAACTCGAGTCGACTCGGGCTCGATCGGATGAACGATGAAACCAACTCGATTTAATTAATCCAATTAAATTCTAAATTCAATTAAATCATTAAAAATAGCAAAAGACTCGTAAAAATTCTAAAAATTCTGGAAAATATTTTAGGGTATTTGGGACTCAAATAAAATATTTCCAACAAAATTTTATTTGCAAAGTTTAATTCTTTAATTATTTCAAAATGGAATAAATTCAAATAAATTCCAAATAAATCCAAATAAATTCCAGAACATTCCAAAAATTCACCAAAGTGCCAAATCACACATGAATTTAAGAAAAGCAAATTTTGGGGTGTTACAAACCTCCCCTTAATAGAATCTCGTCCCCGTGATTCTGGGCTTACTACAGAATAGGCTTGGAAACTCTTTCTTCAAAGCCTCTTCGCGCTCCCAAGTCGCTTCGCTCTCTGCAAGGTTGCTCCACTGAACTCTACAGAAATGGGTTGACTTGTTTCTAGTTTCTCGATCCATTGTGTATAGAATCCTCACGGGATGCTCCTTATAAGTCAAATCCTCTTGCAACTCAATTGACTCCACGCGTCTGCTCCTCGTACTCGGAGACACTTCTTCAATCGGGACACATGGAATACGTCATGTACTCCTGTTAACGCATCGTGGGCAACTCCGGTGATAAGCAACTTCGCCTATGCGGCTCAAAATCTTAAATGGTCCAACATAACGGGTGCGAGTTTCCCTTTGGCATGGAACCTCTTAACTCCTCGAGAGGCGTAACTCTGAGGTATACAAAGTCTTCTGGTTCAAAACTCAAGTCTCGGCGACGGTTGCCAGCATAACTCTTCTGTCGTGATTGGGCTATCTTCAACCTTTCCTTAATCATGGCAATTTGCTCTCGCCTTCTTGAAGAATATCAGGGCCGAAGACACGGCGCCACGGTCTCATTCCAATTCAATGGCGTCCGATAGGGTCGACCATACAAAGGCCTCAAAAGGTGACATCTCAGAACTAGCCTCGATAACTATTGTTGTAATCGAACTCGGCATACGGCAAACTCTTATCCCAAGAGGTAGCATAAGCCAATGCACAAGCTCTTAACATATCCTCCAGAATCTGGTTGACTCTTTCGGTCTGTCCATCCGTCTGTGGATGATAGGCTGTGCTGAAGTTCAAACGGGTTCCCATGGCTTCATGCAACTTATTCCAAAACCTTGAGGTAAATTGGGTACCTCTGTCCGATACGATCCTCTTTGGCACACCGTGCAAACAGACGATCTTGATCATGTACAACTCTGCCAATTTATCCCCCGAGTAAGTGGTCTTCACGGGGATAAAATGGGTTACTTTGGTCAAGCGATCCACTATAACCCATATGGAGTCATAACCTCCTTGAGTCTTAGGCAAACCGGTAATGAAATCCATTCCGATTTCCTCCCACTTCCACTCAGGTATTTTCAATACCGTAGCAATCCTCGCTGGTCTCGATGCATTGCCTTGACTCTCTGGCATACGTCGCACAATGCAACATGCTCGGCAACTTCACGTTTCATACTCGGCCACCAGAATCTCTCCTTCAAATCCTGATACATTTTGGCGCTTCCAGGATGAATTGAGTACTTGGAGTCATGGGCTTCTTCTAGAATCAACTGCTTCAGCTCCTTTTTGTTCGGCACACAAATGCGGTCCTTTATCCATAACGTGCCTTGCTCATCCAACTTGAAGTCCTCTGCCTTGCCTTCCTCCTTGATGGACTTAATCCTGCGGATCTTGTCATCATCTTTCTGTCCTTCTCGGATCTGGTCCTCTAGAGTAGGTTTTACTTCCAATGCGGCCAAGAATCCGCTAGGTACAACCTCAATCTTCATCTTTTGAAAATCCTCACATAACTCATCCTGACTTGTGGCTAGCAACGTACTCACGGTATGGCTTTTCCGACTCAGGGCATCGGCTACTACGTTGGCCTTCCCAGGATGGTAATGGATTCCAACATTGTAGTCCTTGATCAACTCTAACCATCTCCTTTGCCTCATATTCAGATCCGACTGGGTGAATATGTACTTAAGGCTCTTATGATCCGTATACACTTCACATCTGTTTCCAATCAGATAGTGACGCCATATCTTCAAGGCATGCACTACGGCAGCTAACTCTAGGTCATGCGTCGGATAATTTTCCTCATGCGGCCTCAACTGCCTTGATGCATAAGTTTACGACCTTTCCATTCTCAGACAAAGACACATCCAAGTCCTTGGCGTGATGCGTCACAATAAATATCAAAGCTTTGAGCAACATCCGGTAGAACTAACACCGGTCGATGTCAATCGCTTCTTCACTCCTCAAATCCTTTCTCACATTCCGGCCCATGCAAACTTCTTTTCCTTCTTCAAAGAATTGGCGTAAGAGGTTTCGCAATTGTCGAAAAGCCTTCAATGAAACGGCGGTAGTACTCCTGCCATTCCAAGGAAACTCCGAACTGGGTCACGCTTCTACGCTCCCAATGTAACACAGCTTCTACTTTGCTTGGATCTACGGCGACTCCTTCATGCGGTCATTACATGTCCAAGAAACTCCACCTTGTCCTTCCAAAAATCACACTTATCGAACTTGGCTAAAAGTTGTCGCTCCTCGCCTTTTCCAAAACTCGCCTCAAGTGTTCGGCATGTTCATCCTCTGTCTTGGAGTAGATTAGGATATCATCTATGAACACGACAACAAACTTGTCCAAATATTCCATGAACACCTTATTCATCATATTCATGAAATATGCTGGCGCATTTGTCAGACCGAAGGGCATAACTGTAAACTCGTAATGTCCATATCTTGATGAGAATGCAGTCTTCGGAATATCTTCTGATCAGATCTTCAACTGATGGTATCCCGATCTTAGATCAATCTTGGAGAAAACTCCGTCTCCTCTTAATTGGTCAAACAAATCATCAATCCTGGGTAGCGGATACTTATTCTTCACGGTGACTTCATTGAGTGCACGGTAGTCAATGCACATCCTGAAACTCCCGTCCTTTTTCTTGATAAACAAAACTGGTGCTCCCCACGGCGACGAACTCGGTCTGATAAATCCTTTCTCCATTAACTCCTCTAGCTGTTTCTTCATCTCTACCAACTCCTCGGTGGACATCCGATAGGGTCTCTTTGCTATCGGTGCTGTACCAGGTACAAGCTCTATCACAAACTCTATGTCCCTGTCTGGCGGCATACCAGGTAGATCTTCAGGAAAAACATCTGGGTACTCATTCACTACTGAGACATCCTCTATGCAGATTGTCTTGGTACTGTTAACCATCAACTGTCCATCTCTAACTGCAGTGGCTTGAAATTCCACTTTCTTCCCACACGGGCTCTCAACTGAGATAGTCCTTCATCCACAATCCAATACGGCCTTGTGCTTGGATAACCAGTCCATTCCCAAAATAACGTCTAAGGTCTGGGTCTCCAAAATAATAAGGTTCGCTAGGAACTCTATTCCATCTATTAGTATTCTCACCCCGGAACATCCTACTTTTGTTCGGAGTTCGGATCCAGGGGTTTGAACCAAAAGCATGCACTTAAGTCTTGCAATCCCCAAATCATTTCTAGTAGCAAAGCCTTGCGAAACAAACGAATGCGAAGCTCCAGAGTCAAACAAAAGCAGGTGTAATCGAGTTAACAAGTAACTTACCCAAGACGACGCCTCAGAGCATTCTCGCAAAGTGCATCTACGGTGACATGGTTGACTCGGCCTCTCACCACGGCCTGGGTGTGACTCCTGCCGGCGTCCTAGCTGGGGTGGTTCCTAGATTGAAGCGAATCGGGTCACTCCTGCTGTCTTCTTTGGACAAGCTGTTGGCAAAGTGTCCTGGCTCGTTGCGCTTGTAGCGGCGTCTCACCGTTCCTTGCCGATCGCTCGGAGTAGTGTTTCTAGCGGTTGGGTGCAGTAGTTCTGATTGACGGGTCTTGGTGCTGGTGACGGTGTCCTTGTTGCATTCTGTGGCTGGAATCTGAAAAACTGATTTGGTGCAACTCTCAGACGCTGTTGCGTTCCCTGGCGTGATCACTGCTGTTGCATCCTGCGCTTCCTGTTCTCATCCAGTTCCTTGCGCTTGTCCTCAAGAATAAGCGCCTTATTTACCAACTCCTGGAAATCCGGGAAGGTGTGGGTGATCAATCCTACTTGCAACCCTGAGTTAAGTCCCTTCATAAAACGAGACTGTCTGGCTTTATCTGTCGCTACATCCTCAGGTGCGTAGCGTGCTAGCTGTGTGAACTTGTTCAGGTAGTCGCCACCGGGCTGATTACCTTGCTTGATGCTCAACTCCTCTTTCTTAAGGTCCATGATTCCTTCAGGCACGTGATAATCGTGAAACGCAAATTGTGAACTCTTCCCAAGTGATATCTTGAGGGTTCTCTTGCGTGGCACGAAGTTCTTCCACCATTCTGGCCATTGTTCCTTCCAACTGATGAGAAGCGTAGAGTACCTTCTCATTTCCTATGCATTGAGCTATGTGTAGCTTCCTCTCAATTGACCTTAACCAATCATCGGCCTCCAATGGATTGGCATTCCCAGAGAAAGTGGGTGGGTGAGTCCTCATGAACTCGACAGGTCTTGTATTCTCAGCGTGGTCCCCGATTAACTTGATTAGCAAAGTGGCCTGAGCAAAGGACGTGTTGCATTTGTTGCATCATAGCATGCATCAACTGAGTCTGAGCAGCAAGAAATGCTCCAAAATTCTGCATATCAACTGGCGGTGCTGGTGCTCCATCATTGGGGTTTTCTGCTGGGCGAGAACCACTTCCGTTGCTTCCAAGGTTTCCGCGGGTATTCACCATCTGTCGATTTGCTCTAGGTTTTAGAGATGAGAGGGGAACAAGAATAGACAAGTAATATGGAACTTATGCGGGGAGAAAGGTGTAACTTTACGTTCTAACTTTCTTATTGATATTAATAACTTGGTATGGTTGCTTACAATGCCTAAGGGCCTTGCAACACATACTGCACACTCAGCAAACAATGAAAATCCAAATCGAACTAACACTGGAGTCTAACGCCTAAAGGGTGACTACAAACTCTGCAGAGTCTAAACCTAATCGATTAGCCGCGCTCGCGGTCATGAGCACTTGGTAAAGTCATCACATAGTTAGCTGTTTCTGTTTCCAAAAATCTTTGATAAAATGATTTGGAAAATGGTTTACATCCTTTAATGACACTTATTGTTACATTTGTTCATATAAGACCATGGAGGGTCTTTTTCGTTAATTTACTCACAAAGGGCCGTGAGTAGATTGTTATATTTCATCTTACTACTTGTTATTTGAATTACTTATTAAGCTGTTTTAAATTTCTAGTTATGCTTTCTATTACTATTCAGTATTTACAATTCAAATTTTCCGCTTTATGCAAAACAACCGTAGAAACCCACTTTCTATTTCAGCCTGCATATATTCCAGGAATTGCATACACTACAAAGTCTTGCGAGTACCAATGTACTCAAATTGCTTCAACAATGTTTTTAGGTAATGAGCAAGATTACGATAACGACGGAAATGAATATGAGGAACCTGCGAATTTGAGCGACGACTGATCTTTCTAGGTTCATCTCAGCAGTTGCCTGTGGAGTTATGGAATAGATGGCATACTATGAGACATGGTTTTAATTTCCTGCTACTTTTGGTATTGTAATAACACTATAAAACTTGTGATGTAATAAAAATGTGTATCTGTGTAGCTGTAATTTCCAAATTGTGTTTGTGCGTGCCAGCCACTGATCATGGGAATGGCACAGGAAGCACTTAAAGAGCCTCATATTATGTTATTTACTGACATAAAAATGAGGGTCTCACAGTTTGGTATCAGAGCCACGCTGCCTGTAGGTGAACCTTAGTTAGAATGGTCGTTAAGAGGGAAATTAAAATTTTGAATAGACACATTACACTTAGGAAAATAAAACTTGTTATATCTGTTATTAATTCTTTACTATTTTGTCTTCTACTCTTTACCTTTGTGCGTTATCGTTGCATCTTGCATTTAATCTGGAATACTAATTCCTTATTAAATGTGCAGATGGAAGGGTATTCGCCATGCTTCCACACCTCCGAGCGTCTGGGAGCGGGATTGATGGGAGTCTTAGCACAGATGTTAGATTTTGCACAGTTTGAGACACCTCGATACACCGTCTACCAGGCGATGGCGAGTCCAGTTTCGATAGAGTACATAGCTAGGATTGAGATCCCAGCTAGGACACAGTTCGGAGAGGCAGATCGTACTTTTGACGGACTTGGAGCTTCGGTGTCTTCTGCGTTGAGCGATGTTGCTTATGTGGCCATCGTTCGACTGCGCCACGCTCTTCCAGAGATGGCGACTGTTTACCGAGAGATACCTGCTTTGTTGCCGAGGGGAGACACCAGTTACATAGATCCTAGTACCGTGCCTAATGAGCACTATAGGATCATAGTTGAGTTCCTTCATGCTGCTGACCGTTACCACCGTCAGGCAGTATTAGAGTACTACGTTGCACGTAGGAGAGTAGCCTTTTTAGAGAACGCCATAGCTCCTTTCGTGGCTATGGGTTTGTTCTCTAGGTCAGCTCTTGGCGACGATGCTACTTTGTTGCCAGTTCAGGAGGTGCCTGGTACTCCTACACCTAGGTCTGCTAGGGCCACTAGACGTTCCCGACGGGCTAGGATGTCCACAGGAGTTAGTCGTCCACGTCTGTCGCGGGTTAGACTTGGACAGGTCGCTGCATGTGTACTGCGTCCCCGTGTGACGCAGGTTTACAGACGTCGTGGTACCTTTCCCGCCACGGTGACTGACTCTACCCCTGCGGATCCTGTTGAGTCTACTGGCGAGGACGTTGTAGCGCCAGGTTTGGAGTAGGTTTACCTTGAGTTGTAGCAGCACATGTGGTCATGTAGTGTTGAGTTGTGAGGTTGTCATACTTTTGTTGTACATATTGTTAATATGTGGTATGAATAAAGTGCTGTTACTGTTTATTTCTGATTGTTTTGGTTCCTTCTCGTGACTTTCTAATGTTTTATTACAATTTCACGATGATGTGATCCTTTGTGTTTATCATTCACAATATGTCATAACATAACAACACACCTCCCTTGTTAATGAATTTCTTTAAGAATAATGAAATTTTAGGGAATGAAATGTTGCCTATTAACCAATGAGATTGAGTTTAAATTTTCAATCTGCCAGTCTAAATCATTTAATTACAATACATTATTTTCTCATCTGAATTGAAATTTCAGGATGCCTGTAACCAGATCTCTTCGCGGGATCTTGGAGAGTGAGGCATCGCAGGAGCCCTTCCCTCCTCGCGAAACATTGCCCACTCCAGCGCAACCTAATCCGATGCACCCTTCTGCAAGGGCTTCATCTTCTCGTCAAATGCCAGATCTACCAAATCCGGATTCAAATTCTAATCAGCAAGGTGGAATTCCGGAGGAGCAATTGCCAGGTCCGCCAACAATGGCGCAAGTTCTGGCAATGATCGAGCAAAACCGTCAAACCCATACACTTCTTCTGCAACAGTTAGTTCAGAATACTTCCCACCAAGGAGTCCCTGTTGGAGGAAGTGGTGGTGGTACTCCACCATCAAGGTTGACTGAGTTTCTGAAGACTCGGCCTCCTACATTTTCTATCGCCTTTGACTCCATTGGGCCTTGAGATGGTCGGCTGCGAACAATGGAGAGCAAGTTGAACATTGCACAGTGCAATGATCAAGAAAAAGTTCTTTATGCATCTTATCAGTTGGGAGGAGCTGCTGCATTATGGTGGGAGAACTATCAAGCTATTCTTCCAGTGAATCAGATTTCATGGGAGGCCTTCAAGGATACTTTTCGCCGAACCCATATTCCTTCCAGTCTGATGGACATCAAAAGACGGGAATTCCTTGACCTCCGTCAAGGAAATCAGACGGTAATGGAGTATCTTAATCGCTTCAATTACCTTTCCCGTTATGCACCATCTGAAGTTATTCCTGAAGCATGTAAGCTGGAACGCTTTCGGGATAACCTAAATGAGGAGATCAAATGTACTTTAGCTGCCATTGATATCAATGACTTCCAAACTCTGGTGGACAAGTCTATTCGAGTAGAGCATAGCACTCGAGCTGCCATGGAATCGCGTAAAAGGAAATGGATGGCACAGAAGAATGCCAGTGCAAGCCCATCCAGGCCTCGCCCTGCACCTCAGGGTAATGCGCGACCACCTGCTCCACCACAGAAGCAAAGGCGTCAAGGTCCTGCCCCTCGACCTCGACAGCCTTTGGCACGTCCGGCAAATCCTACTGGAGCACGTTCTACCGGAGCATCGACTCAGACTTCGAATGTCACATGTTTCAAGTGCAAGCAGCTTGGACATTATGCCAATAATTGCCCAAGCAAGGGAGTTCCTCAGCAACCCCCTGGCCGTCCTCAAGGAGCTGGAGGACAACAAACCAGAAGGCCTGCACCTGCTCAAGCCGCAAATCAAGGACATTTACATCATGTGACGGCAGAAGAAGCAACGGAAGCACCAGATGTGGTTCTGGGTATGTTCCCCGTCCAATCTATTCCCACATTGGTGTTATTTGATTCCGGTGCATCTCATTCCTTTATATCCAAGAAGTTCGTAGAATCAAATCAAATCCAAACTGAATCTTTACCCCTGTCCATGATAATCTATTCTCCTGGAGCAAAAATGAGAACTACTAAAATGTGTCCTAAGGTTAGCATTGAAATAAATGAAGTTTTATTTTATGCTGATCTTATCCTTATAGAAACCCCAGGATTAGACATCATTCTTGGTATGGATTGGTTAGCTAAGAATAAAGGACAGATAGATTGTGCTAATAGATCCATATCTCTTATTAATCCTGATGGAGTTGAAGTGAATTTTAGTTCCACCCAGAATCTTTCCGAATCAAGATCTTACTTAAATACATTGGTAATGGAAAAGATTAAATCTGTTCCTGTAGTTTCCAATTTCCCTGATGTATTTCCAGAAGAATTGCCAGGTTTGCCACCAGATCGTGACTTAGAGTTCGTCATTGATCTTATACCTGGTACAGCCCCAATTTCCAAAAGACCTTATCGTATGCCACCAAATGAGTTAGTAGAACTCAAAAAGCAAATTCAAGAACAATTAGATAAAAAGTTCATTCGACCTAGTACTTCTCCATGGGGTAGTCCAGTTCTCTTTGTCAGTAAAAAGGATGGTAGTCTACGCATGTGTGTAGATTATCGTGCTCTTAATGATGTTACAATCAAAAACAAATACCCCATACCTCGTATCGATGATCTATTCGATCAATTAACCGGTGCCCAAATCTTTTCCAAAATTGATCTTAGACATGGCTATTATCAATTGAAAATTCGACCGGAGGATATTCCTAAAACAGCCTTTACCACTCGTTACGGCTTATATGAATATGTCGTAATGTCCTTCGGACTTACAAATGCTCCAGCTAGCTTTATGAGTTTAATGAATAAAGTTTTTATGGAGTATCTTGATAAGTTCGTAGTGGTATTCATAGATGATATTCTCATCTATTCCAAAAATGAAGAAGATCATATCCAACATCTACACTTGGTTCTTGAGAAACTCCGAGAACATAAGTTATATGCCAAATTCGAGAAATGTGAATTTTGGTTAAAGGAAGTTGCGTTCCTCGGGCATATCCTTTCCAAAGGTGGAATTTCTGTTGATCCCAGCAAAGTTCAAGCAGTCCAAAACTGGGAGCAACCAAAATCTGTTCCTCAAATCCGAAGTTTCCTCGGTTTAGCGGGATATTATCGCCGCTTTATCGAAAACTTCTCTAAAATCGCCAAACCTTTGACTCAGCTCTTGAAGAAAGAAAAGAAATATGAATGGACTCCAGAATGCGAAGCAAGTTTTCTGGAATTAAAGAAACGATTAACCACAGCCCCAGTGCTGGTGTTACCCGACATCCATAAGAGCTTCGATGTCTATTGTGATGCTTCACGCAATGGTCTTGGTTGCGTGTTGATGCAAGAGATGAAAGTCGTAGCTTATGCTTCTCGTCAGCTTCGACCTCATGAACTTAATTATCCAACTCATGATCTGGAGTTAGCTGCAGTAGTGCATGCCCTCAAAATCTGGCGTCACTATCTTATTGGAAACAAGTGTGACATCTACACAGATCATAAGAGCTTAAAGTACTTCTTTACTCAGCCAGATCTTAATCTGCGGCAAAGGAGATGGCTGGAGCTAATAAAGGATTACGACCTTAGTATTCATTACCATCCTGGTAAAGCTAATGTCGTAGCAGATGCTCTAAGTCGTAAACTTCATTGTATGACGGTGTCAGCATACACTGATCAATTTGAGTTAATAAAGGAGTTTCAGAAGCTTAATTTGGGAATTGTTGAAAAAGGATTTGTTGCTAGTCTTCAAATGCAACCAAATCTGAAAACCCAAATTAAGGTAGCCCAATCTAAAGATGAAGCCATATCTAAAATCCGAAAAGAGTTGGGACAAGGTAAAGAATTGGAATTCTCAGAAAATTCGGATGGTATAATCCAATTTAAGAGTCGAATCTATATTCCCAGTGATCTAGAAATTAAGAAGTTGATCTTGAGTGAAGCTCATGAATCACCGTTATCTATCCATCCTGGTAGTACGAAGATGTATCAAGATTTGAAGCAGGAATATTGGTGGCCCGGCATGAAGAAGGAAATCGCCGAGTATATCGCTAAATGTGATATATGTCAGCGAGTAAAAGCCGAGCATCAACGCCCAGCTGGTTTACTTCGACCTCTTGAAATTCCTGAATGGAAGTGGGACCATATCTGTATGGATTTTATTGTTGGATTGCCGAGAACCAGAAAAGGGCATGATTCCATTTGGGTTATCGTTGATCGATTAACCAAAGTTTCCCATTTCATACCAGTCAAAACCACTCACCCCGGAGATAAACTCGCAGAGTTGTATCTTGAAAATATTGTCCGTCTTCATGGAGTTCCCAAGACTATTGTGTCCGATCGAGGATCCCAGTTCACATCTCGTTTCTGGGAAAGTTTGCATACTCTGTTAGGGACAAAACTGAGTTTCAGTACGGCTTATCATCCCCAAACAGATGGACAGACTGAACGGACCAATCAGACTTTAGAAGACATGCTGAGAGCTTGTGTGCTATCCTATGGCATGAATTGGGAGAAAAGCTTACCCTTTGCTGAATTTTCCTATAACAATAGCTTTCAAGCCAGTCTCCAGATGTCTCCTTTTGAAGCACTTTACGGAAGAAAGTGCCGAACCCCTCTCTTTTGGTCTGAAACTGGAGAAAGAAATTTCTTTGGCCCAGACATTATCCAAGAAGCCCAAGAGCAAGTTGACATGATTAGGAGTCGACTCAAAGAAGCCCAATCTCGTCAGAAGAGTTACGCCGACAATCGCCGACGTGATTTAAGCTTTGAAGTCGGAGATCATGTCTATCTGAAAGTTTCTCCTCTTCGCGGAGTTCGTCGTTTCCAAATCCGCGGGAAACTAGCCCCTCGATATATTGGACCCTTTCCAATTATCGCAAAGATGGGAGAGATGGCATATAAGTTGGAGCTGCCATCCCGTTTATCGGAAGTTCATAATGTCTTCCATGTATCTCAACTTAAGAAGTGTCTTCGTGTGCCGACTGATCTCGCTAATCTCGACGATCTCGATCAACAACCTGATCTATCTTATCGAGAGCGTCCTATTCGCATTCTTGAAGAAGCCGAGCGACACACAAGAAACAAGATCCACAGAATGTTGAAGGTTCAGTGGAGTAATCATACTGAAGAAGAGTCCACGTGGGAGCGTGAAGATCATCTGATGAAGGAATTTCCAGACTTCTTTTAGTTTTCCTTATCCCTCGCAAATCTCGAGGACGAGATTTTTGTAAGGGGGGTAGATCTGTAACATCCTCAAATTTATAAAGTAGTAGAATCAGTTATGACAATGTGAAATAACTTTCTCATGCATTTCTCGACTTTATGTGTTTTATTGAATTGATTGTTGCTTGTAATGATTTTTAGAATATAGAAAAGAAAGGGAAAAGAGAAAATGTAAAATGGGTAAAGGGTAAGAAATGAGATTTACCATAGTAAATCTTTGGATAACCTTGCTAAGCTCTAGAAAACGTTTTTAACTGGTCAAAAGACCATGTGCATGCTTTTACTAGTGAGCAAAACAAATTAAAATGATAATTCTCACTTCTGTCCAGACCTTGTCAGAATTATGGAGAAAGTTGTAGAGCAATCTAGGCCTTGGAATTTTTACCATAAGACCTCAGACATATCACCTTCACTCACAAAAAGTTTCAAAAATTATTAAGCAATTTTGCTATGAGTTAGCATTTAATTTAGGCAGATTTGAAATTCTGCAGAAATCAGTAAAAGATTTATAGAAAAATAAATATTGTGAATTTAGTTCTGAAATTTTTATGGTAGACCCATATTGTGGAATCACACCTTCAGTAAAAATTTCAAAAATAAATAGGTTGATGTAGTCCCTTAATCAATTCAAAAACCGAAGTAAATATTCTGTGCAGCACACAATGTCAGATTTTTAATTAAATAACTATAGAACATTTTAACCCCAAAATTTTACTGGACGTAGATAACTTACCCCTTAACCTGGACAAAAAGTTTGGAAAAATCTGGCATTGGTTTGACCCATACATTAATGCATTCAGTGTGCTGTCCGAGATTAAGGGACTGGATTTCCCCTTCTCTCTCTCATTCTCTTCCACGTGGGGGCCACGTTTCCAGCGGCTTGGGCGAAATCATCGCTGCCGACGGGACCCAGAACCCTCTGTGTCCACGCGTCAACCTCCTTCTTTCTTTCCTCCCTCTAGTTCCACTGCCGTGTGGACCCCTTTGGCCAGACTCGTCTTCCACCTCTTCTCATCTCTGTCTCTCTCTCTCTCTCTCGCTCTCTATTGCCGACAACGCCCACCTTACCGCCTCCACCTTTGTTGCATTTGCGCCGCAATCTCGCGTCTCGAAGCCGCCTGGCCAGCTGCTGCGCCAGCTCCTCTTGCCCTTTGGCTACACCGAAGTGAGGACCCTCAGAGCCGACCGCCTGAACCGCCGCCATTTCTTCACCAAGCCAAATCCCCTCTCAACCGCCTCCCGTGCCTATTTAAGGGGACGAGCAGCACACTCAAATCCAACCAAACTCGGAGCACATACCCATTCACCCTCACAAACCCTAAACCACCCAAACCGAGCTCTTCTTCCTCGTCTCCGGCGAAACCCGATTTGGGGGAAACTCCAAATTGCTACGACTCGGTAAGGGGATGATCAAATTGATTGCTTCTAAGGCACCTGGGGATACTAATGGGACTTTTGCGCAACTTGGTCCAGGCCGAAGTGCTCTGAAGACTCCCCGCACCGTGCGCCTTGTTCCTCCATTGCTGCCGCACGGTGAGAACTTCACCCGTCTGTTTTCTTTCGGGTTTGAATGCACAGATAGAGTCTTAAGGACCTCTAGATGCTTTTGCGCATGACCTTCAAGATTGAAAAACCCCCTTGCGCCGTTGCGCCTTGCGCCGCCTTGCCCAGCGCCGAGAGCCCAAAACCTCCGAACACCACCCATAACCGAGCACACCCCTAGGATCGTCGTCGTCCACTGAAGCTGTGGCAGCTATCCAAAGTCGATCGACGCCGCCGGAGAGCCGCCGGCGAAGCCGTCGGCCATCTCCCCTGCGCCGTGTCGCTGCTTTGTGGGCCATCTTCGCTACCGCCACAAGACGCCGCGCCGCCATGTGGTCCCACAGTAGCGCACAAGACTGGCAGTGTGTCAAGACGCGAGTCACTGCCCCGCGGGCCTCGGATGTCAGCGACAGCGGCATGATTCAAACCTAACCCGCGCGCAATTGGGAAAAGACGCTTTCCCTTAAGGAAAGCGCACTTTCCTTTTATTGGATTAATTCAGACCCGATTTTATTCAAATGTTTATAACTTTTTATCTATAGCTCCAAATCAAATGAAACAAATTTGTAAATTCTTTATAAATCATCTAGTTTCATAATATGCGAACTTGTTTAATAATTTAAATCTGAATTTAAATCTAAAGAGAGAAATTTGAATATGTGGCATATAGAAATTTTGCAAATAAAGTCCAAATTGAATGAAACCAACTTTGTTGGAATCCTTAGGACAAATACTACCCAAATATGTCCTTAGACTTGAATTTGGAATTAATTGGTGAAAATTTCACATTAGGACTTTGTTTAATGCATATATTTGATATAATTGCAATAACTTACTCAAAAATGATCCAAAATGAATAAAACTTGTTTCTTTGAACTCATTACACTGATTAGAACCAGTTAGTAAGATAAAAGTTAGGATTCACCATGTTGCTATCTTTTGACATGACTAAGGTTGCTTATATACTAACTAGTTTTAGTGCAATCAATACCACACCCTGAAAATGAATTGCATTAAATTCAATCTTACAATCTTAGCTTCCTGAATTCGTAAATTAAAATGAAATAATACATAAAGAAAGGTAGTCATGTTGTATGTCATTAAGCTTTTGCCCTTATGCCCAAAATCTTATAACTTGGTTAATGCATGAATTGATTAAGTGATTACCATCATTGGTTGATTTGAATTGATTTCATTTGAATCTTTCAACTGCTATCTTTGTTGTTTATGTATTTGCTTCTTTTATCGATATTGAAGTATCTTATTTGCCATGTTCTTAATCGACGTATAGACGCTGAGACTATCGACTACGCTATCGACGACACAGATCCAGCTTACACCGCCGAGGAGCAAGGCAAGCACCCCTTTGATCATTCTTGAACCCAGATTTTACAACCAGATAAAATGTGATTAAGAATCTTCCTGCATGCTTATATTCTAACTATCTATTTCACGCTCTTGGTAGTTATAACCCAATGTTGATATATTGTCTTAATCATATCAACATAAACCCCATGATAACCATAGGAATGGATACTCAATTAAAAGATGGGCTATAACGAATATTAATTGCATCTGCTTAGCAATGCTTAGAATGATACGTTGACATCTATACCCACATACACACTTCTTTATGAAATCTTTTATGGTTTATTTAAGCAGTAAAGGATACTGGTAGTTTGTTAAAAATGAAAATAAAACTACTGTTTTGACGTGGGTGATTATTGGCAATAGCCGGTTGTACATGTTTTAACGTGTACGTAGATAGGGTGGAGTATCGCCCATGTCACAATAAGGACCGAGCTAATGTGTTGTTTTCAGGCCAAGATAACCGTACATCCACAAGTACTGAAATGGGACAGTCTTAACCTATTCAATTAGTTGAATATTAGCTTTGCACATTGGTAGGCAGTTGTAGCACGGGCATTCCGAATTTTGGTTTGCTCGAGGGAGGTGTCATCACCGAGGTGTTGGCATCTGCCGTTGTAACAGTGTACGCCTGGCTATGAATTTGGGGCTGTTATTATTCCTGGTGGGTCACTAACTCCGGAATTTCTATTCCTGGTGGGTTACTGGCTCCGGAATCCCTTTTACCTTTTTAGCTTCCATCATAGTCAGGGGTAACGTCATTGGGCTAGTGCAAAGTTAAGGTTCAAGTAATCAAACAGTTTCGTTATGAACTCCTCGCGGGCATACCAAAGGAAGTGTGTCTTATAGCTTGCAAAAAGGGAGAACATATCTTGTGGGTAAAGCAGTACAAACTCTGCAGAGTCTAAACCTAATCGATTAGCCGCGCTCGCGGTCATGAGCACTTGGTAAAGTCATCACATAGTTAGCTGTTTCTGTTTCCAAAAATCTTTGATAAAATGATTTGGAAAATGGTTTACATCCTTTAATGACACTTATTGTTACATTTGTTCATATAAGACCATGGAGGGTCTTTTTCGTTAATTTACTCACAAAGGGCCGTGAGTAGATTGTTATATTTCATCTTACTACTTGTTATTTGAATTACTTATTAAACTGTTTTAAATTTCTAGTTATGCTTTCCATTACTATTCAGTATTTACAATTCAAATTTTCCGCTTTATGCAAAACAACCGTAGAAACCCACTTTCTATTTCAGCCTGCATATATTCCAGGAATTGCATACACTACAAAGTCTTGCGAGTACCAATGTACTCAACTTGCTTCAACAATGTTTTTAGGTAATGAGCAAGATTACAATAACGACGGAAATGAATATGAGGAACCTGCGAATTTGAGCGACGACTGATCTTTCTAGGTTCATCTCAGCAGTTGCCTGTGGAGTTATGGAATAGATGGCATACTATGAGACATGGTTTTAATTTCCTGCTACTTTTGGTATTGTAATAACACTATAAAACTTGTGATGTAATAAAAATGTGTATCTGTGTGGCTGTAATTTCCAAATTGTGTTTGTGCGTGCCAGCCACTGATCATGGGAATGGCACAGGAAGCACTTAAAGAGCCTCATATTTATGTTATTTACTGACATAAAAATGAGGGTCTCACATTTCGTTTTACCAAACTGGCAGCACCAACTGCCCTTTTTTTTAAATAACATTTTTGCTCAATCATTTGGAATTTCAAATAACAAGCTTTCAATTAAACATACGAATAGGATTTAGCATAACTAGGCACTACTAGTAGACTAAACAAGGGTGTTAGGCCATACAATTAATCATTCTAGGGCAACCAAAGGATAGATAGATTAATATGTAGCAAACATACATATTAACAAGGTATATAACTATACTCTATCATAACATATCATTTTATATAAACAACCATAGCATGCAAGTTAGTAAATCTATAAAACATTTCAAAACATGGGTCAACATGCTTCAAGGGAACGTATTGGAAACTTGCGGGGAACTTGCGGGAACTTGCGGAAACTTGCCTTGGTCGGTGAGGAGAGGGTTGTCTTCCTGCGGTTCTGCGACGGAGTCGACGTCTAGCGTTTCTATTAAACGAAAAACAGCGAATAAACAACCATTCGGAAAATACGAAGAAGCAAATGAATTCGTAACCACATGAAAACTTCCGGATAATTAGTCTAGCATTTTCTAAGATTGATAAAATTTATTTTGGAATTTTTGAACGTATAGTGTAAGAGCTACAAAACTCACAAGTTTAGACTTTCCGCAAATAATTTAATAGTATAAATTTATTTATAAAATTTCATAAAAATTACTGTAGAAAGGTATTAATTTTTACTAATTAACAAAATTTGTTGTAAGTGATTCGGACTTGGAACGAATTTTTTGCGAAAAAGACAAAATTCAAAAATCCTTGAAATTAATACGTACAACAAATTTGGGTTTCCTCTGCATGGTACTGTTCCTACCGTAAACATGTATACTAAAAAGGCTACGTCTACCAGACACCGGGTTCGAACTCAAGCCAGCCGGTTCAAGGCTCTGATGCCATACTCTTGTGCGGCTGGCTGGCTACGTGAGGAGAAACCGAATACAACATATTGCAACATATAAGTATTCACATGTACTGCCTAATATATTTTTTTGTATACATGCTACTACTAAAAAAAACATACATGCTACGCAGTATATATATACAGAAACATGTGAGTGTAAACAATAAATATATACACGCTAATCATGTCGATACCCGTGGAACTACATACGACGAGATCATCCGATTAACAGATAGAGCACGCGTAAAAGAAAGCGAGAGAGCACCGCTCGACGACGGGCAGTCGCGTGGATCGTCGGCGCGGAAGAAGACGCAGTCGGAGAGTGAGACAGGGATGGCGGCGGCGACGTAGAGGACGACGGCGGCGACGACGGTGATGGCGACTAGACGGCAGCGTCAACGGCAGTAGGAACCAAGCGTCAGTCAGCCGAATCGGCAAGTTGTGCTGAAGAAGATGAGATGGGAGATTAGAAGGACCAGCCAAAATGAGGAGGAGTAGGTGTGTTATATATACCAGGACGTGAGCTCATTTGTTATTAACGGAGGGATGAACGGCTGAAAGCAAAGCGTTGCTAGTACATGCAAGGAGTGGTCGGAGAAGTAACGGCTGCCAAAGAACTACGTGCTTCATTTGGACAAGAATGGAAACGGCTGCACTACTCGCTATAGCCCAAGCATGGCAACGGCTACCAGATAATGGTTGGCACTAATATTCACACTAAAATAACCAAGGCTACTACTATGTACCGTTCCTGCCAGGACTAGAAACGACTGCACACAAAATGGAGAAACGGCTGGCCTTACTAGTCTAGCATGCGGCGGCCATACAATTTAATTGGCGCATGCGTGAGACGTGAAAAAGTGGCTTAAGGAAACGTCGTGGCTTTGCATGAGAAACGGTTGTCAAAGTGAACCGTCAAACTTCATGTGCATGGCTTGCAACATTTCAGTGGAGGAGCCCCTACACGCTATATACACATATACATGTCAGAAGTGAATGACTCCACGTGATATGTATATACGTATGCATGCTAAAACAGAACATGTTTAGGATTAAGTAGGAAAAAGGTTCTAAAAATCTTAGGAAATTCCTCTAAAATACGAGGCACGATGGAACCTAACGAAGTTGGTTTCGTGATTCTTCGACGTACAGATTTCTCGCAAAAATTCTTTTAGTGAATCAGACACCTGTACCGATTTTTATAAAATCAACGACTTACGTTATATAACATATTTTTCGAAAATATTTGAAGCGAACACTCTCGTCTACCAATTATCTTAATTATCAACAAAATTTTAGATTTTAAGCTTATGGAAAAATATGTGATCTTTATTTAATACGATTAGTTCAATAAACGTGAATCCGACTTACTCGCGAGGCTTCCAAGTAGATTCCGGAAAATTACAAATAATCCCGGGAACACACTAAATATGTTAAAAGCAATTTTTGGGATGTTACAAACGGCTACCTTTCTTTATGTATTATTTTAATTTACGAATTCAGGAAGCTAAGATTGTAAGATTGAATTTAAATAAGGTTCATTTCTAGGGTGTAGTGTTAAGTGTACTAATATTAACTAATACATAAGCAATTCTAATCATATTCAAATAAAAGTAATATGGTACACCCTAACTTTTATTTTACCATCTGGTCCTAATTAATGTAATTAGCACAAAGAAACAAATTTCATTCAGTTTGGACAATTTTTGACTAAGTTATGGCAATCATATTAGAATTATGTATTAACTTCAATCCTATTAGGAAATGTTCACAAATTAACTCCAAATTCAAATCTAAGGACATATTTGGGTAGTATTTGTCCTAAGGATTCCAACAAAGTTAGTTTCACTCAATTTGGACTTAATTTGCAAAATCTCTACATGCCACATATCCAAATTCCACTCTTTAAATTTAAATTCAAGTTTAAATTGCTAAACAAGTTTCAAATATTTTTACATATTATGAAACTAGATGATTTATAATGAATTTAGAAACAAGTTTCATTCTATTTGGAGCTACGGTTCAAGAGATATAGCAATTTGAAACTACTCGGTTTAATAAAATTCAAGAAATTGGAAAATACGTTTTCCTTCAGGGAAAACGCATTCTCAGCGTTTGCGCGGGCTGGTTTTGAACTCGGGTTGCAGGCGCTAGCGCCTGGGCCCGCTTGGCAGTGACACGGGGCAGGGGACATGGCTGACGGCCTCACCGGCGGCAAACCGGCGACGTCGATCGACTTTGGCCGGCAGCTACGGCTTCACGGGACCAAGGCGAGTCTAGGGAACCGCTTGGTTGAGGGTGGTGTTTGGGGAAATTGGTCCCGCGACGAGGACCGGCGGAAGCTCACGGTGGTGCAAGGTGCGGCGGCGCTACGGGGCTTTTCGAGCTTGAAGGTCATGAGCAAAAGCATCTGGAGGTCCTTAGGACTCTAACTGTGCATTCAAACCCGAAAGGAAACAGCCGGGTGGAGTTCTCACCGAGCGGCGGTAATGGCGGCAATAAGGCACACGGTGCAGGGACTCCTTGATTCGCTCCGGACTAGAAGAAGGTGCGCAATAACCTCGTGAGTAACCAAGGATGCTTTAGGATCAAACAATTTAGACGTTTTCTTACCGTGGTGAAGCAATTTGGGATTTCCCCCAATTTGGGTTCCACCGGCAACGGAGAAGAAAGGCTTGGTTTGGGCGATTCCAGGCGCGAGAGGGGGACTGGGTGAGTGCTCTGAGTTAAGCTGTGCTTAGAGGTTCTACTCCTCCCCTTTAAATAGGCAGGGAAGGCGGTAAGGAGTGGGTTAGCTTGGAGAAGGAATGGCGGCGGTTCAGGCCGGTTCTGGAGACTCTCCCTTCAGCTCGGCCAAGGGTCAAGGGGACACGGTGTGGGCAATGCTGGCAGAGCGGCCTCGGGGTTGTAAAATTGTGGCCGGAAACGACAAGGGAACGAGGCGGTTCGGCGGGCTTTGCCGACAACAGAGAGAGAACGAGAGAGAGGTAGAGATGAGAGGAGAGGAGGAAGAAAGATCTAGCCACAAGGGCCCACCAGGCAGAGAAACAAGAGAGAAAGATAGAAGGGCTGACGCGTGGGTACGGAGGCATCTGGGCCCTGTCGGCAGCGACACCGCTGCTTGGGCCGGCCGAAAGGCCTCTGACTAGGTGGCCCCGTACGACAGAAAAGAAGGGAGAGCTCTAGCTCATTCCCTGGACAGCACAGCAATCCAAATAAATTCCCGGGTCATTTCATCACTAGATTTTTCAAAACTTTTTGACCACGCTTATGGGTAAGTTTACAATCCTCATTAAAATTTTGAGGATAAAATAATTTACATTTTAATTATAAAAATCCTGACAGTGCCGACTGTACAGAAAATCCATTTCGGTTCTTGCATTGTTTTAAGGGCTAAATAAACATATATAAATTTGAAATTTTTACTGGAGGTGTGTATCTTTATCAAGATTATACCATAAAAATTTCATCACTAAACTCGCATTATTTATTTCTCTATAAATCTTTTACCGATTTCTGCAGAATTCCAAATCTGCTTTAGTTAAATACCAATAAATAGTTAAACTACTTAATAATTTTTGAAATTTTTTGTGGATGAGGGTGATATGTCTGAGGTCTTATGGTAAAAATTCCAAGGCCTATATTGCTCCACGTTTTTCTCCATAATTCTGACATGGATCAGGGCAGAGACAAAATTTATCATTTTAATTTGTTTTCTTCACTAGTAATTGCATTCACATGGTCTTTTGACCAGCTAAGAGTGTTTCTAGCGTTGAGTAAGTGTCGGGACCCGAATTTGCAAATCCGGACCCTCTGTGTATTCAGCACTAGTCCAGGAACGCGCTAGTGCACACAGTCTTAACATCGGTAAATATCACAATCATACCACTCGATACTAATAAAGTACTTTAATTAAATAGTCAAACTGGTTACTCGACCTTATGGTCAAGTTACAAATATACGCCTCGCAGGGCGAAACTTATTAAGAGAGAAATAGTAGCAGCGGAAAAATAAGATAACTTCGTGGCGCCATCCAGTATACCACAGGCAACTGATTGGGCTCGCTCCCTAAGTAGACGGTTCCTCGTGGAGCTCCTCCTCCAAAGCTGGTGTAGTCTCCTCATCAACTGGTGTTGTATTGTGGCAAGGGTGAGTACTTGGTACTCAGCAAGTCATGCACAGAATGCAGCTAATATACTACATGCATGGCTTAATACAAAGGAATAGCTCAGGGTATATTTGCAGTAAAACAGCATTTGACAAATATCATAAGTAGATTCGAAAGCAATAGAAACAAGTATAGTATCAATAACTTTTCCAGGAATGTAATCAACATCTTTCCCATCCTAATCCACATTTCCATCAACATCATTATTTAACCAAACCCAACCTTTCAAGTCCAAGTTATTTTAAGAAAATCTAACCCTTGACTGTAATTCCCGAGCGATGTCCAATACCGCGGACACGGCTATTCGAATAGATTGTACACTCTGCAGAGGTTATGCACTTTACCCACAAGATACAGTCAAACACCACAAAGGCGAGTTCCCGTAACAAAGTCTTTCGGAAACTTCTAACAGCACAAGTGGTCCTCCCCGGTTGTTGCACACTAACCCTTCCCTTAGCTAAGGCGAAGTTTAGGCCAATCAACCGTTAGATGGGTACCTAGCCTCGGCCAGATGACGCTCCCAGTACAACTTACACAAAGGGTGTAGTTGACCTCCTGAGGTCCCACAGGTACGTTATTAGCAACTTAATCAACTAGGTCCGTCCCATTACAGACATGTGGTTGCAAGATTGACTCAGTTCAAAGGCTTGCAAGGTTAAGTCCTTAGGGTGACCAGGGCAAGACTACCCGAAGAACCAAATCAACATCCCTAGTGCCACAACTGGCCCACCTGATCATTCTTGCCACATGCCCCGGCCGAAAAGTATTTATCAAACCCCAGTTGATACCCATGCACCACGTGCCATCAACATCACATGATACCTTTCCAAAACAGGTTCAATATATCATTAAGTCAATATTAACATTTGATTGTCCAAAATCATGTCATGAGCACGTAGCAGGTCTAAGCAGTATACTACAACGGTCTAAAACCCATGTTGGCAATTTAATAATGTCCAACTAGTAATCCACAACTAGGGTGACAAGGGTCATGGCACATATTTAAATAATCAAGGTGTCATCTGACAAATTGGTATTTATCTAATCCCCCGTATTTAAATAAAGTATTTTCTAATTGAACTAGCATGCAATAGGTTAAATCAAAATAGGTTTCAAAATAGGATCAACATGGTCAAAGCACAACTTGCCTTCAAAAAGTACTTGTTCTTGGTCTTGAGTTGGATCCTGAGTCAATACTTCTCCTTCGAATCCTTCCGGCACTTCAACGTCTACTCGTAAAGCGTGCAAATAGCAACCAATGAATAAAACAATAGACAAAAACATCCAAACATCCAAATAAAGTCCATAAACAGAGAGAGCATAATTTTATGAATTTTTAGAAACTGGAATCGTCAAATTCGAAGTCAAAATGCAAAAGTTATAGCATTTTGAAGTTTAAATAATCAATTAAATAATTTTACAAAGAAAACCTTTAGTCCAAAAATTAAATAAAATTCATATTTAGGTAGATCTCAATTTTATACAAATTTAGAAATTTGAATCACTTAAATCGGAGTTGAAACGCAAAAGTTATAAGCGTTTGAAGTTTGAAACGAAATCTGAAATCATTATTTCGAATTAATAAATCATTTTCTTTTTCGAAAATTAATTATTGCGTCAGCGAGGACACGTGGCAGTCTCTGATTGGTCTGCTGACATCAGCCGGTCCATGGACTCGGTCCACGCTCGGCTCGGGTCTACCGTAGACTTGGTCCATGACTCCACGTGTCGCTGACAGGTGGGTCCCCTCGGGTGACGTCATTCTTGGCGTCGGTGAGGCTCGACCACGCAGTCTTGGCGGTGGGACCCATCGATGACGTCATGGGTGACGTCACGGTCTTGTCGGCCCGACACGCAGCGGGCGGCGTGTCAGTGACCCACGCGCACGCCCGCGTGGCGCGTTGGTTCGGCTCCCTGGACACGTGGCGCGATCGTGTCCGTTGATTTGAAAATCAACGGTCGTGATTAGATCCAGGGTTAACACGTTGAAAACCACACGGTGATCATGGGCCGTTCGATCTAGATCGGACGGTCCAGATCTAACCCTCTTACGACGCCGCTACCGCGACGCGTGATGATCGTGGGCGTTGGATCTTGATCCAACGGTCCAGATCTGTCGGGTTTGAAACACGTGAACTCACCTCAACCGCGCGATCAAGATCGGACGGCGCCTGAGCTCGCGAGGTCGATGGCGGCAGCGGAGCTGCAGCGGCCGGAGGCGGAGGCAGCGACCACTCCGTGGCGCTTGGGCTCCTCCGCGAGATGAGTTGGCTCCGCAGGTGCGTCTCGATGCAGGGATTACGGATCTGGGCTCAACGGTGGCTAGGGACGGCGGTTGACGGCGGGATGAAGCAAAAACCGTGGCAGAGCGGCGCGCAACTACGGCGAGCTATCGCGGCTAAACGGCGGCTGCTCTGCCTTGGTGAGTAGGGGCTACGGATGTGCAAGGTCAGGGCCGACCTCGGGGTGTGACCCGGGCCTTAAATAGCCTCGGCGTTCGTGCCCGAGGCGGAACCCTAGATCTACGCGGCAGCGGAGTCCGGCCGCAACTCGGAGGGAGACGATGAACCGCCGCCGTCCACGTGGCGCGATCAACGGCCACGATCATGCGGCGAGCGGGTTGGTCCGAGTGAATCTCGGCCGTTGGATCTTGATCCAACGGTTCCGCAGGTTAAGTGCGTCCGACGCGGTTGGGCTCGGCCGCCTTCGGTCGGTCCGGTCGGACTCGGACTCGAGTCGACTTCGGGCTCGGTCGGGTGAACAAGATACAAACCCACTCGCATTTTCCAGCGATTAAATATTCAAATTAATTCCCAGAAATTCATTTAATTCATTAAAAATAGCAAAAGACTCAGAAAAATTCCAGAAAAATTCTGGAAAATATTTTAGGGTATTTGGGACTCAAATAAAATATTTCCAACAAAATTTTATTTGCAAAGTTTAATTCTTTAATTATTTCAAAATGGAATAAATTCAAATAAATTCCAAATAAATCCAAATAAATTCCAGAAAATTCCAAAAATTCACCAAAGTGCCAAATCACACAATAATTTAAGAAAAGCAAAATTTTGGGGTGTTACAGTAAGGTTGGTTGCAAAATTTACCATGGTAATTTCTTATTCCTACCATTCTACCATTATCTCTTTTCTCTTTTCTTTATTCTCTTTCATCCCAATAACCATTTCATTCAATCATCACATAAGCAATTGCACAAGAAATCATAAAATGCAACACATCAATGATTTCACATTCTTAATATTTTATTTTTAAACTTTTATAAGTTTGAGGATGTTACATCCATGGTGTGACGGGAGCCACCTAGACCGTCCTCGGGTTATTTGAAGACTCGGTCGAACCTATCGGATTTGGAGGCTAACAACGGATCGCCGGGGCGCTCGTAGTGTTAGCACCCAAGTCCAACTGAGACGACGGTGAGACCCTTCGAATAACTCGACAACAATCCCGGTATTCCCCCGGTACACGACCCGAACTCGCCCAGGATCGCCCCGCATACCGGCTTACAACGTTGTATCACATCAATTTGCATAAAGGGGGCAACGAACTAGAAAACCCCACAACCAGACACGCACGCGGAAGCAAGACTAACCAAAACAACTACAGCACGAAGACAAAACCCCTACAACCAGAACTAACAACAGCAAGGCACAAAGGCCGACGAAGATAGAAACATAATCACAAGTACGAGGTGGGTATCAACAAACATCAAGTGCCAACTACAAAGGAAATCAAGTACTTAATGTTGATAAGACACCGTTTTAAACTAACTATACACCAAAAGGACGCCCAACTACCAAACTAGACCAAAAGTAAAACATCTCCGAAAGTGTCCTGCCTCTGAACACTTCCGGGCGTGTACGACGGTGTAGGTAGCCTCTACTCGGTGCCCCGCCCGGTCACCGAGAGGCGGTACGGGCAGAACTCACATCCGCCCTGATCCTCACCTGAAAACCACAAAACAGAAAGCATGAGTACAGAAGGTACTCGCAAGACTTACCCGTGGTCCATATACGACCGACACGAAAGAGTATGCATTTGTATGTAGCAAGGAAATAAGCTGAAGGTAAAAGTGCGGAAAGCATAACTTTGTTGCAGTATTACAATTATCTACTCAATTCACAAGTTTTAAGCATTTCAAGACAACATCTATTACTAGAGTGATAACCGAACTAAACATTTAAATTACGGCAAGTAGCATCATGAACAAACACCATCATCAACCTACCATATATCCTCAAGTTTAGGTTGTTACTACGTTGAAATGTCGGATGATACGAGCGTGCTCATATCCGAGAGAGTGGCAATTCAAATCGCTTTATTCACCCTGCAGGGGATCATCAATCGCACGACATGTGCCACAAGGAACCTCATGTCAACCCTCCTCCCATCCATACTCATTCGTTGAGCCATCTTCATGCGGCCCGAGCACCTAGCACCCCCTCGAGCGGCCCAAGCCCTGCTTGGCCCTCGAGAGTCGACCTAAGCATCGCCCTCAACCACGCCCAACCGCATGAGGGCATGACCCATCGAATAGCATGTGATGAAAGAATAGCTTACCGTACTATTATCAGGCATGCGACCAACAAGGAATGCTTGATCAACATGGCAAACAACGGATCGGTCCTCAACCGACACGGGCGAGACTACCACACTTGAGTCTCCACACCCAAGTGATCCAACTCTCTCGCCCAGTCTCATTTCACATTCTATTTCTACTCATAACCATAACCATTGCAGCTCGATAAATGTAAACAGAAATAACCTCAAGCGATGGAACCATCCATCACTTGGCCCATACCCGACATCTAAGCAAAACTAAGCGTGCACACATATATTTACCCATAAACTAGCTCCAAAGGAGGTGTTCAACAAGTTTCCAAGGATGTATATGCAGCAAATAGGTTCTAATACCATTTCCACAATTCAAATTCCTAATGCATGACTTAATCATCCAATAAGCAGTTGATTCACATTACATATAGGGTTGAATATGCTTAGGTGCTTACCTGATGCTTCCGCTTTTGTATCAACCACGATTTGCTCTTTGGTAATCCCCTCAACCACGGTCACGTCAGTCACCGCGGTCTCGTTCTCTACACGAGTACAATGCATGAATAAGATGCATGCCATGCAAAATAAATGAAATACAAATGCAAACCCCGCCGATAAACAGCACAACCGGCGAACACTGCACGAGTCACAGATCAGCCAACCCGGATAGTCCGGGTTTAATATCCGAATAGTCCGGGTTTAATATCCGGACAGTCCGGATAAGCCAGACATTTCGGACAATTTGTCCGGACACTCCGAATTATCTAGGACTTGGAAAATGGCTCGCAAGATTGAAGTGCTCCCAAGCTTTACTACTTCGCGAGGGCCCGATCTACGACTTTCCTACACTGGGTCAAGCCGGAGAAGCTTTGAGCTAGCCCAACACACGAGGAAACGATACTCACCCATGTAGCCCCTAACCAAACTTAACCCAACCCTCGGGATGGCATCACCACCACCCGATCTCTAACTCTAGCATCCAACATTCCCTAATCCAACCCCAAAACTAACCACACACCCAAAACCCTAACATTCTCAAGGTTGCCCCCAAAAATCCCCGATCTACTAAACCTAGCCCCCAAATGCTCCTAGAACCCAAGAACTAAGGACCCAACTCCAAGAAGAGGTCCTACCTTCAAGGAGGATGGAGAAGATGGAGGGGAAACCACGTAGGAGAAGGAGGACACCGGCTTGGAGAGGAGCTCGAGGACACCGGGGTGGGGAAGTCACCGGGGAGGAGCATGGGAGGACACTGGCCGGTGGGGAGCCACTGGAGAGGAGCTCGATGGAGGAGAGCACGAGAGTGGAGAGCAAGGTGGAAGAAGAAATGAAGAAGGAGCCACGAAATGGGACTTTTATACTCAACCCCCGCAAAGTCCGGACTATCCGGACAATTAGCCTGGATACTCCAGGTTGGGGCCTTTGGTGGACCCAATCCGGACACTCCGGATATTTTATCCGGACATTCCGGGTTAGGGCTTTCGGTTAGACCCAGTTCGGGCACTCCGGATACTTCATCCGGATATTCCGGGTTCCATCCGGACATTCCGGACATTTTATTCGGATGCTCCGGATTACCTAGGATTTCAGCGTAGGATCCAATCGCCGCGCGAGTCGATTTTTGAATCGGGGCCATGACACATGGGCACATGGCTGACTGACATGCGGGACTCGTGCGAAAATTTGACCGACAAGCAAGACCAGCTGTAACATCCCAAAAGTAGGCTTAGCATAAGTTGTGCATTTAAAATTTTGGTTGAACCAAATATCTGATTTTTGTAAGTTTTACTCTTTAATTTGGAATGATTTCAAAAAGAGAATCAATTGGTAGAATGGTGAAAAGGTAAAAGTGAAAGAGTAAAAGTAAAATAGTAAGAACATATTTACACTAAGGTAAATTTGGTCAATATCACCTTTTTCTAAAGTCAAAAGTAAAGTTCGAACATTTAATGGAGTGAAGTGATTTAACATTTATTGATTTGACAAGCATGTTTTATTTAATTAAATTTTTGTACAACTCCTTTAAATCCTAAAATTTTTCCAAGTGTCCTCCTTAGTAATACCTACTTTTGGTAAAAATATTAGAAAATAATAACTATTTATAATGCCTTTAAAAATTCAAAAATAGAAAAGGTGTAAATTGGAGGAATGCAATACCGGGAGGTTTTACTTGGGTGGAATGGTTGTTTGGCGGTTGCGGATAGAGCACTGGTCCTGGTTTGTGCAGGTACCGCCCCAAGTCAATTAAGGACCGACGCTTATGACTGTCTCCATTCTAAGCATAACCGTACAACCACATGTCAAAGTGGGCACGACCTGGCCGAATAATTTGTAGAAACCTAACTTAGACTCACCAAACGGTAGAATGTGGGCGCCGGATAGAGGAAAGTTGTACTCCCCACATGGCGCAAGAGGGGGCTTCTGTACTGGGCGGCTAGAACCCTAACAGCGGTGAAACGTCAGCGGGTGGGTCAGGCTAGGCGTATACATTGTAAAGGCCTTGTCATGATATCCCTGCCGGCACACCTAAGGAAGTGTGTTAATTGTACATGGCACTAAGGGAATATCATGTATTGTGGGTAAAGCTGTACACCTCTGCAGAGTTAAAACTATTCGAATAGCCGTGCCTACGGTCAAAGGCAAAGCGAAGAATGCTTTCATATTGGTAGACTTTTGTTTTGGTTTTCAAAACTGATCTTTTGGGATCCGGGAGCAGTTAGAACTCTCGGGTGTGCTTCTGGCGGCTAGAGCCAGGTAGGTGGATTGAACCTGTTTTTGTGAACCATGGCAGACAGAGCCATGTGAATGGATTGAACCCTGATCTTGTTGCAATGTGGCGGATAGAGCCTGTATATTAGTGAATGGTGGCTAGAACCTTCACTCAATTATTACATAATTCAATTATTAAAAAGAATTGCTTAAATATGCTTTGTGAAACTTATTAACAAGTATGGTTTGATAAAACTTGGCTTTATGCAAAAGAACCATATTAAGCCATCCTTGGATAGCCTACATTGTGCATAATTTCCCAGACTTGCTGAGTACTTTATGTACTCACGTGCTACACTCTAATCATTTCTCAGAAGTAAAAGAAGCTGTCAAAGGAATTCCAATGACTAGGACGCGCTCTCCACTCGATTGCCTGTGGGCATTTGGATGGGTCGCTTTGGAGTTTTCATCTTCCGCTGCGATTGTTCAAGTTGTTCTGCCTGTTCAGGCCGTAATGGTAAACCTTGACCATAAGGTCTTTGCTTTTATTTGGTATTATTCTTATCTAGTTATATGTATTCATGATATGGTTGTTGATTCATCACTGTTTGACTGTGTGTACTAGCTACTGATCTGGAACTAGTACATAAATACACAGGTGATTCCGGATAGCCGATCCGGGGTCCTACATATATATTTATTTTATATTTTTTACATGCATATATTGAATATAGTGTTTAGTGATAATAATTAAGTGCAATCTAGTTATTTTTAATATCTTTCTAGTTTATGTGCAAGAAGGAAAACGTCTTATAAAACTTGGATGGAGGGAGTCCTAACTGAGATTTCTGGCTATTCGTTTGAAGAAATAGATTCAAATCTCGAAAAGTAATAGTACAAAATACACACAAATAACTCACCCAACCTGTTTTTGGTAGGACTACTCTTGTCATCAGCTAGAGAGATATGTAAAGTGACACACAACGTATGCTACAGTTGGCAAAAAAATTTGCGACTTGATAAGCAGCAAGGCATTTTTGTTTGCGCTACTGCGTCTCGAAACTCGGGTGATTGTGAGAAAGAAATAAACGATTGGATTTGGTTGATGTTTGCCTGTTGTAGTACATATTGACCATAGCCAAAACAGTTCTCAGAAACCACAACCGGACATGTCAAAGTCCATAGTTAGCCAAAATAATAAGCCATATCCTCACAAATAGTGATCATTTTGAATATAATAGTAATCAAACTTTTGATAATTTAACTGCCAATAACTTTTTAAATATTTAAATTAAATACATAAATAGTTGTCGAGGCCGGGGGTGGCCGAGCAAGGGCTCGATGGGCAAGAGGGTGACGCGGTGGTCCTAGGGCACCGCTTAATCGAGCTCGAGGATGGCCGGAGCTAGGCCTCGGCGGAGAGGTGCGGCGACGATAATGGCATGCGGCCGTGGAGACGGAGGAGTGCCGTCGAAGCTCGTTTAGGAGCCCAGTGAGCATCAGTGCAGTGAGGGGATGTCGACCGATGGACTCACCGAGTAGTAGGAGGGCCGAGGCGGTGTCACCGCGGCGCCGGAGCCGAGGAAGACAAAGGCCGGTGCGGCGGTGCTCTGGTGGGGTACACTGCAATCCGAAGTGAGGAAAGGACTCAAGAGGTCAGGGTGTTGCTTCGGCAAAAAGGAATTGAGGAATGGAACGACGTAGAAGGGCAATTGCGATCCCCCCTTTTGTGGCTCACCTCTGATTCGGAAGCCACGAGCAAGGCTCACTGCCCACTGTTGGCCGGCTGGAAGAGTGGGCAGAGCGGGGATTTGAAAGTGATCGTGTATGCTTAAGTAGTTGTGGGGGCTCCGGTCTTTGTAACAGTGACTCGGATACTCACTGTTGCGTCGGACTGGAATTAACGCAACCCGTCAGAAATCCGATCACTAATTACAAACCGTACCCGGATTGAGGTCAATTGATCAGCACGACACACTCTGCTGGTGGTCATATGCCAAAGGATTGATTCCAACCCGAGCTTCCCCGAGATATGTGTCTAGTGCTAGTTCCCTGGATCAGTAGCCTAGCACCCACATATTACACAATAAGTCGCATCCAGAACCAAGCTCAAAGTAATAATTGTATTACTACTGGTTTGATTACAACTAATTAGTTTACAAGAGTGAAATACAGCCAGATGGCAAAACTACGAAATAAGAAAACCAAATCCGCAACAGCGGTAGCGGTATGCCTTCCCATACCCAGAGGCAACCGACTAGGGCTGAAACCCAGATAACCGCTACTATCTCGTGGAACACCCGTCTCGAAGAACGTCAGGGACGCATTCATCATCTTCAACGTCGTCTTCTGATTGCTTGATATTAAAAATAAGTAGAGCAAACGGTGAGTACACGTATGTACTCGCAAGACTTTAGTGTATAGAAATAATAATGTAAATGCAGGTTATAACAATGGAATCAGGTTTCTACACTAAGTTTATTTGAGCACAAAGCAAGATTTATTTGGAATACTTAATAGGTCCAAATCATTCGCAATTTGTAAAGCAGTGGTAAAGAAATCATTTTTGTTGCAAGCAATAAATATATCAATTGATCCATAAACCAAATTCCCAACCATTCCATTCCCACCAACCGAAAACCAAACTAACCTACCTTGCCAAAACCATTTCCCAACAACCAACTTCCTACCAGACCCAATAACCAATCCAGCTCCCATCCAAGTCCAACCAAATCCATTTTCTGAGACCGAACCAAGACCAGAAATTCTATACTTAACAGTACTTCCCAATCTACTCATGACCGTGAGCTCGGCTAATCGATTAGTTTATTTATATCTCTGCAGAGATTGTACACTTTACCCACACGACACATTCTAGCAATCATGTTAACCATGCCACGCGATACGAAACGTACCCGTTTTGCTAGACAGTGACAAGACCTTTCGATAGGTAGGAATTTAAACCTTGCACCAGCCCGGTAATGTGCATCCCTAGCTATGGTCCCAAGAGGATGTCCACTAGTGGTCCCTACGGGCTCCCACTAGCTTTATTGGCCCATACCTCCCCATAGTAGGCATTACCGTTGTATTGGGCAAACTCCCCCTCGATGCCTCGACGAGGAAATCCCTAAAACACACCGACACGGCAGATGTGTCCAACTTTCCCGCCACCTAATGATGCAAGCCCCAAATTCTTTCCAATGTACTAGGCCAAGGCTATCCCATACTAGCACATGTGGTTGTACTGTAAGACCCAGTAATAGCATCAAGTTCAGTCCTTAGGGTGACTCAGGCGAGATCTTCCAAACCCACTTGCTATGGCCATAGAGGATGTCCACTAGTGGTCCCTACGGGCTCCCACTAGCTTTACTGGCCCATACCTCCCCACAGCAAGGGAACCAACCGAAACCAAAGCCAAACCAAGACAAGCCTTCTGGCTTGGAATCCTTTCCGAGTCCGGACCAGCCAGACCAACCAAACCTTTCCAAACCAACCAATCGGACCAACCCGTCCAAACCAAGCCAAATCCAAACCTCCAAACACCGTACATCTCGCCCGGTCTAAATTCTTCTATTTTCCATTTTCACCCATGCAACCTTTCCATCCAAATCCAAATTCAACTCCCAAACCATTAACCAACCTTTCCGATCCAAAACCCAATCCAAACCAATGATTTTCCAAGAGATTGTAATTGACTGACTCACGACTTTCATAGCATTTGCTACGGCGTGACTAAGCATGTGTGAGTATTATTCAATATTACCCATTTGACATTTATTACTATGTCTAATGTGGATCTATAGTTTTCCAAGGTTCACAATTCAATTAAGATTAAAGGAAATCCACCAACTCTAGGTTTATCTACCAGTTTTCCCACAACTAGCATTTTTACTGAACATACACGCATGCATAATAGTTTCTGACAAAAGAAAATAGAACTTTGCAAATGTAGGATCAAAATGGTCAAAGGAGGTGCTTGCCTGTTTGTTCTTTAACAATGCTCGATTCTGGAACGAAGTCGGAATCGTCGTCTACCGAATCGCCAACGCCTGACGAAAAGCGATAAAAATGATCAATGACAAATCAAACCAGGCAAATAAGAACCAAATACGAAGCGAATCAAATCCGAGAAACTAAGAGCAAAAGGACTCCAGAAATGATTTAAACTTCTCAGCTCACGCCGGCAATATCGACACACAATTTTCGGTAGTACTGTTCAATCAGCAGCACCGACCTGGCGGTAGTACTGCCGATCCGCGGTAATACCGTACCATCGGGACGATAATTTCGACGGCCGGGAACTAAAACGGAACACTTTCTGGAAAATACTGTCGAAATGTTGCTTACAGTACTTCTGCTCAAGCAGTCGTACCGGCCCCATGCATCAACAGTACCGGAATTTCAAATGTCGAGATCAGCGCACTTCAGAAAATAGCTACCAGCTTGTTTCACAGAGTATTACCAATAAGGCGGTAATACCGGACCCAAACACCGGCAGCGCCGCGGCTCCAAAGGCTGAGGACAGCTTACTCTGAAATCAACTACCGGCGTTGTAGTCACGGTACTACTGCTCAGGCGGTGGCACCGAGACTATCGCGGCGGTAGCGCCAGTTTTCCAGAAAGGGCCGGAATGCGAGAAAGGGGTTTTCGCTCAAACGGGATCAGAACTCAAGTACGCGTGCCAGGTCACGGTCCTAGCAGCGCCAGGAACACAACTAACCTGGTACCAACCAGTTCCGAGCTCGTTTGACCAATTTACCACTTTCCGACTCCGAGTTCTGAAACTTTTACCCAAAAACGATTTTCGAAAGGGAAGAACCAACGAAAACGATCCAAATGGGGAGGGAAGAGACCTAACACGAAACCGAGAAAACGAGAACTCAGAGAGAAAAAGGGAAATCCGAACTTCTCCCTAAGTTCGGCAGTACCGGCCCAAGGGCCTGGTAGTGCCACCCTACGGGGAACGAAATCGGTGCTCACTGGAAATTAGCTACCGGCGTGCTACTCCTGTGTAACATCCCGAATTTGGGCCTATTAGAAAATGCGCGTTTCAAAATCTAGTTGAGCCAAAAACTTAAATTTATAAATTTAGCTCTTTAAATTTGGACTTAGTTTCAAAAAAAAAAAAGTAATGTTTGAATTTGGTAAAATGGTGAGAAGGTAAAAGTAAAAGGGTAACAAAACTTTTTACTAAAGCAAAAGTGGATGCATTAATTAAAAGAAAGGATTTAAAAACAATAGAATTTTATTGTCATTTCAATCTTGTCAGAATTTTATAAAATAAAATGGACAAACTATTAAAATAAGTTTCACAAATAATCTGAATTTTAAATTTTCATCTCATCTAATTATTGTTTTAGTTCCGGTATTAAGGAAATCTAATAGTTTTATTTTAAACCTGAATCAGATACCTCGAAACGTTAAAGAAATAATGATCCAGGACCATATGCATGTATAACACGTATATTATTCTAAGAAACTAAAGTAAACTAATCTTTTATGCGGGACCCATTCACTAATTAGATCCTTTCTCTAGCTTCTTCTTTTCCTTTCGAGTCTCCTTCAGAGCATCTCCAGCAGAGCCCCTAAACCAGCCCCTAAACCTTAAAATAGGGAGTGCAGTAAAAAAAACAGATCCAGCAGGGCCCCAACTCAAGCCCCTAAAATTAGGGGGCCCCTAAATTTGCCTCCTCAGCCCCAATTCCCAGGGGGCCCCAACTCAAGCCCCTAAAATTAGGAGACCCCTAAATTTGCCTCCTCAGCCCCAATTCTCAGGGACACGAGTACAACCCCTATTATTGAAGATAGGGAAATACATGAGAGGCTTCGAAAATTTTATCATGTTTTAAAAATTTTAAATTTAAATTTTAAATTTCATGTTTTTAAATTGTAAATGTTAATATGCTTATATTTTATGTATTACAAATATTTTTGATTGAATTTTAGTGGTGTCAAATGAAGATTATACATAGCGGATATGTCAAAATAGGAGAAAAAGTAAAATAGGGACTGAGATTTAAGAACATTCTTTGAGGCTTGCTCTGAAAACAGGGCCTCAAAAAATAGGGGGAGCCCCTAAATCCAAAATAGGGACCCTGTTTTAGGGGCTCTTGCTGGAGATGCTCTCACAAATTTAATATTGTGTTGAACGTTGATAAACAAACACCATGCCTTGCTGCCCCAATAGCCATACCCTGTTCGGCCAATACAACACCTGTTAGCCACGTCACTGTGCTTGCTCTTGTTCTCTCCTCTCTCTGCGCTGTGGGCCCAGGACCCACCCGCCAGCCTTTCCCTTCTCTTCTCCCCTTCCTCCTCTCTCTCGGCTGGCTAACCGCTTTTCCTCACTGGCTCTCTCTCCGCTCAAGTCAGCATCGTCCTCGCAAGGACAAGACTGCCATGACGCGCATCAACAGCTCCCATACCCTGCTCCGGTGAAGTCTACTCGCGCCACGCCCTGTCCCGTCGCTTTGCCGCCGAAGCCACTACCTCGTGACCCCTCCGCTGTAGCGTACTTAGAGCCCATCCTCAGCCACCGATGCTCCTTAGCTCGCTATTGCTCCTCTCTGCCTCGAGTTCTTCACTGCCTCCTCCCTCGACTGAGACAACTAGAACACGCGCACACAGCCTTCTTCAACCTCCATCCATCCTTGAACCCAACCCCCAGCTCGATTTCGATGTCCCCTTTCTGAGCCGCTGCCACACCGAACTCTTCTTCCCCAACTCCAGCGACCCGTGGCACCACCATTCCGAGCTGCTACAGCCCTAGCCGAGCGCCTCCTCGAGTTCACCTCGGCCCCGGCCGAAAGTTCCCTCGGCTTCCCATCAGCCCCTTGAAGCTCCTCCGCCTATCGGCCACCCCTCTCCGACCTCCCTCCACCGGCGCGGCGTGCCGCCACTGCCGCATCTACCTCGTCCTGTCGCGAGGCCACTGGAACGCCGTCGAAGACTCTTTGAACGCGCCACCGTGCTCCCCTTGCCACACTGGTGATCGTCCCAGTCTCAACCGAACTCGGGGCCCCTTCCTTCTACCTCCCCGGCTGGCCCCTGCTGCCGCCGCCGGTTGACATCGGTGCGCGCCCTTTTTCCGGTCGTCGCCGGCCACTGTGAAGCCCACCAGCGGGTGCGGCTCGGTGAGCTCGTTCCTCCCGTGCCCTCGCCCGGACCGGAGACCCACTGGAGTCTCGCCGCCGTCGACCCCTAATGCCGCCTCTGCCCCTGAGCCTCTGTGCGGTGGCCCTCCCTGTCAGCCGGTGCGAGCCATAGGAGAATGGAGGGTAGCCCAAGCCGTTTCCTTTTGTAGAAAGCGTACTTTTGATTTTAGAGGTATACTTCAACCCGATCTCAATTCAAACCTTAGTACCTTTTGCAATTTAATTCCAAATCTAGCCAAACAAGTTTGTAAATTTGAGTTAAATCTTGTAGTTTCCGATTATGCAAAAATGTTGTATGTTTGCTCTCTGTTTAACAGTTGAATTTGAATTTAAACGCTAGGTTTGAATTATGCTAAATACTAAATTTGCGCAATTAGACTCCGATTTGAGTGAAAGTAGTTCTATTAGAACCCTGGTGATCTTAGGAACCCAAAAATGTAAAAATATTTAAGTTCTAACTTGTTTTAGATCTGTTTTTAGTTAAGTCCGATTTCGATGCACTAGATGTTTGAAAATGCATAACTTGATCAATTAAGGTTCGATTTAAGATCAACCAAATTTCTAGTGATAGTTAGACAGTAGACAACCTTTTTATGCAAACTATTGAATATTTAACTTCTGTTTGAAATATAAATTCGAACTTGAATGCTAGGTTGAAATATGCCATGTGTAGGATTTGTGTAATCGGACTCCGAAACTAATGAAACAAACTTTGTTAGGTTCCTTAGATCATATGCCATCCATTTATGTAAAAATATTTAGATTTGAGATTAGTTGTGCTAAGTTTACATTATGTTGCTTCTCAATGCATTAACAGCTTAAATAGTGATAAACGAATTGTGCAAATTCCAAATATAGTAAAAATAATCCTTAGGCCCAGATTAGACTATAACAACCCTATTCCCTGTTTTCTTAGGTTTAAATTCATGTTTATATGTAATCTTGCCTTAATGTATAAATGATTGGAATATGAGTTAAAGTGTAGAAATAAGTATTAGTGTTAACTCTTGCGAAATCTGTATTTAAATACCTCCAGTCCAATACTAGCTAGTCTTGCGAAAATAGTTCACATGCATGCAATGTATGATTTAATTTGCATAAAGCCGTAATGCTCCTTTAATTGAAAAACGTCTCGGATAAGAGTGAAAAGTTGCGGAACCCACTTTAAAACACTCTTAGTGGTTTCCCCAGCTAGTCTGTGAAAGATGGTTAAAGAACTCTTTAAAGTGTAGCCGCAAATGTAAAACGAAAATTGAATTGTTATCGCGTAGATTTTATTAACGCTTAAGCCTTTTCGGTAGCCCGTAGAATATCTCGTCTAAATGCTAATATTAAGAGAAATGGCCTAGAATCACTCCCTAGTATATAGACTACCATAATCTAGAAAAATATTTAATTTACTTCTTGCTTTGCATCTGAATCCTATTAGAGCAATAACCCTAAGTGTTATGTTCTTCGACGTGCTTGTTAGAAATTGTTAAGCGTAAGAAGGCCCTTAGCTAAAATACTAATATCGTAATAATCATTCTAAAAACCTTTTAGGTTCAGCCGGTAGCTTTAATCTAATTAGTGCCCTTTTTATACCTAAGGTCGGTACTACCGAAGCTCGAGAGCAGTAATATTATGAGTCAGTAGTACCGCAGACTGAGAGTCGGTATTATCGGGAAAACTATAGCATCTTAACTAATGTCTTAATTCTATTAATCTAAACAATCTTAGCTTCTTGAATTCGTAAAACGAGAATAGAAAATTCATATGGTGTAGACTAGATCATTAGTAAGAGATATAGGAGAAAAGTTAGATTAACGCGTATACTTGAAATCATATAACCTAAACCCAGAAATCATGTTTGTTATGTGTGATGATTTATTATTTGGATTTCTATCTGGTCTTTCTATTTGTATTCTTTTTGCCTCTTTGGAATTTATCTTATTGGAGTTTATTGTTATTTGCTATGCTCTCGCGGTATGACGAGTAGAGCCTGACGTAGCCGACGCTACCATTGAACGAGTCCAAACGCGTACTCGACGACAAGTCCGACCTCGACAACAACACGACTCCGACTACTCCAAGCTGCGACTTCGATTTCGTTGTAAGCAACGTATAGCAAGGCAAGCCCCTTTGATCATATTGAACCCAACTGTTCAGAAATTCCTTTGTCAAGTTTTTCATGCATGCTTTATGTTTATAAAATGCTAGTTTGGGTTATGGTAGATATTACCTTCATTATGGGATTTCCATAATCAACGTTGCCATGTGAACCTTGATAACCCTAGACAATGGATAGACAATGCAGGATGGGTATATTCGTTTATTATCTGCATATGCTTAGCCATGCCTAGACTGGGATACGAACAGATGGTTTACTGTTCGTAATGAACTTAAAATTTGACATATTCAAATGTTGCACATGATGAACTATATTCATGAATTGTTGGAATATTGATGCTTCTTTTTCTGAAAATAAAACTATGGTTTGGATGCGGGCGACTTATTGGCAATAGCCGGTTGTGTGAGGGTGTGCTCACACGTAGATAGGTGGAGATTGTCGCCCGGGTCGGATTAAGGACCGAACTCAGTGTTGTATGATCCAAGATTACCCGTACAACCACAATGCCGGTATGGGATGGCTATAACCAATTAAGTTGCATAAAACTGGTTTTGCATGTTGGAAGGCCGTAGTAGCACGGGCTGTTCCTGCGGGATTGCTCGAAGGGGTGCCCTCACCGAGGTGTTGGGAATAACGCCTGCCGATGCAACGGTGTACGCTTTGCTATGGGGAGAAATGGATGGCAGGGATGGACTGCCGTGTGAATGATTTGTGTTGTGACTTGGGTGCGTTGTTTCTTCCGCCATAGCAAAGGTTAACGTCACCGGGCTGGTGCAAAACCTGGGTTGAGTAATGTAAAGGTTATATATGATTTTTCCCTGGCGACACACCAAAGGAAGTGTGTAACTATCGATTGCAAAAAGGGAAGTCATTATTTGTGGGTAAAGTTGTACCACTCTGCAGAGTTAAAAACTAATCGATTAGCCGCGCTCTCGGTTATGAGCACTTGGTGAACTTGCACTAGTTAGAAAGCTTCTTGTATTTTTATAAAATGAATTGAGAAGATAAAATTTGGAATTGGTGAGCTTACCCTTACAGATGATTCAATTCTTGACATTCGTTGGCAAGGTTGGATTCACCTGTTGTGCCCTGTGTGGACAAAATAAATTGATTCTAGATATTGTTGGGAATGGACGATTCGATACTCACGGTGAACTGTGGGTTGTTTACTACTATTATGTGATCTTTACTGGTTATTTTCGCACACCTGTTATTTTAATTATCTGTCTAGTTTCCTTTTATTTAAATTTTCGCTTTCAATCTATTCTCAGTATTTACAATTCAATTTGGCTCCACGCAAAAGTAACCCTGATAGCCATCCTGTTGAATCAGCTTGCATATATTATAGGTTTTGCAAACACTTTAAGTCTTGCTGAGTACGCAATGTACTCACCCTTGCTATCGTTGTTGTTTTTAGGTGAATACCTCGACATATCATACTTGACGCAGGTTTCGGGGTAATGACGATGATTTTGTCTAGAGTTTATACCTTGTTAGTTGCCTGAGGGATTGGATGGGCACACTACAAGACTTATGTTTCTTTCCGCTGCAATATTATTCTAACTTGTAAGGCTATCCTGTAAAATAGCTATCTTAATGATAATGATATTTTGTATGGTTGTGATTTCCATTTGTATGTGCGTGCTAGCTACTGATCCAGGGACTAGCACAGGAAGCACATTAGAACCTGCCTTTTACGGTGCATTGTACTGTAAAAGGGAGGCTCCTCACATCCTGGTACTGCCACTCGAGCGGCAGTACCGGCCTCATGGCCCGGTAGTGCCTACCGCCAGAGAACGAGAAGGGAGTACTCTGGATTTCAACTACCGGCGGTGTGTGGGCGGTAGTACCGGCTCATGCCGTCGGTAGTGCCGGTTTTCCAGGCGAAACTTTTGCAAAAAGGGAAATTTTGCGCAAATGAGTTCGGAACTTCGACGCGAAAGCATGATTAGGTTCCTAGGGATACTAGGGACCCATTCACACAATCTCTGTCAAGTTTCGAGCTCGTTTGCTCAATTTCTCGCTTTTTGACCTTGCGAACCCCGAAAACGACACGAAAACGGATTTCGACTCAAAATGGGTCCAAATCCGTTTTTCGACGCGGCAATGGAACCTCTACGGCACTAGGGACCTATACACAATGGTTCCAGGGATTTTGGGACTTCGAAACGCAAAAATGTTCCGAATGCCCAAAATGAACCTTTTTGCGAATCGAGTCGAACGACGGATTCACAATGTGCGTATTTAATCCATTAGCACCATACGGTCCCAAGCTACCGAAAGCTCGCCTAAGAACTCGGTGCACGACGATCGAACTCTAAGAACTCGAAAATCCTAATTAGTCCCGAATTTCGATTCTGGACCTGAATCGAGTTCAAACTCGATTCTTCCGTGAGAATCTAACTTCACCAGTGTTGGACATATTCGTGAGTCATTTTCTCAACTTTTCCGGAGCTAGGGTTTCAAAAGAAATCTCCGAAAAATTCGAGAAAAGACTTTTTAGAGCAAATAAATCCAACAAAGAGTAGATCAGGGTTTCCAGAATGAATCAATCGCGTATTCTAACTCTAATCTAGGTCTAACAACTCGACGAATCATCGATCTACTCCTCGATCTAGGTTCTCTAGGGCTAAACAAGCGAGAAAAGAGAGAGAGGAAGGAAGAGAAGAGACTAGGGTTTGCATCAAACCTTAGGGTTTGAGCTCAACATCGAATCCATTGCTTGATCATCCTCCTAGGGTTCTTGATGAAGCTTCCCCACACGTTGGGGTTGCTCTCCTTGCTCCACACGAGCTCACACCGGCCGGAGAATGGAGAGGCAGGGGCGAGTTCCACCGGAGGAAGAAGAGGGAGGAGGTGAGAGCAAGAGAGAGAGAGAGAGAGAGAGAGGGAGGGAGGGAGTGAATGAGAGAGTGAGGGGAGTGAGGGGGCTCCCCTCTGGATAAATACGGGAGAGGGAGAGAGCTGGGCGATGTGGAGGAAGGAGATTGGCCGGCGACCCCCAGCTCATGTAGCACGGCCGGCAGTACCGCCCGGGGTGGCCGGTACTACCACCCGGCCGGTAGTACTGCACACTGACCTGCGGTACTGCCGCCCAGGGGCTGAAACTTCAGGGTTTTTTCGGCTTTTGCAACAGCGCTTGTCCCATTGCTTTAGGGACTGTTGGAATAGGTTCGGGAAATCCTAATGAAGGTTTTTGGGATTAGGTTTACTAATGATTTCAAAGGATTTCGACCAGACTCGAAACTTAGGGTTTGTCGGGACCCCGAATTTGCAAATCCGGACCCTCTGTGTATTCAGCACTAGTCCAGGAACGCGCTAGTGCACACAGTCTTAACATCGGTATATATCACAATCATACCATACGATACTATCAAAGTACTTTATTTAAATAATCAAAGGGTTACTCGACCTTATGGCCAAGTTACAAATATATGCCTTTCAAGGCGAAACTTATTAAAAGAGAAATAGCAAAGAAATGAAAATCAAATAAACCGTGGCGCCATCCAGTATACCACAGGCAATCGATCGGGCTCGCATCCCTAAGTAGACGGGTCCTCTTGGAACTCCTCCTCCGAACCGGGCGTAGTCTCCTCTTCAACTGGTATTGTGTTGAGGCAAGGGTGAGTACTTGGTACTCAAACAAGTCATGCATGTAATGCAAGCTAATAGACTATATGCATGGCTTGGTACAAAGGAATAGCACAAGGTATTTTGCGAAGAAACACATTTGAAAAGTAATATAAGTAGATTCAAAGCGGTAGAAATGAGTAAAGCATAAATAACTTTTCAAGAAGTTTAACAAACATTTTTCCCATCCTAAACCATAATTCCATCATCTTCCTTGTTAAACCAACCCATCTTTTCAAAACCAAGTTATTTTCGTAAAGTCTACCCTTGACTGTAATTCCCGAGCATTGTCGATCACAGTGGACTCGGCTATTCAAATAGATTCTACACTCTGCAGAGGTTATGCACTTTACCCACAAGATACAGTCAAACACCACAAAGGCGAAGTTCCGTAACAAAGCCTTTGGAAGCCTCAAACAACACAGGTGGTCCTCTCCAGACGTGCTCTACACCATCCCTTCCCTTAGCCAAGGCGAAGTATGGGACCAACACACCGTTAGATGGGTACTGGCCACGCCCACGATACGCTCCCCGTACAATCACACAAACGGTGTAATCGACACCACTGAGGCTCCACAAGTGAGTCCTTAGCGACTTAGTCAACTAGGGCCGTCCCATTCCAGCCATGTGGTTGCAAGTATGACCCAGTTCAAAGGCTTGCAAGGTTAAGTCCTTAGAGTGACCAGGGCAAGACTACCCAAAAACCAAATCAACACTCCCAATGCCACAACCGCCCACCTGATTACTCTTGCCACATGCCCTGGCCGAAATCGTTTATCAAACCCCGCTTGATTACCATGCACCACGTGCCATCAACATCACATGATACTTTTCCAAAACAGGTTCAATATATCATTAAGTCCATATTAGCATTTGATTGTCCAAAATCATGTCATGAGCACGAGTGTGTCTAAGCAAAGATACTACAACGGTCTAAACCCATGTTGGCAATTTAATAATGTCCAACTAGTAAACCACAACTAGGGTGACAAAGGGTCATGGCACATACTTAAGTAATCAAGGTGTCATATAGCAAATTGGTATTTATCTAACCCCCATGTTTAAACAAAGTATCTTTCTAATTGAACTAGCATGCAATAGTTTAAATCAAAATAGATTTTCGAAATAGGATCAACATGGTCAAAGCACAACTTGCCTTCAAAAAGTACTTGTTCTTGGTCTTGAGTTGGATCATGAGTCAACACTTCTCCTTCGAATCCTTAGGCACTTCAACGTCTACTCGTAAAGCGTGCAAATAGCAAATACACAAATAAACACTAGGCAAAAAGATCCCAAAACTCCAAATAAAATCCATAAACAGAGAGAACATAATTTTCTGGATTTTTAGAAACTGGAATCGTCAAATTTGGAGTTAAAACGCAAAAGTTATGATTTATTAAAGTTTAAATAATCAATTAAATAATATTTCAGAGAAAAACTTTAGTCCAAAAATTAAATAAAATTTATATTTAGGTAGATCTCAATTTTATACAAATTTAGAAATTTGAATCACTCAAATCGGAGTTGAAACGCGAAAGTTATAAGCGTTTGAAGTTTGAATCTAAATTTTGAATCAATATTTCGAATTAATAAATCATTTTCTTTTTCGGAAATTAATTATTGCGTCAGCATGGACACGTGTCAGCTCCTGATTGGCTGGCTGACGTCAGCCGGTCCATGGACTTGGTCCACGCTCGGCTCGGGTCCACGGTGGACTCGGTCCACGGCTCCACGAGAGACTGACATGTGGGTCCACTCGGGTGACGTCATTCTTGGCGTCGACCTGCTTTGGGACAGTGGCGACAGCGGGCCGCCATGACGTCATCGTGGCGTCATGGTGCAGCTTTGGCCGGGCCGACATGCGGGCCCGTGTCGAGACACGTTCTCATGCGCGGCGCTGACCGCGCTGACCGCGGCGGTTGGCCTACTGGCCACGTGGCTAGATCTAGACCGTTGATTTGAAAATCAACGGCCCAGATTGGATCTGGTGTTACGCGTTTGGGGTGAACGCGGTTAATCTGGACCGTTGGATTTAGATCCAATGGTTGAGATTGGATCTAGAGATCGTAACGAAACCTCACCGTGCGATGACGTGGCAAGATCTGGATCGTGCGATCTTGATCGGACGGCTGAGATGGCTCGGCGACGCAGCAATGGCGTCTTGGCGGCTTGCGGCGGCGGCGATGATTTATGACACGCCTTTCAACGGCGCTGGCAGGCCCCTCCGGCGAAGTGGATGGTAGGCAGGTGCGCCTTTGACGCAAGGGATCTCGATCTGGGGTCAACGTCGGCGGAGGATGGCGACGGTGGCGGAAGCAGCGCGAAACCGCGGCGGAGTGCTTACCAACTCCGGCGAGCAATAGCGGCGAGATGGTGGGGATCCTAGCGGCGTGAGCTAGGGTTTCGGGACCGGCGTGGGATGGCGATCCTCGGTGCGATCCGGGCATTAAATAGCCCCGGAGGCGTGCTCGGCGGAACCCTAGTTTGGCCACGGCGGCTCTCGGCCGGAGTCCGGCTCGGACTCGGCGGAGACGACGCAATCGCAGCCGGCCCACGTGGCGCGATCAACGGCCCCGATCGCGACGGGCGCGATCGGATCCGGGCGGATACGGCTCGGTCGGTCGGCGGATCTCGGTAGTTGGATCTTGATCCAACGGTTGGGATTGATTAGGGTTAGGAGTGGGTTCGGTCGAGTCACGTGGCTCGGTCGGACTCGAACACGAGTCTGACTCGGGCTCGATCGGATGAAACAGATTTGACCCGAGTTTGATTTTCCAGCGATTTAATATTTAAAATAATTCCTAGTAATTCATTTAATTCATTAAAAATAGCAAATGACTCGAAAAATTCGGAAAAATTCTGGAAAATACTTTGGATCATTTTGGACTCAAATAAAATATTTCCAACAAAATTTTATTTGCATAATTAAATTCTTTAATTATTTCAAAATGGAATAAATTCAAATAAATTCCAAATAATTCCAAATAAACTCGAGAAAATTCCAAAAATTCATCAAAGTGCCAAATCACACATGAATTCAAGGAAAGCAAAATTTTGGGGTGTTACAAACCTCCCCTTAATAGAATCTCGTCCTGAGATTCAGTGGCTCACTAAAGGAATAGGTTTGGAAATTCTTTCTTCAAATCCTCTTCGCGGCTCCCAAGTCGCTTCGCTCTCTGCATGGTTGCTCCAATCGAACTCTACGTAAACGAGTTGACTTGTTTCTAGTTTCTCGATCCATTGTGTCTAGAATCCTCACGGGATACTCCTTATAGGTCAAATCCTCTTGCAACTCAATTGATTCTAATAAAGGTCTGTTCCTCCGAACTCGAAGACACTTCTTCAATCGGGACACATGGAATACATCATGTACTCCTCGCTAACGATTGTGGCAACTCCGGTGATAAGCAACTTCGCCTCTGCGGCTCAAAATCTTAAATGGTCCAACATAGCAGGGTGCAAGTTTTCCTTTGGCATGGAACCTCTTAACTCCCCGAGAGGCGTAACTCGGAGGTATACAAAGTCTTCTCGTTCAAAACTCAAATCTCGGCGACGATTGTCAAGATAACTCTTACGCCGAGATTGGGCTATCTTCAACCTTTCCCTAATCATAGCGACCGCTCTTGACCTCTTGAAGAATATCAGGCCCAAAGACACGGCTCACGGTCTCATTCCAATTCAATGGCGTCCGACAGCGGTCGACCATCTGATGCCTCAAAAGGTGACATCTCAGAACTAGCCTGATAACTATTGTTGTAATCGAACTCGGCATACGGCAAACTCTTATCCCAAGAGGTAGCATAAGCCAATGCACAAGCTCTCAACATATCCTCGAATCTGGTTGACTCTTTCTGCCCGCCCATCCGTCTGCGTGGATGATAAGTCACATCTTGAAGTTTAAACGGGTTCCCATGGCTTCATGCAACTTATTCCAAAACCTTGAGGTAAATTGGGTACCTCTGTCCGATACAATCCTCTTTGGCACTCCGTGCAAACAAGCGATCCCGATCATGTACAACTCTGCTAATTTATCTCCCGAGTAAGTGGTCTTCACGGGATAAAATGGGCTACTTTAGTCAAACGATCCACTATAACCCATATGGAGTCATAACCTCCTTGAGTCCTCGGCAAACCAAGAATGAAATCCATTCCGATTTCCTCCCACTTCCACTCGAGGTATTTTCGCGGTTGTAGCAATCCTGCTGGTCTCTCGATGCATTGCCTTGACTCTCGGCATACGTCGCACAATGCAACATGCTCGGCAACTTCACGTTTCATACCGGCCACGAATCTCTCCTTGAGATCCCGATACATCTTGGCGCTTCCAGGATGGATTGAGTACTTGGAGTCATGGGCTTCTTCGAATCGATTGCTTTAACTCCTTTTTGTTAGGCACACAAATGCGATCCTTCATCCACAACGTGCCTTGCTTATCCAACTTGAAGTCCTCTGCCTTGCCTTTCTCCTTTTTGGACTTAATCCTACGGATCTTGTCATCATCCTTCTGTCCTTCTCGGATCTGGTCCTCTAAAGTAGGCTTTACTTCCAATGCGGCCAAGAATCCGCTAGGTACAACCTCAATCTTCATCTTTTGAAAATCCTCACATAACTCATCCTGACTTGTGGCTAGCAACATACTCACGGTATGACTTTTCCGACTCAGGGCATCGGCTACTACGTTGGCCTTCCCGGGATGGTAATGGATTCCAACATTATAGTCCTTGATCAACTCTAACCATCTCTCCGCCTCATATTCAGATCCATTGGGTGAATATGTACTTAAGGCTCTTATGATCCGTATATACTTCACATCTGTTTCCAATCGATAGTGACGCCATATCTTCAAGGCATGCACTACGGCACTAACTCTAGGTCATGTGTCGGATAATTTTCCTCATGCGGCCTCAAGCGCCTTGATGCATAAGCGATTTACCTTTCCGCTCTGCATCGCACACATCCAAGTCCTTGGCGCGCGCGTCACAATAAATATCGAAGCTTTGAGCAACATCCGGTAGAACTAACACCGGTCTTGGCGTCAATCGCTTCTTGACTCCCAAATCCTTTCTCACATTACGGCGTCCATGCAAACTTCTTTTCCTTCTTCAGTGATTGCGTAAGAGGTTTCGCGATTGTCGAAAAGCCTTCGATGAAAGCGGCGGTAGTATCCTGCCATTCCAAGGAAACTCCGAATGGGTCACAGTCTTCTACTGTTCCCAATGTAACACGACTTCTACTTTGCTTGGATCTACTGGCGACTCCTTCTGCAGTCATTACATGTCCAAGAAACTCCACCTTGTCCTTCCAAAAATCACACTTGCTGAACTTGGCGAAAAGTTGCTTGTTCCTCGCCTTTTCCAAAACTTCGCCTTAAGTGTTCGGCATGTTCATCCTCTGTCTTGGAGTAGATTAGGATATCGTCTATGAACACGACGACAAACTTGTCCAAATATTCCATGAACACCTTATTCATCATATTCATGAAATAATTTGGCGCGATTAAATCGGCCCAAAGGACATAATCAGAACTCGTAATGTCCATATCTTGACGAGAATGCGATCTTGAATATCTTACGATCGGATCTTCAATCGATGGTATCGATCTCGAGATCAATCTTGGAGAAAACTCCGGCTCCTCTTAATCGATCAAACAAATCATCAATCCTGGGTAGCGGATACTTATTCTTCACGGTGACTTCATTGAGTGCACGGTAGTCAATGCACATCTGAAACTCCCGTCCTTCTTCTTGACAAACAAAACCGGTGCTCCCACGGTGACGAACTTGGTACGATAAATCCTTTCTCCATTAACTCCTCTAGCTGTTTCTTCATTTCTACCAACTCCTCGGTAGACATCCGATAGGGTCTCTTTGCTATCGGTCTTTGTGCAGTACAAGCTCTATCACAAACTCTATGTCCTGTCTGGCGGCATACCGTAGATCTTCGGGGAAAACATCGGGGTACTCATTCACTACTGGGACATCCTTTATGCTGATTGCCTTGGTACTGTTAACCATCAACTGTCCATCTCTAACTGCAGTGGCTTGAAATTCCACTTTCTTCCCACACGGGCTCTCAACTGAGATAGTCCTTCGTCCACAATCCAATACAGCCTTGTGCTTGGATAACCAATCCATTCCCAATATAACATCTAAGGTCTGGGTCTCCAAAATTATAAGGTTTGCTAGGAACTCTATTCCATCTATTAGTATTCTCACCCCGGAACATCCTACTTCCGTTCGGAGTTCGGAACCAGGGGTTTTGTCGGGACCCCGAATTTGCAAATCCGGACCCTCTGTGTATTCAGCACTAGTCCAGGAACGCGCTAGTGCACACAGTCTTAACATCGGTAAATATCACAATCATACCAATCGATACTATCAAAGTACTTTATTAATAAAAGGGTTACTTGACCTTATGGCCAAGATACAAATATATATGCCTTGCAAGGCGAAACTTATTAAAAGAGAAATAACAGCAGCGGAAAATCAAATAAACTTCGTGGCGCCATCCAGTATACCACAGGCAACTGACTGGGCTCGCATCCCTAAGTAGACGGGTCTTCTTGGAAATCCTCCTCCGAAACTGGCGTAGTCTCCTCTTCAACTGGTATTGTGTTGAGGCAAGGGTGAGTACTTGGTACTCAGCAAGTCATGCACAGAATGCAAGCTAATATACTATATGCATGGCTTGGTACAAAGGAATAGCTCAAGGTATATTTGCAGTAAACAGCTTTTGACAAGTAATAAATGTAGATTCGAAAGCAGTAGAAATAAGTAAAGCATAAATAACTTTTCAAGAAGTTTAACAAACATTTTTCCCATCCTAAACCACATTTCCATCATCTTCATTGTTAAACCAACCCAACTTTTCAAATCCAAGTTATTTTCAGAAAGTCTAACCCTTGACTGTAATTCCCGAGCATTGTCGATCACAGTGGACTCGGCTATTCAAATAGATTCTACACTCTGCAGAGGTTATGCACTTTACCCACAAGATACGGTCAAACACCACAAAGGCGAGTTCAGTAACAAAGCCTTTCGGAAGCCTCAAACAACACAGGTGGTCCTCTCCGGTTCGTGCTCTACACCATCCCTTCCCTTAGCCAAGGCGAAGTATGGGACCAACACACCGTTAGATGGGTATCTGGCCACAGCCACGATACGCTCCCCCGTACAATCACACAAAAGGTGTAACTGACACCTGAGGCTCCACAAGTGAGTCCTTAGCGACTTAGTCAACTAGGGCCGTCCCATTCCACCATGTGGTTGCAAGTATGACCAGTTCAAAGGCTTGCAAGGTTAAGTCCTTAGAGTGACCAGGGCAAGACTACGAAAAACCAAATCATCATCCCGGTGCCACACCGCCCACCTGACATTACTCTTGCCACATGCCCCGAGTCAGCTGTTTATCAAACCCCAGTTGATTACCATGCACCACGTGCCATCAACTTCACATGATACTTTTCCAAAACAGGTTCAATATATCATTAAGTCCATATTAGCATTTGATTATCCAAAATCATGTTATGAGCACGTAAGTGAGTCTAAGCAAAGATACTACAACGATCTACACCCATGTTGGCAATTTAATAATGTCCAACTAGTAAACCACAACTAGGGTGACAAAGGGTCATGGCACATACTTAAGTAATCAAGGTGTCATATAGCAAATTGGTATTTATCTAACCCCCATGTTTAAACAAAGTATCTTTCTAATTGAACTAGCATGCAATAGTTTAAATCAAAATAGATTTGAAATGGGATCAATATGGTCAAAGCACAACTTGCCTTCAAAAAGTACTTGCTCTTGGTCTTGAGTTGGATCCTGAGTCAACACTTCTCCCTCGAATCCTTCCGGCACTTCAACGTCTACTCGTAAAGCGTGCAAATAGCAAATACACAAATGAACACTATGCACAAAGATCCCAAAACTCCAAATAAAATCCATAAACAGAGAGAACATAATTTTCTGGATTTTTAGAAACTGGAATAAATCAAATTTGGAGTTAAAGCATAAAGTTATGATTATTTAAAGTTTAAATAATCAATTAAATAATTTTACAGAGAAAAACTTTAGTCCAAAAATTAAATAAAATTCATATTTAGGTAGATCTTAATTTTATACAAATTTAGAAATTTGAATCACTCAAATCGGAGTTGAAACGCAAAAGTTATAAGCGTTTGAAGTTTGAATCTAAATTTGAAATCATTATTCGAATTAATAAATCATTTTCTTTTTCGGAAATTAATTATTGCGTCAGCATGGACACGTGGCAGCTCTGATTGGCCTTGGCGTCGCCAGCCGTCCATGGGCTCGGTCCACGCTCGGCTCGGGTCCACGGTGGACTCGGTCCACGGCCACGTGGATGACATGTGGGCCCGCTCGGGTGACGTCATCGGCTGGCGTCGGCTGGCTTGGGTTAGCCACTGACATGCGGGCCCTCTGACACGCGGGCCCCGCGTGTCAGCGTCACACGCCCGCGCGCGTGGACGGCGCTGACCGCGTCGGTCCAACTTCCCGACACGTGGCGCAATCTCGTCCGTTGGTTTGAAAATCAACGGCGCGGATTGGATCCAGGGTTTAACACGTTGAAACTACTCGATGCTCGTGGGCCGTTCGATCTAGATCGGACGGTCCAGATCTAATCCTATAATCGCACTGCTACGGCACGCGGCGATTGTGAACCGTTGGATCTTGATCCACCGGCCTAGATCGAATCGGGTTTGGAACACGTGAACTCACCTCAACCGTCCGATCTGGATCCGACGGTGCACGCAGGCTCGCGGTGATGGCCGTGGTGGCGCCGCGGCTGGCGGAGTTGAGGACGTCGACGAGCCCAACGGCGTTCGGGTTGCTCGGCGAGATGAAGGGTCGCTTCGGTGCGTCTCGTCGCGGTGAGTCCGGATCTGAGGTCAACGGCGAGGGACGGCGACGGCGGCGAGCAAGCAAAGACCGTGGCGAGCAGCGCGCAACTTCTGGCGAGCTCAGACGGCTAAACGGCGGCGACTTAGCCTCGGTGAAGTAGAGAAGGGAGGGCGCGGAATCACGGCGGTCTCGGGGTATGCCGGGCATTAAATAACCTCGGCGTCCGTGCGTAAAACGGAAACCTAACTTGCTACGGCGGCGGCGGCGGCGGTGAGTCCAGCTCGGACTCGGTGAAGACAGCGAAATCGTGGCCGTCCCACGTGGCACAACCAACGCCACGATCGCGGCGGCGCGGTCCGGGTCGGTCGACACGGCTCGGGTCGGTCGGGCGGATCTCACCGTTGGATCTTGATCCAACGGTTGGGATTGATTAGGGTTAGGAGTGGGTTCGGTCGAGTCAATCGGCTCGGTCGGACTCGAGTCCGACTTTCGATCGATTGAGCGATTACTTGACCCGAGTTGGATTTTCCAGCGAATTAATATTTAAAATAATTCCTAGTAATTCATTTAATTCATTAAAAATAGCAAATGACTCAGAAAAATTCCAGAAAAATTCTGGAAAATATTTTGGATCATTTTGGACTCAAATAAAATATTTCCAACAAAAATTTATTTGCAAAATTAAATTCTTTAATTATTTCAAAATGGAATAAATTCAAATAAATTCCAAATAATTCCAAATAAATTCCAGAAAATTCCAAAATTCCACCAACGTGCAACATCACACATGAATTTAAGGAAAGCAAAATTTTGGGGTGTTACAAACCTCCCCCCCTTAATAGAATCTCGTCCCCGAGATTCAGGGCTTACTAAAGGAATAGGTTTGGAAACTCTTTCTTCAAATCCTTTTCGCGCTCCCAAGTCGCTTCACTTTCTTCGTGGTTGCTCCACTGAACTCTACAGAAACGGGTTGACTTGTTTCTAGTTTCTCGATCCATTGTGTCTAGAATCCTCACGGGATGCTCCTTATAAGTCAAGTCCTCTTGCAACTCAATTGATTCTAACGGTGTCTGTTCCTTAGGAACTCGGAGACACTTCTTTAACTGGGACACATGGAATACATCATGTACTCCTGCCAACGACTGTGGCAACTCCAGCTGATAAGCAACTTCGCCTCTGCGGCTCAAAATCTTAAATGGTCCAACATAACGGGGTGCAAGTTTCCCTTTGGCATGGAACCTCTTAACTCCCCTGAGAGGCGTAACTCTGAGGTATACAAAGTCTTCTGGTTCAAAACTCAAATCTCGGCGACGATTGTCAGCATAACTCTTTTGTCGTGATTGGGCTACCTTCAACCTTTCCCTAATCATAGCGATCTGTTCCTCAGCCTTTTGAAGAATATCAGGCCCAAAGACACGGCGCTCGCCGGTCTCATTCCAATTCAATGGCGTCCGACAGGGTCGACCATACAGTGCCTCAAAAGGTGACATCTGTAAGCTAGCCTGATAACTATTGTTGTAACTAAACTCGGCATACGGCAAACTCTTATCCCAAGAGGTAGCATAAGCCAATGCACAAGCTCTCAACATATCCTCCAGAATCTGGTTGACTCTTTCGGTCTGTCCATCCGTCTGTGGATGATAAGTCATCTTGAAGTTTAAACGGGTTCCCATGGCTTCATGCAACTTATTCCAGAACCTTGAGGTAAATTGGGTACCTTTGTCTGATACAATCCTCTTTGGCACTCCGTGCAAGCAGACAATCGATCATGTACAATTCTGCTAATTTATCTCCCGAGTAGGTGGTCTTCACGGGGATAAAATGGGCTACTTTGGTCAAGCGATCCACTATAACCCATATGGAGTCATAACCTCCTTGAGTCTTCGGCAAACCGGTAATGAAATCCATTCCGATTTCCTCCCACTTCCACTCAGGTATCTTGGCGGTGTAGCAATCCTGCTGGGTCTCTCGATGCATTGCCTTGACTCTTCCGGCATACGTCGCACAATGCAACATGCTCGGCAACTTCACGTTTCATACTCGGCCACGAATCTCTCCTTGAGATCTGATACATCTTGGCGCTTCCAGGATGAATCGAGTACTTGGAGTCATGGGCTTCTTCCAAAATCAGTCGCTTTAACTCCTCCTTGTCAGGCACACAAATCCGATCCTTCATCCACAACGTGCCTTGCTCATCCAATTTGAAGTCCTCTGCCTTGCCTTCCTCCTTGATGGACTTAATCCTGCGGATCTTGTCATCATCCTTCTGTCCTTCTCGGATCTGATCCTCTAAAGTAGGCTTTACTTCGGTCACGGCCAAGAATCCGCTAGGTACAACCTCAATCTTCATTTTCTGAAAATCCTTACATAACTCATCCTGACTTGTGGCTAGCAATGTACCCACGGTATGGCTTTTCCGACTCAGAGCATCGGCTACTACGTTGGCCTTCCCGGGATGGTAATGGATTCCAACATTGTAGTCCTTGATTAACTCCAACCATCTCCTCTGCCTCATATTCAGATCATTGGGTGAATATGTACTTAAGGCTCTTATGATCCGTATATACCTCACATCTGTTTCCAATCGATAGTGACGCCATATCTTCAAAGCATGCACTACGGCTAACTCTAAGTCATGTGTCGGATAATTTTCCTCATGCGGCCTCAAGCGCCTTGATGCATAGCGGCGATTTACCTTTCCATTACGCATCGACACATCCAAGTCCTTGGCGCGTCGTCACAATAAATATCGAAGCTTTGAGCAACATCCGGTAGAACTAACACCGGTCTTGATGTCAATCGCTTCTTCACTCTGAAATCCTTTCTCACATTCTCGCGTCCATGCAAACTTCTTCTCCTTCTTGGCAATTGCGTAAGGGGTTTCGCAATCGTCGAAAAGCCTTCGATGAAACGGCGGTAGTATCCTGCCATTCCAAGGAAACTCCGAATCTGGGTCACCGTCTTTGGTTGTTCCCAATGTAACACCGCTTCTACTTTGCTTGGATCCACGGCGACTCCTTGCGGTCATTACATGTCCAAGAAACTCCACTTTGTCCTTCCAAAAGTCACACTTGCTGAACTTGGCGAAAAGTTGCTGTTCCCTCAGCTTTTCCAAAACTCGCCTCAAGTGTTCGGCATGTTCATCCTCTGTCTTGGAGTAGACCAGGATATCGTCTATGAACACGACGACAAACTTGTCCAAATATTCCATGAACACCTTATTCATCATATTCATGAAATAAGGGCGCGTTAAATCGCCCAAAGGACATAATCAGAAACTCGTAATGTCCATATCTTGACGAGAATGCAGATCTTGAATATCTTCCGATCGGATCTTCAATCGATGGTACCCCGATCTCAGATCAATCTTGGAGAAAACTCCGGCTCCTCTTAACTGATCAAACAAATCATCAATCCTGGGTAGCGGATACTTATTCTTCACGGTGACTTCATTGAGTGCACGGTAGTCAATGCACATCCTGAAACTCCCGTCCTTCTTCTTGACAAACAAAACTGGTGCTCCCCACGGCGATTTAACTTGGTGCGATAAATCCTTTATCCATTAGCTCTTCCAGCTGTTTCTTCATCTCTACCAACTCCTCGGTAGACATCCGATAGGGTCTCTTTGCTATCGGTGCTGTACCCGGTACAAGCTCTATCACAAACTCTATGTCCCTGTCTGGCGGCATACCAGGTAGATCCTCGGGAAAAACGTCTGTGTACTCATTCACTACCGGAACATCCTCTATGCTGATTGCCTTGGTACTGTTAACCATCAACTGTCCATCTCTAACCGCAGTGGCTTGAAATTCCACTTTCTTCCCACACGGGCTCTCAACTGAGATAGTCCTTCGTCCGCAATCCAATACTGACCTTGTGCTTGGATAACCAATCCATTCCCAATATGACGTCTAAGGTGCAGGTCTCCAAAATTATAAGGTTTGCTAGGAACTCTATTCCATCTATTAGTATTCTCACCGGAACATCCTACTTCCGTTCGGAGTTCGAACCAGGGTTTGAACTAAAAGCATGCACTTAAGTCTTGCAATTCTCAAGTCATTCCTAGCAGCAAAGCCTTGCGAAACAAGCGAATGCGAAGCTCCAGTGAGTCAAACAAAATCAAGCAGGTGTATCGAGTTAACCAAGAATTTACCCAAAGACGACGTCCGTAGCATTCGCAGGTATCTGCGGTGACATGGTTGACTCGGCCTCTCACCACGGTGGGGGTGTGGCTCCTGGTCTTTGGCGTCCTAGTGGGTGGTTCCTAGGTTGAAGCGAATCGGGTCGCTCCTGCTGTCTTCTTTGGACAAGCTGTTGGCAAAGTGTCTGGCTCGTTGCGGTTGTAACGGCGTCTCACTTGTTCCTTCTTATTTGCACGGAGTAGCGTTTCTAAGCGGGTGGGTGCAGTAGTTCTGATCGACGGTGTCTTGGTGCTTTGAGGATGGTGTCCTTGTCGCACTCTGCGGTTGGAATCAAGAATTGATTTGGTGCAACTCTCAAGCGATTGCGTTCCTCGACGTGATCCTTCTTTGTTGCATCCTGCGCTTCTGTTCTCATCCAGTTCCGTGCGCTTGTCCACAAGAATAAGCGCCTTATTCACCAACTCTTGGAAATCTGGAAAGGTGTGGGTGATCAACCCTACTTGCAATCCCGAGTTAAGTCCCTTCATAAAATGAGACTGCCTGGCTTTATCTGTCGCTACATCCTCGGTGCGTAGCGTGCTAGCTGTGTGAACTTGTTCAGGTAGTCGACCCTTTGGTGATTACCTTGCTTGATGCTCTGAACTCCTCCTTCTTAAGGTCCATGATTCCTTCAGCACGTGATCTTGTCGAATGCACCGTGAACTCTTCCCAAGTGATATCTTGAGGGTTCTCTGCGTGGCACAGAAATTCTCCCACCATTCGTAATTTGTTCCTTCCAACTGATGAGAAGCGTAAAGTACCTTCTCATTCCCTATGCATTGAGCTATGTGTAGCTTTCTCTCAATTGATCTTAACCAATCATCGGCCTCCAATGGATTGGCATTTCCAGAGAAAGTGGGTGGGTGAGTCCTCATGAACTCTGACCTTGTATTACGGCGTGGTCCCCGATTAACTTGATTGGCGTGGCCTGAGCAAAGGACGTGCTGCATTTGTTGCATCATAGCATGCATCAATCGAGTGCAGGCAGCAAGAAACGCTCCAAATTCTGCATATCTAGTGGCGGTCTTTGGTGCTCCATCATTGGGGTTTTCTGTTGGGCGAGATCCACTCCCATTGCTTCCAAAGTTCCCACGGGTGTTCACCATCTGTTGATTTGCTCTAGGTTTAGAGATGAGAGGGAAACAAGAATAGACAAGTAATATGGAACTTATGCGGGCGAAAGGGGTAACTTTAAGGTCCATCTTTATTATTAATAACTTGGTATGGCTGCTTACAATGCCTAAGGGCCTTGCAACACATACTGCACACTCAGCAAACAAAGCAAATCCAAATCGAACTAACTCTGGAGTCTAACGCCTAAAGGGTGACTCTTTATTCTATGACGCGACTCAGCGAAGGAGTCTCACTATAGAACCTATGCTCACTCATCGAGAAAACCTCCACGGCACTGATGCAGGTCTTTGTGGCATAGGCGCGAAACGATCGCCATGTCCAAAGAATCTGTGTCCTCTGTGGTAGTCGAAGAAGCGATGTCCTCATCGAGATCTGATTCCTTCCGGATCTCGCTCGTGTAGCTCAATCTTGGCATCGCCTGGTCTGGTCCGTACAAAGTCATCTCCAACTCGTCAATCCTTCGTAGAAGGTGTGCCACATACTCTTGAGCTTCCCGCCATCTGTTCTTTTCTGTCGTGATCTCCTTGCGGGCCTTCTGTAGCTCCTTGCTTGTATTATCCAGTACATCCTCCTGGGCGACGACAAATCGTGCCAACTGTGTAATCGTGGCATCCTCATCCTGAATCTCCTTTGGGTCAAGAAGGTTATTGCTGCGCGGATGATAACGGAACACCGTACTCTCCAATTCTCTGGCGTAGATACGGGTAATGTGCCGCATTGCGCGTCGTGATACTTCTTGGATACCCATCTGCATTGTAGATCTCCTGGCGGTCGGTGTTGTATCGGGCGATTGCCTGGGCCCTTTTTCCTAGCGGGTACCTCAATCCTCACATCACAAGCCTTGATCAATCCCGCTTGTCTGATCACTTCCACTTGGTATTGGGGCTTCTCAAAATCTCCGAGAGTCTGTAGCATATGCCAAAGTTCCACGGCGTGACCAACTCCCAGATCAACGTAGTTGAACTCTTCCTCCATCTGTCCCAAGAGTGCTTTACGTAAGAACTCGGAATTTTTAAATTGTGACAAGGTAAGGGAAAATTTCAGCAAGAGACAAGAAAAGAGAGAAGGGGATAAGTCGAGATGTCCTTTCTTGTCTTCACAAATTTTTAGCTTTAGAAAATAGGTTTTATCCTCACTACGACCATTCTAGCTTAGGGTTGAGCCTACAGTCAAGTATGGCTCTGATACCACCTCTGTCGGGACCCCGAATTTGCAAATCCGGACCCTCTGTGTATTCAGCACTAGTCCAGGAACGCGCTAGTGCACACAGTCTTAACATCGGTAAATATCACAATCATACCAATCGATACTATCAAAGTACTTTATTAATAAAAGGGTTACTTGACCTTATGGCCAAGATACAAATATATATGCCTTGCAAGGCGAAACTTATTAAAAGAGAAATAACAGCAGCGGAAAATCAAATAAACTTCGTGGCGCCATCCAGTATACCACAGGCAACTGACTGGGCTCGCATCCCTAAGTAGACGGGTCTTCTTGGAAATCCTCCTCCGAAACGGGCGTAGTCTCCTCTTCAACTGGTATTGTGTTGAGGCAAGGGTGAGTACTTGGTACTCAGCAAGTCATGCCTGAGAATGCAAGCTAATATACTATATGCATGGCTTGGTACAAAGGAATAGCTCAAGGTATATTTGCGAAATGACTTTTGACAAGTAATAAATGTAGATTCGAAGCGGTAGAAATAAGTAAAGCATAAATAACTTTTCAAGAAGTTTAACAAACATTTTTCCCATCCTAAACCACATTTCCATCATCTTCATTGTTAAACCAACCCAACTTTTCAAATCCAAGTTATTTTCGTAAAGTCTAACCCTTGATTGTAATTCAGAGCATTGTCGATGCAGTGGACTCGGCTATTCAAATAGATTCTACACTCTGCAGAGGTTATGCACTTTACCCACAAGATACAGTCAAACACCACAAAGGCGAGTTCAGTAACAAAGCCTTTGGAAGCCTCAAACAACACAGTGGTCCTCTCAGGTTCGTGCTCTACACCATCCCTTCCCTTAGCCAAGGCGAAGTATGGGACCAACACACCGTTAGATGGGTATCTGGCCACAGCCACGATACGCCTCCCCGCACAATCACACAAAAGGTGTAATCGACACCACGAGGCTCCACAAGTGAGTCCTTAGCGACTTAGTCAACTAGGGCCGTCCCATTCCACCATGTGGTTGCAAGTATGACCAGTTCAAAGGCTTGCAAGGTTAAGTCCTTAGAGTGACCAGGGAAAGACTACCCGAAAAACCAAATCATCATCCCCAGTGCCACACTGGCCCACCTGATTACTCTTGCCACATGCCCCAGTCGAAAACTGTTTATCAAACCCCAGTTGATTACCATGCACCACGTGCCATCAACTTCACATGATACTTTTCCAAAACAGGTTCAATATATCATTAAGTCCATATTAGCATTTGATTATCCAAAATCATGTTATGAGCACGAGCGTGTCTAAGCAAAGATACTACAACGATCTAAACCCATGTTGGCAATTTAATAATGTCCAACTAGTAAACCACAACTAGGGTGACAAAGGGTCATGGCACATACTTAAGTAATCAAGGTGTCATATAGCAAATTGGTATTTATCTAACCCCCATGTTTAAACAAAGTATCTTTCTAATTGAACTAGCATGCAATAGTTTAAATCAAAATAGATTTGAAATGGGATCAATATGGTCAAAGCACAACTTGCCTTCAAAAAGTACTTGCTCTTGGTCTTGAGTTGGATCCTGAGTCAACACTTCTCCTCGAATCCTTCCTAAGACTTCAACGTCTACTCGTAAAGCGTGCAAATAGCAAATACACAAATGAACACTATGCAAAAAGATCCCAAAACTCCAAATAAAATCCATAAACAGAGAGAACATAATTTTCTGGATTTTTAGAAACTGGAATAAATCAAATTTGGAGTTAAACGCATAAAAGTTATGATTATTTAAAGTTTAAATAATCAATTAAATAATTTTACAGAGAAAAACTTTAGTCCAAAAATTAAATAAAATTCATATTTAGGTAGATCTTAATTTTATACAAATTTAGAAATTTGAATCACTCAAATCGGAGTTGAAACGCAAAAGTTATAAGCGTTTGAAGTTTGAATCTAAATTTGAAATCATTATTCGAATTAATAAATCATTTTCTTTTCGGAAATTAATTATTGCGTCGGCATGGACACGTGGCAGCTCCTGATTGGCCTTGGCGTCGGCCGTCCATGGGCTCGGTCCCACGCTCGGCTCGGGTCCACGGTGGACTCGGTCCACGGCTCACGTGGATCGACATGTGGGCTCACTCGGGTGACGTCATCGCCGACGTCGGCGCTTGGCTGGTTAGCCAGCGACATGCGGGCCCTCGACACGCGGGCCCGCGTGTCGGCGTCCTGCCTGCCACGCAGCGTGGGCCAGCGGCCGACCGCGTCGGTCCAACTTCCCGACACGTGGCGCAATCTCGTCCGTTGGTTTGAAAATCAGCGGCGCGGATTGGATCCAGGGTTTAACACGTTGAAACTACTCGATGCTCGTGGGGCCGTTCGATCTAGATCGGACGGTCCAGATCTAATCCTATAATCGCCTTTGCTACGACGTGGCGATTGTGGAACCGCTGGATCTTGATCCAACGGCCCGCATCTAATCGGGTTTGGAACACGTGAACTCACCTCAACCGTCCGTCTGGATCCGACGGGCACGAGAGCTCGCGAGGGCCGATGGCTTGCAGGCGCACGGCTGCCGGAGTTGAAGACGACGACGAGCCCAACGGGCGTTCGGTTGCTCGGCGAGATGAAGGGTCCTTCGGTGCGTCTCGTCGCGGTGAGTCCGGACCGAGGTCAACGGCGCAGGGGACGCGACGGCGGCGAACAAGCAAAGACCGTGGCGGAGCAGCGCGCAACTACTGGCGAGCTCGACGGCTAAACGGGCGCGACTTAGCCTCGGTGAAGTAGAGAAGGGAGGGCGCGGAATCACGGCGGTCCTCGGGTATGCCGGGCATTAAATAGCCTCGGCGTGCGTAAAACGGAAACCTAACTTGCTACTGGCGGCGGGCGCGGCGGCGGAGTCCAGCTTCGGACTTCGGTGAAGACGACGAAATCGTGGCCGTCCCACGTGGCACAACCAACGGCCACGATCGCAGCGGGCGCGACCGGTCGGTCCCGACACGGCTCGGCCTGGTCGGGCGGATCTCAAATTGGATCTTGATCCAACGGTTGGGATTGATTAGGGTTAGGAGTGGGTTGGTCGAGTCAACTGGCTCGGTCGGACTCGAGTCCGACTTCGGTCGATTGAAACGATTACTTGACCCGAGTTGGATTTTCCAGCGAATTAATATTTAAAATAATTCCTAGTAATTCATTTAATTCATTAAAAATAGCAAATGACTCGAGAAAAATTCCAAAAATTCTGGAAAATATTTTGGATCATTTTGGACTCAAATAAAATATTTCCAACAAAAATTTATTTGCAAAATTAAATTCTTTAATTATTTCAAAATGGAATAAATTCAAATAAATTCCAAATAATTCCAAATAAATTCCAGAAAATTCCAAAAATTCACCAAAGTGCCACATCACACATGAATTTAAGGAAAGCAAAATTTTGGGGTGTTACAGGTTTGAACTAAAAGCATGCACTTAAGTCTTGCAATTCTCAAGTCATTTCTAGCAGCAAAGCCTTGCGAAACAAACGAATGCGAAGCTCCAGAGTCAAACAAAATCTGGTGTAATGCGAGTTAACTAGTAACTTACCCAAAGACGACGTCTGTAGCATTCTCGCAAAGGTTGCATCCGGCGGTGACATGGTTGACTCGGCCTCTCACCACGATGCAGGGTGTGGCTCCTGTCTTTGGCGTCCTAGCTAGGGTGGTTCCTAGATTGAAGCGGCGGGGTCGCTCTGCTGTCTTCTTTGGACAAGCTGTTGGCAAAGTGTCCTGGCTCGTTAATTGTAACGGCGTCTCATTGTTCCTTCTTATTTGCACAGGGTAGCGTTTCTAGCGGGGTGGGGTTTGGTAGTTCGATTGGCAGGTCTTGGTCCGGGATGGTGTCCTCGTTGCATTACGTGGTTGGAATCGAAGAATTGATTTGGTGCAACTCCCAGCGCCGCTATGCGTTCCTGGCGTGATCCTTCTTTGTTGCATCCTGCGCTTCTGTTCTCATCCAGTTCCTTGCGCTTGTCCTCAAGAATAAGCGCCTTATTCACCAATTCTTGGAAATCTGGAAAGGTGTGGGTGATCAACCCTACTTGCAATCCCGAGTTAAGTCCCTTCATAAAACGAGGCTGCCTCGATTTATCTGTCGCTACATCCTCGGTGCGTGGCGTGCTAGCCGGGTGAACTTGTTCGGTAGTCGGCCACCGGCTGATTACCTTGCTTGATGCTCTGAACTCCTCCTTCTTAAGGTCCATGATTCCTTCAGCACGTGATCTTGTCGAATGCACCGTGTGAACTCTTCCCAAGTGATGTCTTGAGGGTTCTCTGCGTGGCAAAGTTCTCCCACCATTCGTAATTTTGTTCCTTCCAGCTGATGAGAAGCGTAAAGTACCTTCTCATTCCCTATGCATTGAGCTATGTGTAGCTTCCTCTCGATTGATCTTAACCAATCATCGGCCTCCAATGGATTGGCATTCCCAGAGAAAGTGGGTGGGTGAGTTCTCATGAACTCTGACAGCCTTTGTATTCTGGGCGTGGCCCTCGATTAACTTGATTAGCAGTGGCCTGAGCACTGACGTGCTGCATATGTTGCATCATAGCATGCATCAACTGAGTATGCGCAGCAAGAAAGGCTCCAAAACTCGTGCATATCAACTGGTGGTGCTGGTGCTCCATCATTGGGGTTTTCTGCTGGGCGAGATCCACTCCCATTGCTTCCCAAGTTTCCACGGGTGTTCACCATCTGTTGATTTGCTCTAGGTTTAGAGATGAGAGGGAAACAAGAATAGACAAGTAATATGGAACTTATGCGGGGCAAAAGGTGTAGCCTTAAGGTCCAACTTTATTATTAATAACTTGGTATGGCTGCTTACAATGCCTAAGGGCCTTGCAACACATACTGCACACTCAGCAAACAAAGCAAATCCAAATCGAACTAACTCTGGAGTCTAACGCCTAAAGGGTGACTCTTTACTCTATGACTCGACTCGGCGAAGGAGTCTCACTATAGAACCTATGCTCACTCATCGAGAAAACCTCCACGGCCTGGAGTACGGTGTGTGGCACAGCGCCGAAACTTGATCGCCATGTCCAAAGAATCGTGTCCTCTGTGGTAGTCGAAGAAGCGGTGTCCTCATCGAGATCCGACTCCTCCGGATCTGGCTCGTGTAGCTCGAAATCTTGGCTCTGGAGTCCAGTCCGTACAAAGTCATCTCCAACTCGTCAATCCTTCGTAGAAGGTGTGCCACATACTCTTGAGCTTCCCGCCATCTGTTCTTCTCTGGCCGTGATCTCCTTGCGGGCCTTCAGAGCTCCTTGCTTGTATTATCTAGTACATCCTCCTGGCGGCGACAAATCGTGCCAACCGTGTGTAACCGTGGCATCCTCATCCTGAATCTCCTTCGGGTCGAGAAGGTTATCGCTGCGCGGATGATAACGGAACACCGTGCTCTCCAATTCTCTGGCGTAGATACGGGTAATGTGCCGCATTGCTCGTCGTGATACCTCTTGGATACCCATCTGCATTGTAGATCTCTGGCAAAGGCGGTGTATCGGCCGATTGCACGGGCCCTTTTTCCTAGCAGTACCTCAATCCTCACGCCACAAGCCTTGATCAATCCCGCTTGTCCGATCACTTCCACTTGGTATTGGGGCTTCTCAAAATCTCCGAGAGTCTCAGAGCATATGCCAAAGTTCCGCTGGCGTGACCAACTCCCAGATCAACGTAGTTGAACTCTTCCTCCATCTGTCACAAGAGTGCTTTACGTAAGAACTCGAATTTTTAAATTGTGACAAGGTAAGGGAAAATTTCAGCAAGAGACAAGAAAAGAGAGAAGGGATAAGTTGAGAGGTCATTTCTTATCTTCACAAATTTTTAGCTTTAGAAAATAGGTTTTATCCTCACTACGACCATTCTAGCTTAGGGTTGAGCCTACAAATCAAGTATGGCTCGATACCACCTCTGTCGGGACCCGAATTTGCAAATCCGACCCTCCGTGTATTCAGCACTAGTCCATGAACGCGCTAGTGCACACAGTCTTAACATCGGTATATATCACAATCATACCATACGATACTATCAAAGTACTTTATTTAAATAATCAAAGGGTTACTCGACCTTATGGCCAAGTTACAAATATATGCCTTTCAAGGCGAAACTTATTAAAAGAGAAATAGCAGCAGCGGAAAATCAAATAAACTTCGTGGCGCCATCCAGTATACCACAGGCAACTGACTGGGCTCGCATCCCTAAGTAGACGGGTCCTCTTGGAACTCCTCCTCCGAAACTGGCGTAGTCTCCTCTTCAACTGGTATTGTGTTGAGGCAAGTTTTAGTACTTGGTACTCGACAAGTCATGCCTGTAATGCAAGCTAATAGACTATATGCATGGCTTGGTACAAAGGAATAGCACAAGGTATTTTTGCAAAGAAACGACATTTGAAAAGTAATATAAGTAGATTCGAAAGCGAGAAATGAGTAAAGCATAAATAACTTTTCAAGAAGTTTAACAAACATTTTTCCCATCCTAAACCATAATTCCATCATCTTCCTTGTTAAACCAACCCATCTTTTCAAAACCAAGTTATTTTCGTAAAGTCTACCCCTTGATTGTAATTCCCGAGCATTGTCCAAGACAGTGGACTCGGCTATTCAAATAGATTCTACACTCTGCAGAGGTTATGCACTTTACCCACAAGATACAAATCAAACACCACAAAGGCGAGTTCCAGTAATAAAGCCTTTCGGAAGCCTCAAACAACACAGGTGGTCCTCTCCAGACGTGCTCTACACCATCCCTTCCCTTAGCCAAGGCGAAGTATGGGACCAACACACCGTTAGATGGGTACCTGGCCACACCACGATACGCTCCCCGCACAATCACACAAACGGTGTAATCGACACCTGAGGCTCCACAAGTGAGTCCTTAGCGACTTAGTCAACTAGGGCCGTCCCATTCCAGCCATGTGGTTGCAAGTATGACCCAGTTCAAAGGCTTGCAAGGTTAAGTCCTTAGAGTGACCAGGGCAAGACTACCCGAAAAACCAAATCAACACTCCCAATGCCACAACCGGCCCACTGATTACTCTTGCCACATGCCCTGGCCGAAATCGCTTTATCAAACCCCGCTTGATTACCATGCACCACGTGCCATCAACATCACATGATACTTTTCCAAAACAGGTTCAATATATCATTAAGTCCATATTAGCATTTGATTGTCCAAAATCATGTCATGAGCACGTAAGCGTGTCTAAGCAAAGATACTACAACGGTCTAAACCCATGTTGGCAATTTAATAATGTCCAACTAGTAAACCACAACTAGGGTGACAAAAGGTCATGGCACATACTTAAGTAATCAAGGTGTCATATAGCAAATTGGTATTTATCTAACCCCATGTTTAAACAAAGTATCTTTCTAATTGAACTAGCATGCAATAGTTTAAATCAAAATAGATTTTCGAAATAGGATCAACATGGTCAAAGCACAACTTGCCTTCAAAAAGTACTTGTTCTTGGTCTTGAGTTGGATCCTGAGTCAACACTTCTCCTTCGAATCCTTCCGGCACTTCAACGTCTACTCGTAAAGCGTGCAAATAGCAAATACACAAATAAACACTAGGCAAAAAGATCCCAAAACTCCAAATAAAATCCATAAACAGAGAGAACATAATTTTCTGGATTTTTAGAAACTGGAATCGTCAAATTTGGAGTTAAAACGCAAAAGTTATGATTTATTAAAGTTTAAATAATCAATTAAATAATATTTCAGAGAAAAACTTTAGTCCAAAAATTAAATAAAATTTATATTTAGGTAGATCTCAATTTTATACAAATTTAGAAATTTGAATCACTCAAATCGGAGTTGAAACGCGAAAGTTATAAGCGTTTGAAGTTTGAATCTAAATTTTGAATCAATATTTCGAATTAATAAATCATTTTCTTTTTCGGAAATTAATTATTGCGTCAGCATGGACACGTGTCAGCTCCTCGATTGGCTGGTCGACGCCAGCCGGTCCATGGACTTGGTCCACGCCGGCTCGGGTCCACGGTGGACTCGGCCCACGGCTCCACGAGACCGACATGTGGGTCCGCTCGGGTAGCGTCATTCTTGACGCGTCGACACTGCTTTGGGACAGCTGGCGACAAGCGGAGCCCGCCATGGCGTCATCGTGGCGTCATGGTGCGATTATTTGGGCGGCCCGACATGCGGGCCCGGCGTGTCGAAGACACGTTCTCATGCGCGGCGGCCCGGCCGCTGGCGGTTGGCCTATACGGCCCGCGTGGCTAGATCTAGACCGTTGATTTGAAAATCAACGGCCCGCATTGGATCTGGTGTTACAGCGTTTGGGGTGAACGCAGTTAATCTGACCGTTGGATTTAGATCCAATGGTTGAGATTGGATCTAGAGATCGTAACGAAACCTCACCGTGCGATGACGTGGCAAGATCTGGATCGTGCGATCTTGATCGGACGGCTGAGATGGCTCGGCGACGGCAATGGCGTGCGGCGGCTTGCGGCGGCCGAGTCGATGATTTATGACACGCCTAACGGCGCCGCAGGCCTCCGGCGAAGTGGATGGTAGGCACGGTGCGCCTTTGACGCAAGGGATCTGGATCTGGGTCAACGCTTGGCGGAGGATGGCGACGGTGGCGGAAGCGCGAAACCGCGGCGGAGTGCTTTACCAACTCCGGCGAGCAATAGCGGCGAGCGGTGGGGATCCTAGCGGCGTGAGCTAGGTTTCGGGACCGGCGTGGGATGGCGATCCTCGGTGCGATCCGGGCATTAAATAGCCGGAGGCGTGCTCGGCGGAACCCTAGTCGGTCCCGGCGGCGCTCACCGGGCGTGAGTCCGACTCGGACTCAGCGGAGACGACGCAATGTCGCAGGCCGCCCACGTGGCGCGATCAACGCCCCGATCGACGGGCGCGATCGGATCCGGGCCGGATACGGCTCGAGTCGGTCGGCGGATCTCAACCGATTGGATCTTGATCCAACGGTTGGGATTGATTAGGTTAGGAGTGGGTTCGGCCGAGTCACGTGGCTCGGGTCGGCCTCGAACACGAGTCTGCCTCGGGCTCGGTCGGATGAACAGGACTTGACCCGAGTTTGATTTTCCAGCGATTTAATATTTAAAATAATTCCTAGTAATTCATTTAATTCATTAAAAATAGCAAATGACTTTAAAAATTCGGAAAAATTCTGGAAAATACTTTGGATCATTTTGGACTCAAATAAAATATTTCCAACAAAATTTTATTTGCATAATTAAATTCTTTAATTATTTCAAAATGGAATAAATTCAAATAAATTCCAAATAATTCCAAATAAACTCCAGAAAATTCCAAAAATTCATCAAAGTGCCAAATCACACATGAATTCAAGGAAAGCAAAATTTTGGGGTGTTACAGGGTTTCAGGTCAAAATCAATCGAAACGGCTCGAACGAGATAGCAAAAACACTCCGAAAACAAATAACTTCAAATTAAGATCCAAAAATCAATTTAAGGCGCAATTAAACACTAAATTTGCTTAATTAAGCCTAATTATTCTTAATTACGAATTCAGGGTGTTACAGTAGTGGAGGAAGGAGTGCTCCAATTCGGCAATGCCTGTGAGGCGAGATTCGGTGACAAACGGAGAAGGACACCGGTGATCCGGTTTTTGCGGCGAAGGACACGGCACTCGAGCTCCTTTTCGGTGAGGTTTGCGCACACGCTAGAGCTGTCGATTTAGACAACTCAAAAATGAGACAATTGCTAGGCCGAGCCGCGAAAGGAATTGCGAGACGTGGCGTCAGTCTCCTGCGCGGGCAAGCTCGAGCAGAGGAAAGGAAGGGGATCCATTGGCCATAGCAGTGAGGAACCAATGGGGAGACTTCTCTGGCAATGATTAAAGCCGAAATCTTCATCGTCTCGGGGAGGAAGACCGGAGATTGGCTGAAGCGGCGGTGAGCTTAAGAGCTTGCGCGCGTGAGAGAGCAGAGAGGGAAGGAAGGAAGGAGGAAGAGGGAGGGTGGCTGACTGGTGGGTCTTGGGGCCACGTAGTAGAGAGAGGTGAGGGACGGCCAAGTGCACTGTTAGGTGGGGCTTGGCGCTGGGCGGGCCCACACGGCAGTGAAAGGAGAGAGAGTGAGAGTTAAATGGTTTTCAGTTTTCTGGACAGCAGCCAAAAAATTGATTTAATTGAACCACTAAAACTTGTTAGGAATTTTTGGAAATTTTTGTGAGGAATCATGACAATGGTTAGGATCTACTAGAACATTTTCAGACGAAAATACTGAGCCATTTTTTTTATAAAATTCCGACAGTGAAGCTGTCAGGAATTTACCTATTTCAAAAATGATTTTTCAGAGATGGTAAACTAAGTCAAATTGACTTGAAATTTTTACTGTACTGCAATATGATTATTTCGGAGCTATGGTAAAAATTTCATATCAAAAGCATTCATATTTATTTTTATATAATTCTGGCATCATTCTAGGTCTAATACCCTAATTACTATTTTTGATTTTCTAAAAATAGTAAATCATTTCCAAATTCAATAAAACTTTTCTGAGGTGATAAATAAGGAATTTAGAGTTCATTATTAATCTCATTCAATCTTTGTACTACAAAAGTTTCAAATTGGAGTGGAAGTTGCATCGGCCTTGACGAAGCTCGATTCTTTGCTGACCAGCGTGGCGAGTTTCTCTGCGCTTGACATGGCCGGGAGAGAGAAGGAGAACCGGGGGCGACGCCGTGAGTGAGGGAACGGATGGGAGCTGGGCGACTCCACGACGTACGGGCGGAGGGGCGCGAGGGAAACGGCAGCAATCGGCCGCTCAACGGTCGATCGAACGGTAGTGAACGGCGCTCATCCACGCCTGCTCGGTCAAGTTCAGAGTGCAGTTGCCCAGACCTGCTACAGTGTCTATTCCAGACAAACAGTAATTGACGTTGCTGTTTTGAGTTGTCGGATTCAAGCATAGGGTTGGCCAAAAGGTTAGAATATTGCTTGAGTTGCAGGTCATTTCTTGATGTTCTGCTTGCACTCACTTTTGCCCAACATGCTATGACAAACTTTGAGCAAAAAGGCTTGGAAAAGGAATTTCAGAAGCACTCAATCTTTGCCCAAAACAGTAATGATATGTTTAGCTTGGAAAAGGAATTTCAGAAGCACTCAATCTGCCCAAAACAGTAATGATATGTTTAGCTTAGCAAAACATGAAATGTAACTTCATTAAGTTAACAAAGTTTTCGGACGTTACACTTATCCTGAGATTTCTAAGGATATAATTACTAACTTTGGAAAATTTTCACATTTTATCTTTTTACCTTTTTACCATTTCCCTATTTTCAATTCCAAAATTCAATTACTTTGCAACCAAAAATTCACTCAAAAGCATAGAAATTCAGAAAATACACTAATAATACAAATAAATTTTTTTAATAATGTATTTTATATTTTATTGAATTGTTGGGAAGTTACAGTTACAATGTACGTAGTGTAACGGTATTTTGGCCTGCTAAACTAGTATGATATTGTAACAAGCTTAGGGCATATACAATATAAGATAATTACAACAAGTGCTTAACGAGATAATATAACCACATCATCCAACACTCATATACAAGTTATTTTCTCCAATGCAAACATCTTCTTTGTGTATGCTTAGATATTATATTCTCTATTAATCATATATAGTTGTACATATAAACAACTACTAAGCATCGAGGCTTAAAAATAAACACCATGCCTAACCTGTATAGCAAGAAAGATTAAATTTTTTTATTACTAAACACGCCTCTAAGCCGAGGTCGCCGACGCGTGGGCACCGGAGCTCCTCGAACTGATCGCACCCCTCAGCGCCGATCTCCTCGAAAGCCGCCACGATCCTCGGCACCAGGTTGGCGAGCGCGAGCCTGAACCCCGCCGAGCACGGCCGCTCCCAGCCACCGCTCCCGTCGGCGGTGAGCGTGCCCACGGGACAGCCCCGCAGGTACGCCTCGCAGGCCCCGAGCACGGACCTCCCGCGACGGCGGAAGTGGTCCCTGACGAGCCCCTCGAACCCCCGCGGCGGGCGGCGCAGCAAGTGGAGCGCAGTCCGAAGCGTGAGCAGGTAGGCGTTCTCGCCGTAGGGGAGCGCATTGCGGCCGCCCTCCGGCTTGCCGATGAGCGCCTCGTAGCCAGCCTCGTTGTAGTAAGGCTGGGCGGTGAGGACGAGGCCCTGGATGGAGACGACGACCTGGAGGAGGCTCGACCTGGCCGGCGACCAGGCCTCGTCGCCCTCGCCCTCGCCGAAGGTGTTGAGCAGGCTGAGACACACCGTGCCGGAGGGGTAGAGGTTGGGGTTCAAGCGGAAGCCGAACGAGTGGTAGTACACCTGCGGCGGCTCAGCCGGGTAGGTCGGCGGCAGGTGCAGGTCGAAGAGGAAGAGCCCGTCGTGGTACGGCGTCCCGGCCGCACCCACCATCGCCGCCCGGAGCAGGTCCATGCGGTCCTCGAACGCCCGCACGTAGATGCTGTCTGCATGCGCACGTGCAAAATTTTCGTTCGTTCAATTCATTCATGCGTAGCTAGAGGGAAAATAAGAAATTCTAGTAGTGTACCTGGTAAGCTGTTCTCCAGTATTTTCCATTCCTTTTGCACCGCCTTGACCCACTTCTTTCCACCAGTAATAGTGCCCTGCAATTCATTTGCAAGATTAAGAACACCAATTTTTGTGCCATGTATGCTGCTGAATCTAGATAGTCATAGGAATATTTACTTATTTTCAGCAAGATTTTGCTATTATGCATTCAAGCAAAGATCTCGCTTTGTTTGTAAGATATTGAGTGGTAAATCCTCACAGAATACACCTCATTATGGTGGCAAATCCTCAACTATTTCCCACAAAAATGCTTCTAGCTAACTTCTACATAAAAAAAAAGGGTTTTGATAAGTTTCATTCGGATGTTTTCTTTAGCAACCGTCATCCAAATTCCTGGCCATTGGATTTGCTTTCAGATCGATGCACGTCCACCCTGATGTGTATTTGGATCGTATGGTCCAAAGTTTGGATAATTTTTGGGACAAAAACATCCGAATGGCCTATACACTTCAAAAAAAAAATTCAGCTGTGTAAAGCCAACGAAATACCGAACAATGCCTAACCAGCTAACTTTGTTAATTCAGCTGTGTACTTCAATAGAATAGATGGAGCATATGAGTACGTTACTACTAGTATCCCTAGTTACTGCCATTTTTCTTCTTTTTTTTTTTTACTTTTTAGAGTCAACTAGATGCAAATGCAATGTTGACCATTAATTTGCTTCGGCGGTATATTTGGAAAAAAGTATTTAACTCCAGAAGGGGTTAACGTAATTAATTACCTGCTCCGCAACATCAAGGTAATGGTGATCCGGAGGGCACTGCACGACGTCGAAGTGCGGGAAGCGGAACGGATCGTCGTCGTCACCGGCGGTGTCTACAGCCTTCTTTTTCCCCTCCGCCTCTTCAGAGCCATCGCCATGATCAACACCTGGGTCGCTGCTCATCACAGCAGCGGCGGTGGCGGCCTCTGTCGCCTCCTCCTCCTCCTCGTCGTCGTCCCAATCGCCCATCTCATCCAGCAGATCGGTGAAGTATTGTTGGTTGACGACGCCGATCTCATGACGCAACACCTGAAATTAAACATCATCCATCAACAGCGTGCATGCAGTTGATGACTCGAGTGGTGAAGGGATGGGTAGCAGTTAGCACTGCAGCAATCAGTAGTAGCTCTCAACATGGACATGGACTTGGTAACATTTTTAATTAGGGTTTTGATATACGCTACTAGGAAATATCTAAAATATAATAATGATTTGGAATTACATATACCTTCGATGATACATTAATCTACTGATTTGATTCTTTATATGGAAAATCTAATGCAAAGACATCTAGCTGTTTGAGATCGGAAACAACAGGAGATGAATGACCATACCGTCGACGTTCTTCCGTCGCCCCACTTCACTAGGACGTGGCCGTCACAAAGGTCAACAATACGCCCGACCCATGAAAGATCGTCCGCCGCCGCCACCTTCATGTTGTCGTCGTCGTTGTTGCCCTGTGTTGTTAGGAGTACTTCCCTGCTCCCACCGCCGTTGCCAGCTGTTTCCGACGGCGGCAGGCGAACAACGACGGCGCCGAAGAAAGCATGGTGCTCGGGAACCGAGGCCAGGTCGTAGGCGCTCACGGTCTCCTCGCACTCCACCTCCCTCGCCCCGCCATGGTGCGACGCCGCCTTGAGCCACGACACGCGCACCGTCTTATCCTCGTCGTTGAGGCTTCTGACGACGCCGATGCGCCTCGTCGTCGATCCAGTGGAGGCATCAACATCGGCAGCGACCTGAACGGCAGCCTCAGCATCATCAGTTTCATCATCGTCATTGGTAGCTGAGATTGAGCCGTCGACAACCTCAACGGCAGCAGCGGCAGCAGCAACGTGAAATGCAGGAGCGTCGCCGGGCGCCGCATTGTCGACGACTATCTGCTCCGGGAAGAAGTCGTGCTCGTTGATGTTGTCAAAGGGGATGAGGGACACCGATGGCACCCCGTGCCGCCGCGTGCCGTCCTGCCACAACACGTTCACGGTGGTGCGGGTGTCGGCGACGCTCATGGGCAGCTTGAACCCCGTGCGGCTGCGGTCGCGGGCGGTTCGGAGGAAGCAGCGGTCAGCCAGCCCCCAGGTGCAATAGATGTCGGAGCAGAAGAAGGTCAGGTCACGAGGCTTCTGGTACGGCGGAGGAGCACACGCCTGTACGAGCTGCTGCTCAGTGCCCAGCTGGGCCGACGCGATCCAGTAGACGAGGACGCCGGCCATCTCGACCTTGCAGACGGTGCCCTCGACGCGGCTGGAATGCCAGTGGCCTTTGAGCCACCGGGAGGCCCTGAAGACGACGGATGGGTCGAAGGCGGTGACTCGCTTCCCCGGGTACAAGCGGGTGTTCATCTGGTGGCGGCAGTAACGTCTGCGCGGGTTCTTCGCTGTCAGCTTGTTGGACTCTGCGCCGGCGACCCTGCAGACGGCGCCGTCGTCGAACAGCACGTCGACGTTGAGGGACACCTCGACGACCCGGCCGAGCCACGGCCCGGACACGACGTAGTCCCCCAGGCTAAGCTCCCTCACGCGCCGCAGCCGGGCCGGCGACACGCCCCTCACAACCGCCGCCTCCGGCCTGTCGAGTTGGACAAGGTCGAGCACGGTGGCGACGCCCATGACTACGCCGATCTGGCCGCCGGGGTCCGACGCCGACGCGACGACCTGGCCAGGGCGGAATGTGCTCCTGTCGACAGTGGTGATCAGGTCGCCGCCCTTCTTGGCGACGACGGAGCCGTCGACGCGGAGCATGTGGAACGTGGCGGCGGGGTGGGAGGGATGGCTCACCCCGTGGTACCCGATCAGCAGCCCGAGCTCGGCATGCCCGCAGCCGCTTTCCGACTCAAAGCTCACTAGGTCCATGTAGTAGTAGTTCCTAGAGGAAGCCGGCGCCTCGTCTTCTCTCAGCTTCCCCGCGGCGACGTCCATTACTACTTGCTCGATCGATCGATGGATACAGTCGACGGATTAACGCTAATTCGAAGGCTCGATCGATCGATGGATACAGTCGACAGATCAGCGTTAATTCGAAGGCGTGTTTCTTGTTGGTTTATATCTGGTGATGTCCGATCCGAATCAAACAATGAAAAGAATCATTTTCCTTCTATGATTCGGATCGGACTCCTCTTTCAGAAAGTAATACCAATTTGATTCCTTCTCTGGCCTAAGTTCTGCTCTTATACAAAGTCTTTTTATATACGGACTTAAATATATACATATTGTCCATAGGATAGAAAAAAAAGCTTCATTATAAACACATTCTCCTATAGTGATATAGGCTTTGTGCGTTGTGGTTTTTTCAAAAGGGTTTCACATAAAATTTATGTCTCCCGTTTCTATTTTTCTGTACATTATTTACAACATAAAATGTATTGTAATAACCTTGGTATGTGTTGCGTTAGGCTAGCATAATTACAATTAATGTTGTGTCCTACTCCCTCCGTTACAAATAGTTGTTATTTTGGGGCATCGATACGGTCTCCAAAATACAGGTTTGATCACTAATTTATATTATAATGTATATATAAAATCCAATAAAATTATAATATCATTAATATACTTTGGAATACAAAACTACATATACGATTTTCTTGTACCCAATTTAAATATTCAAAAAGATATTGCTAATCAATATTTCTAAAGTTTGACTGTATTTATGTCCAAAACGACGACTATTTGTAACAGGAGAGTAGTTGAATTTGGGGTTGGATTATACTCCTGTATGCACACATACACGTAATGTACTGGCACTGTATGCATGATTGAATTTTAATCGGAGTTGTACTTCTACTTAATTACTCATGGCAATTAAGCAAATCTCCATTAATGCAACAGTCGTTGCTAACGTATATCTTAACTATTATAAGAATGAGTTGGTGGTGATGGTGAGTCTGCCAGGCCATTCTTGGGCCAGAACAGTAGGGGTCCAAGGCCCCGTAGATGAGTCACTATTACTTTGCTAACCTATAGTTATAAATCTGCAGGACAACTCAATATAGATGATTTGATTTATTTACTAACTTACAAAGATATGTTTTGCTTGATATGTGTGTTACAGAAAATTGATTTATTGTATGGTTTCGGATCCTGCATTATAATTATGTATTATTCTCTTTTGAAATTCCGTTGCAACGCACGGCCATCTTACTAGTATGCATACAAGCTGCACAATGCTTAGTTACATCGTGTATATGCTACTGGTAATTAAGACAAACAACATCCAGCTTCCGTATGCGTGTTAATTCTCCTTGGGTTGCATCAGCGAGCGCTGGCTAGCTAGGCAGCTTGCTCACCGTCGTCGAGCAGTCGGTGTGCCCGTGGAGATCGAGCACATGCACTGCTTCCTCTGTGCATTCTGTACTAGTCTAAAATCATAATAGTAGTGCACATAGATAAAATATTACAATCATATATGGCAGAATCATAATAAAATACTTCATATATTGAATAAACGAACTTAAAGTCAACCTTACAATTGTTAGGCCTCAATGGCTCCAAATCGAAGCAAATAAGCAGCAGCGGAACGAAGAACGTTAGTGAATCCCATCAACATGTCACAGCCATCTGATAAGGTTCGACTCCTAAACACACTCGCCTCCTCATATAGCTCTTTCTTCAATGCAGGTATAGACTCCTCAGCTGATGGATTTGTTGTGGCAAGGGTGAGTACATGTAACATCCCAAAAATTTACTAAACAGTAAACTTAGAATATTAAAATATAAATTTGATTTAATATTGTTTTTTAGAAGCTTTTAGTAAATATCTTGCTAAAAGGATAATTAAATTATAGAATTAGGGAAAAGAAATGGATAAAGAAAGAAATTTTATAGATTGTTTGGTCTGTTAGCAAGGGAGTCACGATTTTATGAAAAGGATTTAGTTAATTTTTGCCTTGGCTATGAGTAGTAGGGAGATAACATTAAAATTGATAGAATCATCTAGAATTATTAGGCGTGGTATGAACACATTGAATAATCAAATCAGATTTGATTATGAATAGTACGACAATAAATAATACAAACCATTACTATTAGTGATCCGAAATAATCATTGCAAAGGATTAAACTGCAACACTAATTTTATTAATGCATCGCAATTCACACTTACAACAAAAAAAAAAGGAATACATACCGCTATTCGATTACACGTCCAATTACAATTACATAACTATATCCCGAAAAGTAGATTACAAGTGTATAGACTATGTCTTCTATGCTAACTTGATCTGCATTGTTAGACCTGCATAATCAACTGCATCGGTATAAGTATGAGAATGAAATAAACGCATTAAATTAAATACAATAAATGAAAAGAGAAAGAGTTGCCGTCAGCCGAGTTTGATCGCTCAGTGAGGTACCCTAGGTTGTCCGGGGGCCAACCTGGCTCCTCTCGCGATTAGATTTTGCATCATTCGGCATTAAACAAACCTGTTGAGCCGTAGACGCGAATATTTAGAAAATATCGCGGGTAAAAATATTTTACCACAATAAATAGTAAAACCACAGTGAAAAGGGATAAAAGCCTCTAAGACAAGACCCACAGACAGCTCAACCTGCTTTGAGCCCAACCGCCACGCTAATACCCAAATTAAACATCCAACTGTTTCCAGAGTCTCGATACTAATGCAAATATCCATCTTCTCAAGTGTGTAAGGCAATGCTCAGAGCAAAAGGATAAATATGAGTATGAGCATTAAAATAAAATTTAATCATAGCTATTTCCCAGGCTAGGCCGACCGCCACAAGGAGGCTAAATCGGCCACCAGATTAGGCCATTGTTTATTAAGGTAAACCAAGTCCTGTCGAAACCTCTAGAGAAATTCCAGCCGGCCGAGCAAGGCTAAAACTAAGGCCCCGTTTGGCAACTTGAAACCGAGGTGTTTCTGCTAGAATCTGGGAGAAACTCAGCCAAACGGACTAAAACTTGGAACGATTCTCTTCGGAACGTTTCTTCTTTTTTCACGCCGTGGCTGAATCACCCTCAACCCCGTTTCTACTAGAATCTAGAACCGTACCAAACGGTTTGCAGAAAGTGATTCTAATTCTACATGAAACGTTTCTATCAAGAATCTGGAACCGTTTCTGTTTTTACTAGAATCTGAAACCGTACCAAACGGGGCCTAAGCCACATGCGTAGAATAAGCCAGCCGACTACTCAGGCTACCAAAATCAATGCACTGACAAGATTAAAGAGTATGTATTCATGCCAGCCGCAAAAACCACTGGACCGAGCCCTTTCTTTTTCAAACCCTGCTCATACCGCCATTGCCATGGCTATATAATCTAGCTAAGCTCTATTCAGAAGATCAAAGCAAACCCTTCTTAGTAAGTCACCAAGAGCCGGCAGAAAAAAGAATAGCTAGCCAGGAGCCAGGAGAACTGAATCCCAGGAACCAGAAGGAGACCAGAACAAGCACAACAAGCATCACGGCCAACACCTTCCTAATTATGCATCTTCATCATCTTATTTAGGTAAGCCCACCAAATCTTTTCTTTCAGTAAAACAACCAAATTGGCCTCAGTTTGGATGCATAACCAGAATAAAATACGAGGGTTGTGTTGTACGTCCCCTCCGATTTGCAAATACTCCCCCGGCGTACTGCAAATCAAGGGTTTCGCCACGACACCATCCAACTCGTATAATGGTTAGGGCTCGATTCATCATCGACCAAAGAAAAATAGTTCATTCCTAGGTCAGGGCATCAGTTCATACAAATGAATCATTGAGCCACTTTCAGTATGCTCTACCTAGACATTCAAGAATCATCCAGCCCAGCCTAGCATCAAATCATTTATCATTCACTAAGCCAAACTGTACATGAACAGATCACGGCAAAACCATCCACGAGTATTCATAGAGCATGGTATCAAGTTCATCATTTACCATGTAATTAAGATAGTAGGAAACCACTGCTATCATGCTATAACTCAGCATTCAGATTGGCAAGGCATAGCCTAGTGTCAGTTCATCATATACTAAGCCCCTCCATTCCTTTATAACCCAAGCGCAAATGCAATCAACAATCTAGGCCATCAAGAAGTATATACTCTATCATCTGACTCTATGCCATAATCAGACATCGGAAAAAATCAGAGATGGCTTAGCATTAAATTAGTACGTGCTAAAACCATCCATCCCATCATAAGTTCAGTACAGATGTTACCCCTCAATCTACTCAACATCACAGATCAAAGAAGTATGACCTCAGTATAAACTTATCTAGTATAAATCATAGATCACAAGCATCATGCTGCTGCCAATAATCATATACTCAGGGAGCTGGCAACCAGAAAAAAATAGGGGGAGGAAGAAAAGGGCGAGATTGTGTATTACCAAACCCTAGACAAAATTTAGTGCAAACCGATTCGGCATCGAATGGCGGCGATGAACCGAAGCACCAGCGCGGGGTGTGCGCAGCAGATCCAAGGGACTGGCGGCGCTCGAGGATTGGGGCGGCGCGCACGTGAGGAGCCGGAGGAGCCGCCGTGAGGGGAGTTCGGCGGTTAGGGCAAAGGCAACCAGGGGCGGTGAGTCGAGAGAGAGAGCCAAGAGGTCGATGGCGGCGCCGGGCGGAAGTCAGTCCGGAGCGCTCGAGGTGACGACCGATCGGGGGCCAGGCGGCGAAGAGCCGGCGGGGACTAAGCAGGGAGGCAAAGGAGGAGAGGCATAGAAAATGGAAGAGGAGAAGAAGAATCGGGAAAATGGGGGAAAGAAAGGGGAAGGCACTAGAAGGACATCAAGAGTAGAGCTCAGTCGGCCAAAATGATGAGGGAGAGAAAAGAAATAAGAAAATGGAAGGAGATAAATAAATAAATAGTAATGATAAGATATATATTTAAGATTTGAATTATTCTAAGTAATTGAAACTTAGTCAACGACGTATCGCTTATATCCGATGCATATCTATATGTTATTGATGTGTTATATTTAAACCTAGATACAATTCCTCGATCCATGAAACAAATTTCAAAAGTCTATGAAAACTCAAATATCCCAAACATATATAGACATTTCATAATTTATTAAAGATGAACTAAATTAGTAAATAATTAAACCTTTATAACATGTGTACTTGGAATATAATCTGTGAAATCATGTGCTGAAAAATTGGCTTTGAACTGAAAAATTAACTTAGATTTGAATTTGCAAAATGTGTTTGTTCATGGGTTTTGACAATTGACAAGAAACAGTAAGTTTTGCCTTGGCGCCGGATCAATCCTAAAGAAAACAGTAAGTTTCCCATCTACGACGGACAAACTTTCTTGGTCCTTTGTAAACATGCTTTTTGACAACCTCTTTCTTCTATGTACAACGGACAAAGTTTTTGTGTCCGTCGTGAACATGATTTTGAGCGCATGAGCCAAACCCTATTTTCCAAGAATCCAGTAAGCTACGCATGTACGACGGACAAAGTTTTTGGGTGCATCGTGAACGGCTTTGAGGATTGATTTCGCATGTACAACGGACAAAGTTTTTGGGTCCGTTGTGAACGTGTTTTCACCGGAATGTTTTCTTCTTGAACCGAGAGTTTCACATGCACGCCGGACAGAGATTTCTTGTCCGTCGTGAATGGACTTTTCTAGGTTTTTATTTCTTGTCCGTTGTGAACGTGTTTTGCTCAGTTTGGATGTTTTGCAAGAATTGAAATGGTTTGACCTTGAGATTATGAAATTTGTGATGATTTCATGATGTGTGTTTTGAAGTGGACTTTATGCAATGCTCATGTGAGTAGTTGCATGGATTGACATTGAGTCAAGTCGTGGACTTGTGCTCGGATTCGTTTTGTGATTTGTTCATGTGCAGGTATTGCTCGAAGACGAATGTGGTCGATGACGGGACCGGAACTAGGTTCATGGAGGAACTGAGGTTCGGGACAAGGTACAGGAGGAACTGAGGTCTTGGTGGACAAGGATGTCATGCTGGAAGTTCGGGCTAAGAGAATGGTTCACATGAAGAATGGTTAGTCACGTGAGAATGGCAGGAGGTCATTCGCGTGCAAAGTGTTAGTCACGTGAGTATGGCAGGTGGCCATACGCGTGCAAAGTGTTAGTCACGTGAGTATGGAAGGGTTACCATACGCGTGCAAGAGTTGTACTCGGCCAGGTTGGGCCAAGTGGAGTTGTGTTGGATACGGATTCCTTCTAGGAAATAGGAATCGTATTCAGAACTCCTTGTGGGTTGGTGCTTTAAATAGGTGGGGGGTCTCCTGTTGAAAGGCACCAAGGAGAGCTGAGCGCATCAAGCTTTGAGCTTGGTTTTAGGGTTTGTACTCTTTTGATGAGAGTATTTTAGACAAGAAATAAAGATCAATTCTTCCAAGATTTTTATGCTACAAGAACCACGCCGCCATGGTGTTTTCTGTTTTGGTTCTTGTTTGCATGCTTGTTCTAGTTCTAGATTGGTTTTTGTTCTTTAAGTTTTATCTTGATTTGATCCATCAAAAACCTCTCTAGGGTATTGATCTAGTGTTTCTCAAAGTCTAGTTGATCAATCTTTTGTCGTTCTTGTTTAATCTTGAAGTTTTGATTAGATTGATTCTCGTCAAGTTCTGGATCAGCACGCTTGCGAAGCTCATAACTTTTGATCCGTAAGTCCGATCGAGCTGATTCTTTTTGGGTTCGATTCGTATTGGAATCTAGTTTATTGTGTCCAAATTTCAGATCAATCTAACGGTTGGATCTCCGGGAATTCTCGTTTTACCGAATCTCTGTCATTCTGTTTTTGTCGAAAACGAGGCAATTATTTGGTTTTGTTTTGGGGTGAACTTTTAATAGATCAAGAATTTGGTTTTAGCTTCCGCACAATCATTCACCCCCCTCTGATTGCTTTATTCGTGTCTTTCGATCCTACAAGTGGTATCAGAGCAAGGTTTCTCTAATCTATCTTAACCGGTGATTAGATCAATGGATCGTTATTCGACAAAACCATGTGTGTTCGATGGTGTTGATTTTCAGTTTTGGAAGGCCAAGATGGAGGCGTTCATCCAAGCACAGGGCTTCACAATTTGGGAGAAGGTCTACAAGCCATATGAAGTCCCTGCAAACGACAACGTCAACGACACCAATCGCACACATGTTGAAGCAAATAGCAAGGCGCGCAACTTGATCATCCAAGGCTTGGGACGCAGCGACTTTGATCGTGTGGTTCATCTTCGATCCGCATATGAGGTATGGAAATCTCTTTGTGATTACCATGAGGGTTCTAACTTGTCAAAGAGGTTCGCCAAGATATTTACAAAAAAGAATACATGCTTTTGAGATGAAACCTAGTGAATCAGTAGATGACTTCTTTGCACGTTTCAATAAAATTCTTAGCAATCCACGTCTTTGTTGGAGTTAGCTACACTGATGCTGAAAATGCTCGACAATTGCTTAGTGCTTTGGACATGTCAGTGTGGGAGATGAAAGTAACATCTATACAAGAATCTACTACCATGAGCACACTCACATTAGATGTTCTTTACTCTAAGTTGAAAACTCATGAGTTGGATGTTCTTGCCAGGAAGGGTAACATTAAATCAATTGCTTTGATCTCTAACCCTAACATGTCAAATGCAAATTCTTCTTCTAGCTTTGCCTTGTCTTCCATGTCTTCTTTAACAGATGAGCAACTTGAAGAGTTTCCTGAAGAAGATCTGGCACTACTCTCTTCTCGCTTTAACAAAGCTTTGCAGAATGTGAGAATGAGAAAGAGAGGTGGTCCTCCAAGATGCTATGAGTGTGGTGACCTCAACCATATTCGCACAAATTGTCCTAAGCTTGCAGGAAAAACATCAAAGGAGGAGAAGGACAACAACGACAGAAGGAATGAGAAGAAAAGGTTCTCGTCAAATGATAGGAAGAAGAAGAGCTTCATCAACCGCAAGGTGGTTCACCGAGTTCTTTCCGCTCTTGAACAAGTCAATTTGAGCGATGTGGACTCGGAGAGCAGCGAAGATGATGCAACTCCAAGCAAGCATGATTTGATAGGATTATGTCTCATGGCAAGCAGCAAGGATAGCTTCACTGAGGCGACCACGACAAAGAATCGCAATGAGGTAGATCCTCTTATGATGAATTAGCTATTGCTGTTGCTCGTCTTGGAAAATTGCTTGACAAACGTGATAAGAAAATTAAGAAACATGATTTCATTATTGAATCATTGAATGCTGAAATTGCTAGACTTAAGACTTTGATTCCTAGTGATGATACTTGCAAATCATGTGACTTAATTTACAATGAGCTCACCTTGCTTAGGAAAGAACATGCTCTTTTGTTGCATCTAAATGAGAAAAATGAGAAACATGTTGTACATGCTAGCTGTTCCAATCGATGATTTGCATAGTTCAACTTCTTGTTCTAAATGCTCAACTCTTGAATTAAAATTGAAAGATGCAAATGCTAGGGTTTCTCAATTAACTGATAATTTGCTTTCACATGAAATTCTCTCATGCTCAACTTGTCGCAAGCAAAAAGGAAAAGTAGATGTTCCCTGCAATAATTGTTTAACTCTTGCTAAGAAAGTTGATTACTTGCAAAATTCTTTGGAACGTTTCACTAATGGCAAGAAGAAGTTGAACATGATTTTGGATCAATCTAAGGTTAGCACAAACAAGAGAGGTTTAGGTTTTGATCCTTATGCCACATATGAAACTAAACCTCGCACTGTTGTTCAGGCTCCTTGCAAAATTAAGTTATCTAATGAGCCTAAGAAAATTGCTTTTCAATCTGCTGGTTTTTTATCTTCTACTATGATGAATGCAAAATGTGCTTTTATTGTTAAAGCTAAACATCATGTCAAGTACACTTGCACTCATTGTGGTAGAGATGGACACTTAGTAGATTTTTGCTTTAGACTAGCCAAACAGCAAAAGAAGGAAAGAACTGAGGCTAGGTCAAATTTCAGCAAAGCACATTTTTATGCGCCTAGAGTGATGAAAACACCTTCTGTTCCTACAAACATGGGAAAAGGCAAATCTGATTTTGTGCGTAAAAATTATCGTGTTGTACCTATCACAGTGCGTGGTGTCTCAAGATCGATTCCCAAAAATCTCATTCCTAACCCGATCGAGGCCTCGACATGTTTTGCTATGTAGGCTTCTCGCAAGGAAGGAGAACATATGGCTAGTGGATTCGGATGCTCACGCCACATGTCCGGTGATAAGAATTGGTTCTCCTCCTCACTCGTGCATCTCGTCTGAAAGTGTTACTTTTGGAGATGCTTCTTCCTCTTCTGTTGTGGCAAAAGGTACAATAAAGGTAAGTGACAAGTTTATGTTCAAAGATGTGGCTCTTGTTGAAAATTTGAAATATAACTTGCTTTCTGTCTCACAAATGCTTGATGAAGATCTTGAGATAAGCTTTAAGAAAAATGAATGCAAAGTGCTAGATGCTTCAGGTGATCTTGTGTTCAAAATTTCTCGTTTTGGAAGAGTCTTTAAAGCTGATTTTGATGCATCACCTTCTTCTAAGCATAGGTGTCTAATTGCCAATGTTTCTAAAGATTTATTCTTTTGGCATCGTAGACTTGGTCATGTTGGTTTTGATCATCTTACTCGTGTAAGTGGTTTAGATCTTATACGTGGCCTCGCCTAAGGTTGAGGGTGATAGCAATCTAGTATGTTCTTCTTGTAGACATGGTAAGATGATTGCAGGTTCACATCCACCTCTTACCATGATGATGACAAACGCTCCAGGACAGCTTCTACATCTTGATACAGTTGGACCATCTCGAGTTCAATCCTTTGGAGGCAAACGGCACTAGTCCAAGTGATGCAGGTACAGGCGCATACATTCAGGGGGAGAAAATCTTTGAAGATGATGATGATGTTGAAGATGAGGTCTTGACTCTTCCTAATGCACAACAAGATGTAGCACCTTTGGCACCTACTACTACATCACCTACAGCTAACCATCCTCAAGCTACAACATCATCTGTACATGCTGAAAATGAAGAAGGAGAAGGAGAAGTCTCAAAAGCCAATGCTCCCTTGCACATTCAAAAAATGCATCCATCTGAACAAATGATTGGAGACCTAAATGAGAGAGTCACTCGATCCAGGTTTATTCATTCTAACACTCATGCTCATTCTGCTTTAGTTGCTTCTTTTGAACCCAAAGATATATCTCATGCATTATTTGACGAATCTTGGATCAATGCCATGCATGAAGAATTAGAGAATTTTGAACGAAATAAAGTTTGGAAACTTGTCTCACCACCTCCTGATTTTAATGTTATTGGAACTAGATGGGTTTTCAAAAATAAACAAAGTGAGGATGGTGTTGTTGTTAGAAACAAGGCTAGATTGGTTGCTCAAGGTTACACTCAAATTGAAGGCTTAGATTTTGATGAAACCTTTGCCCCTGTTGCTAGAATTGAAGCCATTAGAATCCTTTTAGCTTTTGCTGCATCCAAAGGTTTCAAATTGTATCAAATGGATGTGAAAAGTGCTTTTCTTAATGGCTACATAAATGAGGAGGTTTATGTCAAGCAACCACCTGGTTTTGAAAATCCAAAGTTTCCAAATCATGTGTTCAAACTATCAAAAGCTTTGTATGGTTTGAAACAAGCCCCTAGAGCATGGTATGATAGGCTAAAAACCTTTTACTTGAAAAAGGTTTTTCAATGGGAAAGGTTGACAAAACTCTTTTTACACAAACAAGGCAATGATCAACTATTCGTTCAGATTTATGTTGATGATATTATCTTTGGTGGTTCCTCTCATGTTTTAGTGTCTGAGTTTTCAGAAACAATGAGGAAGGAGTTTGAGATGAGTATGATGGGTGAGTTGACATACTTTTGGGATTTCAAATCAAGCAAACAAAGGATGGTACCTTTGTACATCAAAGCAAATACACAAAAGACTTGTTGCATAGATTTGGGATGGAAAACAAAGAAACCAATCATGACACCTATGGAAAGCAATTGCACACTTGATCCGGATGAAGATGGTGAGCCGGTTGATCAAAAGGAATATAGAAGCATGATAGGTTCACTTTTGTACCTCAATGCATCAAGGCCGGATATACAATTTGCTGTATGCTTGTGTGCTCGCTTTCAAGCTTCCCCACGTGCTTCACATCGACAAGCTATCAAAAGGATTTTCGTGTATCTTCATGGAACTCAAGATTTTGGCCTTTGGCTTTCTGCTTCCTCATGCATTAGTTTGAGATCTTTTCGATGCTGATTTTGGAGGATGTAGAATTGATAGGAAAAGCACTTCTGGTTCATGTCACTTCTTGGGAAATTCTCTCATTGCATGGTCATCTAGAAAGCAATCTTCTGTTGCACAATCAACTACCGAATCTGAATATGTGGTCGCTGCTAGTTGTTGTTCTCAAATTCTTTGGATAGTAGCTACACTTAAAGATTATGGGGTTAATTTGGATAGTGTTCCTCTTTTGTGTGATAACACTAGTGCAATTTGCATTGCTAAGAACCCTGTACAACACTCTAGAACAAAACACATTGACATCAGATTTCACTTTCTTAGAGATCATGTTGAAAAAGGCAACATTGTGCTTCATCATGTGGATACTGAACATCAATTGGCAGACATTTTCACAAAACCTTTGTCTTCTTCTCGTTTTGATTTTATTCGGGGAGAACTTGGGATTGTTAATCCAATGGGTTTGTTTTGAGTGGAAGTTTCCTTGCCAAGTTTTTTCACTTGATGAGCTCACTTTATCATATTTCTTTATATGTTATGTAATTGAGCTAATATATGATAATCTAATTGTCTCACTTGAACTAAAAATGACATTGTGGAATTCCTCAGTCCGATTGCCTATATCTAAATACTCTGTGATATCTTACTCTTCTAGGCTTGATATTGAATCCTCTTGACAAATTTGGGCTATGAAGCAAGTGTGGTTTCAACTTTACTCTTTCATAAGACCCTTTAATCACTTTTGCATGTTTACAATCAAAGAAAAAGGGAAAAGAAAAGGGAATCAATATAAAAGGGGTGTTAAAAGCAAAAGCTTCAAGTTGTATGCTTGAGGCATGCTTTCCTTAAAAATAAGATGTATGCTTCAAGCATGCCATTCCCTCAAAGATAAGATGTATGCTTCAAGCATGCCACTCCTAGAAAATAAAAGAAGTATGCTTCAAGCATGCCACATGCGATTTATTGTTTAAAGATTAAATTGGTCTACTAGATTGGAGTTGCAACTACTTGCTCGCCCTAAGTTGTTAGTTGCTTCAATTTTTAAAGCCTTGCTTTTTCTGCTAAGATCTTGCTTAGTACTTGGCTATAGTTGACTAAATTGAGGTTGAGATGCATGTCATTCCCTAACTTGTTAAAATCACTTCAAGATCATGTATTTTGCATATTATGTGATATATAAGGTTATATGATCGGATGAGCTCATCTTTTCCTATCTTGGCACTCCCTTGTTTCTCCTTGTGAAATCTTTGCTACAGGAAAATTTTTTGAACCTGTTCTCTCTTTTACTCTTGATGAATCCATTGTCAAAGGGGGAGAAATTTGGAAATCGTTGAAAAGTTAGTTTAAGGAAAAAGAGGGAGAAGAATAAGGGGGAGTTGTTTTTGGAAATTGGAGTTGTTTTTGGAAATTTGAGAAGTTTGGAGAATTTTGAAATTTTGGCCACATTGCACATTCACACACATTTTACTTCTCAGGGGGAGATTTTGTTTTGCCATTTTGGTCAAAGGGGGAATTCTGTGTTTTCTTACCTTGGTCTTTGATTCTTTGGATTTTAAAATCTTTTGTAAAGTGAATGCCAAATGTTCAATTCTAAGTGGTGTTGCCAATGTTTTCATCAAGGGGGAGATTGTGAAATCATGTGCTGAAAAATTGGCTTTGAACTGAAAAATTAACTTAGATTTGAATTTGCAAAATGTGTTTGTTCATGGGTTTTGACAATTGACAAGAAACAAGAAGTTTTGCCTTGGCGCCGATCAATCCTAAAGAAAACAAGAAGTTTCCCATCTACGACGGACAAACTTTCTTGGTCCTTTGTAAACATGCTTTTTGACAACCTCTTTCTTCTATGTACAACGGACAAAGTTTTTGTGTCCGTCGTGAACATGATTTTGAGCGCATGAGCCAAACCCTATTTTCCAAGAATCCAGTAAGCTACGCATGTACGACGGACAAAGTTTTTGGGTCTGTCGTGAACGGCTTTTTGAGGATTGATTTCGCATGTACAACGGACAAAGTTTTTGGGTCCGTTGTGAACGTGTTTTCACCGGAATGTTTTCTTCTTGGAACTGAGAGTTTCACATGTACGCTGTAAGACCCTCACTTTTATGCTACAGTGCAAACATAAAAGCAAGGTTCTAATGTGCATACTGTACCATTCCCATGATCAGTGGCTGGCACGCACAAAACACAATTTGGAATCACAACCATACAAAAGTTTCATATTTTATTACAGCGGAAGTAATGATACAATATGACCGACAAGGTCGTCTAAACATAGCCAAAAGAATCAGATGTCTTGTAGTTTGCCACATAATCCACAGGCAACTGACAAGGTAAAGCCTTAGAAAGGATCGTCGTTAATAATCCCGTTTTCCTGCGTCGCGGTACCTGTCGAGGATTCCTGTCTAAAAACAACAGTAATAGCAAGGGTGAGTACGCTATGCATCAAAGAAGACTTGTAGTGTTTGCAAAACCTGAAATATATGCAAGCTGAATAGAAAGTGGGTTTCTACGGTTGTTTTGCGTAAAGCGAAGATTTGAATTGTAAATACTGAATAGTAATGGAAAGCATAAATAAAGATTTAAGACAGTTTGATAAGTAATTGAGATAACAAGTAATGAAAAGGATAATAACATTTTACTCACGGCCCTTTTGTGAGTAAATAACGAACAAGACCCTCCATGGTCTTTCAAAAGAAAATACAACGACAAGTGATATTTATCAGTTGTGAAACATTTTCCAAAGTCTTTTACCAAGGTTTTCAAAAATAGAAAACATCTAACTAATGCTGGTTAGCCAAGTCATCCATGACCGTGGATACGGCTATTCGAATAGTTTTAGACTCTGCAGAGTTGTACAGCTTTACCCACAAGAAATGTCCTCCCTTTGTGGCAACATGTATTAGACACACTTCCTTTGGTGTGCCGCCAGAGAGTTCATTACGAAACTGTTCGTTACTTGGACCTTAACTTTGCACTAGCCCGATGACGTTACTCCTGACTATGATGGAAGCAAACAAACGGTGAAGCAATAGTATTCAGGAGCCCGCGGCTCAAATGGTACAACAACATCCCCAATTCATAGCCAGGCGTACACCGTTACAACGGCATATGCCAACACCTCGGTGATGACACCTCCCTCAAGCAAACCAATATCCGGAATGCCCGTGCTACAACTGCCTACCAATGTGCAAAGCTAATTCCCAAATAATTTAATAAGTTAAGACTGTCCCAGTCCAGTACTTGTGGATGTACGGTTATACTTGGATCATGCAACATTACGTTCGGTCCTCAAAGTGACATGAGTGATAACTCCACCCTAGCTACGTACACGTTAAAACATGTACAACCGGCTATTGCCAATAATCACCCACGTCAAAACAGTAGTTTTATTTTCATTTTTATCAAACTACCAGTATCCTTTACTGCTTAAATAAACCATAAAAGATTTCATAAGGAAAAGTGTGTGGGTGTAAATGTCGCTGACATTTTCTAAGCATCACTAAGCAAATGCAATTAATAATCGTTATATCCCATCAAGTATATGAATCTCCCCATACCTAAGGTTATTATGGAGCATATGTCAACAATATTCAGGAAGTCCTTCAATATGGGTTATAGCTACCAGATAACACAAAATAGAGATTTACCAAAATATGAGCATGCAGGAAGATTCTTAATCACATTTTAGTTGATTCTGAAATCTGGGTTCAAAATGCTCAAGGGGGTGCTTGCCTTGCTACTTGTTGTCTTTAGCGACGAGTCGAAGACGTCATCTTGAGATTGTCGACGACGAAGTCCGAGACGTCGGATTCTACACGTTGTTTAACGGAAAAAGATAGCAAATAGCAAATAACACTTTCAATACGGGCAAAAGGAAATCAGATGGAAAATCAAATAATCATCATTACATAAAACAAGTATGTGAGTGAGTTACTTTTATGTTAGTCTTTTATTATTGATTAACGGTTTTAGGGGTCGCATTGCACACGATACCTACTCTTTATGATCTATTTTATTTTATTTTACGAATTCAGGAAGCTAAGATTGTAAGATTAAATATACTAAAATTCATTTCCAGGGTGTGGAGCTGCTTGCATGAATTAGTATATAGAACAATGGGGTGAAAGTAATTGCAAATTGCAGGGTTAAGCTTAAGTATATGCATCGTTACTACAGGCCTTAGGGTTTATCCTCTTATAGGGTCGTGTTTTAATAGGATTCAGATGCAAAGCATATTATGACGGAAATATTTCTTTATAAGAGATTAAGATAGGCTAGTGTTAAATCATTATTGTAGCATCAAATGATCCTATAAAATAAGTTGATTAGGTATGTTGATCTATAAGTGTATTGCAATTATATTCTAAGCATATATTATCAGAATATAATTATTCACTAGTTTAATTCATCTTAATCAATTATGAAATGTCTATAATTATATATATATATATATACGTTGGGATCATTCGAGACTTCGTAGAATTTCAAAATTCATTTCATGAATCCAGGAATTGTATCTGGGTCTAAATATAACACATATAGGTATGCCTCGGATATAAATGATATGTCAATTGACTAAGTTCCAATTACTTAGAATGATTTTAATCTTAAATATATATTTTATTATTATTTATTCATTCATTTATTTATTTATTTTTCCTTCTCTCTTCCTCTTTCTTTCCTTCTCTTCTTTTTCCTTATTTCTTTTCTCTTCCTCATTTCTTATTTCTCATTTCCACCGATTACTCTGTCCTCTCTCCTTTCTCCTCTCTCTTTTCCCAATTCTCTGGTCTTCATGATCCGGCCTCGTCGCCACCTTGGCGCCTCCGCGGCGGTCCCGAGTCCTCCAGCTCCGGCCGGCCGACGCCGCCCAGCGCCCAACTCCCGAGACTCGCCTCGGTTCCTGTCGACCTCGGCTTTGCCGGCTCGCCTCCATGCCTGCTTGCGTCGGCTCAGCACTGCGCCGCCTCCATTGAGGTCACACGCCGGCTCGACTGGCTCTTTCCCGTCCTTGCGGTTTGGTTCTCCACCCCCTTCTCTATTTTCTTAATTAAGGTTGGTAACCCTAATCCTCTCTCTTCCTTACTCCTTCTCTGGATGCCGGATGATGATGGTTCCGGTTTAATTTAGGGTTTGATATCCCCTAATTTCTTGTCCCCTTTTCCTTACATGCCAACTCCTTATTGTGATTGGGGATTATTCTGTGTTGCTTGATGTTAGGGTTTCATGATGATTGAGATTAAGATATTGATGCTGAGATCATGCTTCCTTGATCTGTGATGTGCTTGAATGGAATAATGAAGGGTAATGGTACTGAGGGTGTTGTGGCGTAGATAAGTTTTGTTCATGAAAGATTGAAGCTCTATTAGTTCCGTCGTTCTAAATGCTTAATGATGAGATGCTGGTAATAGCTCCGACTAGGTTGCATAGCAGATGATGAAGTTGATGCTTTCTTTGTGCGATTTCATTATCCCTCTGTGATGTGTTTGGATGATTTAATTGAGAATTGATTTCTCTGAATCCACTGAGGAATAGAAAAGCTTAGAAGATGATGGATTAATATTAAATTGTGCTTAATGATCCTTGAATGCTTAGCTATAGCATGATGACAGAGTTTCGGCATAGATTGATTTACATGGTAAATGATGAAATGATACCATGTCTTATGGGTGAGCCTCCTTCTTTGGTCTGAGAGTATTGGAGGAAGGTTTCACAAAATTTCTTTCATGGATAGATTGGCTTAGCAAATGATAAAGATTTGATGCTAGGCTGAACTGGGTAATCCTTGAATGTCTAGGTAGAGCATACTGAAAGTGGCTCAATGATTCATTTGTATGGTAAATATTAAACTGATGCCATGACCTAGGGGTGAACTATGGTTCTTTGGCCCATGATGATTCATGCATCTTAAATCTTATGAGTTGGATGGCGTCATAGCGACAACCTTGATTTGCAATACGCCGGGGGAGTATTTGTAATTCAAGGGGACATACGACGCAACCCTCGTAGTTTTGTTATGCATAAAAACTGAGGCCACTTCTCCTCTACTTTTCCTTTATCTTTCTACTGTCATTTTCTAATCTAACTTCATGTCCATGCTTATTGGATATGATAACATACTTCTAATGGAATCGAATATTGGGAACTTACTTTTGCAAAAGGGAATGATCAGGCGTTTATATGGTTGAAGGCTTGATCTTCCATTCTTGCTCCTGGAATTCGGTTCTCCTAGCTTTTGGCTGTGCCTTGCGCAAACCTTCTGGAACTTATCCTTCTGGATTGGTTCTACTTGCATGAATACGGTTTGCTTTGTTTCTTTTTGGGATTCTTGGCCTTCTAGCTCCTCAGAGGTTTACTTAGATGGGAGCTATACTCTAGGGTCGAGTACTACTGAGAGTTTTACTTGGGGACTTTGCTTTGGTAATTGCTTGCTTGGTGATTTTCTGGATGAAACTTGGCTGGTTATATAGCCATGGCAAAGGCGGTTCAATAGTGTTTGAATGGAAGGATGATCTTGCGGCTGGAACGAGTACACGCATTTATTTGTCCTGTCAGTATTTTGATCTTAAGCAGGGTGGCTTGCGTGGGTCTCTAAGCTCGAGATCTCGGTTGGGCATCCTCCTTATCTGGTTAGTTTAATGATTTTGGTTTGTGTGGCTGAAATGGTTCCTTGTGGCTTCTTACGAAAACGGTTGCCTTGGTCTTGTTAAAATTGTGTTCAGGCTTTTGCTTTCGGCTGGGTGGTTCTGGAGTTTTCAGTTGGCATGAATAGCCTAGAGACTTGCGTGGCCTCTGAGGCTAGCTTGGAGGCTTTGATCGGGACTTAGTTAATTCTCGAATGTGTTGTACTACCCTTGCACATTGGGTAACTTTATTTTATCAGTGACTCATATAGCCGGTGGCTTAGTTCCTTGGATGATGGAGTTAGGCTGGCATTTTTCTGGAGGCTTCGGCTGGGGTGTTTTAATCTTGTGGCCTGAATAATTCTTATTACTACCAGCCTGGACTTAATGTCGTGGCTGATTCCAGAGCTTTCGGTTGAGCAATGCCTTATCCTAATTTATTATCCTTTCGTGCTTATCCTCTTTAAAATTCATCTTCTTACCATGGAGACTTATCTTTCTATTTTGTGCGATATTTCTAAATACTCGTGATCTCATGTTTAACAGGTTTGTAAATTGCCGAGTGATGCAATTCTAATCGCGAGAGGAGCCAGATTGGCCCCCGGACAATCTAGGGTACCTCATTGAGCGATCAATCAATTAATTAGCTGACGGCAATTCTTTCTCATCTATTTATTGTATTTAATTTATCGCATTTACTTTATTCTTACTCTTATACATGTGCAACTGAATATGCAGATTCACAAGATGCAGATCAAGTCAGCATAGGAGCTGTAGTTTATAGTTTTGTATTTTACTTTTTGAGATGTAATTTGTAACCAAATATGTAATTGGATAGTTATGTGAGTTATAATTGTAATTGCATATGTAATCGAATGATTGTAAGAGTTATATTCCATATAACTGTTGTATGTAAAGATCTTTGTATTTCCTGTGTATTGTAAATGTGAACTATGATGTATTAATAAAATCGGTGTTGCAGTTCAATCCTTTGATTCAATCCTTTGCAATGATTATTTCTTGATCAGCAATTGGCAACTGGTTTATTTTATCTTCTTACCATCTTCGTCTATAACTTTTTCCTTTCCTAAATTCAGGAATTCAATTATCTTTTAACAAAAGCTTTTATATTTGCAGAAAGATAATAATAAATCAAATTTTCATTTTAATATTTTATTTTTATTATTTAATTAATTCAGGGATGTTACATACGCCGGACAGAGATTTCTTGTCCGTCGTGAATGGACTTTTTCTAGGGTTTTTATTTCTTGTCCGTTGTGAACGTGTTTTGCTCAGTTTGGATGTTTTGCAAGAATTGAAATGGTTTGACCTTGAGATTATGAAATTTGTGATGATTTCATGATGTGTGTTTTGAAGTGGACTTTATGCAATGCTCATGTGAGTAGTTGCATGGATTGACATTGAGTCAAGTCGTGGACTTGTGCTCGGATTCGTTTTGTGATTTGTTCATGTGCAGGTATTGCTCAAGACGAATGTGGTCGATGACGGACCGGAACTAGGTTCATGGAGGAACCGAGGTTCGGGACTAGGTTCAGGAGGAACCGAGGTCTTGGTGGTCAAGGATGTCATGCGCGGACGCTCGGGCTAAGAGAATGGTGCACATGAAGAATGGTTAGTCACGTGAGAATGGCAGGAGGTCATTCGCGTGCAAAGTGTTAGTCACGTGAGTATGGCAGGTGGCCATACGCGTGCAAAGTGTTAGTCACGTGAGTATGGAAGGGTTACCATACGCGTGCAAGAGTTGTACTCGGCCAGGTTGGGCCAAGTGGAGTTGTGTTGGATACGGATTCCTTCTAGGAAATAGGAATCGATTCGTAACTCCTTGTGGGTTGGTGCTTTAAATAGGTGGGGGTCTCTGTTGAAAGGCACCAAGGAGAGCTGAGCGCATCAAGCTTTGAGCTTGGTTTTAGGGTTTGTACTCTTTTGATGAGAGTATTTTAGACAAGAAATAAAGATCAATTCTTCCAAGATTTTTATGCTACAAGAACCACGCCGCTACAGTTGTTTTCTCGCTTTTGGTTCTTGTTTGCATCTTGTTCTAGTTCTAGATTGGTTTTTGTTCTTTAAGTTTTATCTTGATTTGATCCATCAAAAACCTCTCTAGGGTATTGATCTAGTGTTTCTCAAAGTCTAGTTGATCAATCTTTTGTCGTTCTTGTTTAATCTTGAAGTTTTGATTAGATTGATTCTCGTCAAGTTCTGGATCAGCACGCTTGCGAAGCTCATAACTTTTGATCCGTAAGTCCGATCGAGCTGATTCTTTTTGGGCTCGATTCGTATTGGAATCTAGTTTCTTGTGTCCAAATTTCAGATCAATCTAACGGTTGGATCTCCGGGAATTCTCGTTTTACCGAATCTCTGTCATTCTATTTTTGTCGAAAACGAGGCAATTATTTGGTTTTGTTTTGGGGTGAACTTTTAATAGATCAAGAATTTGGTTTTAGCTTCCGCACAATCATTCACCCCCCTCTGATTGCTTTATTCGTGTCTTTCGATCCTACATAATCACAATACATATATGAATAAACACACTTAGTCAACTTGTTTTGAATATAATCCATAAAACACAATCATTTGATACTACGATGATGATTAGACTTACTACTAGCCTAATCTGTTTTTATATATGAACTAAACTTTATACATATGGAATATTTAGCCCTTAATTGACACATACTTCCAATCGGCTGATAGAACATTTAACAATAAATATATTAATATTGGTAGAATCATTCCTAGAATACTCTTTAAAACACTACGGTTTCACTTTGTCTAAAAATCATTTCTATTATAATATACTTTGCATCTGAATCCTATTAAAACATGATCCTGCAAGAACTAAACCTTAAAGATCTGTAGTATTGATGCATATACCAAAGTTTAACCATGCAGTTGCATTTACTCTTTCCCGCCTGCTATTTTATATACTAATCAGTATTAATATAAGCAGCTCCACACCCTGAAAATGAATTTTAGTATATTTAATCTTACAATCTTAGCTTCCTGAATTCGTAAAATGAAATAAAGTAATTCATAAAGAATAAATGTTGCGTGTTGCTCAACCCATACCATTAATATCAGTAAAAGTCGCAACATAAGATATTAGACACGCGCACGAAATTACGAAGCAACCATGCTTGTTTTATGTAATGTTTTATATTTGATTTTCCATCTGATTTCCTTTTGCCCTTATTGAAAATGTTATTTGTTATTTGCTATTCTTTCCGCCATACGACGTGTAGAATCCGACGTCTCGGACTTCGTCGTCGACAATCTCAAGATGACGTCTTCGACTCGTCCCTAAAGACAACAAGTAGCAAGGCAAGCACCCCCTTGATCATATTGATCCTAATTTTTCATAATTAATTAAAATGTTGATTAAAACCTGCATGCATATGCTATGTTCCATAAAATTGTATTTGGGTACTGGTAGATATACCTTATTATTGATAAATTTCCTCAATTGGCATTGATATGTGAACCTTGATAACCCTAGCTCATGGATAGACATTTGAGAATATCAAAATGGGTATATTCGATTATTACATGCATATGCTTAGCCCTGCTTTAGATTGGGAACACAAACAGATGGTTATACTGCTCGTGAAGAACTTAAATTGTAGACATGATGAACTTTGTTCATGACATGTTGGAATATTGTGATTATTGAAACTTTCTTTTTCTGAAAACAAAACTATGATTTTGATGCGGGTGATTATTGGCAATAGCCGGAAGTGCAATTAATGATGCACGTAGATAGGGGGAGATCTATCGCCCGTGTCGTATAAGAACCGAGCTGATGTGTTGTTTTCAGGCCAAGATAACCGTACATCCACAAGTACTGAAATGGGATAGTCTTAACCTATTAAAGTTATTTGAAACTAGCTTTGCACATTGGTAGGCAGTTGTAGCACGGGCATTCCGGGTATAGGTTTGCTCGAGGGAGGTGTCATCACCGAGGTGTTGGCATCTGCTGTTGTAACGGTGTACGCCTGGCTATGAATTGGGGCTGTTGTTGTACCATTTGAGCCGCGGGCTCCTGAATACTATTGCTTTGCCGTTTGTTTGCTTCCATCATAGCCAGGGGTAACGTCATTGGGCTAGTGGCAATGGAAATCTCGATTCATAACACGAATGCGAATTTTTTCAAGAGCACTCCGGATTAGTCATATATCTCTATATGACTTTCTCACCGTCCTGGCTCAACGACTCTCTACTGCTTATAAAAACGATGTCATGAATCTTTTTCACCATTTATTCGTCATGTAACCACGATACCCATTAACCATTCACAAAGAGACTTCATTCTCTTTGTCACATGATTGACACCCAACAACATCGATGGTTGCTCAAATTCGCATAAACTACGACGGCGTTAACCGAAAAATACCATATCGCATCACAACCCAACAACCACTGCACGCAATGCGTGCAAAACATCGCATTTTAACCAAATCCAATAACAGAAGATAGCCTCAACTCTCAAATCAAACATCTACGCCTAATAACCGCTACCAATTCTCTTAAAGAGAAAGGAAACACATTACCAGCAGGGAACACCTTACCAACAAAATCACTTATGAAACAATCGTAAGATTCATCTTTTTGAAACGCTCGCAAACACCACACACGTTTCCCAAATAAATCCAACTCTAGTCACGATAGAATTACAATTTAAGCGCTTAACTCCAGGGTTACCAAAGATAATTCAGTTGAACGCTAAAGAGAGTGTCCCACTCCAACGCTTTGGGTGTTAATCCATACTCATAGCATAGACTAAACAGATTAGCCCAAATCCAAAGATTGGCATGGTTCAATACCACACCACATTTGGAACCCATAAGCCGGTTACTTCAAATACTACTCTTTCATCCATATTTCCAATCATCGGAGTCAAGTTTGTAACTTGACAAAATGCCACGTAATCAGAGGAGATTTTATTGCACACTAATCAAGACGCCTAAACAAAGAGGCAGGCACTCCTAAAATTTATACATTCATTTGAATCAGTAAACCTTCAAAAGAAAGTTCGACTCAAATCCCACCATTACTCGCATTCCAATACTCTTAGCCAATACGGATGTCATAATCACCCAAATCCCGAGAAGTCCAACATCATTGCACACAAGCTACAACATCCGGTCTTGATAAAATCACTTTTCACTGCTCATATAACCACAATTGATTATATTACCAACGAACCATAGACCATATCTACCGTATGACAATCAACAAGGAGAACCACGTTCTCACAACTCCAAAGCACAATTAACTTATCGCTTAATCCAACATAAGACGATATCAACAACTTCTTTTGGTCTACTAACCATGACGAACCATTATTCATGCAACTTATTATCCCAAGCGTAGCACACATCTCTTTACAATTATTCCGGCGTAATCAACAATTACCCTGGGTATAATCCCTAAGTCACATATTCCATATCACCAGTTCATTCCACCAATAATTAATACTAACCACGCGACACGATCTCCACTAGACATCCCTCATAAATACGGATCCTGCATGCACATCCGTCAAGAATAATTCAACCTTTCCTACAATCATTCCATATATCCTCATTAATTGATTACACGTATTTTAAGTCATATTGTCGACCCACAATATTAACTGACCCACCAGCTACAATAGGCAGAATTTCACACCATCTTCTTACTATAGCAAGTTCATCAACCGAGACATTCTATGCTAACTAATCCCAAACATCCATTAGATTCCATAACCCGCATCACTTTGCACACACCACTAATCAACTTTCACTTTGGATCACCTGACGTCTCGTTTAATCATCTCTTATCAACACAATATTTTAGTTTATCTTTAAACAAACAACAAATTCACTTTAACCGAACCACTAGCTCATATCATCCGAAAACTAACTTCTCGTCATACACTTAACTTCTTAAACATCCGCGTGAATCACGCACCCAACTCTTAAGGAAACCATAATTGCTCCAGAAAAGAACAACACCCAAAACACCTTTCCTTCCGAAAAGCTCAACCATAAATCACAAGAGAAGTCAACTCTTAAATTTCCAAATGCAGACACGCAACTACTCCACAACTCTCGAGATCAACAACTTCCGCGAAGGAAGATGGTTGCAAGAGGGAAAACCAAGCGATTAACCAAATCTTTTTTTTTCAGATAAGGCCATAACCCCAAACTTCAAACTTTCACGAAACAAACGGTTTTTCAAAGATGAATTCCCAAGCAAGTCATCATTGCGATCAAACACCACTTAGGCCCCGACAACAAGGTCTGGCACAACACCGCAATAACTCTTTTAAACCTCGGAGAAAGACAAACACAAGAATAAATTGAAAACTTTCTCCGTAAAGCAACCGATCAACCACATCCTTTCCGACAAAACCTTGACACCTAAATCCATGCGACTTAGATTTTTCATCGAAACTTCAATAACTTCTTTTCAAATTGGAGAATGGTAACCCAAGAATCAATCTATAAGTTTCTCTATAAGGCAAACAACAAATCGGGCGTCAAAGTTGGCAAGGCGACCAAAAGAGGCGCAACCCTAAATTCTTCTTTTGTCTTCAACCAAAGAAGACAAAACCAAAACCACCAAAAAACTACCGGTGAGTATCCAAAACCGAACACTTTTTCTTTTATTTCAACCAACCAAAAACCAACCAAAACCGTTCGTCAAAAACGGCAAAGAAAATTCGGAGGGTCAATCCACAACTCTACTACTCGACTCCAACCAACTACCCAATCTACGACAGAAAGGATAAGCACTCTCCCAACAGGAGGTTAAAAGTCCATCGGTGATGGCACTAACCGGCCACACCGTCAAACCCAACATTACTACAAACAACAGAAGGTGACCGAAACCCTTTCGGCACCACAACCCACATAATCTCAAATGTATCAACACAATCAATTCTTTCATAAACATAGAAACATATGTTACCAAATGTAACATTCAACATCAAAGCTTAAATACAACATTTAAGCGTAAAGCAACGGTACCCATACCCATTCCTACTGTGCAATAGAGTGTGTCAAGCTTTAAATTAATTATTCCACTTACACAAGTTTTTATGTTGCTACCCTATGGCAAAGTTTTAAGTAAAACCTAAGCCATGTTTCTAGGTTATCCCACTTCATATTTTAGTTGAACCTATAGTATGACACTAAATACACATTCCAGGGACCTACAGCCCGCTCTGATACCAACTGTAACACCCCAGCTTCTACTAAGCCCAGAATGTCACTAACATAGACCATACAACAATTAATACCATGATTAAATGGAAAATTTCGGCAGCATCTCCTTTGTTTTTAGCATAAATTTGAACATCACAATATCATATCAATATATATATCAATCAAGATATCAATAAGCATCGACAACAATAGATGAGCATCAACTAGAATAACAACAAGCAATGATAATCATGGAATAAGCATCAATTAAGACTAGGATGGTAAAACAAATCGCTCCAAAGACCCACATGGCACACATGAGGGAAACCAACACACATAATATCCATACACCAAAATCAACATAACTTATTGCCATGTTTCCATAGAAATGGGTGAATTATCTAGATTATGAGTGCTACGTGAGGAAGTGTAGCTAAATTCCCTTCCCGCGCGCCGATTTCATTGTACCTAAATAAACAAACAACATAAAACACAAGCGTGAGTTCATAACTCAGCAAAGTGTATTGTAATGGAACAACAAGGATCAAGACAACAAACCATCATCCTAGTCTACAGCTTATATCACAACACATCATATTTAACATTATATACATCCTTTAAAACAACATGATATTCATCTCATGAGCATCTCATGAGTACTCTCATCATCATCTCATAAACATCTTCATTTATGTATTTCATTCATGCAATGCAATGCACATGTCTCCTGGAATACTCATACCGGTATGGTTGAGTGCACACCCGTCGGCATGCACCCTTTTCCCCCTTCCATCCCGAAGATGAAGGGTGCCTATCACTCGCTTCCATTCACCTCGGTGATGGAATCACGATGTAGGACTTACTCGAAAGAATAGCCCTGGACTAGTCATAACTGTTCTCACCGACCCTACCGGAATAGTTATGACTTATCTCACCGGCCGGCCATGAAAATATGCCATGTATGCAAAATGGACAGCAACGCATACATAAATAGAAATATTGCATTTCAACACATGGCATCTCAACATGTAGGACCGTATTCAACAATCGACGGTAGCCGTTCAAAACATAGCACGTGAATCATTTATCAACAACAAGCATTTTTAATCATGGCATGAGGACATCATATCAGTTATAACATGTAATTCATGGCAAGACAACATGTTATCTATTCCAAATACTATCAAGCAATTCTAGCAACACGTAGCATACAATCCATGCAACACACTTGCCTTCAACCACGGGCAACGGAGTGACGAGAGGTTGAGGGCACTCCCGGAGGCACACCACCTGCAAACACGTGCCACACACTCAAAACGAGTCCACAAAACAGCACACATATAACCCACTACCCCGACTTCGCTTACAACTCCTAAAATCAGAAAAACAGCAAATTTGTCCCTTCGGGACAGCAGCCTTCCAATGGGCATAACTTCTGTTCTAAAACTCCAAATCGATTAAACGAGTACACCATCGCGAAGCTTAGGAAATTTCCTAGCTTTTTCTAAGTATTGGGAAAAGCCAATTCGGCCTATAAAATTGTTTAATCTAACGTTGAACACGAACTGTCTCAATCTCGTCACAGATTTGACAGCGCTCGGTAAAACAGCCATAACTTCCAAACGGCTGGGCGGAATTTCAATTTCTTGTACTCCAATTAAATATAATTCAATTATCTACAACTTTCTCAACAGGCGGCCGTCCAAATTCGGACTCTAAAATTGCGAAAACGCCTGCCCTAGTTCGGATTCCCAATCTGCCCGAACCAGAACGTGAATACATCTCTAGTTTTCATCAATCCTACCCCATGGCAGCACCTCCCTTGATCTAAAAACATGGTAACCCCCCTCTACAGCAGCATCTAATCAATCCCAAAGGTTTTCCCCATTACCTTCTTGAAGAACCACGAATTTGACGAACTTTTCCCACGCGATCTCCACCCGATCTCTTCCCACGCGCCGTTTCCACCGGACCTCCTCGTCGCGGATCCTCCCACCGGCGAGGGCAGCACCAATGCGCGACGTGGCAGCGAGGGGAAGGTCTAGGGCGCACCCACAAGGGGGAGAAGGGTGGAGAGGAGGGGCAGTTTGCAAAGGAGGAGAGGTGGGGAGATTTGGGGAAGATGGGGGAGAGGAGGTGGGGGTGGCGGCTCAAAGGGGGAGGGATGGGGGGCGCATGGGGGAAAGGGGCAGCAGGTGTGCTGCCCTAGCACGCCCCCACATGGGCCCAATTCATCCCACCGACGGCCCAAATTGTTTCCCCCACGGCCCGATCACCCGGAAACGGCCCAAAACGACCCCGGAGAGGCCCGAAAGCCCAGAAACAGCCCGAAACGCACTAAAACGCCATACCGTAGGGTTCTAATTGCAAATTTCACACTTTCTAAGGTTATGCCAGCCCGTAGTGTCACAGGATCGGTCCTCAACCGACACGGGCAAGACTACCACATTTGAGTCTCCACACCCAAGTGATCCAACTCTCTTGCCCGGTCTCATTTCACATTCTATTTCTACTCATAACCATAACCATTGCAGCTCGATAAATGTAAAGACAAATAACCTCAAGCGATGGAACCATCCATCACTTGGGCCATACCTGACATCTAAGCAAAACTAAGCGTGCACACATATTTACCCATAAACTAGCTCCAAAGGAGGTGTTCAACAAGTTTCCAAGGATGTATATGCAGCAAATAGGTTCTAATACCATTTCCACAATTCAAATTCCTAATGCATGACTTAATCATCCAATAAGCAGTTGATTCACATTACATATATGGTTGAATATGCTTAGGTGCTTGCCTGATGCTTCCGCTTGAGTATCAACCACGATTTGCTCTTTGGCAATCCCCTCAACCACGGTCACGTCAGTCACCGCGGTCTCGTTCTCTACATGAGTACAATGCATGAATAAGATGCATGCCATGCAAAAGAAATGAAATACAAATGCAAACCCCGCCGATAAACAGCACAACCGGTGAACACTGCGCGAGTCACAGATCAGCCAACCTGGATAGTCCAAGTTTAATATCCGGACAGTCCGGATAAGACGAACATTCCGGACAATTTGTCCGGACACTCTGGATTGTCCAGGACTTGGAAAATGGCTCGCAAGATTGAAGTGCTCCCAAGCTTTACTACTTCGCGAGGGCCTGATCTACGACTTTCCTACACTGGGTCAAGACGGAGAAGCTTCGCGCTAGCCCAACACATAGGGATGGCAATGGGTATATACCCGGCGGGTATCACCACCCCGTACTGTAACACCCCAAAATTTTGCTTTTCCTAAATCTATGTGTGATTTGGCACTTTGGTGAATTTTTGGAATTTTCTGGAATTTATTTGGATTTATTTGGAATTTATTTGAATTTATTCCATTTTGAAATAATTAAAGAATTAAACTTTGCAAATAAAATTTTGTTGGAAATATTTTATTTGAGTCCAAAATGATCCAAAATATTTTCCAGAATTTTTCTGGAATTTTTTCTGAGTTTTTACTATTTTTAATGAATTAAATGAATTACTGGAAATTATTTTAAATATTAAATCGCTGGAAAATCAATCGGGTCGAGTAATGTTCATCCGACCGAGCCGCACCCGAGTCAGACTCGAGTCCGACCCGAGCCAGCCGAGTCGGTCGAACCCAACCCTAACCCAAGTTGATCCCGACCGTTGGATCGAGATCCAACGGTCCGGATTGATCGCGACGGTTCGAGCCGAGACCGCCGGATCCGTATCGACCGCGGCGATCGTGGCCGCTGATCGCGCCACGCGGACGGCCGACCGTCGCCGCCCCCGCCGGATCCGAAGCCGGACTCCGCCGCCGCGCCGCCGTGTGGGTCTAGGTTTCCGTTGACGGACGCCGAGGGTATTTAATGCCCGGTTGCACCTCGAGGATCGCTTTGACCTCGCAGCCATCGCTTAGCTCACCGAGCCTCACCGTGAGGTCCGCCGAATCGCCGCCAAAGTTTGAGGAAGCCGCCAGCGGTTCTAGCCAGCTTTTCGCCGACGCCCGCGCCCTCCGGGCCGGGCCCAAGACCGGATCCGGAACCCCCGAAGCCAGGCGCACCCGTAGGGACAACTCACCTCGCCGGAGCGCGCCCGAAACGCCGAGGACGTGGTCATCGTCTTCATCCCCGGCCAAGCTAGCGCCGCCGCGTGCCATCGCCGTCATCGAAGCTGACGGCCGTCCGATCGGAGATCACTGCAGTCGTGGTAAGCCCACGTTCTCCCTCAGACCCTAGAACCCAGATCAGATCTGGACCGTTGGATCAAGATCCAACGGCCCACGATTGTGCCACGTGTCCGGGAAGCCGAGCCGCCGCGCCCACGCGCGCGTGTGTGGGTCACTGACACGCTGGGCCCGCATGTCAGCGGCTTAGCCGCAACCGCACCATGACGTCACCCATGACGTCATCGGTGGGTCCCACTGCCAAAGACCGTGGCCGAGCCCGCCGACGCCAAGAATGACGCTACCCGGCGTGGTCCCACCGTCGCCGACACATAGAGTCGTGGACCGAGTCCACTGTGAGACTCCGAGCCGAGCATGGACCGAGTCCATGGACCTACCGACGCCGCAGACTAATCAGAGGCTGCCACGTGTCCAGGCTGACGCAATAATTAATTTCCGAAAAAGAAAATGATTTATTAATTCGAAATAATGATTTCAAATTTTGTTTGAAACTTCAAACGCTTATAACTTTTGCGTTTCAACTCCGATTTGAGTGATTCAAATTTCTAAATTTGTATAAAATTGAGACCTACCTAAATATGAATTTTATTTAATTTTTGGACTAAAGTTTTTCTCTGTAAAATTATTTAATTGATTATTTAAACTTTAAATAATCATAACTTTTGCATTTTAACTCCAAATTTGACAATTCCAGTTGCTAAAAATTCATAAAATTATGTTCTCTCTATTCATGGATTTTATTTGGATGTTTGGACACTTTTTGCCTATTGTTTATTCGTGTATTTGCTATTTGCACGCTTTACGAGTAGACGTTGAAGTGCCGGAAGGATTCGAAGGAGAAGTATTAACTCAGGATCCAACTCAAGACCAAGAACAAGTACTTTTTGAAGGCAAGTTGTGCTTTGACCATGTTGATCCTATTTTGAAATCTATTTTGATTTAAACTACTGCATGCTAAGTTCAAATAGAAAAATACTTTATTTAAATATGGGGGATTAGATAAGTATCAATTTGCTGTATGACACCTTGATTATTTAAGTATGTGCCATGACCCCTTGTCACCCTAGTTGTGGATTACTAGTTGGACATTATTAAATTGCCAACATGGGTTTTAGACCGTTGTAGTATACTGCTTAGACCTGCTACGTGCTCATGACATGATTTTGGACAATCAAATGTTAATATTGACTTAATGATATATTGAACCTGTTTTGGAAAGGTATCATGTGATGTTGATGGCACGTGGTGCATGGTAATCAACTGGGGTTTGATAAATAGTTTTTGACCGGGGCATGTGGCAAGAGTAATCAGGTGGGCCAGTTGTGGCATTGGGGATGTTGATTTGGTTCTTCGGGTAGTCTTGCCCTGGTCACCCTAAGGACTTAACCTTGCACGCCTTTGAACTGGGTCTAACGTGCAACCACATGTCTGTAATGGGACGGACCTAGTTGACTAAGTTGCTAATAACGTACCTGTGGGACCTCAGGAGGTCAACTACACCCTTTGTGTAAGTTGTACGGGAGCGCATCGGGCTGAGGCCAGGTACCCATCTAACGGTTGATTGGCCTAGACTTCGCCTTAGCTAAGGGAAGGGTTAGTGTGCAATAACCGGGGAGGACCACTTGTATTGTTAGAGGTTTCCGAAAGACTTTGTTACGGGAATTCGCCTTTGTGGTGTTTGACTGTATCTTGTGGGTAAAGTGCATAACCTCTGCAGAGTGTAGAATCTATTCGAATAGCTGTGTCCACGGTATTGGACATCGCTCGGGAATTACAGTCAAGGGTTAGATTTTCTCAAAAATAACTTGGATCTAAAAGGTTGGGTTGGATTAATAATGATGTTGATGGAAATGTGGTTTAGGATGGGAAAGATTTTTATTAAACTCCTTGAAAAGTTACCTATGCTATACTTGTTTCTACTGCTTTCGAATCTACTTATGTTACTTGTCAAATGTCACATCGCAAATATACCTTGAGCTATTCCTTTGTACCAAGCCATGCATATAGTATATTAGTCTGCATTCTGTGCATGACTTGCTGAGTACCAAGTACTCACCCTTGCCACAATACAATACCAGTTGAAGAGGAGACTACACCAGCTTTGGAGGAGGAGCTCCAAGCGGATCCGTCTACTTAGGGAGCGAGCCCAGTCAGTTGCCTGTGGTATACTGGATGGCGCCACGAAGTTATTTGATTTTCCGCTGCTACTATTTCTCTCTTAATAAGTTTCGCCCTGCGAGGCGTACATTTGTGACTTGGCCATAAGGTCAAGTAACCAGTTTGGTTATTTAAATAAAAGTACTTTATTAGTATCGAATGGTATGATTGTGATATTTACCGATGTTAAGACTGTGTGCACTAGCGCGTTCCTGGACTAGTGTTGAATACACAGAGGGTCTGGATTTGCAAATTCGGGGTCCCGACAGAGGTGGTATCAGAGCCATACTGACCGTAGGCTCAACCCTAGATAGAATGGTCGTAGTGAGGATAAAACCTATTTTCTAAAAGAATAAAATTTGTCAAGATAAGAAATGACATCTCGACTCATCCCATTCTTTCTTTCCTTGTCTCTTGCTGAATATTCCCTTACCTTGTCACGATTTAAAATTTCGAGTTCTTACGTGAGCACTCTTGTGGCAGATGGAGGGAGAGTTCAACTACGTTGATCTGGAGGTTGGTCACGCTGCAGAGCTTTGGCATATGCTACAGACTCTCAGAGATTTTGAGAAGCCGCAATACCAAGTGGAAGTGATCAGGCAAGCAGGATTGATCAAGGCTTGTGACGTGAAGATTGAGGTACCTGCTAGGAAGAAGGGCCCAGGCAATCGCCCGATACACTGCACTGCCAGGAGGTCTACAATGCAGATGGGTATCCAAGAAGTATCACGACGAGCAATGCGACACATTACCCGTATCTACGCCAGAGAATTGGAGAGCACGGTGTTCCGTTATCACCCGCGCAGCGATAACCTTCTTGACCCGAAGGCGATTCAGGATGAGGATGCCATGGTTACACAGTTGGCACGACTTGTTGTCGCCCAGGAGGATGTACTCGATGATACAAGCAAGGAGCTACAGAAGGCCCGCAAGGAGATCACGACAGAGAAGAACAAATGGCGGGAAGCTCAAGAGTATGTGTCACACCTCCTGCGAAGGATTGACGAGTTGGAGACGGCATTGTACGGACCAGAATCAGAGCCGGTACTCGAGCTACACGAGCCAGATCCAGAGGAGTCAGATCTCGATGAGGACACTGCTTCTTCGACTACCACAGATGACACAGTTGCGGGACATGGCAATCGTTTTGCGCCTATGCCGCAGCATCCGTACCCAGGCCGTGGAGGTTTTCTCGATGAGTGAGCGTAGGTTCTATAGTGAGACTCCTTCGCCGAATCACGTCTTAGAATAAAGAGTCACCCTTTAGGCGTTAGACTCCAGTGTTAGTTCGATTTGGATTTTCATTGTTTGCTGAGTGTGCAGTATGTGTTGCAAAGCCCTTAGGCATTGTAAGCAGCCATACCAAGTTATTAATATCAATAATAAAGTTGGACCTTAAAGCTACACCTTTCGCCCCGCATAAGTTCCTATGCAGAATTTTGGAGCTTTTCTTGCTGCTCAGACTCAGTTGATGCATGCTATGATGCAACAAATGCAACACGTCACTGCCCAGGCCACTGCTAATCAAGTTAATCAAGGACAACGCCAGAATACAAGACTGTCAGAGTTCATGAGAACTCACCCACCCACTTTCTCTGGGAATGCCAATCCATTGGAGGCCGATGATTGGTTAAGGTCAATCGAGAGGAAGCTACACATAGCTCAATGCATAGGAAATGAGAAGGTACTCTACGCTTCTCATCAGTTGGAAGGATCACCAGAATGGTGGGAGAATTTACGTGCCACGCAAGAGAACCCTCAAGATATCACTTGGGAAGAGTTCACGCTGCGTTCACAAGATCACATGCCGGAAGGAATCATGGACCTTAAGAAGGAGGAGTTCAGAGCACTAAGCAAGGTAATCACCGGTGGCCGACTACGAACAAGTTCACACAGCTAGCACGCCACGCACCGAGGATGTAGCGACAGATAAAGCCGCATACTCGTTTTATGAAGGGACTTAACTCAGGATTGCAAGTAGGATTGATCACCCACACCTTTCCAGATTTCCAAGAGTTGGTGAATAAGGCGCTTATTCTTGAGGACAAGCGCAAGGAACTGGATGAGAACAGAAGCGCAGGATGCAACAACAAGGATCACGCCAGGAACGCAATACCGAGAGTTGCACCAAATCAATTCTTGATTCCAGCCACAAAATGCAACAAGGACACCGTCACCCGGCACCAAGACCCGCCAATCGTAACTACGGACCCCAGCCCGCTAGAAACACTACTCCAGGCACAAGAAGGAGCGGTGAGACGCCGCTACAATCGCAACGAGCCAGACACTTTGCCAACAGCTTGTCCGAAGAAGACAGCAGGAGTGATCCTGGCCGCTTCAATCTAGGAACCACCTCAGCTAGGACGCCAAAGATCAGGAGCCACACCCTGCACCATGGTGAGAGGCCAAGTCAACCATGTCACCGCAGATGCACTGCGAGAATGCTACGGACGTAAATCGGGTAAGTTACTTGTTAACTCAAGATTTGCAACAGCTTTTGTTTGATTCTCGAGCTTCGCAATCGCTTTGTTTCGCAAGGCTTTGCTACTAGAAATGATTTGAGGATTGCAAGACTTAGATGCATGCTTTTAGTTCAAACCCTGGTTAGAACTCCGAACGAAAGTAGGATGTTCCGGGTGAGAATACTAATAGATGGAATAGAGTTCCTAGCGAACCTTATTATTTTGGAAACCTGCACCTTAGACGTCATATTGGGAATGGATTGGTTATCCAAGCACAAGGCCGTATTGGATTGTGGACGAAGAACTATCTCGCTTGAGAGCCCGTGTGGGAAGAAAGTGGAATTTCAAGCTACCGCCGTGAGAGAGGGACAGTTGATGGTTAACAGTACCAAGACAATCAAAGCATAGAGGATGTCTCAAGAGTGAATGAGTACCCAGATGTTTTTCCCGAAGATCTACCTGGTATGCCGCTGCACAGGACATAGAGTTTGTGATAGAGCTTGTACTGATACAAAGACCGATAGCAAAGAGACCCTATCGGATGTCCACCGAGGAGTTGGTAGAGATGAAGAAACAGCTAGAAGAATTAATGGAGAAAGGATTTATCGCATCGAGCTCATCGCCGTGGGGAGCACCAGTTTTGTTTGTCAAGAAGAAGGACGGGAGTTTCAGGATGTGCATCGACTACCGTGCACTCAATGAAGTCACCATGAAGAATAAGTATCCGCTACCCAGGATTGATGATTTGTTTGATCAGCTGAGAGGAGCCGGAGTTTTCTCCAAGATTGATCTGAGATCGGGATACCATCAGTTGAAGATCCGATCAGAAGATATTCCGAAGACTGCATTCTCGTCGAGATATGGACATTACGAGTTTACAGTTATGTCTTTTGGTCTGACGAATGCGCCATCATATTTCATGAATATGATGAATAAGGTGTTCATGGAATATTTGGACAAGTTTGTTGTCGTGTTCATAGATGATATCCTAATCTACTCCAAGACAGAGGAGGAACATGCCGAACACTTGAGGCGAGTTTTGGAAAAGCTGAGGGAACAGCAACTCTTCGCCAAGTTCAGCAAGTGTGATTTTTGGAAGGACAAGGTAGAATTCCTCGGACATGTAATGACCGCAGAAGGAGTCGCCGTAGATCCAAGCAAGGTAGAAGCTGTGTTACATTGGGAGCACCAAGACTCAAGTACCCAGATCCGGAGTTTCCTTGGAATGGCAGGATACTACCGCCGTTTCATTGAAGGTTTTTCGACAATTGCGAAACCTCTTACGCAATTGCTGAAAAAGGAAAAGAAGTTTGCATGGACGCCAGAATGTGAGAAAGGATTTCAGGAGCTGAAGAAGCGATTGACATCAGCACCGGTGTTAGTTCTACCGGATGTTAATCAAAGCTTTGATATTTATTGTGACGCATCGCGCCAAGGACTTGGACGTGTGCTGATGCAGAATGGAAGGGTCGTCGCTTATGCATTAAGGCAGTTGAGGCCGCATGAGGAAAATTATCCGACACATGACCTAGAGTTAGCTGCCGTAGTGCATGCCTTGAAGATATGGCGTCACTATCTGATTGGAAACAGATGTGAAGTATACACGGATCATAAGAGCCTTAAGTACATATTCACCCAGTCGGATCTGAACATGAGGCAGAGGAGATGGTTAGAGTTGATCAAGGACTACAATGTTGGAATCCATTACCATCCCGGGAAAGCCAACGTAGTTGCCGATGCCTTGAGTCGGAAAAGCCATACCGTGAGTATGTTGCTAGCCACAAATCAGGATGAGTTATGTGAGGATTTTCAGAGAATGAAGATTGAGGTGGTACCTAGTGGATTCTTGGCCGCATTAGAAGTAAAGCCTACCCTAGAGGATCAGATCCGAGAAGGGCAGAAGGATGATGGCAAGATCCGCAGGATTAAGACCATCAAGGAGGAAGGCAAGGCAGAGGACTTCAAGTTGGATGAGCAAGGCACGTTGTGGATGAAGGATCGCATTTGTGTGCCCAACAAGAAGGAATTAAAGCAGTTGATTCTAGAAGAAGCCCAAGACTCCAAGTACTCAATTCATCCTGGAAGCGCCAAAATGTATCAGGATTTGAAGGAAAGATTCTGGTGGCCGAGCATGAAGCGTGAAGTTGCCGGGCATGTTGCATTGTGCGACGTATGCCAGAGAGTCAAGGCAATGCACCAGAGACCAGCAGGATTGCTACAGCCGCTGAAAATACCCGAGTGGAAGTGGGAGGAAATCGGAATGGATTTTATTACCGGTTTGCCTAAAACTCAAGGAGGTTATGACTCCATATGGGTTGTAGTGGATCGCTTGACCAAAGTAGCCCATTTTATCCCCGTGAAGACCACTTACTCGGGGGATAAATTGGCAGAGTTGTACATGATCAGGATCGTCTGTTTGCACGGAGTGCCAAAGAGGATTGTATCGGACAGAGGTACCCAATTTACCTCAAGGTTCTGGAATAAGTTGCATGAAGCCATGGGAACCCGTTTAAACTTCAGTACAGCCTATCATCCACAGACGGATGGACAGACCGAAAGAGTCAACCAGATTCTGGAGGATATGTTAAGAGCTTGTGCATTGGCTTATGCTACCTCTTGGGATAAGAGTTTGCCGTATGCCGAGTTCAGTTACAACAATAGTTATCAGGCTAGTTTACAAATGTCACCTTTGAGGCATCAGTATGGTCGACTGCCTGGACGCCATTGAATTGGAATGAGACCGGCGAGCGCCGTGTCTTCGGGCCTGATATTCTTCAAGAGGCTGAAGAGCAGATTGCCATGATTAGGGAAAGGTAGAAGATAGCCCAATCACGACAGAAGAGTTATGCTGACAACCGTCGCCGAGACTTGAGTTTTGAACCAGAAGACTTTGTATACCTCAGAGTTACGCCTCTTAGGGGAGTTAAGAGGTTCCATGCCAAAGGGAAACTTGCACCCCGTTATGTTGGACCATTTAAGATTTTGAGCCGCAGAGGCGAAGTTGCTTATCAGCTGGAGTTGCCACAGTCGTTAGCAGGAGTGCATGACGTATTCCATGTGTCCCAGTTGAAGAAGTGTCTCCGAGTTCCTGAGGAACAGACACCGCTAGAGTCAATTGAGTTGCAAGAAGATTTGACTTACAAGGAGCATCCCGTGAGGATTCTAGACACAATGGATCGAGAAACTAGAAACAAGTCAACCCGTTTCTGTAGAGTTCAGTGGAGCAACCATGCAGAGAGCGAAGCGACTTGGGAGCGCGAAGAGGATTTAAAGAAAGAGTTTCCAAACCTATTCTGTAGTAAGCCCTGAATCTCGGGGACGAGATTCTATTAAGGGGGGAGGTTTGTAACACCCCAAAATTTTGCTTTTCCTAAATCTATGTGTGATTTGGCACTTTGGTGAATTTTTGGAATTTTCTGGAATTTATTTGGATTTATTTGGAATTTATTTGAATTTATTCCATTTTGAAATAATTAAAGAATTAAACTTTGCAAATAAAATTTTGTTGGAAATATTTTATTTGAGTCCAAAATGATCCAAAATATTTTCCAGAATTTTTCTGGAATTTTTCTGAGTCTTTTACTATTTTTAATGAATTAAATGAATTCTCGGAAATTATTTTAAATATTAAATCGCTGGAAAATCAATCGGTCGAGTAATCTTGTTCATCCGATCGAGCCGCACTCCGAAGTCAGACTTCGAGTCCGACTCGAGCCAAATGAAGCCGGTCGAACCCAACCCTAACCCAAGTTGATCCCGACCGTTGGATCGAGATCCAACGGTCCGGATTGGATCGCATCGGTTCGAGCCGAGACCGGGCCGGATCCAGTTTCGACCGTGCGATCGTGGCCGTTGATCGCGCCACGTGGACGGTCGACCGTCGTCGTCCCCGCCGGATCCGAGCCGGACTCCGCCGCCGTGTGGGTCTAGGTTTCCGTTTTTCGCACGGACGCCGAGGGTATTTAATGCCCGGGTTGCACCCCGAGGACCGCCTTGACCCCGCGCAGCCACTGCCCTAGCTCACCGAGCCTCAGCCGCCGTAGGTCCGCCGGAATCGCTCGCCGAAGTTTGAGGGGAAGCCGCCGCGGTTCTAGCCGCTGGCCGACGCCCGCCGCCCTCCGGGCGTCAAGACCGGATCCGAACCCTGGCCAGGCGCACCAGGGGACAACTCACCTCGCCGGAGCGCGCCAAACGCCAAGGCCGTGGTCATCGTCTTCATCCGGCCAAGCTAAGCGCCGCCGCGTGCCATCGCGATCATCGAGCTTTCGGACGGCCGTCCGTCAGGATCGCCGCACGGCCGTGGTAAGCCCACGTTCTCCCTCGCACCTAGAACCCAGATCAGATCCGACCGCTGGATCAAGATCCAACGCCCACGATCGTGCCACGCGGTCCGAAGCCGAAGCCGCCGCGCCACGCCGCGGCAGGTGGGTCATCGACACGCTGGGCCCGCTGTCGGTCACGGCTTAGCCGCACCGCACCATGACGTCACCCATGACGCCATCGGTGGGTCCCACCGCCAAAGACCGTGGCCGAGCCCCGCCGACGCCAAAGAATGACGTCACCCGAAGTGGTCCCACCTGTCAGCGACACATAGAGTCGTGGACCGAGTCCACGGTAGACCCGAGCCGAGCATGGACCGAGTCCATGGACCGGCTGACGTCAGCAGACCAATCAGAGGTTGCCACGTGTCCAGGCTGACGCAATAATTAATTTCCGAAAAAGAAAATGATTTATTAATTCGAAATAATGATTTCAAATTTTGTTTCAAACTTCAAACGCTTATAACTTTTGCGTTTCAACTCCGATTTGAGTGATTCAAATTTCTAAATTTGTATAAAATTGAGACCTACCTAAATATGAATTTTATTTAATTTTTGGACTAAAGTTTTTCTCTGTAAAATTATTTAATTGATTATTTAAACTTTAAATAATCATAACTTTTGCATTTTAACTCCAAATTTGACGATTCCAGTTTCTAAAAATTCATAAAATTATGTTCTCTCTGTTCATGGATTTTATTTGGATGTTTGGACACTTTTTGCCTATTGTTTATTCGTGTATTTGCTATTTGCACGCTTTACGAGTAGACGTTGAAGTGCCGGAAGGATTCGAAGGAGAAGTATTAACTCAGGATCCAACTCAAGACCAAGAACAAGTACTTTTTGAAGGCAAGTTGTGCTTTGACCATGTTGATCCTATTTTGAAATCTATTTTGATTTAAACTACTGCATGCTAAGTTCAAATAGAAAAATACTTTATTTAAATATGGGGGATTAGATAAGTACCAATTTGCTGTATGACACCTTGATTATTTAAGTATGTGCCATGACCCCTTGTCACCCTAGTTGTGGATTACTAGTTGGACATTATTAAATTGCCAACATGGGTTTTAGACCGTTGTAGTATCGCTTAGAGCACTACGTGCTCATGACATGATTTTGGACAATCAAATGTTAATATTGACTTAATGATATATTGAACCTGTTTTGGAAAGGTATCATGTGATGTTGATGGCACGTGGTGCATGGTAATCAACTGGGGTTTGATAAATAGATTTCGACCCGGGCATGTGGCAAGAGTAATCAGGTGGGCCAGTTGTGGCATTGGGGATGTTGATTTGGTTCTTCGGGTAGTCTTGCCCTGGTCACCCTAAGGACTTAACCTTGCAAGCCTTTGAACTGGGTCTAACGTGCAACCACATGTCTGTAATGGGACGGACCTAGTTGACTAAGTTGCTAATAACGTACCTGTGGGACCTCAGGAGGTCAACTACACCCTTTGTGTAAGTTGTACGGGAGCGCATCGGGCCGAGGCCAGTACCCATCTAACGGTTGATTGGCCTAGACTTCGCCTTAGCTAAGGGAAGGGTTAGTGTGCAATAACCGGAGGACCACTTGTATTGTTAGAGGTTTAGAAAGACTTTGTTACGGAATTCGCCTTTGTGGTGTTTGACTGTATCTTGTGGGTAAAGTGCATAACCTCTGCAGAGTGTAGAATCTATTCGAATAGCCGTGTCCACGGTATTGGACATCGCCGAATTACAAATCAAGGGTTAGATTTTCTCAAAAATAACTTGGATCTAAAAGGTTGGGTTGGATTAATAATGATGTTGATGGAAATGTGGTTTAGGATGGGAAAGATGTTTATTAAACTCCTTGAAAAGTTACCTATGCTATACTTGTTTCTACTGCTTTCGAATCTACTTATGTTACTTGTCAAATGTCAAGCATCGCAAATATACCTTGAGCTATTCCTTTGTACCAAGCCATGCATATAGTATATTAGCCTGCATTCTGTGCATGACTTGCTGAGTACCAAGTACTCACCCTTGCCACAATACAATACCAGTTGAAGAGGAGACTACACCAGCTTTGGAGGAGGAGCTCCAAGAGGATCCGTCTACTTAGGGAGCGAGCCCAGTCAGTTGCCTGTGGTATACTGGATGGCGCCACGAAGTTATTTGATTTTCCGCTGCTACTATTTCTCTCTTAATAAGTTTCGCCCTGCGAGGCGTACATTTGTGACTTGGCCATAAGGTCAAGTAACCAGTTTGGTTATTTAAATAAAAGTACTTTATTAGTATCGAATGGTATGATTGTGATATTTACCGATGTTAAGACTGTGTGCACTAGCGCGTTCCTGGACTAGTGTTGAATACACAGAGGGTCCGGATTTGCAAATTCGGGGTCCCGACACGTACCCATACCCGTGGTAGCAAAATCCACCCGCTACAATACCCATACCCGCATACGGGTACAAAATTTACCCGTACCCGTACCCATGCGGGTAACGGGGACCCGCGGGTAACCCGCACCCGAAAGTCAGGACTCAAGTTTCATGACAAAAGTTCTATTTTGTTTGTATATAGTACTCATATTTCGAATGGTTACACAATATGATTGTATACAATATATAATATGCTGGGCCCGGTAAGATCGTATGCTATCAAATTGACTGTACTAGGACAAAGTTGTGCATGCTTTCGTTTATGTCACCTAGCTACTATATTAATTGATGATATGTGATCATGTAGAACAAAGGTAACGGGGATCCGCGGGTAGCAACAGTAGTATGGACCCGTACCCGTTCTACCCGCTGGGTAATAGTTTTTGAACGTTAATATACCCGTGGGTATGAAAATCGGTTCATACCCGGCCCCTAATAGAGTAAATACCCGTCGGGTTTCGGGTCCCCGTTGCCATCTCTACCAACACACGAGGAAACGATACTCACCCATGTAGCCCCTAACCAAACTTAACCCAACCCTCGGGATGGCATCACCACCACCCGATCTCTAACTCTAGCATCCAACATTCCCTAATCCAACCCCAAAACTAACCATACACCCAAAACCCTAACATTCTCAAGGTTGCCCCCCAAAATTCCCCGATATACTAAACCTAGCCCCCAAATGCTCCTAGAACCCAAGAACTAAGGACCCAACTCCAAGAAGAGGTACTACCTTCAAGGAGGATGGAGAAGAAGGAGGGGAAACCACGTAGGGGAAGGAGGACACCGGCTTGGAGAGGAGCTCAAGGACACCGGGGTGGGGAAGTCACCGGGGAGGAGCACGGGAGGACACCGGCCGGTGGGGAGCCACCGGAGAGGGGCTCGATGGAGGAGAGCACGGGAGTGGAGAGCAAGGTGGAAGAAGAAATGAAGAAGGAGCCACGAAATGGGACTTTTATACTCAACCCTCGCAAAGTCCGGACTCTCCGGACAATTAGTCTGGATACTCCGGGTTGGGGCCTTCGGTCGACCCAATCCGGACACTCCGGATATTTTATCCGGACATTCCGGGTTAGGGCTTTCGGTTAGACCCAGTTCGGGCACTCCGGATACTTCATCCGGATATTCTGGGTTCCATCCAGACATTCCGGACATTTTATTCGGATACTCCAGATTACCCAGAATTTCAACGCAGGATCCAATCGCCGCGCGAGTCGATTTTTGAATCGGGGCCCTGACACATGGGCACATGGCTGACTGACATGCGAGACCCGTGCGAAAATTTGACCGACAAGAGCAAGACCAGCTGTAACATCTCAAAAGTAGGCTTAGCATAAGTTGTGCATTTAAAATTTTGGTTGAACCAAAAATCATTTTTGTAAGTTTTACTCTTTAATTTGGAATGATTTCAAAAAGAGAATCAATTGGTAGAATGGTGAAAAGGTAAAAGTGAAAGAGTAAAAGTAAAATAGTAAGAAAATATTTACACTAAGGTAAATTTGGTCAATATCACCTTTTTCTAAAGTCAAAAGTAAAGTTCGAACATTTAATGGAGTGAAGTAATTTAACATTTATTGATTTGACAAGCATGTTTTATTTAATTAAATTTTTGTACAACTCCTTTAAATCTTAAAAATTTTCCAAGTGTCCTCCTTAGTAATACCTACTTCTGGTAAAAATATTAGAAAATAATAACTATTTATAATGCCTTTAAAAATTCAAAAATAGAAAAGGTGTAAATTGAAGGAATGCAATAAAAGCATTTTTAAAAAATAAATATTGATAAAAATGACTTGAAATTTTTACTGGAGATCCTTAGTCCCATTTTAAACTCTATTTAAATTTATAAAAAATTAATATTGCATTTTGTACCTTAAAATCAATGTTTTTCCAAAATTGGAAAATCGGATGCCCCCACTTGTCAGAATTTTAGAAAATAAACTATAGGGAGGTTTTACTTGAAATTTTTACAGAAGCTTGGAAACTTTACCAGAAGCTTGGATCCTATTTTGGACTGATTTACAGTGTTTTTGGACCGGATTGTGCGTCTATTTTCTTGTTTAGAATTGTAGTGCCTTTTATGAGGGATGCATGTGAAAAAATATAGCAGACTTGGCGCTCAGTTGGTTAGAGGCTTGGTGAATGCCTCAATGGTAAAAACAAATGAAGTGTTGGACCAGGGATTCGAACCCAAGCCTTGGACCATAGAGCTTTATCAACTGTTTGGTTGGCTTCTAAGGTCTCTGGGCCCGGCTCGATCGATGCAACCTTCCTCCCGGAGCCAGGCCCCGCAGAAACGAAAACTTTGGTCGTTTCTGGCGGGCCTGGCTCCGCAGATGCGCTCTCTCGCACGGGAGCACTCGGGAACCCATCTCCTCCACATCTCCTCTCAGATCCCATCTCCTCCACAGCTCTCCCCCACGTCTCCACACCCATCTCCCCCACGGGCTCCTCTCGCACAGCTGCTCCACCCGTCTCCGACCGCCGGCACCCATCTCCCCCACGCCTCCTCTCTCGCGGCTCTCCCCCATGCTTCCACACCCATCTCCCCCACGCACTCCTCTCGCATTTCTCTCTTTTCTGTATGCATTCCTGTCAGTTTTCTTGAATGATATGCTTCTTGTGGATTCAGAGGCTCTTCTCTGAACACAGCCATGTCGCAGAGTAGAGATGGGACGCCGAGGCAGCGGTGAGTTGTCTTCGCACTTATAGCTCTCCGTTCTTATTTGTTTGCTTTTTTTTTCTTTTTTTTCTTCTTGAGGCTGAGTACGAGGAACAATTCTTTGACCACGAGCCCGCCGTATTGCTGCGATTTCTGCATTTCTGTGGCATTTAGGCTCGGTTTCGGGGGGACTTCTTTGAGAAACCGGTTTTTGGGGGCGCTTCTCTAGTTCTTTATTCTAGGTTCTTAGCTTTAATATACCAGTTCAACAAGTTGCTCAAGCATCGATCCAGTTTAACTATTGATTAGGTAATTGAACGATTTTATTTTTATTTATTTGTACCAAACTACAAATAATGGCCTTTGATAACTCATTGATGAAATATTTAAGGCAATAGAAATTTCTGGACCAAATGTTCTATTAAGTAACCAGAGAAAAACTTTGTATTTTGTCAAAAGCTTACAGTGCAGGCTATGAACTTTTATTTTGCTATGATTAAACATTTTGGATGGACTTGAAACGTATTACATGACTAAACATGTGTTGTGGATGGCTATGAACTTTTATATCATTTTGGATGAACTTTTATATCATTTTGGATGGCCATGTGACGATGATCTACTCAAATTTACTGATGCTTGTTGTTATTTATCTATGCTTTATTTAGTTATTTATTTTTGATGGAATGATTGACTCATGCCTGATGAATGGTCTCATGGAAATGTTTATCCATTTCAGATCCGACGCTACGTATGAAAATTCTTGTGCCTCTCTGTTGGTTTTGGTGCATTGGACGGATCAATAAATTTTTGGGGGACTAGCCATCGAGCTAGAGGCTATTTCTTGATCTGGAGGCACCATACATGCTTATATCTATACTGCTCGATGATGATTTAGATATATGAGGTTGTTTTGATATGTTGATTAGTGGTAATTTAGTTGTTTAAATCAGTACTGCCAGAATAATTTGTGTTTGCAATTCATATATGTCTCTGCTGCTGCAACTATGATCTGGATCAGCTTTGAGGTTTAGTTTTGTCTGATCTTAGTTCTTCCAGGTTTGCACTTGCATTTTGCTGCTACTATGATCTGGAATTTTCCTAGTCCATGTTTGCACTTGTATTTTGCTGCACCTTCCAGGTTCTTTTTTGAAACGGACCTTCCCAGTTATTTCTTTTAAGCTTACTTGATTATGTAATTTTCTAGGTGACAATGACACAAAACTGTCACATGTGTCAGATGGTTTGGATGAAGCTTCAACATTCCAAGATAGTTTTCCTGTTTATGTTAGTAGATTCAGCTATCTTCTATCGACTTCGAGGATGCTTTATTGAGTTGACGGGCACTTTTGTCTTCATGCAACATAGAAGTGTTGAGGCCAATGCAATTAGGAGTTTCATCTTATTATTCTTGCAAGGTATCAAATTATGTTGGAATTCGAGCACTTGAGATGCCGTTGCACTATTTGCATCTGTAATGCAGAGTAGCAACAACCATAGTTATTTCCTGTGCTACATAATATCTCTTTTTTGTTGTCTTTTCACCAGTTAATTGATCTGGTTGTAACATCTGAACCGTGTGAACTATTTTGCAGTGGTGAGATCAATCTTCCAGATAGCCTCGGTCTTTACTGAGAAGCGGCATTTCTGGGATTGTGCTACAAGCAACCTTACCAGTAGATTATGCATCGCCACACCGATCAGAACCACGAAGCACTCTCTCATCGGTGACTTTAAAGTATACTGTAGAAGTGTAGATTAGATACATCAAATGCGGTGCAGTCAACAAAAAGGAAGTTGATGTATAGTGGACCGGAAGCAATTTCCTTGCTTGATTTTGGCGTCATACAAAAGCCGTTATGACTTATCAATACATCAAAACATAGTTGAAGCAGGTTACTATACGGGATGTTATGTTGCGGTTAATATTAAAGCAGAAATACCTTTGTGCGTATGGGAGTATACAGTGTAGCCATCAATCTAGTCTAGATGTAATCAAACATGTCTGTCTCTTTCTGAGGAAAGAATCGAGTTATATTTCAACTGTTCATTTATTTTGTTATGTCCTGTTAATTTTGTTGGGTTTTACTTATCCATTGAGTATAGAGTTGCCTCTGTAGGAAGTTGAATCAAGTGTAGCAAGAAAGACTAGTGAATAGTTACCTCTCTAGGAAGTTGAATCAAGTGTTACAGCATTCATCATCACAAGTTACGTTCAATATAAATTGTCGAGAGATGTTGAATTCAGTCAGTTCCGTTTGCATTCAGAGAGTGTGTTACAACATCTCTTGTAAGCCTGCACCAGCTCATACAATCAACCAAACACCATCTCTTCTCAGCCTGCACCAGCTCATACAATCAACCAAACAGCATCTTCTTGCATCCACTCAGCCTGGACCCCACTAGCCTGGCTCCACTCATATAGCCTGGCTGAGTTGAGAAGGCAACCAAACAGCCCATTAACTCATCCCTTTAGGCCAACTCAGCCATCTCAATTTCTTGGCATGGCATCTTAGCTCTTTAACACAAGCAGTACTGTCGGTTTTTTATTACGATAATAGCACTGTTAAAAATTTTAAAAATTTCTTAGGCTTAATCATCATCTAAAAATTTTATAAGAACATTAGTGATGCGTTAGGACCATCCACAAAAATTTTCAAAAATTTCTAACGTAGTTTGAACTATTTTTTATTCAATTAAAATTTACATAGATTTCGGTAATTTCAGACGAAATTTCGGTTTTTTGGCTGAAATCTCGGAAATCCCAGTCCAAAAATTCTGAATTTAAATTTTTCTTTTTGAATTTCATTTAGATTTCGTCCAAAACTTTAAAATCTCGTCGAAATTTTAGTTTTCGATTCCGTCGGTTCGAAAACAAAATTTGAAACAATGCTGACAGAGTTGTACTGCATGTATTCAATGAATGCGTGACGCGCAGCGAATGAAATTGGAGTATTGTCAATAATTTGGAATTTTTTAAAATAATATATTTTTGAAATAAAATTACAAAAATATACCAAAAATATTACAAAAATACATCTCTATCGTCATTTGATTCATTTAGTCGAACGGAGTTGAGGTCAATATTGCCAATTCAAATGGCGACACAGTTGTATTTTTGTAATTTTTCTTTTCGGTCTGTTGTTCTTGTAAAATTATTTTAAAAAAATTCCAAGAATTTGTTACTACTTACGCTGATGGGCAAGGTTTTATTTCACCATTGCACGAAGAACGAGACCCTGTTTGATGGAATTTCGAGAGAATACTATGGTTTTTCAAATAATACTAAAGTATTGGAATCCATGTGTACCGATTCGATAACTCTTGTAGTTTTAGAAAACATAGCGTTTTAGTTTCAAAAATCCACCCAAGATTTTTTTCCCCTAAACCGAGTTTATGTCCCTACCGTTCTCTCTGTCCTCTCTTTATCTTCTGTACCATAGACTTTTGTTACCGTACGGATGACCTCTACTTCGTCTTATCGCTGCTGTATTGATTGGAAATTGGGATAATGCCTATATAAGGATATTTTGATTGAAATTCATATTTTTAAACTAGATTTTTTGAAAAAATACTGTAGCAATTTGATTTTTTTCATAAATAGTTTTAGCCTTTGCTACTCAAAATACAGGTCAAAATGCACCGTATATTTTGAGTAGCAAAGACAAAGGATCCCAAATTCTCAATCGATGTATGGATGATACTAGATCATATTGGTGTTTCATTTATTCAAATGACTAGTGATAGTAACGTGTCGAGGCACGTGATTTCAAATGCGTAAATTCTAACCAAATTGAGGTATATTTTTCGAGAATTTTAGTTTTAGGATATATAACCACCTATAACAATTCAAATAAAATGCATTCCTTTCAAAAAATATATACTCGAATTCAAAGATTTCGAATTAATTTAGACCACATACTTTGCTGATTTATATATATATATATATATATATATATATATATATATATATATATATAATCCGAAGCTGAATACTACGAAGCAATTCCGATAATTCGAAAGCAACAGTGTCACTTCACTTGGGATAAACTAGAATCTATTTTTATTTAATATTTATTTTAAATCATATTTTCACATCTAATCGATGGAAACACAAAATTGCAAAAATAGGCACCCGTCGCCCCAATATGGGGCGATCGCCCCATATTGGGGCGATAGGTACCTGGATGCAAAATATGTTGGTAAATCCACTCCTTCATGTGTTCATTTTTACAAGTGATTTTTTTACATCCAGGTACCTATCGCCCCAATATGGGGCGATCGCCCCATATTGGGGCGACGGGTGCCTATTTTTGTAATTTTGTGTTTCCATCGATTAGATTTGAAAAAAAGATTTAAAATAAATATTAAATAACAAAAAATTCGGATAAACTAGCGGTGACCAAGCCAAACTGCATCCAGGCTTAATAAACAAAAACTAACTGAGACATGGAATTCGGTGCATGCTACATGGAATTCGGACTTCTGATAGTGGTTGCGGCGCAAACCCCTGTCGCCATTGTAGCCGAAGCGTGAGATGATGAGCTCGCATTGCGTCCTCGTCATCGACGACGGCCCGTGACGAGCATCGTCGTCGGCGTTGGCGGCGTGGGGATGTATGCAGAGCACGGAGATGGTGCGGCCATGCTTCTCCCGCGTCACGTTCAGCAGGAACACGATGGTGGGGCCTTGGTCGTCGTCCGCCGCGGCGCCATGATCAACGCGGACGAAATTGAAGCCGTCGTGGAGATGGATGCTGGACATCTCACCGGCCCTGACCCTGGTGGCGCACGGCCAGCCGTGCTCGGCGGCGATGTGGCCCAGGAGCGCCACCGTGGAGCCGACGAAGCCACAGGCCTCCCCGGGGCAATGGCACGGCGCGTGCGCGCAGACCCGACGGTGGGCGCTCAGGTCGTAGTATCCCGAGCTGGCAGCGAAGCCGTAGGCGGCGTTGGGGCAAGGCACGCGGATGGACTCCACCAGGTGCTCCATGCCGTGGCACCGGCGGTGGGGACGCCGCACACGTGGCACTTGCCGGCAGCCGTGAGCTTGTCGCGGCACGGCGAGCACACCACGTGCCCCACGCCCCCACCTCACACTGCTTGCGTCGCATGCATGGATAACCAACGAGAATTATACTAATCAAGATGATTAGTCAGTAATGAATCTTAATAATCTTGATGTGTGTGTGTGTACCTGGAAGATGGGAGGCTTCAACGGGAAGCAGCAGACACCGCATTCGAGGGCATCAGCGTCCACGCTCGCGATCACCACGCGCGACAACGGCTGCGCCCATGCCGGATCGGAGGAGTCTTCATGGACGCCGGCGCTCTCCTCCTCCTCCGACTGTTCGGCCTCATCCTCCATTGATGGATCTTGATCGCTTTCGCCTTGGCTCTGCTCCTCCTCGCCGTCGTCTTGCTCGGGGTCAGGGTCGCCGTCGTCGTGGGTTGCACGGGAACTTCGGAACAATCCGAACAAATCATCACTTAATCCCTCGTACTCTGAACAGACCGGCTGCGCCGGCGGCGCAAACGTGAAACGACGCTTCTTTCTGCTGGCACTGGCAGAGGTGTCCCCATCCTCGGACGCCGTCGCCGCCATGCTTCGCCGTCTGGTGTAGTAGGCCCAGATATCATCTGCATCCATATCTTCTTCAACCATGCTTGGCCGTTTGGTGTAGTAGGCCCAGATCTCACTGGTTATTGCGAGCCTCTTCGACTTCTCTGCGAGTCTGTGACTACCATGGATAACCCCAGTTCCCAAGGAGCCAGACAGTTAACCCGTGTGGGCAAAAATAACCAGGACAGCGGACGAGCGGCTGCTCGTTTGGCTGGGTGCGCGTGGAGGCGAGTGCAAGCGTGGGTGTAGATGGTGTATATGTGAGAAGTACGTATGTGCGTGCCTTCGTAGTTCGTTTGTTGTTCTCTCTTCTTAATGAAATGTGACCAATTTAAAAAAAAATAACCAGGACATAGGGAAAATACGGACCTTGGCCACTAGCCATTACCACCCAGTTATCACCACGAAGCCTGTTTTACACAAGTTTTCAAATTTTGTTTTTTCTATGTATATCTTAGAGGTGATCAAAATCTAAAATTTTGGTAAGATTTTAAAATTTGAAATAAAATCCAGACAAAATCTAAAGACCAAATTTTAAATCCGGTCATTTTTCAACCGGGAAATCCGAGATTTCGACTGAAGTCACTGAGATTTCGGCCGAAATTACCGAGATTTTATTCAAATTGAGATGACTGAAAAATGATCAAAAACATGTAAAAAAAAATTAAATTTTTTTGTGGATGGTCTTGGCTCCAATTCCAATCAAATCCAGCCCACAAAAATCGAAATCCGATCAAAATGTCCGAGATTTTGGCCAAAACGCCGAGATCTCGCCGAGATTTTGAAAGTTAATGTAGCATTTTGAATTTTTTATTCGACCGAGAATTAGGATCTCGGCTCCGACTGGAGAACAAAATTTCGGCTGAGATGACCGAAATATCACCGAGATTTTGAACCATAGTTTTACACCAGACAAATAGCTTCATCAAAGCAATTAAAAAAAGAAATAAGTCCACATAACATCTTGAACTTTGATCTAAAGTACATCCAGCACCTTAAACTATAAAATTAGACATTTGACCCACCAAATTTTGCAGTCTGATTCAAATAGCACCCTGACCGCTTAAACTATAAAATTAGATATTTAACCCCCAAATTTTGCCGTCTGATTCAAATAGCATCCTAATTGGGTTTCACGTAGTAGTATTACTGCATGGCACAATGAGTAGGTGGTTTTACCATGTAGAATAACACACTGATCGAGTTAGGTCAATAGCAAGTGAGGCCCACATGGTTCTATCATGTAACATCCACAAATTTATAAAAGTTTAAAATCAAATATTAAGTATGTGAAATCATCTTTGTGTTGCATTTTATGATTTCTTGTGCAATTACTTATGTGTTGGTTGAATTATTTGTTGAAATGAATAATGGAGTTAAGAAAGAAAAGAAAGGAAAAGAGAAAATGGTAAAATGGTAAGAAATGAAATTACCATGGTAAAAATTTTGTATAACCTGGCCAAACCCTAGAAAATATCCCTAGATGGTCAAAAGACCATGTGAATGCATTTTCTAGTGAAGAAAACAAATTAAGATGATAAATATTATCTCTGCCCTGATCCATGTCAGAATTACGGAGAAAAATGTGGAGCAATCTAGGCCTTGTAATTTTTACCATAAGACCTCATTCTTATCACCTTCACCCACAAAAAGTTTCAAAAATAATTAAGCAATTTTGCTATGAGTTAGCATTTAATTAAAGCAGATTTGAAATTCTGCAGAAAACAGTAAAAGAATTTTAGAAAAATAAAAACTGTGAGTTTAGTGCTGAAATTTTTATGGTAGAACCTTGATGTATAATCACACCTCCAGTAAAAATTTCAAAATTAAATAGTTTGATTTAGTTCCTTAACCAAGCTGAAAACCGAGTTGGATTTCTTGTGCAGCAGTTAATGTCAGATTTTTAATTAAATAAATATAGTTCATTTTAACACCAAAATTTTACTGGACGTCTATGACTTAGTCCTTAGCTTGTTCAAAAAGTTTCAATAAATCTGGACATGAAATGACCCGGGAATTTAATGCGTTTAGTGTGCTGTCTGGGGAAGAAACTGGAGTTCTCTCCCCTTCACCTTGCGTGTGGGTCCACGCGTCCAGTGACGCGCGTGCCGGCACCGCTGCCGACAGGGACCCAGAGGGTTCCTAGTCCAGGCGTCATGCCCTCGCCCTCTACTCTCTTCTCCCTTTTGTCTCACTACCGGTGGACCCCGGGCCCACACGTCAGCTTCGTCTCCCTCTCAGCTGCCTCTCGCTCTCTCTGTTCTCTTGGCAGAGCCGACTTGAGCGCCGCCTCAATCCTTGTTGTTTCCCCGCCGCAACCTCTTGAGCCTTGAGCCACCTCTGCCACGGAGCCCTCGCCCATACCCTGCTGTCCTGTGGGCTTGACCGAGCCGGGGAAAGATTTCCAGAGCCTACCTGAGACGCCGCCGTTTCTTTCTCTGGTTAAATCCACTCCCTACCGCCTCCGCCGCCTATTTAACAGGACAAGAAGTACCTACTAACTCAACAAAACCCGGAGCACACACACACTTATCCTTTTCCGCCCGGAACCGCCTGATTCAAACCTTTCTTCTCGCCACGGCGAAACGCGATTTGGGGAAAACTCAAATTCGCACAACCCGTAAGGGAACGTCCAAATTGATGGACTCTTAAGCATTCACCGATACTCACAGAGCTGTTACGCTTCATCTTGTAGCCCGAAGCAACTCGGAGACACCCCGCGCCGTGCAACCTCCTCCGCCTTCGCCTCTGCACGGTGAGAACACCACCCGGCCACCCATCCTCCAGTCCAAGAACTCGAATAGAGTCCCTAGGCCCCCTTGAAGCTCTTGCGCATGACCTTTAAGCTTAGATTGCCTGCTAGCGCCGTCGAGCTTAACCTCGCCGTGAAGCACCGCCGGTCACCGCCGTGCGCTCATTTCTTCCGAACACCACCCTCATCCAAGCACTCCCCTAGAACCATCTTGATCTCTGGATGCCGTAGGAACCTACCAAAATCGATCGACGCCGCCGGAGAGTCGCCGGCGAGGTCGTCGACCATCTCCCCTGCGCCGTGTCGCTGCTTTGTGGGCCATCTCTGTCAGCCGCCCGCACTCCGCGCCGCCATGTGGTCCCAAATACAAATACAAGCACTGGCAGGTGCTCAAGACGCAAGTCACCGACGGCGGACCCGCCAGCTGGCAGCGCCAATTCAAAACCAGCCGCCAAACGTTGAGAATACGCTTTCCCTTAAGGGAAACGTATTTTCCTTTATTTCCAGGTTTTCTAGAACCGAATATATTTAAATGCATATAACTTTTTATTTATAAATCCAAACCAAGTGAAACTTGTTTGTAAATTCATCATAAATCACCTAGTTTCATAATATGTAAAAACATTTGAAACTTGTTTAGCAATTTAAATCTGAATTTGAATTTAAAGCTTGAGATTTAAATATGTGGCATGTAGAGATTTTGCAAATTAAGTCCAAATTGAGTGAAATCAACTTTGTTGGAATCCTTGGGTCACATAGTGTCCAAGTATATAATTAGATTTGAATTTGGAGTTAGTTTGTGAAAATTTCATATTAGGACTTTATTTAATATATAAATTTAATATAGTTGCTATAACTTGATCAAAAATCATCCAAAATGAATGAAACTTGTTTCTTTGTGCTCATTACACTGATTAGGATCAGATGGTAAGATGAAAGTTAGGATGCACCATGTTATTTCATTAAATATGATTAGGGTTACTTTATATGCTAAATCGTATTAGTACAATTAATCATACACCCTGCAAATGAACTTTGTTAAATATAATCCTACAATCTTAGCTTCCTGAATTCGTAAATTAAAAATAAAATAATACACAAAGAAGGTAGCTGTGTTATATGCCCCTAAGCTGTAATCTTTAGATTAGAACCATATATCTTAGTTCATACTTGAAATGATGATTGAAGTTGATTGCTATCTTGATTGTTTTGGAATGATTCCATTTGAATCCTTCAATTGCTGTCTTTATTGTTTGTGTATTTGCTTCTTCTATCGATATTGAAGTATTCTTTTTGCCATGTTCGTACTCGACAAATAGACGCTGAGACTGCCGACTACGCCGTCGACGATACTGATCCAGCTTACACCGCCGAGGAGCAAGGCAAGCACCCCCTTGATCATTTTGATCCCAGATTTCATAATCAACTAAAATGTGATTAAGAATCTTCCTGCATGCTTATATTTCGATAAATCCTTATTTTGGTCACTTGGTAGTTATAACCCAAATTGATGGATTTCCTTAATCATATTGACATACGATCCATGAAAACCATAGGATTGGTTAAGTTCTTTGAACTGGGTATAATCGCTTATTAACCCACTTATGCTTAGCACTGCTATAGGTCAAAGTTGGAAATATTTACACCCACACATCATTCTTTATGAAATCTTTTTCTGGTTTATCTAAGCAGTAAAGAATACTGGTAGTTTGATAAAAATGAAAATAAAACTACTGTTTTGACGTGGGTGATTATTGGCAATAGCCGGTTGTACATGTTTTAACATGTACGTAGCTAGGGTGGAGTATCGCCCATGTCACTTTGAGGACCGAACGTAGTGTTGCATGATCCAAGTAAACCGTACATCCACAAGTACTGGACTGGGACAGTCTTAACTTATTAAATTATTTGGGAATTAGCTTTGCACATTGGTAGGCGGTTGTAGCACAAGCATTCCGGTATTGGTTTGCTCGAGGGAGGTGTCATCACCGAGGTGTTGGCATCCGCCGTTGTAACGGTACGCCGCTATGAATTGGGGCTGTTGTTGTACCATTTGAGCCGCTGGCTCGACATTATTGCTTCACCGCTTGTTTGCTTCCATCATAGTCGTGGGTAACGCCACCGGGCTAGTGCAAAGTTAAGGTTCAAGTAATCGAACAGTTTCGTTATGAACTCCTCGCGGGCATACCAAAGGAAGAGTGTCTTATAGCATTCAAAAAGGGACAACATATCTTGTGGGTAAAGCAAAGACAAACTCTGCAGAGTCTAAAACTATTCGAATAGCCGTATCCACGGTCATGGATGACTTGGCGAATTGACACTAGTTAGCTGTTTCTGTTTTCAAAAACCTTTAATTAAATGATTTGAGAAATGGTTTACACCCTTTTATGTCACTTATTGTTACATTTGTTCATATGAGACCATGGAGGGTCTTTTTCATTAATTTACTCACAAAGTGCCGTGAGTAACTTATTGTTATTTCTGTCAATACTTGATACTTTGATTACTTATCAAACTGTCTTAAATTTTTATTTACGTTTTCCATTACTATTCAGTATTACTTCATTCAAAACTTTCGCTTTATGCAAAACAACCGTAGAAACCCACTTTCTATTTCAGCCTGCATATATTCCAGGAATTGCATACACTACAAAGTCTTGCGAGTACCAATGTACTCAACTTGCTTCAACAAATGTTTTTAGGTGATGAGCAAGATTACGATAATGATGGGAATGAATATGAGGAACCTGCGAGTTTTAGCGACGACTGATCTTTCTAGGTTCATCTCAGCAGTTGCCTGTGGAGTTATGGAATAGTTGGCATACTATGAGACATGGTTTTAATTTCCTGCTACTTTTGGTATTGTAATAACACTATAAAACTGGTGATGTAATAAAAATGTGTATCTGTGTGGCTGTAATTTCCAAATTGTGTTTGTGCGTGCCAGCCACTGATCATGGGAATGGCACAGGATGCACTTAAAGAGCCTCATATTTATGTTATTTACTGACATAAAAATGAGGGTCTCACAGTTTGGTATCAGAGCCACACTGCCTGTAGGTGAACCTTAGTTAGAATGGTCGTTAGGAGGGAAATTTAAAATTTGAATAGACACATTACACTTAGGAGTATAAAATTTGCTATATCTATTATTAATCCTTTACTGTTTTATCTTCTGCTCTTTACTTTTGTGCGTTATCGTTGCATCTTACATTTAATCTGGAATACTAATTCCTTATTAAATGTGCAGATGGAAGGGTATTCGCCATGCTTCCACACCTCCGAGCGTCTGGGAGCGGGATTGATGGGAGTCTTAGCACAGATGTTAGACTTTGCACAGTTTGAGACACCTCGATACACCGTCTACCAGACGATGACGAGTCCAGTATCGATAGAGTACATAGCTAGGATTGAGATCCCAGCTAGGACACAGTTCGGAGAGGCAGATCGTACTTTTGATGGTCGTGGAGCTTCGGTGTCTTCTGCGTTGAGCGATGTTGCTTATATGGCCATCGTTCGACTGCGGCACGCTCTTCCAGAGATGGCGACTATTTACCGGGAGATACCTGCTTTGTTGCCGAGGGGAGACACCAGTTACATAGATCCTAGTACCGTACCTAATGAGCACTATAGGATCATAGTTGAGTTCCTTCATACTGCTGACCGTTACCACCGTCAGGCAGTACTAGAGTACTACGTCGCACGTAGGAGAGTAGCCTTTTTAGAGAACGCCATAGCTCCTTTCGTGGCTATGGGTTTGTTCTCTAGGTCAGCTCTTGGCGACGATGCTACTCTGTTGCCAGTTCAGGAGGTGCCTGGTACTCCTACACCTAGGTCTGCTAGGGCCACTAGACGTTCCCGACGGGCTAGGATGTCCACAGGAGTTAGTCGTCCACGTCTGTCGCGGGTTAGACTTGGACAGGTCGCTGCAGGTGTACTGCGTCCCCGTGTGACGAGTTTACTGAGCGTCGTGGTACCTTTCCCGCCACGGTGACTGACTCTACCCCTGCGGATCCTGTTGAGTCTACTGGCGAGGACGTTGTAGCGCCAGGTTTGGAGTAGGTTTACCTTGAGTTGTAGCAGCACATGTGGTTATGTAGTGTTGAGTTGAGAGGTTGTCATACTTTTGTTGTACATATTGTTAATATGTGGTATAAATAAAGTGCTGTTACTGTTTATTTCTGCTTGTTTTGGTTCCTTCTCGTGACTTTCTAATGTTTTATTACAATTTCACGATGATGTGATCCTTTGTGTTCATCATTCACAATATGACATAACATAACAACACACCTCCCTTGTTAATGAATTTCTTTAAGAATAATAAAATTTTAGGGAATGAAATGTTACCTATTAACCAATGAGATTGAGTTTAAATTTTAAATCTGCCAGTTTAAATCATTTAATTACAATACATTATTTTCTCATCTGAATTGAAATTTCAGGATGCCTGTAACCAGATCTCTTCGCGGGATCTTGGAGAGTGAGGCTTCGTAGGAACCCTTTCCTCCTCGCGAAACATTGCCCACTCCAGCGCAACCTAATCCGATGCACCCTTCTGCAAGGGCTTCATCTTCTCGTCAAGTTCCAGATCCACCAAATCCAGATTCAAATCCCAATCAGCAAGGTGGAATTCCGGAGGAGCAATTGCCAGGTCCGCCCACAATGGCGCAAGTTCTGGCAATGATCGAGCAAAACCGTCAAACCCATACACTTCTTCTGCAACAGTTAGTTCAGAATACTTCCCCCCAAGGAGTCCCTGTTGGAGGAAGTGGTGGTGGTGCTCCACCATCAAGGTTGTCTGAGTTTCTGAAGACTCGGCCTCCTACATTCTCTCTGCCTTGACCCATTGGACGCAGATGACTGGCTGCGAACAATGGAGAGCAAGTTGAACATTGCACAGTGCAATGATCGGGAGAAAGTTCTCTATGCATCTTATCAGTTGGGAGGAGCTGCTGCTTTATGGTGGGAGAACTACCAAGCTATACTTCCAGTGGATCAGATTTCATGGGAGGCCTTCAAGGATACTTTTCGCCGAACCCATATTCCTTCAAGTCTGATGGACATCAAAAGACGGGAATTCCTTGATCTCCGTCAAGGAAATCAGACGGTAATGGAGTATCTTAATCGCTTCAATTACCTTTCCCGTTATGCTCCATCTGAAGTTATCCCTGAAGCACGTAAGTTGGAACGCTTTCGGGATAACCTAAATGAGGAAATCAAATGTGCTTTAGCTGCCATTGATATTAATGACTTTCAAACTCTGGTGGATAAGTCTATTCGAGTGGAGCACAGCACTCGAGCTGCTATGGAGTCACGCAAGAGGAAATGGATGGCACAAAAGACTGCTAGTGCAAGCCCATCCAGACCTCGCCCTGCACCTCAGGGTAATGCGCGACCACCTGCTCCGCCACAGAAGCAAAGGTGTCAAGGTCCTACCCCTCGACCTCGACAGCCTTTGGCACGTCCGGCGAATCCTACTAGAGCACGTCCTACCGGAGCATCAACTCAGACTTCAAATGTCACATGTTTCAAGTGCAAGCAGCTTGGACATTATGCCAATAATTGCCCAAGCAAGGGAGTTCCTCAGCAACCCCCTGGTCGTCCTCAAGGAGCTGGAGGACAACAAGCCAGAAGGCCTGCACCTGCTCAAGCCGCAAATCAAGGACGTTTACATCATGTGACGGCAGAAGAAGCAACGGAAGCACCAGATGTGGTTCTGGGTATGTTCCCCGTCCAATCTATTCCCACTTTGGTGTTATTTGATTCCGGTGCATCTCATTCCTTTATATCCAAAAAGTTCGTAGAAGCACATCAAATCCAAACAGATTCTTTACCTGTTTCCATGATAATCTATTCTCCTGGAGCAAAAATGAGAACTACTAAAATTTGTCCTAAGGTTAGCATTGAAATGAACGAAGTTTTATTTTATGCTGATCTTATTCTTATAGAAACGAGTGATTAGACATCATTCTTGGTATGGATTGGTTAGCTAAGAATAAAGGACAAATAGATTGTGCTAAAAGATCCATATCTCTTATTAATCCTGATGGAGTTGAAGTGAATTTTAATTCCACCCAGAATCTTTCCGAATCAAGATCATACTTAAATGCATTAGTAATGGAAAAGATTCAATCTGTTCCTGTAGTTTCCAATTTCCCTGATGTATTTCCAGAAGAATTGCCAGGTTTGCCACCAGATCGTGACTTAGAGTTCGTCATTGATCTTATACCTGGTACGGCCCCAATTTCCAAAAGACCTTATCGTATGCCACCAAATGAGTTAGTAGAACTCAAAAAGCAAATTCAAGAACAGTTAGACAAAAAGTTCATTCGACCTAGTACTTCTCCATGGGGTAGCCCAGTCCTCTTTGTCAGTAAAAAGGACGGTAGTCTACGCATGTGTGTGGATTATCGTGCTCTCAATGATGTTACTATCAAAAACAAATATCCTTTACCTCGTATCGATGATCTTTTCGATCAATTAACCGGCGCCCAAATCTTCTCCAAAATCGATCTCAGACATGGATATTATCAATTAAAAATCCGACCGGAGGATATTCCTAAAACAGCCTTTACCACTCGTTACGGCTTATATGAATATGTCGTAATGTCCTTCGGACTTACAAATGCTCCAGCTAGCTTTATGAGTTTAATGAACAAAGTCTTTATGGAGTATCTTGATAAGTTCGTAGTGGTATTTATAGATGATATTCTCATCTATTCCAAAAATGAAGAAGATCATGCCCAACATTTACACTTGGTTCTGGAGAAACTCCGAGAACATAAGTTATATGCCAAGTTCGAGAAATGTGAATTTTGGTTGAAGGAAGTTGCATTCCTCGGGCATATCCTTTCCAAAGGTGGAATTTCTGTTGATCCCAGCAAAGTTCAAGCAGTCCAAAACTGGGAGCAACCAAAATCTGTTCCTCAAATCCGAAGTTTCCTCGGTTTAGCGGGATATTATCGCCGCTTTATCGAAAACTTCTCTAAAATCGCTAAACCTTTGACTCAGCTCTTGAAGAAAGAAAAGAGATATGAATGGACTCCAGAATGCGAAGCAAGTTTTCTGGAATTGAAGAAACGGTTAACCACAAATTTCAGCTTTGGTGTTACCCGACATCCATAAGAGCTTCGATGTTTATTGCGATGCTTCACGCAATGGTCTTGGTTGCGTGTTGATGCAAGAGATGAAAGTCGTAGCTTATGCTTCTCGTCAGCTTCGACCTCATGAGCTTAATTATCCAACTCATGATTTGGAGTTAGCTGCAGTAGTGCATGCCCTCAAAATCTGGCGTCACTATCTTATTGGAAACAAGTGTGACATCTACACAGATCATAAGAGCTTAAAATACTTCTTTACTCAGCCAGATCTTAATCTGCGACAAAGGAGATGGCTGGAGCTAATAAAGGATTACGACCTTAGTATTCATTACCATCTTGGTAAAGCTAATGTCGTAGCAGATGCTCTAAGTCGTAAACTTCATTGTATGACGGTGTCAGCATACACTGATCAATCTGAATTAGTAAAGGAATTTCAGAAGCTTAATTTGGGAATTGTTGAAAAAGGATTTGTTGCTAATCTCCACATGCAACCAAATCTGAAAACCCAAATTAAAATGGCCCAATCCAAAGATGAGGCCATATCCAAAATCCGAGAAGATATGCCACTCGAGGTTGAATCAGGATATTCGGAAAACTCGGATGGTATACTCCAATTCAAGAATCGAATCTATATCCCCAGTGATCTAGAAATCAAGAAGTTGATCTTGAGTGAAGCTCATGAATCACCTCTATCTATCCATCCTGGTAGTACGAAGATGTATCAAGATCTGAAGCAGGAATATTGGTGGCCCGGTATGAAGAAGGAAATCGCCGAGTATATCGCGAAATGTGATGTATGTCAGCGAGTAAAAGCCGAGCATCAACGCCCAGCTGGTCTTCTTCGACCCCTTGAAATTCCAGAATGGAAGTGGGACGATATCTGTATGGATTTCATTGTTGGATTACCGAGAACCAGAAAAGGACATGATTCCATATGGGTTATCATCGATCGATTAACCAAAGTTGCTCACTTCATTCCAGTTAAAACCAATTATATAAGCTCTAAACTTGCTGAGCTATACCTGGAGAATATTGTTCGTCTTCATGGAATCCCTAAGACTATTGTGTCCGATCAAGGATCCCAGTTCACATCTCGTTTTTGGGAAAGTTTGCATACTCTGTTAGGGACAAAGCTGAATTTCAGTACGGCTTATCATCCCCAAACAGATGGACAGACTGAACGGACCAATCAGACCCTGGAGGACATGTTGAGAGCTTGTGTGCTATCTTATGGCATGGATTGGGAGAAAAGCTTACCCTTTGCTGAATTCTCCTATAATAATAGCTTTCAAGCCAGTCTCCAGATGTCTCCTTTTGAAGCACTTTACGGAAGAAAGTGCCGAACCCCTCTCTTTTGGTCTGAAACTGGAGAAAGAAATTTCTTTGGCCCAGACATTATCCAAGAAGCTCAAGAGCAAGTTGACATGATTAGGAGTCGACTCAAAGAAGCCCAATCTCGTCAGAAGAGTTACGCCGACAATCGTCGACGTGAATTAAGCTTTGAAGTCGGAGATCATGTCTACTTAAAAGTTTCTCCTCTTCGCGGAGTTCGTCGTTTCCAAATCCGCGGGAAACTAGCCCCTCGATATATTGGACCGTTTCCAATTATCGCAAAGATGGGAGAGATGGCATATAAGTTGGAGCTGCCATCCCGTTTATCTGAAGTTCATAATGTCTTTCATGTCTCCCAACTTAAGAAGTGTCTTCATGTGCCGACTGATCTTGCTAATCTCGATGATCTCGATCTACAACCTGATCTATCTTATCGAGAGCGTCCTGTTCGCATTCTTGAAGAAGCTGAGCGGCATACAAGAAACAAGATCTGCAGAATGTTGAAGGTTCAATGGAGTAATCATACTGAAGAAGAAGCCACGTGGGAGCGTGAGGATCACCTCATGAAAGAGTTTCCAGACTTCTTTTAGTTTTTCCTTAGCCCTCGCAAATCTCGAGGACGAGATTTTTGTAAGGGGGGTAGATCTGTAACATCCACAAATTTATAAAAGTTTAAAATCAAATATTAAGTATGTGAAATCATCTTTGTGTTGCATTTTATGATTTCTTGTGCAATTACTTATGTGTTGGTTGAATTATTTGTTGAAATGAATAATGGAGTTAAGAAAGAAAAGAAAGGAAAAGAGAAAATGGTAAAATGGTAAGAAATGAAATTACCATGGTAAAAATTTTGTATAACCTGGCCAAACCCTAGAAAATATCCCTAGATGGTCAAAAGACCATGTGAATGCATTTTCTAGTGAAGAAAACAAATTAAGATGATAAATATTATCTCTGCCCTGATCCATGTCAGAATTACGGAGAAAAATGTGGAGCAATCTAGGCCTTTTAATTTTTAACATAAGACCTCATACTTATCACCTTCACCCACAAAAAGTTTCAAAAATAATTAAGCAATTTTGCTATGATTTAGCATTTAATTAAAGCAGATTTGAAATTCTGCAGAAAACAGTAAAAGAATTTTAGAAAAATAAACACTGTGAGTTTAGTGCTGAAATTTTTATGGTAGAACCTTGATGTATAATCACACCTCCAGTAAAAATTTCAAAATTAAATAGTTTGATTTAGTTCCTTAACCAAGCTGAAAACCGAGTTGGATTTCTTGTGCAGCAGTTAATGTCAGATTTTTAATTAAATAAATATAGTTCATTTTAACCCCAAAATTTTACTGGACGTCTATGACTTAGTCCTTAGCTTGGTCAAAAAGTTTCAATAAATCTGGACATGAAATGACCCGGGAATTTAATGCGTTTAGTGTGCTGTCTGGGGAAGAAACTGGAGTTCTCTCCCCTTCACCTTGCGTGTGGGTCCACGCGTCCAGTGATGCGCGTGCCGGCACCGCTGCCGACAGGGACCCAGAGGGTTCCTAGTCCACGCGTCATGCCCTCGCCCTCTACTCTCTTCTCCCTTTTGTCTCACTACCGGTGGACCCCGGGCCCACACGCCGCCTTCTGCCTCCTCTCAGCTGCCTCTCGCTCTCTCTGTTCTCTTGGCAGAGCCGACTTGAGCGCCGCCTCAATCCTTGTTGTTTCCCCGCCGCAACCTCTTGAGCCTTGAGCCACCTCTGCCACGGAGCCCTCGCCCATACCCTGCTGTCCTGTGGGCTTGACCGAGCCGGGGAAAGATTTCCAGAGCCTACCCGAGACGCCGCCGTTTCTTTCTCTGGTTAAATCCACTCCCTACCGCCTCCGCCGCCTATTTAACAGGACAAGAAGTACCTACTAACTCAACAAAACCCGGAGCACACACACACTTATCCTTTTCCGCCCGGAACCGCCCAGTTCAAACCTTTCTTCTCCGCCGCCGGCGAAACGCGATTTGGGGGAAAACTCAAATTCGCACAACCCGGTAAGGGAACGTCCAAATTGATGGACTCTTAAGCATTCACCGATACTCACAGAGCTGTTACGCTTCATCTTGTAGCCCGAAGCAACTCGGAGACACCCCGCGCCGTGCAACCTCCTCCGCCTTCGCCTCTGCACGGTGAGAACACCACCCGGCCACCCATCCTCCAGTCCAAGAACTCGAATAGAGTCCCTAGGCCCCCTTGAAGCTCTTGCGCATGACCTTTAAGCTTAGATTGCCCGCTAGCGCCGTCGAGCTTAACCTCGCCGTGAAGCACCGCCGGTCACCGCCGTGCGCTCATTTCTTCCGAACACCACCCTCATCCAAGCACTCCCCTAGAACCATCTTGATCTCTGGATGCCGTAGGAACCTACCAAAACCGATCGACGCCGCCGGAGAGCCGCCGGCGAGGTCGTCGACCATCTCCCTCGCTGTCGCCGCTTTGTGGGCTATCTTCGCTACCGCACTCCGCGCCGCCGCCATGTGGTCCCAAATACAAGCAGCCAAGACGCACTCATGTGCTACACGCAAGTCACTGACGGGCGGACCCCAGCTGTCAGTGGCAGCTGCCAATTCAAAACCAGCCGCGCCAAACGTTGAGAATACGCTTTCCCTTAAGGGAAACGTATTTTCCTTTATTTCCTGGTTTTCTAGAACCGAATATATTTAAATGCATATAACTTTTTATTTATAAATCCAAACCAAGTGAAACTTGTTTGTAAATTCATCATAAATCACCTAGTTTCATAATATGTAAAAACATTTGAAACTTGTTTAGCAATTTAAATCTGAATTTGAATTTAAAGCTTGAGATTTAAATATGTGGCATGTAGAGATTTTGCAAATTAAGTCCAAATTGAGTGAAATCAACTTTGTTGGAATCCTTGGGTCACATAGTGTCCAAGTATATAATTAGATTTGAATTTGGAGTTAGTTTGTGAAAATTTCATATTAGGACTTTATTTAATATATAAATTTAATATAGTTGCTATAACTTGATCAAAAATCATCCAAAATGAATGAAACTTGTTTCTTTGTGCTCATTACACTGATTAGGATCAGATGGTAAGATGAAAGTTAGGATGCACCATGTTATTTCATTAAATATGATTAGGGTTACTTTATATGCTAAATCGTATTAGTACAATTAATCATACACCCTGCAAATGAACTTTGTTAAATATAATCCTACAATCTTAGCTTCCTGAATTCGTAAATTAAAAATAAAATAATACACAAAGAAGGTAGCTGTGTTATATGCCCCTAAGCTGTAATCTTTAGATTAGAACCATATATCTTAGTTCATACTTGAAATGATGATTGAAGTTGATTGCTATCTTGATTGTTTTGGAATGATTCCATTTGAATCCTTCAATTCTTTGTCTTTATTGTTTGTGTATTTGCTTCTTCTATCGATATTGAAGTATTCTTTTGCCATGTTCGTACTCGACAAATAGACGCTGAGACTGCCGACTACGCCGTCGACGATACTGATCCAGCTTACACCGCCGAGGAGCAAGGCAAGCACCCCCTTGATCATTTTGATCCCAGATTTCATAATCAACTAAAATGTGATTAAGAATCTTCCTGCATGCTTATATTTCGATAAATCCTTATTTTGGTCACTTGGTAGTTATAACCCAAATTGATGGATTTCCTTAATCATATTGACATACGATCCATGAAAACCATAGGATTGGTTAAGTTCTTTGAACTGGGTATAATCGCTTATTAACCCACTTATGCTTAGCACTGCTATAGGTCAAAGTTGGAAATATTTACACCCACACATCATTCTTTATGAAATCTTTTTCTGGTTTATCTAAGCAGTAAAGAATACTGGTAGTTTGATAAAAATGAAAATAAAACTACTGTTTTGACGTGGGTGATTATTGGCAATAGCCGGTTGTACATGTTTTAACATGTACGTAGCTAGGGTGGAGTATCGCCCATGTCACTTTGAGGACCGAACGTAGTGTTGCATGATCCAAGTAAACCGTACATCCACAAGTACTGGACTGGGACAGTCTTAACTTATTAAATTATTTGGGAATTAGCTTTGCACATTGGTAGGCAGTTGTAGCACAAGCATTCCGGGTATTGGTTTGCTCGAGGGAGGTGTCATCACCGAGGTGTTGGCATCTGCCGTTGTAACGGTGTACGCCTGGCTATGAATTGGGGCTGTTGTTGTACCATTTGAGCCGCGGGCTCTGATTACTATTGCTTCACCGTTTGTTTGCTTCCATCATAGTCAGGGGTAACGTCACTGGGCTAGTGCAAAGTTAAGGTTCAAGTAATCGAACAGTTTCGTTATGAACTCCTCGCGGGCATACCAAAGGAAGTGTGTCTTATAGCTTGCAAAAAGGGAGAACATATCTTGTGGGTAAAGCAGTACAAACTCTGCAGAGTCTAAAACTATTCGAATAGCCGTATCCACGGTCATGGATGACTTGGCGAATTGACACTAGTTAGCTGTTTCTGTTTTCAAAAACCTTTAATTAAATGATTTGAGAAATGGTTTACACCCTTTTATGTCACTTATTGTTACATTTGTTCATATGAGACCATGGAGGGTCTTTTTCATTAATTTACTCACAAAGTGCCGTGAGTAACTTATTGTTATTTCTGTCAATACTTGATACTTTGATTACTTATCAAACTGTCTTAAATTTTTATTTACGTTTTCCATTACTATTCAGTATTACTTCATTCAAAACTTTCGCTTTATGCAAAACAACCGTAGAAACCCACTTTCTATTTCAGCCTGCATATATTCCAGGAATTGCATACACTACAAAGTCTTGCGAGTACCAATGTACTCAACTTGCTTCAACAAATGTTTTTAGGTGATGAGCAAGATTACGATAATGATGGGAATGAATATGAGGAACCTGCGAGTTTTAGCGACGACTGATCTTTCTAGGTTCATCTCAGCAGTTGCCTGTGGAGTTATGGAATAGTTGGCATACTATGAGACATGGTTTTAATTTCCTGCTACTTTTGGTATTGTAATAACACTATAAAACTGGTGATGTAATAAAAATGTGTATCTGTGTGGCTGTAATTTCCAAATTGTGTTTGTGCGTGCCAGCCACTGATCATGGGAATGGCACAGGATGCACTTAAAGAGCCTCATATTTATGTTATTTACTGACATAAAAATGAGGGTCTCACATATCACTATTGTCCATTGTAGCTCCCTCCCTCTTCATATCGATTTGGAAGAGAAGCCCATGCAAACCCCGCGTGTTATTTATTTAAACTTGCTCAATGTGCCATTCTATGTCGCAAAACCCCTCATTCATCACGTCATACCGGCAATACCACTGTACAAAACCGGGTCAAAGTATTACTTGAACCAAATTACAAAGTTTGTGGGGCCAAATGCCTAATTTTATAGTTTGAGATGCCGAATAAACTTTTTTTAGCAAAATTTGTGGTGTTACATGGACTTTTCCATTTAAAAAAAGCTTCATCGAAAATTTTCAAAAATTGCCGGAGCAAGAAGCTCATTTGATGCGAATACAACATTGTCTAATGTCTAGATAACAAGTACTCAAAACAATGCGGCAAAGCTCAATAGTTATATGACCGTACTGCTAACAAAGCCAATAAAATCGATATGATCCCTTATTCTATTTGCCCTGTGCTGAGAACAGCACCAACATATCTCACTCAACAACTAAGGACCACATGTGCACTGCACTCCACCTATAAGTTTCTATGATTGCTGACTGTATTCTCTTGTCGAGACTCTCCTTTCTAGCGTGGATTACCGAGAAGGTCTTATGTACTCACTGTATTAGTTTCATGTTCAGTGGCTAATACACATATTTACAATATTGCCGTCACATTCATACATAAGGTCTCAAATTTGTTAATGTAACATTGTTCATGCATAAGGCCATGAAGGCTAAATAAAACACAGCGAAAGATACAAATACTTAATAGTATGCCTCGCCCACTTATCCCACAGGCAACCAACAATGTGTAAACCCTAGAAAAGCTCGTCATTAAAATCCTCATAACCTGCGGTGAAGTAGGAATTGTCAAGGACTTTGAATTCTTCTCCCATTGAACCAACAATTTAAGCAAGGTTGAGTACTTTTGTACTTAGCAAGACATGTAGTGTATTACAATTGTATAATAAATGTAGTCTATGTAAAGAGAAAGGCTACTCAGTTTAATTACATAAAGCGAAGTTGAAACATGAATACCAAGTAATAGATTATAAACGAAATTTGTAAGAGCAATTTTAGCAGGTATGTAAATGGCAAATATGAAAAGTATAAAAGTAACAACTCACAGTCCTCCATAATTGTAAGTAACGAACCATCTTGGCATAATCTCTGAAACATCTTTTCATAATTTTATCAATTCAATCCTTTTTGAAATTACCAAAAACTTCTAATTAGTGTCGGCACACTAGAGCCGCTCATAACGGCGAGCACAGCTTTTCAAAAAAATTTACACTCTGCATAGGCGTACATCTTTACCCATAAGACATGACCAACTCTTTTTGCTGCTATTTTCACACTTCATTTGGCGTGTGGCCAAGAGGTCATAACATGAACCATTATATCACTTAGACCTAACTTTGCACCAGCCCGATGATAACAAACCCTTGCTATGGCATGCAGCGAAAGATATTTGTACACACAATACTCATGATAGTATATCCTTGTTGTGTCCCCACTTTTCCCATAGCAAGGCATACACCATTGTATTAGTATGTATTTTTTCCACTCCTATGTGTGGACACCCCTACAAGCATACATCTCAAAAAGCGCGTACTACTCCAGCCTTCCAATGTGTAAAGCTAGATCCAAGTAATTTAATTGGTCAAGACTATCCCATATTAGCACCTGTGGTTGCACTGAACATCTTGAGTATAATGGACACTACGTCCGGTCCTTAATCTGACACAGGCGAGAACACTCCCCATACACTACGTGCAAGTACATCCCTTACACATCCAGTTATTGCTATATCTCGCCCGTGTCAAACCATAGTTTTATTTTTTATTTTAATATCAAAATAACAAAGCCATATTTCCCATAATGTCCAAAGTCATTATTCTCCAAACACATAATATAACCAACCATTTGTTCGCTCAAGTCTAAAGCATGGCTAAGCAGTTTATTAAGTATTCGAATATACCCAATTGATATTAAATACTGCCTAATCCCTTATCTTATGGTTTTCTAGGATGACATGTATGTATTTATTGAGGAATTTCCATGAAATAATGGTGATAATTACTAGTACACACAATATAGCAACTTTACTGAATATAAATACATGCATACATAATTTGATAAAATGGAGGACTATTCATCCTTATAGGAGAATTTAGAAACTTTACTGAATAGAGGCTCATGATTTTAGGAGAATTTAGAAAGTAGTCCCATCAAATTTGGAGTTTATTTGACATAGCTACAATTATTTGAATTATGAATAGGTTGAAAGATTATCCTAAATAGGAATCTAATTCTGACTAAGTCCAAATTTAAAAATTTTTATAGAAATAAAAATTGTATGTTCTAAGAATAATTTAGAAGTTGGTTTCACCAAATTTAGGTTTTATTTGCAAAAGTTATAAGCATTTGAATTTTATATGTTCTGAAAATCCCAGAAAATAGCAAAATACGCTTTTCAATAGTGAATACATATTTCAAACTTTTCTCTGATTTAGATTTATTTCTGGTTACTAACATGTGGGGTCTACATGTTAGTGACTAAAACTTAAATAATGATTTAAGTTTTTATTTAATTCTTTTAATTACCACTAGGGCCCACATGTCATACTCATAAGAATTAAAACCGGTTTTAATTGAAAATGCTGACAGGTGGGACTGAAGTGTCAGTGTCTTGACTCGGGGGAGAGGTGAGACTGATAGTAGGGGCCCACTGTCAGTGAGATGGAACAGGGCATGGTGGAGGAGAGGCTCATCGGTAGCGAACGACAGCTGATCATGCTCAGTCGACGGTCGAGTTAGCCTGAGGGAGAGACGGCGATGCTAGGGGAGGTGCCAGCGTTGGTCGATGATGAATGGAGATGGCTGGTGGATAAGGTGCAATGAAGGGAGCTTTGGGTAGCTAAGAGAGGAAACCAGGGGTGCTTAAGCTTGAGCAAGCAAGGGGAAATGATCCAGGGAGGTCAAGAAGTCCATTTTGGTACCTCACTGGGTCGGTGGTGAGCCGAGGGAGCTTAGCATCGTGGGCTAGAGCCAAGGAAGATGACGGTGGCGGTGCGCTATTCTGGGCAAACTGAGTTGAAAACATTGTGGGTAGTGAGTTCAAGGAGCTAAGAGGGAGCTCAAGATGAAACTAATTGGAAAATTACCCAATAGATGGCTCAATTGAGCTCATCTCGCTCTTCAGGTGCTCGGCAACAATGGAGGCAATGGTGGCGCGATGGGCACAGGGCTCGGGTAGGGGAGAAGCCAGGAGGTGCAGGGAGGCAATGGAGAAGCTCAGCACGACTTAAATAGTTACCGAGAGGGTGACTCAGCGCAAGCCCGTGACCATGTCGCAATGGACAAAGAGGTAAGGACACCGGCAGGCTTGCTTGCAGGTTTTTCTGGTAGGCACTTTGCGCATGCACCAGACTTTTAACAAAGGCAGAGGGGATAGCACGGCGCAGAGGGTAGGTAGGGATGGGATGGCTCAACCATCGCAAGTTCCACCATAGTGGCGACTCTGTGCCATGGTAGGGGAAGGGGAGGCCTAGTGCTTTCACGACAAAAAAAACGGTGGTGATGTGCGCATGAGTCCTAGGCACAGGGGCATTCACCGTGCAGGTATGGGGCAAGCAGGGCATGAACTGGGCGTTGTGATGTGTACAGGGGGAAAGAGGGGCCGGCATATGGGCTCGAGGGAGTTGAACAGGCCCAAGCGTAAAGGGAGGGAGAGGGAGGGAGAGAGAGAGAGAGAAATGGCTCAAAAGGGAAAGCGCAAACCTTGGCTTTACACCTCCTAGGTAGAGAACATGGTTTTCCCGAGAAGTCACTTTCCAAATTTGGGTTTTCTGGTTTTTTATTTTTTAAATTTCATATTTGTAGCCCAGGTTTCTTGTATTTAATTGAGCTAAAAAAGAAAGTTTAAATTTTACAAAAAAAAAATTGCGAGTGATTCTAAAGTAATTATGGAGCTACCATAAAAATTTCAGATAATGATCAAATATTTGGATTTTTATAAAAATCAAATAATGCCTCTGTTCTTTTTAATAGTTTCTATTTCTTATTATTCTAAGGAATCGAATGAATTGAAAAAATTCTAAAACTTTTTGGGGGTGATATGGAGATTTATTTAGGATTTATTAAATTTTTGCAGATTTTTTTATAATTGTGAACTGAAGTTTGAAATTCAAAAACCTTAATAGGTTTATTAAAAAGATTTTTTCTTTATTGTAAAAATTCCAAAAATTCAAATTAAGACCAAATTCAATTCATGTGCTTGCACTTCATTTTTTTGACAATTTTTGGGATGTTACATATCTCTGCCTTCGGTCTCATAGTGGGACTAGAAATGGAGGTTACCTAAGCCCTCAGTGAAATTATGAAGCCAAGACTATAGTCCTTTTTGTTTAGCCTTTTTCTTCGGCTCAAAGAGATAGCATTTTAACTAGACAAAAACCATAAGCCTTCATATAACTAAAATCCAAAGCTACAGGAGGGATCTTTTTTGGCCGATTAGGGTTAGTTTTAGACCAACGCAACTGAAGTTAGGGTAAAATTATCCACCTCTATTGCCAGTGACGAAGCTAACATGAAAATAGAGTGTTACACTCTGATTGCCCTTTTTATGCGCAGCAACCCCCCGATCGGATTAGAGTTTTGTAAGATACAGCACGAGCACGCACGATCTCAAGAACGAAGAAGGTGAATCCCGTAGAGAGAACCAAAATAACAACGTTGAAGCAACCACTACGAGAGAGAAAATATTTGGTGAAGTCAACCACAAATTCTTTAAGCACAACCTCAAAAGAGTACAAGGGATTGTTGATCTCTCACAAGCTCTCGAACCTTTTAGGACCCTCGGACCCTTGCCCTATACAAGAATCTAGTCCTAAAAATAACCTAGCTTCTAATTCTCTCGTACACCTCTTGCTTTCGATGAGTTGGTTTGTGGCTTCTTGGTTGTTTGGGTTCTCCATGACCACCCTTAGGTTTATATAGCCTCCCTAATTCTCCTCCAAAGCAAATAAAAATACTACTTATATTAAGATTAGTAATCCTAATCCTATTAGGATTCATTTAGCACACCTTTACAAATCCTAAAAGGCTATATATGAGTCACCATATTTAAAAATTTCCACCTCGAATCTTATCTCATCGTGCTTCTCAAAGAACTTGCTCCAAGTTGGCTCCATTTTTTTTTTCCACCCACCTTGGGGAGTGCCCCCACCACAGGTTCTCATGCACATCACCACAATGTGTGTATTGGTGTTTGGGCTTGGCCATCCGAACCATCCATTTGAGAGACCTTTCTTTGTATAGTTTGGTTAACCACGTCTTCTGTCCCTATAACCCTCCATGCTATAGGTTTGTACCACCTCCAGCTCCACCTGCTCGATGGTACTTTGTGGTTGCTCCTAACACATCTTTCTTCTTCCAACAACTCGCACCTTCGCCTTTGCGTTTGCTAGATTTTACAATCATCTTTGTAGTTCTGTATGTAACTGCAATTGAGATCTGATTACCTATCATTGATGGTACAGTTTCCTCCTCCCTATCAAAATTTTACTAGACTACCCATTGATTGCACTTCTTTTAGGTTTACCCATCAATCGTTATCCTCTATTGCTTTAGATACTTTTCATGATTACCTGTACTTTGCAAGTAACTCATATGACTCTACCTCGAAAGTGATACCTTACAACCTTCGAGTTCAAGCAACCTCATGGATTTTAGACTTTTCTTTAAGCCAGGAACATACCAAACTCCAATCAATATGCGATGTGCTCCATCATACATCTCCAATGTAATTGTTCCCACATTACTAATCGCATACTCCTTGCAATCAACCAAGTGAAAAATTCTATGTGCCGGGTGTAGAGATCCTTCATCAAATATCTTCCTTGCCAAATATATGTGAAAGCAACAACCTGAATGTAAAAGAAGTACCTGATTGACTAACAACAAGTACGTTTGAATCATCTTTTGCTACCATCATTGAGCATGCACCCTTCATTTGCTCCAAACGTAAACATCCCTTTATGATATGACCTTCCTCATCAGATAGATAGTATACATGCGTGCCCTTACTCTTACCCTTCTTCTTCCTATAACTTCTGCTTTTTTTTCCTGCAACACCTAGTGCAGCTAACTCTTGCTTTTTCCTACAATACCTAGTGCAGTCAATGCTTGATCACCTGGTAATGAAGATTTTGATGGCTTTTTCAAGGACTCTGCCTCCAATAGATATGCAATTGCCTCGTTGAAGTTGAGAGTGCTTTTCCCGACGAGAATATTCATCACCAATTGCTCCCATGATGGTGGTAAAGATGGTACTAGTATAATGACTTTGTCATTCTCCTCAATTTTCTTATCAACACTAATCAGTCATTTGATAAGTGTGTAGAAGACATTGTTATATTCAACAAACCGTGTACCTCCCTCCATGTGCAACTTGTACAGTTGTTACTTCATCACCCACCGGTTTGTCAGCGGCTTTGCCATATACAATATTTCTAAGTCCTTCCATAATTTCTTTGGCAAATTATCTTTAATCACAAGTACGTTTCCTCATCAAAGAGACATAAACGAATTTTAGTGATAGCCTTCCGCTCCATCACCTTTCAGTCTTCAGCAGACGTCTTTTCTAGTTTGTCTCTTTCAAGAGCATTGATCAACTCTTGCTATAAGGATATTCTTCACCACAAATTACCACAAGCTGAAATTTCCACTGACGTATAAAAGTGAATTGTTTTTAAATTGTTTAAGTCAAAAGGCTGACTTTAAGCTATAATCAAAAAATATAATCCTAAGAGCAGTGCTTCTATGCTTTTCCTTCTAGTACAAGTTGCACAAATCTTGAAGCAAGCGAAGGGGTAAGTAACCACCATCTACCATTCATTCATGCTTTAATAGTTGTGCAACTTTTAAAAGAAAGAGCATAGAAGCACCTCTCTAATCCTAAACAAACAGGATCTATGATAGTTACCACGGAAAATCTAGAAAGAGTAATCCCAACCTGCCACAGCTATGTCTTCGTTCAGGCGCAGTAAAAAGTGTCCATCCCAGTTCAGGGAGGGTACAACCACTTATCCCAGGCTCAAAGCTTTCAACCACGGGATCCGAGGCTATTGACATCCAACATCTTATCGTAATGTGCCATGCTCAGAAAGCATGGCTCTGTCCGAGGTGGATCATCCCCTACCTTGTGCTGCATCCAATCGTTGTTCACAGTGAAATTATTGAACCCCAGTGAGTTGCATATACTTCCTGAGGTAGCATAACGTCGTTGAAGTGCATGAGAAGAATCCGAGGAAGATTCTCCCAACCAAGAATGCAGTACGTACTCCATAAACTGCCGGTTTAGGATGACCCATGGAGAACCTATTGATAAGGAAACAAAGATGGGTGAGCAAATTATGCAGACCAATGGCAGCAAACCAAGCGCAGAGAGCAAGAAATCCATTTGCCTCATTCTGTAACCGTGAATTGAAATTGAAAAGAAAAAAAGATTTAAATTTCTCTTGATCTAGATAACTAGAATGCAACTAGGGGAATTAAGGCTCCGTTTGGCAACTTGGAACCGGGCCATTTCTACTAGATTCTAGAAAAAACCCAACCAAACAGGCTAAAGCTCAGAACGATTCTTCTCGGATCATTTTTTCTTTTTCCACTCTGTGGCCGAATCAGTCTCAACCTCGTCCACCTGATTCACAGAATCCTACCTGAAACGTTTCTACCAAGAATCTGGAATTGTTTTTGTTTCTACTAGAATCTGGAACCATACCAAACAGGGCCTAAAGGTGAGGTGATATTTGGAAAAATGTTGGGCTGCTATACGTATTGGGTGACGAGGGGTAGTCGGAGGAGCAGCACGGCGACGGCACGAAGCCTACCAACAAGCCCGGAGGACCCGACAGGCATCCCCGTGGTGGGTGCCCCGACGACGGCTACCTTGCTAAATGCACTTATGTCAGGATCTTAATGTGCAAATTTATACTTTTTATGTATTCAGCACTAATCTAGAATCACGCTAGTGCATACAATAGATGAAATACCAAAATCATTTTGAAGGCTTCTGTCGAAGATTTGTGTGGAGTCTCTCTTTTAATTTGAGTTTCTCCCCAGTGTGAATTGTATTGTATTGATTTGAGATTTTAGTTTACCTTTGCGATTTGATTTAGGTAAAGAAAAAAAAGAGTGATCTTTGGATACTGTCGAATTCTTTCCAAAGAGAATTTTAGCGCATTGGATTTAAGTTGGTGTATGTGGTTCAATTGGGTTCAAAAGAATCTTGCTTCTTTTGCATTCTAGATGGGATTAAGAATATGAATGTTCATGGTTTATGGTTGAGTATATTAAAGATTTATACTGTCGGTATGAATTACTGAGTGAAAGGACTTGAGGGCTAGACTCTCTTGGGAAAAAGAACTGATTAGGGTTGGTAATGATCTCCGGTCCTAACTTGGGCTAGGTGTAGAACCTTGGTTGTGGTTCAAAAGATGGTTGATAATGGAGGTTTGTGATGTTGGTTCCAAATCTGTTGAGAATATCGTTGGTTGTAAAGAAGATGAGGGTAATTGATGTTAAGTGTTCAGTTGTGAACATTTGATTTAGCTAGATGTCTCTAGGTGTGAGATATGCCTGGGAGAGGATAGAATGAAATTACAACGTACTTGTGAATTGGAAAGGAAATTGTGCATTAGTGAGTTATTGTTTTCGATGGCATTTCTCGGTAGTGGCCCTTTCGATTTAAAGGTCAACCAATTGGAAAAGTTGGGATCAGTGTGTTTGATTCTTTGAGGGTTCAAATTTGGAACCCCAGTTATTCAATCAGATACCATCGGTGATTTGGTGGTAGAGAGGTTGTTAAAGAGATGTGACTCGTTTTGACCATGTTATCTTGAGTCTAATGAAGAATGGTAGAAAGGTTGAGAAGTGAGATTAAAGTTTTGTGAATGAAGCTAAAAAAAGGAGGAAATTTAGAGTTAAGTTCGGATAGTGGTTTTATGTTCCTCGAAAGAGAATCATTGATTATACGGGGTCATACCCTGTAGTGCGAAAAAGGGCATGTTCTGAGTTCATCAGATTGCTTGCAATAGGGGTATGAAATGTTTGATGCGCGGATTTGGGCGTATTAACTAATTTGATTGAGTCCTTTAAGTGGGTGAAATTGAGGATGGATGTTGAGGAAAATTCTTGTGAGATTCCTTGTTCGGGGGGGGTTCCCTGGAATACAGAATGCTAGGGAGTTTTGTCATTTGCAAAGTTTATTGGAAATTGAAATGAAAGGTGGATTCATGAGAGGTTGCACTTAGCTGATCAAAGTCAACTCTTTCTCGCTAAGTGTTGGATTTGGAGAATTGGTTTATCGTTTGTATCGGTTACTTCTGTTTGAGTCTTGCGCGGATGTTTTGAGCTGCAATGAAGTCTGTAGTCCCTTGGGGACTTTGTTTTTGGAGTTGACTTCTTCGAATTCGGGGTTGAATTCCTTTAAGGGGAGTGGAATGTAATATCACAACTGTTTTTGCAGTGTCGGAATTTTCAGCCGGGAGTGTGGTGGGCTTTTTCGGGAACTGCAGGATGGGGAAAATTTTCTGCGTGGAGGTGAAATTTCCATTTTTACCCTCCACCTAAAATTTTCCCTCCCTTATTTTCCTTTTCTCCCCCCACTTCTTCCTTCTCCACTCGTGGGCTCCTGCTGCCTGAGCCTCTGGCTCCTCCCCCGTACGATGCCTCCTCCTCAGCCATCGCTCACTCCAGCTCCTCTTCCCCCCACAGCCGGCGACGCTCCTCCCTCCTCTCCCCTGCCGGCAGACGGCACCCTCTCCCAGCCCGGCCGGAGCTCCAACTCCTCTTCCCCAACCCGGCCGAGCGCCCCCCTGGCCACCCCACCTGGCGCCGCACCCTCCCGTCCTTCCCTGGCCGGCGCAGCCCCTCTCCAGGCCGGTGACCTCCCTTAGGCCGGCGAGCCCCCCTGCTCCGTTCCCCGACCGATGGTGCCCTCCTCCGGCCAGATCTGGTGGTGCCCAGCCCGGTCGTCGCCCCCAGCGCTGGGCTTCTAATGGCGCCTATAAATGCCTTTAAAACCTTATAAATGCCTTAAAAAGATTTTAGATGGCGTTTACATGGCGTCAAGAAAAATGGTGTCAGGAAAAGTAATTGGCGGCGCTTAATTATCCACGACGTTTATAAGTGCCATGGAAGACTCTATAACCCGGCGTTTATAAGTGCCGTGGAAGCCTCTATAACCCGGCGTTTATAAGTGCCGTGGAAGCCTCTATAACCCGGCGTTTATAAGTGCCGGGGTTTCCTCTATCATGGCACTTTATAAGTGCCGGGGTTCTCTCTATTTATGGCGTTTACAAGCGCCGGGGATCCCTCTATTCGTGGCATTTAAAATCAGAGGTGCACAATGACTTCCCAGGAGGTCACCCATCTTATTACTACTCTTGTCTAAGCACGCTTAACTTCAGAGTTTTTATAAGATCTAGTACTTTAGTGGTGGTATGATCACATCTGATATATAATGCGTCCCTCCTCCCCTTAACCCCGTTAAACACCCGAACACCGATTTTCAATTATTTCAAATTAGCAAATTATTGAGGTAATTAGCAAAATCATCATACGATAAGATCTCCAATTATATTCTTTTGGGCACCAATTCTAATTTGCAAATACGAAATCCGAGCATATTTCTTAAAATAGACATAACTTTTGACTCGTACCTCCAATTGGGGCGTTCTTAGGCTAATTGGAAAGATAACGAAAAGTAGCATCTGAAATTGATAAGTGTCACAAAATCAGATGTTCGAAAAATTTTGAATTTTCAAACAAAATATCAACAAAAATTGAATTTTCGGACAAAATTTGAAATTTTAGACAAAATATCATCGAAAATGAAATATTTGGACAGAAATTATTGCAAATGGAATATTAGTTTCAATTATTTCAAATATAATATTATTTAATTTCAATTCTTTCAAATTCCCCGGTGTGGTATTCACGTTTATAAACAGTGGTAGAGTTCACCACGACGCTTATAAACGCCGGGGAATTCCACTCTATACCGGCGTTTATAAGCACCGTGGAAGACTGTAACCCGGCGTTTATAAACGCCGGTATAGAATGGAATTCCCCGGCGTTTATAAGCACCGTGGATTCCCCGGCGTTTATAAGCGCCGTGGAAGACTGTAACCCGGCGTTTATAAACGCCGGTATAGAGTGTAATTCCCCGGCGTTTATAAACGCCGTGGAAGATTCTAACCCGGCATTTATAAACGCCGGTATAGAGTGGAATTCCCTGGTATTTATAAGCGCCGTGGTAGACTCTAACCCGGCATTTATAAATGCCGGGGAATTAAATGCCTCGAATGATAAAAAACGCCGGCTTTAGCCTTATTAGGGGCGTTTAGATTAAACGCCGTGTAAAATAAACGCCGAGAAATCCATGTTATCTTGTAGTGAGCCGGCCGGCCAGCTCCGGCGACCCCCTTCTTCCTTGCGGCTGGCTGCTCCTCTAACTCTCTGCCGAACGCCCCAGCCGGTGGATCTCTTGCCTCCTCCCTATGGTGAGCAGTCAAGCCCATTTTGTTGAGGTGTTGTGCATACTTAGTGCATGTAAGGTGTTTGATGAAATGCTTAAAGGAGTTCATACATTGAATCATCAATTTGCTTGGATATGATGTCCCAAATTGATAATTGTGCTGGAGTTCTCCTTTCAACAAGTATTTGTGGATGAGTCTAATCTCATCAAAGAGTCATTATACCTATGCTTTGGAATGTATGTACGTTTATTTGGAGCTAATTCATGCTTAAGACAGAGGGTAGACTTATTCTTGCATGACTTCTTTTTGATTGAGTGGTGTAGTAGTTACTTATTTCGCAGTGAATACATGCTAATATTGATGTAGTGGTCAAGATATTGCATATGAGATCATGTTTTAATGCACCTATTTATCCCCTTGGTCACTGCATTATGCTTAAGTTGGTGATTTAGATGCACAAGGGTTACGTGTTGCACTCGACTCATATTGTCTACAGGATATTCTTATAATAATCAGAATGGGAGTTATTTATTTACTGATCATGTACTTGTGTATAAGATCATGTTGCTACGACTTGTGGTTTCCTTCACTACCTTAAGCTTTACTATAGAGTGTTTATGTTTTATTCCGCAAACATGTCTTTAGTGTGTTTCTTTCATGTGTTCCATTGTTCAGTGTCCTGAGCTTCCAAATAGCTTGTTTTTATACCAGTACATGCAACAACTGGAGTTTTGACCTCATCGGTACCATTTACATGCCTCCAAATCATCCTTTGATGTTTTCAAAATATGGTTTTGATATTACTTGATCATCCTTTTTACATTAATCTGATATGGTATTGATATGTGTTCTATTACCAAGGTTTACTCGTGAATATGATTAGAGTAATGAGGATGGTAAGTTAAGGATAAGAGGAGTTGCTATTCATATATTTGATTATGACTATACGGTTGTAGTGACGAGAATGAATTTACTTGTGAAAATGCTTTATTGAGAATGTCTATGAGCATGATAGTAATCTGATAACGATTAATATAGTTATCATCATTTGTGATCTGAGCTATGTACTAGGTTATGCGTATTACTTCGAATTTATGTGTATTTGTGGGGCATCTAAGAGATCGAGGTTGTTCTTGATTGTCTCATCCTTTGTGTGAGATCCAAAATCTTAACCTCCTGTGAAATGTGATATATATATATATAGCTGGTAAATGAATATCTGTTGATCGATTATGTTAGAACCTTGTATTATTGAGATAGGGAGTAATGCTGATCACTAGAGCTTTATTGCCGAATTAGTGGCATTATTCACATGAGGAATGGATATTGAGTATTGTGTTATTTCTCTAGGGTTGGAGGTCTCTAATACCGCGAACGGGCCGTCAGGTTATCGCCGAGGTTAAAGGCAAGTGCATTAATTAGGAAATTTCACTAATATAGATTTCGGGAATTTCTTTATGAGTATTGTCTAATTATTCTCTTTATGTGGTTTGCCTCATTATTCTAATGCTGCACGTAAGTATAGATATACTGATTGTGCTAACAAATATGGTTATAATTGGGAATAAGTATAAAATGATGAATTTGTGACGATGGTCGCAAGTATATGTTAAGCGATGTTGATGCATGATATATATAGTTAAGTGGTTCATTATTCTGCGATTGTTCGTATAGCACGGTTGGGTGTTTGGTTTCCGTAGTCATGTGATGTAAATTTGGTGCTAATTGTTGCTAAGGGATGATATATGGTAAAGGTATGATGGTGAAAGTATTATTGCATCATTTGCATTCATGTGCATAGGAGTCAGGTTGGACACAGTCATATAACTAGCCCGGAGTGCAATGGGCTAGGTCGGTGAGAAAGTTATATGACTCCACCTGAGTGCTCCGAAAAGTCCTACAGAGGAATGGACCACAGGAGTGGAGAACCCTGTAGGGACTCCATGGGAGTGGAGGATTGGACCCCATATGAAAAAGGACGGGGCGAGGTGTGGCATCGACGGGTGCACACCTAGCTATACCGGTATGAGCTCACAGGAAAAGACGCATCTTGCACTGCATTTGTGTTGCATAGTTTACTAATGCTTATGCATATTCAGTTATGAAGTGCGCATATGAGCATGAAAGCATAAATGCATGGCATAACATTGCAAAGTGAGCGATGGTCAATGTGTTGATTGTGGCAAATTATGTACTTACACTCTGAGTTGTTCATTATGGAGTATGCCTGTCGCATGGTATGATTGTGCTAGTGATGAATGGGAATTGATATATATGTGAGTTGATGGAAGTAAACAGGTTGAGGCTGGATCGAGTCATAGACTCATCCAATATGGTCTAATGAGGTATGCAAAGTATAGTTGCAATGAAGCTGATGAGGTAACCGACGGTGATTTTCTCTTTGTTTTATGTCTTTGTTAATTTGGCTTAAGAAGTACGAATCTATTAATGATTTAAATGCGTTAACTGATACTGGCATTGTTATTTGATGTGCTTGTTGAGTCTTCGACTCACACTTATCTGGTTTTGATGTGTAGGTACCTTGAAGCCAGCATGCTGGGATGGGAATAGTAACACACCCATGACTTATCACCACAGTCTCATACTAAAGTGTCGCATTTAATTATAATGAGTTCATGTTTTGTAATTAATGTGTGGTTGTGTTGTGTTGTGTTGGGTCATGATGGTTAGTTAATACCATGACCCATGTTTGGGCTTGGTTGGTTATCTTAAGTCGCTTAATATTGTGATATATTAACTGTTGTTTCTTGTCTGCTGAGTGGATATCCTAGTTTTAGGGGAGGTGCTGCCGAAATTTCTAACAATTTCGGTAGGTTGCTAGTTCATTAGCTTGCTTTGCTAATTTATTCTAGTGTCTTCTACTGTGTTTTGTTTGAGGGTGTAACATTCCGGGCACGTGCGGTGCCGGGGTGTTACATCTAATTTGTGAGAGGTGTCGATTTGGCTTCGAACGAATCTGGTATATCAATGAACGATACAAAATCATACGGGTTTGATGGCAACTCTTCTTTTTAAATTTTCTTGTCCTTTTAATTTATTACTTTTGGTTATATATGCACAAATGACTAACTGATATTTTTCAAGGATTGGAGTTTAGATTTGTAGAAAATTTAAACATTCTTGTGATTTTTATTTTTGAGATGTAATTGATTATTTATGTAATTCATGATCTGTGATGTAATTAAACTCTTGTATAATTTAATTTATTCCCTTGTATTCAATTTATAGTAATTAAATTGTATAATTCAATGTTATTAATTAATTCTTTTGATTAGGAAATGAGATTGGTTTGTTTCATTTGTGACTTCCTATTTGTTTAAAAATTTTAAATCCCGAGTACTAAATCAATTTATGTATGTGTGAACGTTGCGATTTGTTTGTATATTGACTAGGTTTACTTTTTAACAACTGCAATCACATACTTTTATTTTGTAACCTAGATTATCCTATTCTAATCCCTATTTTTGTAAGATGCTAATTAGATGAGTCCTTTCACCAACTCTATTGATCACCAAAATCAAAGAGGAGGCCAGGGTGTGGTGCCTGACGGGTAGGGATGGCAATCGGGTGGGTACCTCTAGGTACTACCGCCTCAGACCCGAACCCGAACTAAGTGCTACCCACCCCAACCCGATAAGCTTCACGGGCACAAATCTGTGCTTATACCCAAACCCGATGGGTACCTGAAACCCAATAGATACCCATGGGTAGTTCGGAACATACACTGGCATAAAGGTTGCATTTCATGCTGAATTTTGTAATCATGAATGCAATTGCTATGAAGGCCATGTAGGCCTAATTAACTAAGAATTCATAAAACATCAATTATCCTCATTAGTTCATACAGCTAGAACACAAGATTTCGGCAAAAGGAACAAAGCATCAATAATGTAACACCCCGGCATTTAATATGCCCGAATGCTACCAAACATAGACTAAGCATCCTCTAATTACCACAAATACAAGTAAATTACAGCAAAGGTGCTAAAAACCGAAATTTCGGCAGTATCTCCTTTGTTTTAACATGAATTGAAGGAACAACAACAGCATAGCAATAAATGGCAATATAAGATGCATCTAAAATAGCAATAATTAAAGGCATGACAGCAATATAAATATAGTGTTCCATCTACACCCGTAATAAATATAAATATATATATAGATTTATTTTATATTTTTTACATGCACACATTGAATATAGTGTTTAGTGATAATAATTAAGTGCAATCTAGTTATTTTTAATATCTTTCTAGTTTATGTGCAAGAAGGAAAACGTCTTATAAAACTTGGATGGAGGGAGTCCTAACTGAGATTTCCGGCTATTCGTTTGAAGAAATAGATTCAAATCTCGAAAAGTAATAGTACAAAATACACACAAATAACTCACCCAACCTGTTTTTGGTAGGACTACTCTTGTCATCAGCTAGAGAGATATGTAAAGTGACACACAACGTATGCTACAGTTGGCAAAAAAATTTGCGACTTGATAAGCAAGCAAGGCATTTTTGTTTGCGCTACTCTGTGTCTGAAACTCTGGACTGATTGTGAGAAAGAAATAAACGATTGGATTTGGTTGATGTTTGCCTGTTGTAGTACATATTGACCATAGCCAAAATAGTTCTCAGAAACCACAACCGGACATGTCAAAGTCCATAGTTAGCCAAAATAATAAGCCATATCCTCACAAATAGTGATCATTTTGAATATAATAGTAATCAAACTTTTGATAATTTAACTGCCAATAACTTTTTAAATATTTAAATTAAATACATAAATAGTTGTCGAGGCCGGGGGTGGCCGAGCAAGGGCTCGATGGGCAAGAGGGTGACGCGGTGGTCCTAGGGCACCGCTTAATCGAGCTCGAGGATGGCCGGAGCTAGGCCTCGGCGGAGAGGTGCGGAGACGATAATGGCGTGCGGCCGTGGAGACGGAGGAGTGCCGTCGAAGATCGTTTAGGAGCCCAGTGAGCATCAGTGCGGTGAGGGGATGTCGACCGATGGACTCACCGAGTAGTAGGAGGGCCGAGGCGAGCTGTCACCGTGCGCCGGAGCCGAGGAAGACAAAGGCCGGTGCGGCGGTGCTCTGGTGGGGTACACTGCAATCCGAAGTGAGGAAAGGACTCAAGAGGTCAGGGTGTTGCTTCGGAAAAAGGAATTGAGGAATGGAACGACGTAGAAGGGCAATTGCGATCCCCCCTTTTGTGGCTCACCTCTGATTCGGAAGCCACGAGCAAGGCTCACTGCCCACTGTTGGCCGGCTGGAAGAGTGGGCAGATCGGGGATTTGAAAGTGATCGTGTATGCTTAAGTAGTTGTGGGGGCTCCGGTCTTTGTAACAGTGACTCGGATATTCACTGTTGCGTCGGACTGGAATTAACGCAACCCGTCAGAAATCCGATCACTAATTACAAACCGTACCCGGATTGAGGTCAATTGATCAGCACGACACACTCTGCTGGTGGTCATATGCCAAAGGATTGATTCCAACCCGAGCTTCCCCGAGATATGTGTCTAGTGCTAGTTCCCTAGATCAGTAGCCTAGCACCCACATATTACGCAATAAGTCGCATCCAGAACCAAGCTCAAAGTAATAATTGTATTACTACTGGTTTGATTACAACTAATTAGTTTACAAGAGTGAAATACAGCCAGATGGCAAAACTACGAAATAAGAAAACCAAATCCGCAACAGCGGTAGCGGTATGCCTTCCCATACCTAGAGGCAACCGACTAGGGCTGAAACCCAGATAACCGCTACTATCTCGTGGAACACTCGTCTCGAAGAACGTCGGGGACGCATTCATCATCTTCAACGTCGTCTTCTGATTGCTTGATATTAAAAATAAGTAGAGCAAACGGTGAGTACACGTATGTACTCGCAAGACTTTAGTGTATAGAAATAATAATGTAAATGCAGGTTATAACAATGGAATCAGGTTTCTACACTAAGTCTATTTGAGCACAAAGCAAGATTTATTTGGAATACTTAATAGGTCCAAATCATTCGCAATTTGTAAAGCAGTGGTAAAGAAATCATTTTTGTTGCAAGCAATAAATATATCAATTGATCCATAAACCAAATTCCCAACCATTCCATTCCCACCAACCGAAAACCAAACTAACCTACCTTGCCAAAACCATTTCCCAACAACCAACTTCCGACCAGACCCAATAACCAATCCAGCTCCCATCCAAGTCCAACCAAATCCATTTTCTGAGACCGAACCAAGACCATAAATTCTATACTTAACAGTACTTCCCAAGCTACTCATGACCGTGAGCTCGGCTAATCGATTAGTTTATTTATATCTCTGCAGAGATTGTACACTTTACCCACACGACACGTTCTAGCAATCATGTTAACCATGCCACGCGATACGAAACGTACCCGTTTTGCTAGACAGTGACGAGACCTTTCGATAGGTAGGAATTTAAACCTTGCACCAGCCCGGTAATGTGCATCCCTAGCTATGGTCCCAAGAGGATGTCCACTAGTGGTCCCTACGGGCTCCCACTAGCTTTACTGGCCCATACCTCCCCATAGTAGGCATTACCGTTGTATTGGGCAAACTCCCCCTTGATGCCTCGACGAGGGAATCCCTAGAACACACCGACACGGTAGATGTGTCCAACTCTCCCGCCACCTAATGATGCAAGCCCCAAATTCTTTCCAATGTACTAGGCCAAGGCTATCCCATACTAGCACATGTGGTTGTACTGTAAGACCCAGTAATAGCATCAAGTTCAGTCCTTAGGGTGACTCAGGCGAGATCTTCCAAACCCACTTGCTATGGCCATAGAGGATGTCCACTAGTGGTCCCTACGGGCTCCCACTAGCTTTACTGGCCCATACCTCCCCACAGCAAGGGAACCAACCGAAACCAAAGCCAAACCAAGACAAGCCTTCTGGTTTGAAATCCTTTCCGAGTCCGGACCAGCCAGACCAACCAAACCTTTCCAAACCAACCAATCGGACCAACCCGTCCAAACCAAGCCAAATCCAAACCTCCAAACACCGTACATCTCGCCCGGTTTAAATTCTTCTATTTTCCATTTTCACCCATGCAACCTTTCCATCCAAATCCAAATTCAACTCCCAAACCATTAACCAACCTTTCCGATCCAAAACCCAATCCAAACCAATGATTTTCCAAGAGATTGTAATTGACTGACTCACGACTTTCATAGCATTTGCTACGGCGTGACTAAGCATGTGCGAGTATTATTCAATATTACCCATTTGACATTTATTACTATGTCTAATGTGGATCTATAGTTTTCCAAGGTTCACAATTCAATTAAGATTAAAGGAAATCCACCAACTCTAGGTTTATCTACCAGTTTTCCCACAACTAGCATTTTTACTGAACATACACGCATGCATAATAGTTTCTGACAAAAGAAAATAGAACTTTGCAAATGTAGGATCAAAATGGTCAAAGGAGGTGCTTGCCTGTTTGTTCTTTAACAATGCTCGATTCTGGAACGAAGTCGGAATCGTCGTCTACCGAATCACCAACGCCTGACAAAAAGCGATAAAAATGATCAATGACAAATCAAACCAGGCAAATAAGAACCAAATACGAAGCGAATCAAATCCGAGAAACTAAGAGCAAAAGGACTCCAGAAATGATTTAAACTTCTCAGCTCACGCCGGTAATATCGACACACAATTTTTGGTAGTACTGTTCAATCAGCAGCACCGACCTGGCGGTAGTACTGCCGATCCCCGGTAATACCGTACCATCGGGACGATAATGTCGACGGCCGGGAACTAAAACGGAACACTTTCTGGAAAATACTGTCGGAATGTTGCTTACAGTACTTCTGCTCAAGCAGTCGTACCGGCCCCATGCATCAACAGTACCGGAATTTCAAAGGTCGAGATCAGCGCACTTCAGAAAATAGCTACCAGCTTGTTTCACACAGTATTACCAATAAGGCGGTAATACCGGACCCAAACACCGGCAGCGCCGCGGCTCCAAAGGCTGAGGACAGCTTACTCTGAAATCAACTACCGGCGTTGTAGTCACGGTACTACTGCTCAGGCGGTGGCACCGAGACTATCGCGGCGGTAGCGCCAGTTTTCCAGAAAGGGCCGAAATGCGAGAACGGGGTTTTCGCTCAAACGGGATCGGAAATCAAGTACACGTGCCAGGTCACGGTCCTAGCAGCGCCAGGAACACAACTAACCTGGTACCAACCAGTTCCGAGCTCGTTTGACCAATTTACCACTTTCCGACTCCGAGTTCTGAAACTTTTACCCAAAAACGATTTTCGAAAGGGAAGAACCAACGAAAATGATCCAAATGGGGAGGGAAGAGACCTAACACGAAACCGGGAAAACGAGAACTCAGAGAGAAAAAGGGAAATCCGAACTTCTCCCAAAGTTCGGCAGTACCGGCGGTGACCCGGTGGTAGTGCCACCCCTCACACTCGGCAGTACCGGCCCAAGGGCCTGGTAGTGCCACCCTACGGGGAACGAAATCGGTGCTCACTGGAAATTAGCTACCGGCGTGCTACTCCTGGTACTGCCACTCGAGCGGCAGTACCGGCCTCATGGCCCGGTAGTGTCTACCGCCAGAGAACGAGAAGGGAGTACTCTGGATTTCAACTACCGGCGGTGTGTGGGCGGTAGTACCGGCCTCATGCCGTCGGTAGTGCCGGTTTTCCAGGAGAAACTTTTGCAAAAAGGGAAATTTTGCGCAAATGAGTTCGGAACTTCGACGCGAAAGCATGACTAGGTTCCTAGGGATACTAGGGACCCATTCACACAGTCTCTGTCAAGTTTCAAGCTCGTTTGCTCAATTTCTCGCTTTTTGACCTTGCGAACCCCGAAAACGACACGAAAACGGATTTCGACTCAAAATGGGTCCAAATCCGTTTTTCGACGCGGCAATGGAACCTCTACGGCACTAGGGACCTATACACAATGGTTCCAGGGATTTTGGGACTTCGGAACGCAAAAATGTTCCGAATGCCCAAAATGAACCTTTTTGCGAATCGAGTCGAACGACGGATTCACAATGTGCGTATTTAATCCATTAGCACCATACGGTCCCAAGCGACCGAAAGCTCGCCTAAGAACTCGATGCACGACGATCGAACTCTAAGAACTCGAAAATCCTAATTAGTCCCGAATTTCGATTCTGGACCTGAATCGAGTTCAAACTCGATTCTTCCGTGAGAATCTAACTTCACCAGTGTTGGACATATTCGTGAGTCATTTTCTCAACTTTTCCGGAGCTAGGGTTTCAAAAGAAATCTCCGAAAAATTCGGGAAAAGACTTTTTAGAGCAAATAAATCCAACAAAGAGTAGATCAGGGTTTCCAGAATGAATCAATCGCGTATTCTAACTCTAATCTAGGTCTAACAACTCGACGAATCATCGATCTACTCCTCGATCTAGGTTCTCTAGGGCTAAACAAGCGAGAAAAGAGAGAGAGGAAGGAAGAGAAGAGACTAGGGTTTGCATCAAACCTTAGGGTTTGAGCTCAACATCGAATCCATTGCTTGATCATCCTCCTAGGGTTCTTGATGAAGCTTCCCCACATGTTGGGGTTGCTCTCCTTGCTCCACACGAGCTCACACCGGCCGGAGAACGGAGAGGCAGGGGCGAGTTCCACCGGAGGAAGAAGAGGGAGGAGGTGAGAGCAAGAGAGAGAGAGAGAGAGAGGGAGGGAGGGAGTGAATGAGAGAGTGAGGGGAGTGAGGGGGCTCCCCTCTGGATAAATACGGGAGAGGGAGAGAGCTGGGCGATGTGGAGATTGGCCACGACTCACTCATGTAGCACGGCCGGGCAGCATCGCCTCGGGTGGCTTGGTGATTACCACCCGGCCGGTAGTACCGCACACTGACCTGCGGTACTGCCGCCCAAGGGCTGAAACTTCAGGGTTTTTTCGGCTTTTGCAACGGCGCTTGTCCCATTGCTTTAGGGACTATTGGAATAGGTTCGGGAAATCCTAATGAAGGTTTTTGGGATTAGGTTTACTAACGATTTCAAAGGATTTCGACCAGACTCGAAACTTAGGGTTTCAGGTCAAAATCAATCGAAACGGCTCGAACGAGATAGCAAAAACACTCCGAAAACAAATAACTTCAAATTAAGATCCAAAAATCAATTTAAGGCGCAATTAAACACTAAATTTGCTTAATTAAGCCTAATTATTCTTAATTACGAATTCAGGGTGTTACAGTAGTGGAGGAAGGAGTGCTCCAATTCCGCAATGCCTGTGAGGCGAGATTCGGTGACAAACGGAGAAGGACACCGGTGATCCGGTTTTTGCGGCGAAGGACACGGCACTCGAGCTCCTTTTCGGTGAGGTTTGCGCACACGCTAGAGCTGTCGATTTAGACAACTCAAATTGAGACGATTGCTAGGCCGAGCCGCGAAAGGAATTGCGAGACGTGGCGTCAGTCTCCTGCGCGGGCAAGCTCGAGCAGAGGAAAGGAAGGGGATCCATTGGCCATAGCAGTGAGGAACCAATGGGGAGACTTCTCTGGCAATGATTAAAGCCGAAATCTTCATCGTCTCGGGGAGGAAGACCGGAGATTGGCTGAAGCGGCGGTGAGCTTAAGAGCTTGCGCGCGTGAGAGAGCAGAGAGGGAAGGAAGGAAGGAGGAAGAGGGAGGGTGGCTGACTGGTGGGTCTTGGGGCCACGTAGTAGAGAGAGGTGAGGGACGGCCAAGTGCACTGTTAGGTGGGGCTTGGCGCTGGGCGGGCCCACACGGCAGTGAAAGGAGAGAGAGTGAGAGTTAAATGGTTTTCAGTTTTCTGGACAGCAGCCAAAAAATTGATTTAATTGAACCACTAAAACTTGTTAGGAATTTTTGGAAATTTTTGTGAGGAATCATGACAATGGTTAGGATCTACTATAACATTTTTAGACGAAAATACTGAGCTATTTTTTTTATAAAATTCTGACAGTGAAGCTATCAGGAATTTGCCTATTTCAAAAATGATTTTTCAGAGATGGTAAACTAAGTCAAATTGACTTGAAATTTTTACTGTACTGCAATATGATCATTTCGGAGCTATGGTAAAAATTTCATATCAAAAGCATTCATATTTATTTTTATATAATTCTGGCATCATTCTAGGTCTAATACCCTAATTACTATTTTTGATTTTCTAAAAATAGTAAATCATTTCCAAATTCAATAAAACTTTTCTGAGGTGATAAATAAGGAATTTAGAGTTCATTATTAATCTCATTCAATCTTTGTACTACAAAAGTTTCAAATTGGAGTGGAAGTTGCATCGACGCAGACGAAGCTCGGTTGCTGCAGCCGCGTGGCGCGAGTTTCTCTGCGCTTGACATGGCCGAGAGAGAGAAGGAGAACCGGGGGCGACGCCGTGAGTGAGGGAACGGATGGGAGCTGGGCGACTCCACGACGTACGGGCGGAGGGGCGCGAGGGAAACGGCAGCAATCGGCCGCTCAACGGTCGATCGAACGGTAGTGAACGGCGCTCATCCACGCCTGCTCGGTCAATTTCAGAGTGCAGTTGCCCAGACCTGCTACAGTGTCTATTCCAGACAAACAGTAATTGACGTTGCTGTTTTGAGTTGTCGGATTCAAGCATAGGGTTGGCCAAAAGGTTAGAATATTGCTTGAGTTGCAGGTCATTTCTTGATGTTCTGCTTGCACTCACTTTTGCCCAACATGCTATGACAAACTTTGAGCAAAAAGGCTTGGAAAAGGAATTTCAGAAGCACTCAATCTTTGCCCAAAACAGTAATGATATGTTTAGCTTGGAAAAGGAATTTCAGAAGCACTCAATCTGCCCAAAACAGTAATGATATGTTTAGCTTAGCAAAACATGAAATGTAACTTCATTAAGTTAACAAAGTTTTCGGACGTTACACTTATCCTGAGATTTCTAAGGATATAATTACTAACTTTGGAAAATTTTCACATTTTATCTTTTTACCTTTTTACCATTTCCCTATTTTCAATTCCAAAATTCAATTACTTTGCAACCAAAAATTCACTCAAAAGCATAGAAATTCAGAAAATACACTAATAATACAAATAAATTTTTTTAATAATGTATTTTATATTTTATTGAATTGTTGGGAAGTTACCGTTACAATGTACGTAGTGTAACGGTATTTTGGCCTGCTAAACTAGTATGATATTGTAACAAGCTTAGGGCATATACAATATAAGATAATTACAACAAGTGCTTAACGAGATAATATAACCGCATCATCCAACACTCATATACAAGTTATTTTCTCCAATGCAAACATCTTTTTTGTGTATGCTTAGATATCATATTCTCTATTAATCATATATAGTTGTACATATAAACAACTACTAAGCATCGAGGCTTAAAAATAAACATCATGCCTAACCTGTATAGCAAGAAAGATTAAAATTTTTTATTACTAAACACGTCTCTAAACACATGCATTCTTATTGAGCACTCCGAGGTCGCCGACGCGTGGGCACCGGAGCTCCTCGAACTGATCGCACCCCTCAGCGCCGATCTCCTCGAAAGCCGCCACGAGCCTCGGCACCAGGTTGGCGAGCGCGAGCCTGAACCCCGCCGAGCACGGCCGCTCCCAGCCACCGCTCCCGTCGGCGGTGAGCGTGCCCACGGGACAGCCCCGCAGGTACGCCTCGCAGGCCCCGAGCACGGACCTCCCGCGACGGCGGAAGTGGTCCCTGACGAGCCCCTCGAACCCCCGCGGCGGGCGGCGCAGCAAGTGGAGCGCAGTCCGGAGCGTGAGCAGGTAGGCGTTCTCGCCGTAGGGGAGCGCATTGCGGCCGCCCTCCGGCGTGCCGATGAGCGGTGAGGACGAGGCCCTGGATGGAGACGACGACCTGGAGGAGGCTCGACCTGGCCGGCGACCAGGCCTCGTCGCCCTCGCCCTCGCCGAAGGTGTTGAGCAGGCTGAGACACACCGTGCCGGATGTGTAGAGGTTGGGGTTCAAGCGGAAGCCGAACGAGTGGTAGTACACCTGCGGCGGCGCAGCCGGGTACGTCGGCGGCAGGTGCAGGTCGAAGAGGAAGAGCCCGTCGTGGTACGGCGTCCCCGCCGCACCCACCATCGCCGCCCGGAGCAGGTCCATGCGGTCCTCGAACGCCCGCACGTAGATGCTGTCTGCATGCGCACGTGCAAATTTTTCGTTCGTTCAATTCATTCATGCGTAGCTAGAGGGAAAATAAGAAATTCTAGTAGCACTGCATACCTGGTAAGCTGTTCTTCAGTATTTTCCATTCCTTTTGCACCGCCTTGACCCACTTCTTTCCACCAACAATAGTGCCCTGCAATTCATTTGCAAAATTAAGAACACCAATTATTGTGTCAAGTATGCTGCTGAATCTAGATAGTTATAGCAAAACTAAATTCTTTTTTTTTTTACTTTTTAGAGTCAACTAGATGCAGTGTTGACCATTTGCTTCGGCAGTATATTTGGAAAAAAGTTACAATGACAATGAAAATTTACCCTCCAAAGGCAACAAGATACACTACTGACCAGTGACCATTAAGTTTTAATGTATAGTATATCTTGGAAAATTTACAGAAGAACGAAATTATAAAAGTATTTTTGACGTGAACCCACCTGTTCTACGTTCATTTGTTCGGTCAAAATTTGTGGCAACACGGTATCTATGGTCAAATTAATTATTATGAAAGTATTTAACTCCAGAAGGGGTTAACGAAATTAATTACCTGCTCCGCAACATCAAGGTAATGGTGATCCGGAGGGCACTGCACGACGTCGAAGTGCGGGAAGCGGAACGGATCGCCGTCGTCACCGGCGGTGTCTACAGCCTTCTTTTCCCCCTCCGCCTCTTCAGAGCCATCGCCATGATCAACACCTGCGTCGCTGCTCGTCACAGCAGCGGCGGTGGCGGCCTCTGTTCCAGCGCCGTTAGGATCGCCGGAGACAGGCCCCGGCGCTTCCACGTTACCTGTCGCCGCAGGTAATTCCGAGCTTGACGACGGCGGCCCGTTCGCCAGATACCTCTTGCCTCGAGCCAACACCTCGAGTGCCAGCCGGATCACTGACCGGACGGCAGCACCCATCCGGCCCATCGCCGCGGCCAAAGAACCATCGCCGCCGAGTTGGACATTGCTATCGATAGTTCTGTCCTCGGTTGGATTCTGTGGAACCAGACACAATATATATAATTAAGTTGATTAATTAAGAAATAACTCAATCTGTTACATAATGGGGAGATGCATGTGGAATTAATTAAGTCGATGTTGGATAGATGATACCGTGTTGGCAGCGGCCGGTTGATCTTGACGAGCACCATCTTCTGTCGCCTCGTCGTCGTCGTCTTCGTCCCAATCGCCCATCTCATCCAGCAAATCGGTGAAGTATTGTTGGTTGACGACGCCGATCTCATGACGCAACACCTGAAATTAAACATCATCCATCAACAGCGTGCATGCAGTTGATGACTCGAGTGGTGAAGAGATGGGTAGCACTGCAGTAATCAGTAGTAGCTCTCAAGTCTCAACATGGACATAGTCTCTAATGCAAAGACATACCGTCGACGTGCTTCCGTCGCCCCACTTCACTAGGACGTGGCCGTCACGAAGGTCAACAGTACGCCCGACCCATGAAAGATCGTCCACCGCCGCCACCGCCGCCTTCATGTTGTCGTCGTCGTTGTTGCCCTGTGCTGTTAGGAGTAATTCCCTGCTCCCACCGCCGTTGCCGGCTGTTTCCGACGGCGGCAGGCGAACAACGACGGCGCTGAAGTAAACATGGTGCTCGGGAACCGAGGCCAGGTCGTAGGCGCTCACGGTCTCCTCGCACTCCACCTCCCTCGCCCCGCCATGGCGCGACGCCGCATTGAGCCACGACACGCGCACCGTCTTATCCTCGGCGTTGATGCTTCTGACGACGCCGATGCGCCTCGTCGTCGATCCAGTGGAGGCATCAACATCGGCAGCAACCTGAACGGCAGCATCAGCATCATCAGTTTCATCATCGTCATTGGTAGCTGAGATTGAGCCGTCGTCGTCGCCGACACCGGTAACCTCGACAACCTCAGCGGCAGCAGCAACGTGAAATGCAGGAGAAGGAGCGTCGCCGGGCGCCGCATTGTCAACGACTGTCTGCTCCGGGAAGAACTCGTGCTCGTTGATGTTGTCAAAGGGGGTGAGGGACACCGATGGCACCCCGTGCCGCCGCGTGCCGTCCTGCCACAACACGTCCACGGTGGTGCGGGTGTCGGCGACGCTCATGGGCAGCTTGAACCCCGTGCGGCGGCGGCCGCGGGCGGTTGGGAGGAAGCAGCGGTCAGCTAGCCCCCAGGTGCAATAGATGTCGGAGCAGAAGAAGGTCAGGTCACGAGGCTTCTGGTACGGCGGAGGAGCGCACGCCTGTACGAGCTGCTGCTCAGTGCCCAGCTGGGCCGACGCGATCCAGTAGACGAGGACGCCGGCCATCTCGACCTTGCAGACGGTGCCCTCGACGCGGCTGGAATGCCAGTGGCCTTTGAGCCACCGGGAGGCCCTGAAGACGACGGATGGGTCGTCGGCGGTGACTCGCTCCCCCGGGTAGAAGGGGCTGTTCATCTGGTGGCGGCAGCAATCTTTGCGCGGGTTCTTCGCTGTCAGCTTGTTGGACCCTGCGCCAGGGACCCTGCAGACGGCGCCGTCGTCGAACAGCACGTCGACGTTGAGGGACACCTCGACGACCCGGCCGAGCCACGGCCCGGACACGACGTAGTCCCCCAGGCTGAGCTCCCTCACGCGCCGCAGCCGGGCCGGCGACACGCCCCTCACCACCGCCGCCTCCGGCCTGTCGAGCTGGACCAGGTCGAGCACGGTGGCGACGCCCATGACTACGCCGATCTGGCCGCCGGGGTCCGACGCCGACGCGACGACCTGGCCAGGGTGGAAGCTGCTCCTGTCGACAGTGGTGATCAGGTCGCCGCCCTTCTTGGCCACGACGGAGCCGTCGACGCGGAGCATGTGGAACGTGGCGACGGGGTGGGAGGGATGGCTCACCCCGTGGTACCCGATCAGCAGCCCGAGCTCGGCATGCCCGCAGCCGCTTCCCGACTCAAAGCTCACTAGGTCCATGTAGTGGATGCTAGAGGAAGCCGGCGCCGGCGCCTCGTCTTCTCTCAGCTGCCCCGCGGCGACGTCCATTACTACTTGCTCGATCGATCGATGGATACAGTCGACGGATTAACGTTAACTCGAAGGCGTGTTCCTTGTTGGTTTATAGAGTGCTCCCTCGGGTGATTCGATTAAACCTCTGGTTGATCCATGGCGATCTCCCGTCGTTCGTGTTCTTATTATCCGAGAGTTTGATGAGCCCATCCGATCCGAATCAAACAAGGAATAGAATCATTTTCCTTCTATGATTCGGATCGGACTCCTCTTTCAGAAAGTAAATTATCTAACAGGTACTAGAGTACAGGCTACGAAGAGTTGAGTTTGAGCGTGATACCAATTTGATTCCTTCTCTGGCCTAAGTTCTGCTCTTATACAAAGTCTTTTTATATACGGACTTAGATATATACATATTGTCCATAGGATAGAAAAAAAAGCTTCATTATAAACATATTCTCGTACAGTCATATAGGCTTTGTGCGTTGTGATTTTCTTAAAAGGGTTTCATATAAAATTTATGTCTCCCGTTTCTATTTTTCTGTACATTATTTGCAACATAAAATGTAGTGTAATAACTAGGGGTGAAAACGGGTCGGATACGTACGGGCAGATATTACTCTTCTCGTATCCTAACCCATTTTTTTTTTCCGGATTCAAAACCGGATACGGGCTAGCCGGATAGGAATACAAATCCGGGTTAATCGGGATACTGATACGAGACAGATATATGACTGATTCGGATCAGAAATGAATAAATATATACGGATAATACATCCATATATGGAGTAATATATTTTGAATTAAACCATACGGGTACATGACCATAGTAACAATTTATATATATCAATCAAACTCAATATACGTTATAGAAAGAATATGCTACTTTAGGATTAATAGAACCAACTCATTGTCAATATAAATAGGCTCTCTATGGAAAAAATGAGATGAAATGGGCTAGGCCTTGCTGATATCCGAAAAGGAAATCCGGATATCCGATCCGAATACCCGAATAGGAAAAATCCAGATATCCGAATATCCGGATCCCGTCCCGTATTTACCGGATATTGGTTTTCCCGTATCCGAATTCGAGTATCCGGATCCAGTCCTGGATCAGACCGGATAGTAAAATCCGATCCCGTATCCGGTCCCGACCGGGCAGAAATTATCCGACCTGTTTTCATCCGTAGTAATAACCTTGGTATGTGTTGCGTTAGGCTAGCATAATTACAATTAATGTTGTGTCTTACTCCCTCCGTTTCAAATAGTTCTCATTTTGGACATTGACACGGTCTTCAAAACACAGATTTGATCACTAATTTATATTATAATATATTTATAAAATCTAATAAAATTACAATATCATGAATATACTTCGCAAGACAAAACTACATATAACGGGAGAGAAGTTGGAATTTGGGGTTGGATTATACTCCTATATGCACACATACACGTACTGTAATGGCACTCTATGCATGCTTGAATTTTAATCGGAGTTGTACTTCTACTTAATTACTCATGGCAATTAAGCAAATCTCCATTAATGCAACAGTCGTTGCTAACGTATATGCATCGTGTATATGCTACTGGTAAGACAAGCAGCATGCAGGTTCAGTATGCATGTTAATTCTCCTTTGGTAGCATCAGCGAGCGCTGGCTAGCTAGGCAGCTAGCTCACCGTGTCGTCGAGCAGTCGGTGTGCCCGTGGAGAGCACATGCACTGCTTCCTCTGTGTATTCTATACTAATCCAAAATCATGATAGTAGTGTACATAGGTAAAATATCACAACCATATATGACGAAATCATAACAAAATACTTTATATATTGAATATGTGAAATCATGTGCTGAAAAATTGGCTTAGAATTGAATGTGCAAATGTGTTTGTGCTTGTGCATGCGCCGGATCAAATTCCAGAAACAGTAAGTTTCGCATTGGCGCCGGACCAAACCTTGAAAAACAGTAAGTTTCCCATCTGCGCCGGACCGTTTCTCGAGACTACGCCGGACCAAACTTTTGGTCTACCGTAAATGAGCTTTTGACAGCTATTCTCGCATCTACGGCGGAACAAAGTTTTGATCCGCCGTGAACATGCGTTTGGACTTTTTACGCCGGACCAAATTTCCCTTTTGGCACCGAACCAAAGTTCCAAAGCAATTGCGCTGGACCATCTTGTTGCATCAGCGCCGGACCAATTCCTTGATCCGCCGTGAACGCATTTTGAAGGCCTATTTTTACATGCACGCCGGACCAAACATTTGGTCCGTCGTGAACGTGCTTTTGAGCTCCTGTGCCGGACTAAATTTTGTAAGAAACCAGTAAGTTTCACATCTACGCCAGACCAAACCTTTTGGGTCCGCCGTGAACGTGAATTTGAACGTGTTTGTTGAAAATTGAACCGAGACTTTCGCATGTACGCCGGACCAAATGTTTGGTCCGTCGTGAACTGAATTTTTGACGGCTAATTTCACGTGTATGCCGGACCGAGTTTTTTAGTCCGGCATGAATGGATTTTCTAGGGTTTCACGTGGCTTTTGCGCCGGACCGGAGTTTGGTCCGGCGTGAACTTCTTTTGCTCGATTAGGGTTTTGAGCAATTTTGGAATTGAATTTTGGTTTGAATTTGAGATTATGAAATTCGTGAGAATTTCATGATGCTTGTTTTGAAGTGGACTTTATGCAATGCTCGTGTGAGTAGTTGCATGGATTGACTTTGAGTCAAGTCGTGGACTTGTGCTCAGATTCATTTTGTGGTTTGTTCATGTGCAGGTATTGCTCAAGGGCGAACGTGGTCGATGACGGAACTGGAACTAGGTTCATGGAGGAACTGAGGTTCGGGACTAGGTTCAGGGAGGAACTGAGGTCTTGGTGGTCAAGGATGTCATGCGGGACGTTCGCGCTAAGAGAATGGTGAGAATGGTGCACATGAAGAATGGTTAGTCACGTGAGTATGGCAGGTGGCCATGCGCGTGCAAAGGGTTAGTCACGTGAGCATGGTAGGGTTGCCGTACGCATGCAAGAGTTGTACTCGGCCAGGTTGGGCCAAGTGGAGTTGTGTTGAATACATACTCCTTCTAGGATTAGGAGTGGAACTCCTTCTAGGATTAGGAGTAGGAATTGTATTCAGGACTCTATGTGTTTGCTCTGTATAAATAGGGGGAGGCGCCTCCTGTTTATGCATCACGTCTTGGGTGAGTTTTAGGGTTGTACTCTTTTTTTTGGAGTGCTATAACCAAATCAAAAGGAGAAATAAAGATCAAGTTCGTCAAATCTCTCGGCGAGCTACAATTCTAGTAAGATCTATTCTCGTCATACTCTGTCACAGCAAGCTTGCAAGGTTCATAACTTTTGATCCGTAATTCTGATCGAGCTGATTCTTTTTGGGTTTGATTCGTATTGGAATATAGTTTCTTGTGTCCAAATTTCCAATCGATCCGACGGTTGGATCTCCTAGAATTCGCGTTTTACCGAGCCTTTGTTAATATGTTTTTGTTGAATACGAGCAGTTATTTGGTTACGTTTTGGGGTGAACTTTTAATAGATCTAGAATTTTGTTTTAGCTTCCGCACAATCATTCACCCCCTCTGATTGCTATATTTGTATACTTCGATACTACAAGTGGTATCAGAGCAAGGTTTTTCTAATCTATCTTAACCGGTGATTAGATTAATGGATCGTTATTCGACAAAACCGTGTGTGTTCGATGGTGTTGATTTTCAGTTTTGAAAGGCCAAGATGGACGTATTCATCCAAGCACAGGGCTTCGCAATATGGGAGAAGGTGTACAAGACATATCAAGTCCCTGAGAACGACAACGTCAATGATGCAAATCGTGCACATGTTGAAGCAAATAGCAAGGCGTGCAACTTGATCATCCAAGGCTTGGGACGCAGCGACTTTGATCGTGTGGTTCATCTTCGATCCGCATATGAAGTATGGAAATCTCTTTGTAATTACTATGAGGGTTCTAACACTGTGAAAGAGGTTCGCCAAGACATCTACAAGAAGGAGTACATGCGATTCGAGATGAAACCGGGTGAGTCGCTAGATGACTTCTTTGCACGCTTCAATAAAATTCTTAGCAATCTTCGTGCTGTTGGAGTTAGCTACACTGATGCGGCTAATGCTAGACAATTGATTGGTGCTTTAGACATGTCAATTTGGGAGATGAAAGTTACATCCATTAGAGAATTAACTGTCATGAATACACTAACGTTAGATGTTTTGTATTCTAAGCTGAAAACTCATGAATTAGATGTTCTTGCTAGGAAGAATGATCACAAGTCAATTGCTTTGACCTCACAATCTAGCATGTACGTCTCATCATAATGCTTCTTCAAATTTTGCCTTGACTTTCTTGTCTTCACTAACCAATTACAAGATTGAGGAATTTCTAGAAGAAGACTTGGCATCACTCTCTTCTCGCTTTAACAAAGCTTTGCAGAATGTGAGAATGAGTAAGAGAGGTGGTAGTGGTCCTCCAAGATGCTATGAGTGTGGTGACCTCAACCATATTCGCACAAATTGTCCTAAACTTGCAGGTAAAGCATCATGGGAGGAGAAGGACAACGACAAAAGAAAAGAAAAGAAGAAGTTTGATAGAAAGAAAAAGAGCTTCATCAATCGCAAGGTGGTTCACCGAGTCCTTTCCGCTCTTAAACAAGTCAATTTGAGCGATGTGGATTCGGAGAGCAGCGAGGACTATGCAACTCCAAGCAAGCATGAGTTGACGGGGTTGTGTCTCATGGCCAAAAGCAGCGACAGCTTCACTAAGGATGATCATGACAACGACTTCAATGAGGTAGATCCTTCCTATGATGAATTAGCTATTGATGTTGTTCGACTTGGTAAATTGCTTGATAAACGTGATAAGAAAATTAAGAAACATGGTTTTGTTGTTGAATCATTGAATGCTGAAATTGCTAGACTTAAAACTTTGATTTCTGATGATGATACTTGCAAATCTTGTAACTTAATTTACAATGAGCTCACCTTGCTTAGGAAAGAACATGCCTTCTTGTTACATCGACATGAGAAAAATGAGAAACATGTTAAAGATGCTAGCTGTTCCACTGATAATTTGCATGATTCAACTACTTGTTCTAAATGCTCAACTCTTGAATTGAAATTAAAAGATGCAAATGCTAGGGTTTCTCAATTGACTGATGATCTTCTTACACATGAGGTTCTTTCATGCTCAACTTGTCGCAAGCAAAAAGAAAAAGTGGACGTTCTCTGTAATAACTGTTTAACTCTTTCTCAAAAGGTTGATTACTTGGAAAAGTCATTAGAACGTTTCACTAAAGGAAAGAAAAACCTAAACATGATTTTGGATCAATCAAAAGTCAGCACTCATAATAAAGGTTTAGGTTTTGATTTTTATGTTCATCATAAATCACATGCTCCCACTGTTGTTAAAGCATTTGAAGGAGGAAAATTTGAAATTGACAATGAACCTAAGAAAACTGTCTTTAAGTCTGCTAGAGTGTTATCTTCTACTATGATGAATGCAAATGTTGCTTCTACTTCTAAAGCCAAACATCATGTTAAGTACACTTGCACTCATTGTGGTAGAGATGGACATTTAGTAGATTTTTGGTTTAGACTAGCCAAACAACAAAAGGAAGAAAGAGCTAAGGCTATGTCTAATTTCAGACAGGCACGCTTTGTTTCTCATTATGTGCCTAGGGTGATGCAAATACCTTTTGTTGCTAAGAACACGATAAAAGACAAATATGTTTTTGTGCATAAGAATGCTCGTGGTGTGCCTACTGTTGTTCGTCATGTGTCTCAGTACTGAATTCCTAAACATCTTATTTCTAACCCCAGTACCGAGACCTCGACACTTTCTGCTTCTATGTAGGCTTCTCACGCGAGGAAGGAGAACATATGGCTAGTGAATTTCAGATGATCATGCCACATGTTCGGTGATAAGATTTGGTTCTCCTTCACTCGTGCATCTCGTGCTGAAAGTGTTATTTTTGAAGATGCTTCTTCCACCTCTGTTTTCGCAAAAGGCACTAGTCCAAATGGTGCAGGTACAGGTGCATATGTTTAGGGGGAGAGTATCTTTGTTCATGAAGATGATGATGATGCTGTTGAGGATGAGATAATTGGAATTTGTTGTGTGCTTGTGTGCTCGTTTTCAAGCTTTCCCACGTGCTTCACATCGACAAGCTATCAAAAGGATTTTCAGGTATCTTTATGGAACTCAAGATTTTGGTATTTGGCTTTCTGCTTCCTCATGCATTAGTTTAAGAGCCTTCTCTGATGCTGATTTTGGGGGATGTAGAATTGATAGAAAAAGTACATCTGGTTCATGCCATTTCTTGGGTAACTCTCTCATTGCATGGTCATCTAGAAAGCAATCATTTGTTGCACAATCAATTGCTGAATCTGAATATGTGGCTGCTGCTAGTTGTTGCTCTCAAATTATTTGGATAGTAGCTACACCTAAAGATTATGGGGTTATTTTGGATAGTGTTCCTCTTTTGTGTGATAACATTAGTGCAATTTGCATTGCTAAGAACCATGTGCAACATTCTAGAACAAAACATATTGACATCAGATTTCACTTTCTTAGAGATCATGTTGAAAAAGGCAACATTGTGCTTCACCATGTGGATACTGAACATCAATTGGCAGACATTTTCTCAAAACCTTTGTCTTCTTGTTTTGTTTTTTATTCGGGGAAAATTCATCCAATGGGTTTGTTTTGAGGGGAAGTTTCCTTGCCAAGTTCTTTCACTTGATGAACTTACTTTATCATATTTCTTTATATAATATGTAATTGAGCTGATACATGATAATCTAAATTGTTCCACTTGAACTAAAAATGACATTGCGGAATTCCTTGGTCTGATTGCCTATAGCTAAATACTCTGTGGTACCTTACTCTTCTAGGCTTGATATTGAATCTTCTTGACAAATTTGGGCTATGAAGCAAGTGTGTTTTCAACTTTACTCTTTCATAAGACCTTTTAATCTCTTTGCATGTTTACAATCAAAGAAAATGAAAAGAAAAGGGAATCAATAAAAAAAGGTTGTTCAAAGCAAAAGCCTCAAGTTATGTGCTTCAGGCATGCTTTCCCTAAAAAGATAAGATGTATGCTTCAAGCATGCCATTCCCTCAAAGACAAGATGTATGCTTTAAGCATGCCACTCCAAGGAAATAAAAGAAGTATGCTTCAAGCATGCCACATGCAGTTTACTGTTTAAAGATTAAATTGGTTTACTAGATTGGAGTTGAAACTACTTGCTCGCCCAGAGTTGTTAGTTGCTTCAATTTTGAGCCTTTGATTTTCTACTAAGATCTTGCTTAGTACTTGGCTATAGTTGACTGAATTGAGGTTGAGATGCATGTCATTCCCTAACTTGTTAAAATCACATTAAGATCATGTATTTTGCATATTATGTGATATATAAGGTTATATGATCGAATGAGCTCATCTTTTCCTATCTTGGCACTCCCTTGTTTCTCCTTGTGAAATCATTGCTATAGGAAAAATTTTGAACATGTTCTCTCTTTTGTATTATTGATGAATCCATTGTCAAAGGGGGAGAAGTTTGGGAAATCTTTCAGAAGTTTAAGGAAAAAGGGGGAGAAGTTTTTGGAATTTTGAAAATTTTGGGAGAAGTTTGGAGAATTTTGGAAATTTTGGGCACATTGCACATTCACACACATTTTCCTTCTTAGGGGGAGATTTTTTGTATTTTCACCCAAAAAGAGTTTGTTACTTTGCATTTTGGTCAAAGGGGGAGTTTCTGTGTTTTCTCACTTTGGTTTTTGATTTTAATCCTTTGGATTTCAAAATCTTTTGTGAAGTGAATGCCAAATGTTCAATTCTAAGTGGTGTTGCCAATCTTTTCATCAAGGGGGAGATTGTGAAATCATGTGCCGAAAAATTGGCTTAGAGTTGAATGTGCAAATGTGTTTGTGCTTGTGCATGCGCCGGATCAAATTCCAGAAACAGTAAGTTTCGCATTGGCGCCGGACCAAACCTTGAAAAACAGTAAGTTTCCCATCTGCGCCGGACCGTTTCTCGGGGCTACGCCGGACCAAACTTTTGGTCTACCGTAAATGAGCTTTTGACAGCTGTTCTCGCATCTACGCCGGAACAAAGTTTTGATCCGCCGTGAACGTGCGTTTGGACTTTTTGCGCCGGACCAAATTTCCCTTTTGGCACCGAACCAAAGTTCCAAAGCAATTGCGATGGACCATCTTATTGCATCAGCGCCGGACCAATTCCTTGATCCGCCGTGAACGCATTTTGAAGGCCTATTTTTACATGCACGCTGGACCAAACATTTGGTCCGTCGTGAACGTGCTTTTGAGCTCCTGTGCCGGACTCAATTTTCCAAGAAACCAGTAAGTTTCACATCTACGCCAGACCAAACTTTTTGGGTCCACCGTGAACGTGAATTTCAACGTGTTTGTTGAAAATTGAACCGAGACTTTCGCATGTACGCTGGACCAAATGTTTCGTCCGTCGTGAACTGAATTTTTGACAACTAATTTCACGTGTACGCTGGACCGAGTTTTTTTAGTCCGTCATGAATGGATTTTCTAGGGTTTCACGTGGATTTTGCGCCGGACCGGAGTTTGGTCCGGCGTGAACTTCTTTTGCTGGATTAGGGTTTTGAGCAATTTTGGAATTGAATTTTGGTTTCAATTTGAGATTATGAAATTCGTGAGAATTTCATGATGCTTGTTTTGAAGTGTACTTTATGCAATGCTCATGTGAGTAGTTGCATGGATTGACTTTGAGTCAAGTCGTGGACTTGTGCTCAGATTCATTTTGTGGTTTGTTCATGTGCAGGTATTACTCGAGGGCGAACGTGGTCGATGACTGGACTGGAACTAGGTTCATGGAGGAGCTGAGGTTCGAGACTAGGTTCAGGGAGGAACTGAGGTCTTGTTGGTCAAGGATGTCATGCGGGACGTTCGGGCTAAGTGAATGGTGAGAATGGTGCACATGAAGAATGGTTAGTCACGTGAGTATGGCAGGTGGCCATGCGCGTGCAAAGGGTTAGTCACGTGAGTATGGTATGGTTGCCGTACGCGTTCAAGAATTGTTCTCGGCCAGGTTGGGCCAAGTGGAGTTGTGTTGAATACATACTCCTTCTAGGATTATGAGTAGGAATTGTATTCAGGACTCTATGTGTTTGCTCTGTATAAATAGGGGGAGGCGCCTCCTGTTTATGCATCATGTCTTGGGTGAGTTTTAGGGTTGTACTCTTTTATTTGGAGTGCTATAACCAAATCAAAAGGATAAATAAAGATCAAGTTCTTCAAATCTCTCGGCGAGCTACAATTCTAGTAAGATCTATTCTCGTCATACTCTATCACAGCAAGCTTGCGAGGTTCATAACTTTTGATCCGTAAGTCCGATTGAGCTGATTATTTTTGGGTTCGATTCGTATTGGAATATAGTTTCTTGTGTCCAAATTTCAGATCGATCCGATAGTTGGATCTCCAGGAATTCGTGTTTTACCGAGCCTTTGTTAATCTGTTTTTGTCGAATACGAGGCAGTTATTTTGTTCCGTTTTGGGGTGAACTTTTAATAGATCAATAATTTGGTTTTAGCTTACGCACAATCATTCACCCCCCTCTGATTGCTCTATTCATATACTTCGATCCTACAGAATAAACGAACTTAAAGTCAACCTTACAATTGTTAGACCTCAATGGCTTCAAATCGAAGCAAATAAGCAGCAGCGGAACAAAGAACATCGGTGAATCCCATCAACATGCCACAAGCATCTAATAAGGTTCGACTCCTAGACACTCGTCTCCTCATATAGCTCTTTCTTCAAAGCAAGTATAGACTCCTCCTTAGCTGATGGATTTGTTGTGGCAAGGATGAGTACATAAAGCACTCAATAAGTTATGCACAAAATGCAAGTATATTATACTACATGCAAGTTTTATTCCAAAGAAATGGTTGGTATGGCTATTTTGATTAAAACAATATTTTAACTTTAAATACAATTAGTAATTTTATAAGCATCATTTGACGAAATATAGTTGCAATAATTGAAATTAATGAGACATCTAGCACAGGTTCCAACCAACTGCCTAGATCTAACTGTCAACCCCTAACTCATGGATTCATGTCAGGGATTTGATAATTTTCGTAATTACCATAATGCCCCGGCGGTCGACCTAGTCCCGACCATGTGTGCCCTCGGAGGTCGTTCCCGAGGATGACCCGCGAAGAACGAGTATCGATGCTCGGCCTGCCCGGCCGACATGAGCTCCTTGCCAGGATAGTGTCCGAGCAAGGGACCCGAGCATACCTGCTCGGGCTAGAACCAAACTTGCTCGGCCCTAGCTCGTGCGCGGTGTGCATGGTCGGACGGGCGTGATCGACGGTTACACCGGAGTAGCGATGATCGCGCCACCACCACGAAGGGTCATTGCGCCCATGACAAAGACGTGGCATAGATTTAGGATTCGGTTACAGCCACGTTATCCGCAATCAAATGCACGTGGCTTGGGATGTAATCAATGGAAAACCCCCTGTAAACTATAAATACCTCTTGAGCATGTACGAGGGGGGGGACAGCTCAAGGCACTCAGAGACCACCTCGAGCAATACATATACAATTCATCACATGCTGGAGTAGGGCTATTATCTCCCTCGCGAGAGGCCTGAACCAGGATAAATCATCGTGTCATTCCTTGAACGTTCTTTATCCCGAGTAATTCGAGCATCCTTTGGAAGCAACCCTTCACGCAAGAAGGGGACAGAGTTGATCCCCCAATCAACTAAGTAAGCTCAGCGGGGGCCCGTTCCCCAATCATCGACAGCTGGCGTCGTCCGTAGGGATCGACAATTCCTTTCGTGAAGACTCTTTGAAGATGCCTAACTCTTAAGAATCCCGGGATCTCTGCACCTTCAGCGATGCTGGAGACGAAGACTTGTATTACGCCAACGGTGATGTCGCTGGTGTCACCAATCCCTAGGGGCATTTCGAGCCCGGGAGCTTTTCCCCAGTAGCTGACTCGCGAGAGCAGTTCCTTCACTCTCAGCGCGACGCCCTCTCGAATGATGAGTACGACAGACTCTATGACGGTCTGGATATCCCGGACCATCTTGAGCCCGATCAAGAGACTACGTCGCGAGGGGATACTGTGATGTCACCCTCATGATCTTCGCAATCCCACAACATCAACATGGCGGGGAGGGGGGTGGGGATCCTGAGGATGAACCCTCGGGGGACGCCCGTCTCCAACAATACGAAGCAGCCAAGAGCCACCTGGAGGTGTACTTGAACTGGACGTTGGCGAGTGTACGCCGACAGGTCCATGGCAATCCGAACGCGAGGGCCGGGATCAACGCTCGAGAGAGTTCCCGTGAGTACAGGACCCTAGAACTCATGCGCGATCGTAGCCCCAGCTCGTTCCCCCTCGCACTCCCGAGCGGACAGTGTCTTCAAGCTCTGGCCACAGTCGTGCATAACCTTAGAGAATTTCCTGAGCAGGTGGATTTGGAAGCCATGGGAGCCGTCGTGGCAGATGATCTGGAGAAGATCATCGCCGACATGAAAGCGACGGAGGCATCCCGTGAAAAAATAACCCGGAGCGCTTGTCAGGAGCATTACCGTCACGCCCCAGTTTGTTTCTGTCTCGGTGACTCTCGTGGCCATGCTCGAGATGACCGGAGGGAACCTGATCGGTACCGCGAAGACGCTCGGAGCAATTCCCGAGCAAGTTCACGGGACCACGGGGATGCTCGGCGCAACCAGAGTCAAACTGAGTATTCTTGTTCAGGCCACTCTCCCTTGCGTCGACCTCGAGAAGTTTTCTCTCGGCTCGGTCCGCGAATCAGGGGATCAGTTAGTGACGATCGTTATGATCATCACGACAGAAGAGATCACCGTGAAGCTCCCATATTCGGATGTCGGGCCTTCGCGGTGCCCCTTCGGCGAGTGGCGTGGCCAAGTGTAACATCCTGAATTTGTAATTAAGTTTAACTAGGCTTAATTAAGCTGATCGAGTGTTTAATTGTGCTATGATTTGATTTCTGGATCTTAAATTTGGAGTTATTTGTTGCGAAGTGTTTTTGTCGTTTCGTTCGGCCGTTTTCCCGATCAGAGCCATCGCTTCGATGTCGTGTGAAATCTCGATTCGCGTGAGTTAGAGCCGAGACTCAAACCCCTAAACCTCCACTAGGATCCCCCGAACCTATTCTAAAAATCCCCGAAGCAATTGGTCAAGCGCCGTTGCGAAGACCGAAAAGTCCAGAACTTTCAGCCCCTGGGGCAGCAGTACCACGGTTGTAACGGTGGTACTACCGGCCATGCGGCAGTACCGGCTACCTCGGGCAGTACTGCCGGCTGAAGCATCGAGAACGGGGGACAGAGCCCCTCTTCGCACGTCATCGGCCACTCCCTCCCTTTTCTTGGTTCCCGTGCGCCTCTTCCTCCTTCTTAAGCCAGGGGAGAGTCTCTCCTCCCTCTCACTCATTTCACCCCCCCCTCACCCTCTCCCTCTTGCTCTTCCTCTCTTCTTCCCCCTCCTCTCCTGAGCTCCCCTCCTCCTTCCTCCATTACTGGCCGGTGGAGCTCCCAAGGAGTAAGAAGAGCAAGCCTTGAGGAGTGGAGAAGCACCCTCAACTCCCCAAGAAGACCCTCAACCAGTGGATTCAAGTTTGGAGCTCAATCCACAAGGTTTGATCCAAACCCTAGCCTCCACTCTCCTTTTCACTTTTCTTTTCCCTCTTGTTTAACCCTACAAAACCTAGATCGGTTAGTAAATCAGCGTTTTGTTGAGTGCTAGATCTAGGTTAAGGGTAGAAGAATTCTTTTGCGCGATCGGTTTGGATGGATTTGGTCGATGGTTCGGAGTTAGGTGTTGGTTTGGGAAATGGTTGGATTGGTGTTGCTGGAAAATGGAAAAGGAGTATTTGGACCGGGTGAGATGTACGGAGTTTGGTGATTCAGAATTTGGCTTGGTTTTGTTCGGTTGGTTTGGACCGGTTGGTTGGAATGGTTTGGATTGTTTATGGGTTGGATGGCAAGCCTGAGGCTTGGTTTGGTTTAGTCCCTTGATATGGGAGGTATGGGCCAGTAAAGCTAGTGGGAGCTCGTAGGGACCACTAGTGGATACCCTCTATGGCTGTAGCAAGTGGGTTTGGAAGATCTCGCCTAAGTCGCCCTAAGGACTGAACTTGATGCTATTACTGAGTCAAACAGTGCAACCACATGTCTGGTTATGGGACAGCTTGGCCTAGTACATTGGAAGGAATTTGGGTCTTGCATCATTAGGCGGCTGGAGAGTTGGACACACCTGCCGTGTCGGTGTGTTCTAGGGGCTCCCTCGTCGAGGCATCGAGAGGGAGTTTGCCCAATACAACGGTAATGCCTACTATGGGGGAGGTATGGCCAGTAAAGCTAGTGGGAGCCCGTAGGAACCACTAGTGGACATCCTCTTGGGACCGTAGCACTGATGCACATTACCGGGCTGGTGCAAGGTTTAAATCCTAACCTATCGAAAGGTCTCGTCACAGTCTAGCAAAACGGGTACGTGAGTATCGCGTGGCATGGTTGACATGATTGCTAGAATGTGTCATGTGGGTAAAGTGTACAAACTCTGCAGAGATATAAATAAACTAATCGATTAGCCGTGCTCACGGTCATGAGCAACTTGGGAAGTACCGTCAAGTATAGAATTTCTGGAGTTGGTTCCAGTCTGGTCTTGGTTCGGTTCCAAGATTGGTTTCGGTTGGAACTTGGTTGGGAGTTGGTTTGGTTAATGGGTTTGGTCAGTAGTCGGTTTTGGAATTTGGATTTGGTTTGATGGGTTAGTATGGTTGTCGGTTTGTAGGAAGGGAATGGTTGGAAATTTGGATTATGAATCAATTGTTTATTGTTTGATTAAAACAACTCCCTTTGCAGTTGCTTTACAAATTGCGAATGATTCAGAATCTATTATGTTATTGCAAATAAATCTTGCTTTGTGCTCAAAACAGACTTAGTGTAGAAACTTGTATCCTTTGTCATAGCTTGCATTTATGATAATATTTCCATACACTAAAGTCTTGCGAGTACATACGAGTACTCATCGTTTGTTCTATTGTAACATCCCAGTTTCTGTAATTAAGCTTAATGAGGCTAATGAAGTGTTAATTATTGCTCTGACTTGTTTTTGGATCTTGATTTGGAGTTATTCGTTTTCAGTTTTCCATTTCGTATGGTTCGTTCGGTCGTTTTCCCCGATCGGAGCCCCTGAATCCGACTTCGGGTGAGTTTTCGAATCGCGTAAGTTAGAGCTTAAACCCAAGTTCCTAAACCTTTGTTAGGATTCCCCGAACCTATCCCGAAAGGCCCTAAGTCGCTTGATCAAGCATCGTAGCAAAAGCCGCGAAAAGAACCAGGACCTCCAGCCCTGCAATGGGCAAGATCACTACCGAGCTCTCAGATCGCTGCCAGAGCGGCAAGATCGACTGGCCGGGCGAGATCGCCGCCAAGCTGCCGAGCACGGGGACAAGCCCCTGTTTTTGCATGTCGCCGGCCACTCTGGCTTTCCTCAAACCCAGCACCACCCACGTCTCCATTAAACCCTAGAGGGGGAGCCTCCTCCTCCCCCCTCTCTCCTCATTTGCCCCTACTCCTTCTCTCTCTTGTTCTTCCTCTTCCTCCTCTCCCTTTTCCCGAGCTCCACCCCTTCTCCTCGAATCTGGCTGGGTGGAGGAAGTGTGGAGCAAGGATAAGCAAGAGCAAGCCCCTAGGAAGCCTCATCAAGCCCCCAAGAAGCCTCTTGCTTGGTGGACTTGAAGTTGGAGCTCAAAATCTCAAGGTTTGGTTCAAACCCTAGCTCCTCCCTTTTCTTTCCTTTCATTTCTTTGTCCTAGCCCTAGAGAACTTAGTCCTAGTGGTAGATTGAGGACTCTTTGAGTTGATAGACCTAGGTTTGATTCGTAGAAGGTAGTTAGCGCAATCGATTTGATCCAAAAATCCTTATTCGCCTTCGTATCGGATTCAATCGCCACAAGGTCATTTCTCGGGTTATTGGAGCTTTCCATGGAACCTTAACTTCAAGAACCACGAAAAACGGCATTCGATTGTACCCGAAGTCACCCAAGCTCGATTCTCGTAAAAGGAATCGAGTTTGAACTCGAATTGGAGTCAGAAATCAATGTTTGGAGCTAATTAGGATTTTTGAGGTCGATAATGTGAAAACTAGTTTCGCCAAGCTCAGAACCTGATTAGATAGCGTAGATGAGACCCTGGTGCCGTAGAGCTCCCTTGCCGTGAAGAAAATCGGGTTTGGACTCCTTCTGAGTCGGAATCGGATTTTCTGTCGTTCTCATGTTTCGTAAGGTCAAAATAGTGGATTCGAGCAAACGAGCTCAAAACTCGATGAAACCTACGTGAATGGGTCCCTAGGAACCTATACATGCTTTCGCGTCGGAGTTCCGAACTCATTTGCGCGAAATCCCACGTTTTCCAAAAAGTCCCTCCTGGAAATCCGGCACTACCACTGTTGGGAGTCCGGTAGTACCGCCCGAGCGGCACTACCGCGGCTACAACGTCGGCAGCAAAAATCCAGTGAGCTACCCCTTTTGGCCCCTAGTGGCCGGCACTACCGGGCCGTGAGGCCGGTACTGCCGCCCGTGCGGCAGTATCGGGAGTAGCACGCTGGTAGCTATTTTCCAGAGAGCACCCCAATTCGATTCCCAGTGAGCGGCACTACCGGGCTTGTTATACGGTACTGCCGGCCACCGAGCGGCACTACCGCCCAACAGTAGCCGGTACTGCCGGCCTCCGAGCGGCACTACCGCCCAATAGTGGCCGGTACTGTCGGGCTCAGGGTAAAACCCTGAGGTCTTCCTTTCCGTTCTAGTTTTATTCTCCATTTTGGTTCTTACTGAAGTTTAATTACTTCTTTTCCCGTGTTGATCGATGTTATTGGTCTTGTTGCTTTTCGCGTAGATGTTGACGTATCGAACGCCGCAGACGACCCCGACTACATTCCGGAGTCCGGTCTCGTCGAAGAGCAAACAGGCAAGCACCTCCTTTGATCAAGTTGACCCTATGTTTGCCAATGCTATTTTCAATTGTGCATGCATGTATGTTCGTTCAAAATGCATGCATGTATGTATGTTCGTTAAAAATGCTAGTTGTGGGAAAACTTGGTAGTTAGACCCGAACTGGTGGATTTTCTTAATCTTAATTGATTTGTGAACCTTGTCGAACCATAGGCTAAAACCTAGACATGGAAATAAATGTCAGTTGGGTAATAACGAGAAGTATCTGCATATGCTTAGCTATGCTGTAGAATGTATTGTATGATGTCACGACGCAATCAACTACAATTCTTCTTGGAATTGGTCGGTTTGGTTGGATTTGGTCGATGGTTTGGAGTTGGGTGTTGGTTTGGGAAATGGTTGGATTGGTGTTGTTGGAAAATGGAAAAGGAGTATTTAGACCAGGCGAGATGTTGGTGGTTGGTGGTTCGGGATTCAATTTGGTTTGGTTGGTTCGGGCGGTTGTTATGGAAATTGGAATGGATCACAAGCTAGGGCTTGTTTGGAAGGTTATGGATTGGATGGTAAGCCTGAGGCTTGGTTTTGGTTCTGATCTTGGTTGGTTCCTTGCTATGGGGAGGTGGCCAGGAAAGCTAGTGGGAGCCTGTAGGGACCACTAGTGGACATCCTCTGCGGCATGGCAAGTGGGTTTGGAAGATCTCGCCTGAGTCACCCTAAGAACTGAACTTGATGTTATCACTGGGTCAAACAGTACAACCACATGTCTTGTTATGGGACAGCTTGACCTAGTACATTGGAAGGATTTGGGTCCTGCATCATTAGGCGGCGGGAGAGTTGGACACATCTGCCGTGTCGGTGTGTTCTAGGGACTCCCTCGTCGAGGCATCGAGGGGGAGTTTGCCCAATGCAACAGTAATGCCTACTGTGGGGAGGTATGGGCCAGGTAAGCTAGTGGGAGCCCGTAGGGACCACTAGTGGACATCCTCTGTGGCCATAGCTAGGGATGCACATTACCGGGCTAGTGCAAGGTTTAATTCCTAACATATCGAAAGGTCTCGTCACAGTCTAACAAAACGGGTACGTTGAGTATCGCGTGGCATGGTTGACATGATTGCTAGAATGAGTCATGTGGGTAAAGTGTGCAATCTCTGCAGAGGTATAAATAAACTAATCGATTAGCTGTGCTCACGGTCATGAGCAGCTTGGGAAGTACTGTCAAGTATAGAATTTTCTGGTGTTGGTTCTGGTCTGTTATCGTTCTCCTTGAAACAATCTCTTGGCAATTGCTTTACAAACTGCGAATGTTTAGAATCTATTATGGTATTGCAAATAAATCCTGCTTTGTGCTCGAAACAGACTTAGTGTAGAAACTTGCATTCCCTTGTCATAGCCTACATCTGTATTAATATTTCTATACACTAAAGTGTTGCGAGTACATACGTGTACTCACCGTTTGTTCTAACGGATTTTGGTCAGAAGAAGAAGAAGGTAATGACGGCATCCTCTATGAGTCACAGTACGATGTGGAGACTGACGATTTCGCTGAAGGCTAACTGGATTTTCCTCCAGTCAGTTGCCTGAGGGGAATGGCACACTGTGCCTTTCTTTTGGATCTCCGCTGTGTTTTATTCTATCTTTTGGGCCTGTGCAGGCCATGTCGCCTTAGCTTGTAATATTAACTAGATGTAACAACTTTACCTTTCGGATGTAATATATTTACTCTTGCAAAGTTGTGACTAGTCTTGTACGACAACGTGTGGGTACTGGGCTACTGATCCAGGGAACCAGTACTAGACACACGGTTGCGAGAAGCTCGGATCGTGATCAATCGATTGGCACGTGCACTCGTGTCGAGTGTCGCCGATCAATTGACCTCAATTCGAGTACGGATTTGGCTTAGCGGTCAGAAGTTGTTACGGGTTGCATTAATTGCCAGTTCGATGCAACAGTAATGACCTGGTTCGCTAATCTAATTCCGGAGCCCCCACATCTATATTAACAACATGCATAGAAGACGGCGTCGAAGGCAATGAAGACACACCGGCCGACGAGTTCCTCGAGGCGGGTGTCAAGTTTGTGCGGTTATCTGGGACTTTCGCCCCCAGTCGGTTGCCTCTGGGTATGGGAAGGCATACCGCTGCCACTGTTGTAGTTTTGTTTCCTTGTGTTGCTGTTCAGCCAGTCGGCTGTATTTTATTCTTGTAAACTAATCATTTGTAAACAAACCAGTGTTAATACAACCATTGTTCTGCGCTTGGTTCATGATGCGACTTATTGTGGAAATATGTGGGTGCTAGGCTACTGATCTAGGGAACTAGCACTAGACACATATCTCGGGGAAGCTTGGGTTGGAATCAATCGATTGGCATATGACCACGAGCAGAGTGTGTCGTGCCGATTGATTGGCCCCAATCCGGGTACGGTTTGTAATTAGTAACTGGATTACTGACGGGTTGTGTCAATATCAGTCCGACGCAACAGACAATAATCGAGTTACTATTACAAGGACCGGAGCCCCAACGACACCGAGCAAGTTCAAACCAGGCCACATGGAAAGATTCAACGGGACCCAAAACCCCAACGAATTCCTTTCAATCTACACCACTGCCATCTTAGCCGCAGGTGGAAACGAAGGAGTTATGGCGAACTTTCTGCCTATGATACTGGATGGCTTGGCCCGGACATGGCTTTTCAACCAAAAGGAGGGGTCCACCCAGTCTTGGGGGCAGCTGAGCAGCGCACTCCGGGCAAACTTCCAAAGGTGCTATGTCCGACCAGGTAAAGAGCGCGACCTCGAGCGCTTGATCCAGACAGAAGGCGAAACTATGCGCCAGTTTGTCCAATGGTTCATGCAAGTACGAAATTCCATCCCGAGCATTTCGGATGAAGCGGTCGTCCGAGCGTTCAAGTTCGGGGTCCGGGACGTCCGTTTCACACAGGATCTCAAGATTGGTACGCTAATGCCGATGAGGCGGTCCGGTGGAAGAAGATGCTGGACGAGGGAAGCTCCCGTGTCGGGACCCGAATTTGCAAATCCGGACCCTCTGTGTATTCAGCACTAGTCTAGGATCATGCTAGTGCACATAGTCTCAACATCGGTATATATCACAATCATACTCAACGAATAGTAAAGTACTTTATTAAAAGGGAATAAGATGAGTTGCTCGACATTATGGTCGGGTTACAAAAGTACGCCTCGCAGGGCGAAAACTTATTGAAATAATCAATTGCAGCGGAATGTAAAGAAAACGTGTGGCGCCAACCAATATGCCACAGGCAACTGACTGGACTCGCCCCTAGTTCGTCGGCTCCTCCTGGAAGTCCTCCTCCAAGGCTGGCGTAGACTCTTCTTCAACTGATGTTTGTATTGTGGCAAGGGTGAGTACTTGGTACTCAGCAAGTCATGCACAGAATGCAAGCTAATATTCTATATGCATGGCTTATTACAAAGGATAGGCTAACATGTATATTTGAAGTAAAGAAGCAATTGTAAATACAGTAATAGATTGCAAAGCAGTAAAAACAATGATAAATAGAGTACTTTCACAATGGTTTCACAAGTAAAGCATTCCCCAAACCTAAGTTCAATTCACCATTCCAACCCAAGCATTTTCCGAAGGCCAATCTATTTTCATGAAAATCTAACCCTTGACTGTAATTCCCAAGCAATGTCCAATACCGCGGACTCGGCTATCCGAATAGATTTTTCACTCTGCGGAGGTTATGCACTTTACCCACATGATACATTCAAGCACCGCAAGGTCGAGTGACCGTAACAAAACTTTTCGAAAACCGCTAACTATACAAGTGAACCTCTCCGGTTTTTGCCATACACCATCCCTTCCCTTAGAAAAGGCGAAGTATGGGACCGACATACCGTTGGACGGGTACCATGCCGCAGCCCTGGTACGCTCCCCCTTCAAGCTACACAAAAGGTGTAGTTGACACCCCGAGGTATCACATGCAAGTTATTAGCAACTTACTCAACTAGGACCATCCCACTCCAGTCATGTGGTTGCATGATTGACTCAGTTCAAAGGCTTGCAAGGTTAAGTCCTTAGGGTGATCAGGGCAAGACTACCCGAAGAACCAAATTAACTTCCCGGTGCCACACCTGGCCCACCCGATCATTCTTGCCACTTGCCCCAATCTAAAGCATTTATCGACCCCTAGTTGATTACCATGCACCACGTGCCATCAACATCATCATTAACAACACATGACACTTCTCCAAAACAGGTTCCATATCTCATTAAGTCAACATTACCATTTAATTATCCAAAATCATGTCATGACTACGTGGCAGGGCTAAGCATTATACTACGTCGGTCTAATTACCCATGTTGGCAAATTAATAATGTCCAACTAAATAATCCACAACTAGGGTGACAAGGGTTCAATGGCACATAATTAAATAACCAAGGTGTCATTTTGCAAAGCTGGCATTGATCTAATTTCCCACAATTAACTAAAGCATTTTCTAATTAAACTAGCATGCAATAATTTAAATTAACATAATTTTTGAAAATGGGATCAATATGGTCAAAGCATAACTTGCCTTCAAAAAGTACTTGTTCTTGGTCTTGAGCTGGCTCCTGGGTCAAAACTACACCTTCGAAGCCTTCGGGTACTTCAACGTCTACTCGTAACATGTGCAAATAGCAATAAATAATTAAACAGTAGACAAAAGTATCCAAAAATTCAAATAAAATTCATAAACAGAAAGAGCACAATTTTATAAATTTTTAGAAATTTGAATCGTCCAAATCGGAGTTAAAATGCAAAAGTTATAACCGTTTAAAGTTTGAAGAATCTATTAAATAAATTAAACAGAGGAAAACCAATGTTCAAAAATTAAATAAAATTCACCACTAAGTAGACTCGGTTCGGGCCCACGGTGGACTCGGTCCATGCACACAGTGTCTCTGACACGTGGGACCCATTGGATGACGTCATTACTGACGTCATCGCGTTCGGCCGAACGGCTCTCTAGAAGCGCGAGCCCCACCGTGATGTCAGCATGATGTCACAGATGACATCATCATGCGATTGGGGCGGATGCTAACATGTGGGCCCGTTGCTGACGTCACAGGTGACGTCAGCGACGACCGACGTCGCCCGCGCTGACCACAGCGGTTCGGCTTCCGCACACGTGGCACAATCTGGGCTATTGGTTTGAAATCCAACGGTCCAGATCGGATCTAATCCCGCACGTTGCGGGTTAACGCGGTTGATCTAGACCGTATGATTCAGATCGAGCGGTCGATATCCGATCGGGTTTTCATCGCGTCATGGGGGTGACGTGGCATGTCCCGGCAAGCGACACGTGGCTCGTTCTACACCACTCGATCTCGATCGAACGGTTGAGATCGCACCTAACGCTACAACTCGGATCAAATCTAACCGTACGATCTAGATCTAATGGCTGAGATCTAACCCAAGCACGGTGCAGTCTAGGGGCTACGTGGCTCAATCTCGATTGTCCAAACTAGATCCTACGGTCTAGATTCAATCTAATTCGCGGCGAAAACGTGCTACGCGGCATAATCTCGTGCGTTGGATCTAAATCCAACGGCTGAGATTAGATCTAAAAACCGTAACGGGGTTTCGTATGGGGTGACGTGGACGGACCTGAGCCCTCGGATGGAGATCGAACGGTTGATGGAGCTCGGTGGCGTCGACGATGTCGCGGTGGAGCTCTGGCTACCGGACACGAAGACGACGACCACTCGAACGGCGTTCCCATGGCTCTCTAATGAAGTGTGTGAAATCATGTGCTGAAAAATTGGCTTTGAACTGAAAAATTAACTTAGATTTGAATTTGCAAAATGTGTTTTGACAATTTGACAAGAAACAGTAAGTTACGCATTAGCGCCGGACAAAGTTCTCAAGAAACAGTAAGTTTCCCATCTGCGACGGACAGTGTTTTTGGGTCTGTTGTGAACATGTTTTTGAGCCCATGACCGAAGTCATTTTCACATGTACAACGGACAGTTTTTCTTGGTCCGTTGTGAACAAGCTTTTTAGGTTTGGATAATTTCTTGGAACCAAGATTTTCACATGTTCAACGGACTAATTCTTTTTGTCCGTCGTGAATGGACTTTTTCTAGGGTTTTACTTTTGTGAAACCGAGCGTGGCACGTTTGCGCCGGACAAGCTTCTGGGGTCCGTTGTGAACTTGTTTTGAGCTCATGACCGAAGCCATTTTTGCATGTACAACGGACCAACTTTGTTTGTCCGTTGTGAACGTGTTTTTCCGCGTTTGGTTGGCTTCTTGGAACAGAAACTTTTCCTTATACAACGGACCAACTTTGTTTGTCCGTCGTGAATGCGTTTTCGCTCAATTAGGGTTTTGAGCGATTTGGATTTGAATTTTGAATGTGAATTTGAAATTTGTAATGATTTCATGATGCTTCTTTTGAAGTGGACTTTATGCAATACTCATGTGAGTAGTTGCATGGATTTACATTGAGTCAAGTCGTGGACTTGTGCTCGGATTTGTTTGTGGTTTGTTCATGTGCGGTATTGCTCGAAGACGAATGTGGTCGATGACGGGACCGAACTAGGTTCATGGAGGAACTGAGGTTCGGGACTAGGTTCAGGAGGAACCGAGGTCTTGGTGGTCAAGGATGTCATGCGGGACGTTCGGGCTAAGAGAATGGTGCACATGAAGAATGGTTAGTCACGTGAGAATGGCAGGAGGTCATTCGCGTGCAAAGTGTTAGTCACGTGAGTATGGCAGGTGGCCATACGCGTGCAAAGTGTTAGACACGTGAGTATGGTAGGGTTGCCATACGCGTGCAAGAGTTGTACTCGGCCTGGTTGGGCCAAGTAGAGTTGAGTTGGATACGGATTCCTTCTAGGGAATAGGAATCGTATTCAGAACTCTTTGTGGGTTGGTGCTTTAAATAGGTGGGGGGTCTCCTGTTGAAAGGCACCGAGTAGAGCTGAGCGCATCAAGCTTTGAGCTTGGTTTTAGGGTTTGTACTCTTTTGATGAGAGTATTTTAGACAAGAAATAAAAATCAATTCTTCCAAGATTTTTGCGTGCTACAGTAACCACGTCGCTACAGTGTTTTCTGTTTTGGTTCTTGTTTGCATGCTTGTTCTAATTCTAGATTGGTTTTTGATCGTTGAGTTTCATCTTGATTTGATCCATCAAAAACCTTTCTAGGGTATTGATTTAGAGTTTCTCAAAGTCTAGTTGATGAATCTTTTGAAGATCTTGTTTAGTCTTGAAGTTTTGATTATATTGATTCTCGTCAAGTTCTGAAATAGCAAGCTTGCGAAGCTTATAACTTTTGATCCGTAAGTCCGATCGAGCTGATTCTTTTTGGGTTGGATTCGTACTGGAATCTAGTTTCTTGTGTCCAAATTTCAGATCGATCCGACGGTTGGATCTCTGGGAATTCGCATTTTACCAAACCTCTGTCATTCTGTTTTTGTCGAAAACGAGGCAATTATTTGGTTCTGTTTTGGGGTGAACTTTTAATAGGTCAAGTATTTGGTTTTAGCTTCCGCACAATCATTCACCCCCCCTCTGATTGCTATATTCGTATACTTCGATCCTACAAAGTGGATGGTACCTCCAGGTGCGCCTCACCACAACGGTCCCGGATCTGACCACCAACACGGCGGAGGACGGCGAACGGCGGCGGGACGACGCGAAAACCCAAAGCTAACCCTAAAGTACTACGGTGAGCAATCGTGGGCGCGATGGAGCTCTACGGGCGGCGGCTAGGGAAAAATGTGCGCAAGGCTAAGGCGATCCTCGGGCACGCACCTGCGCATTAAATATCGGCGCGGACGTCGAGTTAGGCGCGGATTCCTCGGGCGGGCCGGTACGGGGTGACGGAGTCCGGCACGGACACGGACGGGGCGACGTGGCACGATCCTGGCCATCCACATGGCTCGATCCGGTGGCCTTCGTCACGCGCACACGCGGCCACAAGCCCAACCATTAGATCTCGATCCAACGGTTCAACGCGCGTGTACACGTGGCTCAATCCCGGCCGTTGGATCTCGATCCGACGGCTGGGACAAACGTGGTTTGGTCCTGTGTGGTCGGGTTCGAGTCTGACTCGAGTCGGACTCGGGTCAGTTGAACAGTACTAATCCGTTAGGGTTTTCCAGCGTTTTAATATTTAAAATAGTTTCTAGAAATTCAAATAATTCAAGAAAAATAGCAAAATACTTAGAAAAATTCCAGGAAAAATCTGGAAAATACTTTGAGACATTTTGGACTCAAATAAAATATTTACAATGAAATTTTATTTGAAACTTTTAATTATTTAATTATCTCAAAAGGGAATAAATTCAAATTAAATCCAAAAAAATCCCAAAAAATCCAAAAATTCTCAAAAATGCAAAATATCATTTAATTTCATAAAAAGACAAAATTTGGGGTGTTACATCCCGCCTCAGCTCGGTTTGGAGGGCTCCGCAAGTAGGAAAAGTGTGAGCCCAGTTGAAAAGAAGGTCGAGTAGAAGAAGAAAAAGCCCTCGGCGCCGAACATGGTCGTAGCCGTCGAACAGCGTCAGCAACCGACATCGCAGGGACAGACCCGCAAAGGCTTTGACACGAGGGGCAAGGGTCAACCGCCTCAACGTCGCGGCGACCAGGGTCAGGACAACCAGGATCGCGGCGATCAACGTGGTTGGCCGAGCAATCATTTCTGCCCGCTCCATCAAGCGTACGGGCACGACCTTCGCAATTGCCGAACTTGGACTTCTCGTCTAGAACAGTTCTATAATGGCAACGGTCCCATGCCCACGCTCACGGAGCACGAAGAAAACAGTAAGGGCAAGCATCCCGTCGATGAGGAGGACATGGAGTATCAGGAGCCCTAGAATCACATTGCGGTAATATTCGGGGGCTCCTCTGCTTACAGGTCCCGTCGCGAGCTAAAGGAGGCTGTACGAGAAGTGCATCATGTCACTCAGGGAAAACCTCCCATACAGCAGCTCAAGTGGTCCGATCTGCCCGTCACGTTCTCCAAGGAGGACTGTCCCCAAGGGATGACTAAACCCCAGAGGCTCCCGATGGTCGTGAGTCCCACAATCAGCAACACCATAGTAGGACGGGTGCTCGTCGACTGTGGGAGTTCCTTGGATCTCATATCTGCTAGGGTCTTGGACGAGATGCAAATCCCCAGGTCCAAGATCAAGAGCATAGTGGTCCCATTTTATGGGATAGTACTGGGTACCTCGATCAAGCCGCTTGGCCAGATCGTTTTACCTGTAACGTTCGGGAGTCCGAGCAACTTCCGGACGGAGTTGATCACATTCGAAGTGGTCGATTTAGAGTCGCCTTACAACGTCATCCTCGGCAGGCCAGCGCTCGCTAAGTTAATGGCTGCCACACACCACGGATACCAGTGCCTGAAAGTACCTGGACCCGGTGGAGTGATCTCTGTGAAAGGAAATCAAAAACCGGCCTTGAACTACGACGAAAGGGCGCTTGAGATGGTCGGGCAACTACCTCAGCGCAGGCCTGAGCAAGAGCCGAATAATTCCTGGACAAAGACTACCCTCCAACCCGGAGGAAAGACCAAAGCGGTTCCGTTGTGCAACACAGACCCAGCGAAGGTCGTGCAGTTGGAGTCTTCGCTAGACCCTAGATAGGAACTCGAGAGGAATGCGGATGTGTTCGCCTGGGAACCATCCAACATGCCCGGAGTCCCAAGGGAGTTCATCGAGCATAGGCTAGTAGTTCAGCCTGATAAGAAGCCTGTGCGGTAGAACTTGACAAGCTCCTCAAAGCCGGCTTTATACGAGAAGTCGACCACTCCGAATGGTTAGCAAATCCTGTCATCGTGAAGAAAAAGGGTGGGCAAGTGGTGCATGTGTGTCGACCATACGGGCCTGAATGCTGCCTGCCCTAAGGATAATTTCCCGCTACCTCACATAGACCAATTGGTCGATGCGACAGCGGAGTCCCAGGTGATGAGCTTTTTCGACGCCTACTCAGGTTATCACCTGTAACATCTCTGAATTTACTAAACAAATAAAATTAAATATTAAATTATGAAATCATTTTCTTATTGCGTTTCATGATTTTGTGTGCATTTAGAGAATTATTTCTTGATTAGAAATGAGTTTTGGAATTTAGAAAAGAAATAGATTAGTTAATATGAGTAGTAGGGAGAATATTGAAATTGGTAGAATTATCTAGAATCGTTAAGTGTAATGGATTTTGACTATGAAAGATACATTAACAAATAAGGTGAACCATTGTCATTCATGATCAGAAAATATTCATTACATGAGAACAAGATACAACACTCAATTTTATTGATACATTGTAGTCTGCATTTTCAATACATAGGAAATACAAGAATTTTTATAAAGGCATACAACTGTTCGATTACATATACAATTACAACTACAAAATTAGTTACATTCCAAAAAGTAAATTACAAAACTATAAGCTTCAGCTCCGGTGCTGACTTGATCTGCATAATTAGCCATGCATATTTAACTGCACACGAATAATAAAATAAATGCATTTAATTAAATACATTTAATGAAAAGAAAAGAATTGCCGTCAGCTAAATTGAATCGCTCAGTGAGGTACCCTAGATTGTCCGGGGGCCAACCTGGCTCCTCTCACGATTTGTTTTTGCATCACTCGGCAATTTACAAACCTGTTAAGCCGTAGACGCAAATATTCAGAAAATACCGCGAGGTAAAAATATTTTACCATGGTAAAACAGTAGAACCTCAGTGAGTAGAGATAAAGCCAAGCAACAGTGCCCACGGGACAACTCAGCCCATTCCAGAACCCACCGAACCCTCCAGGGTAAACAACCCACCTACTAAAGCGCGAGCACAAAACACAACCGAACTTCCCAGAACAAAAACCCATTCAAACCCTATTGAAACTTCATCTTTAGGGCCATTAAATATCCAGCCAAAGGTAGAAAGTGCAAAGCAAAGCCAGTCGGCCAAGCATGGGACAAGCTTAAGCCAGCAAAGCAAATTACCAAGACACTTTCCCCTTAGCCGAACTCTCCAGGATGATCCCAACCATAAGATTGAATTATTGTTTATTAAGATAAAGCAACCCAGCCGAAATATCCAGGGCAATCTCCAGACGAAACCAAGGTAGTCAGCCAGCTGACCAAGAACATTGGGTGTAAAGGCAATATCATTACACTGACAAGATAAGGAGGGTATATCAATTAAAGATCAATCCAGCCGCACAAACAAGCCACCATTCAAACCCTGCTCATACCGCCATTGCCATGCTATATATAAACCAGCCAAGCTTCAGCCAGGAAGTCACAAAGCAAGCTTTTTCCAGTAAGCCACCCAGGACACAAAAACAATAGAAGCAAAGCAACGTTCAGCATCAAATGAGCCATCAAGAAAGGAGACACAAATCAGACAAGCCCTAGAGTGCCAGAAGCCAGGACAAGGCGCACCCAGGAGCAAGGAGACCAAGCCAGGGGTGATCTCAGGAAGCAACTAGGAACCAGAAGGGAGGAAGGAGATCCAACTCTGAGTATCGCAATTATTCTTCCCCACATCTCCAATTCCTATTCAGGTTATACCCTAGTAAGTCCCCGCAAAACCAGTCCCGTATAGAATAGTTTATCAGAGACAGTAAGAACAGAAGTATGGAAATCGAAATAGAGCACGCAGTAGAAATAAATAAACTAGAAGTGAGAATAGATAGTAGAAAGTAAGAAATATTGGTCTCAGTACTTTAGATAGAAACTTTGCAAGGGTTGCATCATGGTTTTCCCTAGCCAAACATGCTCCCCCGGCGCACTGACAGTAGGAAAACAGTAGAAAGTAAGAAATATTGGTCTCAGTACTTTAGATAGAAACTTTGCAAGGGTTGCATCATGGTTTTCCCTAGCCAAACATGCTCCCCCGGCGCACTGACAGTAGGAAAACACATGGATACCATCCAACTTGCAACTAGATCAGCTAAAGAGATCATACATCACAGACCAAGGCAAGTAGCTTAACCACTAGACATGATATCAATTCATCATCTATCATGTAAACCTAAACCGAAGCCTCTGTTGTCATTCAGATCTAGTCATCCATAGATCATCAAGCATAACAATAGACATTCATCATTGCCATGTAACAGAATTAATAGAAAGTTACTGACATCATGCACAAATTAAGCATTCAGAGAAAGCATCAAAAACTTAGTATCAAGTTTATCATTTACTAAGTTCTGCCACATCACAAAATCAGTGCAAAAGATCTCTAATTAACCCTTAAAGCATCATAAACCAGAGGGTTAATCTCAGTTTAATCGATTCCCCAAATAAATCATTGAAGCACATCACAGATCAGAGACAAATAATCTCAGTGCTAAACTCATCCAACATAAACCCACTAATCCCAGATCACCAGCATCATCATGCGACCATCAATCATAAAACTAGAAGGGGGATTCGGTATCTAGAGTAAAAGGGGCAGGAAGTCAGGGGAGTACTAAACCCTAATCAAACCCGAGCCAACATCATTCGGCGCAAATGAAGAAGGAGCACAGTAATCGTGAAGGATCGGAGTAGGAGAGAAAAACCAGCGCCGATGGCGGTCGGCCGGCGCAGCCTTAGGACGAGAACACACTCACGCGCGTGAAGATGCGGCCAAGGTCACTCGGCAGGGACCAGAAGACGAGCGCGCCCGGACCAGCGTCGGTGGCCGTCGGAGCTGAAGGATGGAGGACCGCCGAGCCGTCGGCGCCGAGGCAATCGGCCGAATCGAGGAAGGCCAGGAGGAGAAGAATCGGGAAAATGGGGGAAGATTGAGGAAGGCGCTAGAAGGATACAGTCCAGTCGGCGGAGAAAGAAAAGAAAAGAAGAGAAAAGTAAGAAATAAAAGAAATAAAAAGGGGATAATAGGAATAATAATGATGATATATGTTTCTAGGAAAAATGAGTATTCCTAATGTGCAAGGATTGAGTAAGGTTGAATTAAGTTAGTAAATAATCATATTCTTGCTATATATGTACATACCCATTTAGAATATAGTCGCGATATATATGAATAAACATACATATTTAACTTATTTCTTATACAAACCATAAAACATGCTCATTCCATACTGCAAAGATGATTACACTCAAAATTAGTCTATTATTCTCGTATGTAAGTCAAACTTTATGCCTATTATTCCTTTAACCTTTAATCAACATAAACTTCTATTTAATGAATAAAACATTAACAATAGACTCTGATACATGTAAGATCGACCAATGCATGACAATCTTAATCTATATAAGTATGTTATATTATAACCTGTTTTGCATCTGAATCCTATTAAAACATGATCCTATGAGAGTTAAACCCTAAGGTTTGTAATACCTGCATATGCATAGGTTTAACCTTGCGATTTGTAGTTACTCTCACCCCTACTGTCTTATATATTAATTCATATTAGTCCAAACAACTTCACACCCTAACAATAAATTATAGTATATTTAACCTTACAATCTTAGCTTCCTGAATTCGTAAAATAAAATAGCATGAATCATAAGGAATAGGTGTCATATGTGAGGCAACCCTTAAGCTGTTAATCAATGATAAAGAATATAGAAGTAACACACTTATACGTTCACAAGCCATAATCCACACTCGTGCTTGTTTAATATACTGTTTGTTATTTGATTCTTCATCTGATCTCCTTTTGCCCTTATTGAAAATGTTATTTGCTATTTGTTATTCTTTTCCGTTATACGACGTGTAGAATTCGACGTCTCGGACTTCGTCGTCGACAACTGCAAGATTACGTCTTCGACACGTCGCCAAAGACAACAAGTAGCAAGGCAAGCACCCCCTTGATCATTTTGATCCTAATCTTCATAATCACTAAAAATGTTAATTAATAATCTGCCTGCATGCTTATGTTCTACAAACCACGTACTTTATGGGTATTGGTAGATATACCTTATCATTGATAAATTTCCTCAATTGACATTGATATGTGAACCTTGATAACCTTAGCTCGCAAATAGACATTTAATGTCAAAATGGGTATATTCGATTATTACTTGCATATGCTTAGCCATGCTTTAGACTGGGAACACGAACGGATGGTTATACTGTTCGTGATGAACTAAAATTATTGGACATGATGAACATTAATCTTGAACATGTTGGAATATTGTGATTATTGAAACTTTCTTTTTCTAAAAACAAAACTATGATTTTGATGCGGGTGATTATTGGCAATAGCCGGAAGTGCAATTAATGATGCACGTAGATAGGGGGAGATCTATCGCCCGTGTCGTATAAGAACCGAGCTGATGTGTTGTTTTCAGGCCAAGATAACCGTACATCCACAAGTACTGGAGTGGGACAGTCTTAACTTATTAAATTATTTGGGGATTAGCTTTGCACATTGGTAGGCAGTTGTAGCACGGGCATTCCCGAGATAGGTTTGCTCGAGGGAGGTGTCATCACCGAGGTGTTGGCATCTGCCGTTGTAACGGTGTACGCCTGGCTATGAATTTGGGGCTGTTGTTGTACCATTTGAGCCGCGGGCTCCTGAATACTATTGCTTCACTGTTTGTTTGCTTCCATCATAGTCAGGAGTAACGTCATTGGGCTAGTGCAAAGTTAAGGTCCAAGTAACGAACAGTTTCGTTATGAACTCTCTGGCGGCACACCAAAGGAAGTGTGTCAAATGCGCTTGCCACAAAGGGAGGACATATCTTGTGGGTAAAGCTGTACAAACTCTGCAGAGTCTAAACCTAATCGATTAGCCGCGCTCGCGGTCATGAGCACTTGGTAAAGTCATCACATAGCTAGACATTTTCTGTACTTTTATAAAACTGGACCAGATAATTTGGAATTGGTGAGTTTACCCTTACAGATGATTCAATACTTGACATTTCGTTGGCAAGGTTGAATTCAGCTGTTGTGCCTTGTGCTTGGCAAAATTAAATTGATTCTGATTATGATGGGACTGGACGTTTATCACTCACGAAGGGATGTGGGTACTTTGGTTACATTTTATTTATGAAGGGATGTGAGTCTCTTAATTCCGTTTATGTTATTCTTACATATTACTTATGTATTTACATACTTGTTACTTCCTTTTCTTTACAATTTTCGCGTTCGCTCTATTATTCAGTACTTACAATTCAAATTTCGCTTTATGCAAAACAACCGTAGAAACCCACTTTCTATTCAGCTTGCATATATTTTAGGTATTGCAAACACTACAAGTCTTGCTGAGTACGCAACGTACTCACCCTTGCTATTATTGTTGTTTTTAGACAGGAACATCGACAATTACTCTGACGCAGGAAAACGGGATTATTAACGACAGTTCTTTCTAAGGCTTTACCTTGTCAGTTGCCTGTGGATTATGTGGCAAACTACAAGTCATCTGATTCTTTTGGCTATGTTTAGTCGACCTTCTCGGTCATATTGTATCAATACTTCCGCTGTAATAAAATATGAAACTGTTGTATGGTTGTGATTTCCAAATTGTGTTTGTGCGTGCTAGCTACTGATCATGGGACTGGCACAGTATGCACATTAGAACCTTGCTTTTATGTTTGCACTGTAGCATAAAAGTGAGGGTCTTACATCACCAAATCAGCATATCACCTGAAGAAGAGGAGAAAACCTCCTTCATCACACCTTTTGGTACCTTCTGCTATACGATCATGTCTTTCATTCTTAGAAATGCTAGAGCAACTTTTCAGCGTCTAATGCAGAAGACCTTCTCGGACCAAATAGATCGGAACTTAGAGGTCTATGTAGACAACATTGTGGTTAAGCAAGCTCACCTCAGGTCATGTCTTTGACTTGGAGGAGACCTTCTGTAACCTCAACGAACATCGTATAAAACTCAACCCGGAGAAGTGTGTCTTCGGTGTAAGGGCGGGAAAGGTGCTCGGCTATATGATCGAACACACGAGGAATCGGGGTGAACCAGAGAAAATCAAAGCCATCGAGAGCATGCGACCACCCGCTTGCGTACGAGAGGTCCAGGCTTTAACCGAAAGGATGGTGGCCCTTAGCCGTTTCATTTCCCGGCTCGGCGAGCGAGGGTTACCTTTCTTCAACGCACTCCGTAAGCATGATGGATTTGTTTGGACAGAGGAAGCAAACAAGTCCTTCGAAGAATCGAAGCAGTACCTATCCAAACCTCCGATCTTAACCATACCGAGAATGGGAGAAGTCCTATTACTGTACTTGGCCGCGATGCCATAGGCAGTAAGCGACGTGTTGACGGTGGAAAGGGATGGAGTGCATCGACCAATTTACTACGTTAGTGAGGTCTTGCACGGACAAAAGGAGCGCTACCCCAAGGTCCAAAAAATCTTGTATTCATTACTCGTAGCTTCTAGAAAATTGCAACACTATTTCCAAGCCCATAAGATTCAGGTTCTGACCAGCTTTCCGCTTAGGGAGATCCTAAGGAATCAAGACGCCAGTGGTCGAATAGGAAAATGGGCCATGGAGCTCACCGAGTTCGAGATCGAATTCTCGGCTCGCACAGCGATCAAGTCCCAGGTTCTGGCGGATTTCTTGGCGAAGTGGACGAATCCTGCACCACCCGAAACGAAGCCCGACCAACCTGGAGAAGGCCGCTGGGTCATGTACTTTGATGGGTCCTGGGCCTACGAACGCTCGGGGGCTGGAGTATTTTTAACCTCTCCGCAAGGAGAATGACTTCAATACGCCATCCAGTTGCACTTCGCCGCAACTAAAAACGAGGCAGAATATGAAGGTCTTTTGGTCGGGCTACGAGCATGTAAAGCGCTCGAAGTCCAACGGCTTACTATGAAGGGCGATTCACAGTTGGTCATCAACCAGGTGTAACACCCCAATTTTTTTTTGCTTTTCATGAATTTAAATGTGATTTGGCACTTTTGTGAATTTTTGGAATTTTCTGGAATTTATTTAGATTTATTTGGAATTTATTTGAATTTATTCCCTTTTGAAATAATTAAAGAATTTGAAATTGCAAATAAAATTTTGTTGGAAATATTTTATTTGAGTCCCAAATAGCCTAAAATATTTTCTAGAATTTTTCTGGAATTTTTCTGAGTATTTTGCTATTTTTAATGAATTAAATGAATTTCTGGGAATTAATTTGATTAATTTAATTGCTGGAAAACCTAATTGGTTTCACTGTTCATCCGATCGGACCCGAGTCCGAGTCAGACTCGAGTCCGACCCGGACCCGACCGCGCCAGCTGTTCCGGTTGAACCCAGTCACCGAACCCTAACCCTCTCGACCGTCCGATCAAGATCGAACGGCCGAGATTGAGCCACATCGCCGAACCCGAGCCCGACCGAGCCAGCCAGGTCGCCCGAGTCGGACCCGAGCCCAAACCCCCGTGCCGTTGGATCGAGATCCAACGGTCCACGTTGAGCCACGTCACCGAATCCGAAAGGGATTCGGATTCCGCCGCCGCAGCCGTGTGGGCCTCGGTTTCCGCGATTTTCACGGACGCCGAGGGGCCTATTTAATGCGCCGCCGCCTCCACCGTGCTCTCCGTTTCCTTGCGCACCTGTAGCCCTAGCTCGCCGAGATCAAGCCGCCGTGGTTGCGCCGCAATCGCTCGCCGTAGTTGCGCTAGGGTTCCACCGCGGTTAAACGTCGTTTCTGCCGCCGTCCGCCGTCTTCCGCCGCCGTTGAGCCCAGATCCGGAACCGTTGCGTCAAGCCTCGTCCGAGGCGATATCTCACTTCGCTGGAGGGGCCCCGCAACGCCGGTGAGCCAGCTCCGCCGCAAGCCATCGCCGTCGTTCGAGCTTCACCAACCGTCCGATCAAGATCGAAGGGCCCAGATTCGTCCACGTCATCCCCGGTAAAGTCTCACGTGTTAATCTCTAGATCTATTTCCAGCCGTTGGATCTAGATCCAACGGTTTAGATCGTGCCACGTAGCCAAAACCACACCGTGCTAGGATAGATCTCAGCCGTTAGATCTAGATCGTACGGCTAGCTTTAACCCACGTTTTAGCGTTAGATTAGATCTTGACTGTCCGATCAAGATCGAACGATCCAGATCAGCCGAGCGGTTTCCAACGTGTGAAACCAGATCCGATCTGGGCCGTTGATTTTCAAATCAACGGCCGAGATCTAGCCACGTGGGCGGTAGTCGGCCGCATGTATGTGATCCGCCGGATCGCCCGTGACGTCAGCGTGGCGTCAGCGTGAACCCGCATGTCAGCGGGACAACCAACCTGTAACAACCCAATTTTTTCTTTTCATGAATTTAAATGTGATTTGGCACTTTTGTGAATTTTTGGAATTTTCTGGAATTTATTTGGATTTATTTGGAATTTATTTGAATTTATTCCCTTTTGAAATAATTAAAGAATTTAATTTTGCAAATAAAAATTTTGTTGAAAATATTTTATTTGAGTCCAAAATGTTCCAAAATATTTTCTAGAATTTTTCTGGAATTTTTCTGAGTGTTTTGATATTTTTAATGAATTAAATGAATTTCTGGGAATTAATTGGATTATTTAATCGCTGGAAAAACCTAATCGGTTTCACTGTTCATCCGACGGACCGAGTCGAAGTCGGACTCGAAGTCCGACCCGAGCGGCCCGTTAGGTTGAACCCAGTCGCCAAACCCTAACGCGTGTGACCGTTGGATCGAGATCCAGCGGCCACAATCGCGCCACGTCGCCGAACCCGAGTCCGACCGGACCAGCCAGGTCGCCCGAGCCGGACCCGAGCCCAAACCCCCGTACCGTTGGATCTTGATCCAACGGCTCACGTTGAGCCACGTCACCCCAATCCGAATCCAATTCGGATTTCGCCGCCGCAGCCGTGTGGGCCTCGGTTTCCGCGATTTTCACGGACGCCGAGGGGCCTTGTGACACCTCGGAGTGTCGTATCCTTAATTTTTGAGCATGATAAGGTTAAATACAGTATGAGATGTGGAAATAAGGTTAAGATCATAAGGATCGGGGGTTAATAACGTTTCCGGGCCGTTTCCGGGCCGTTTTCGGGGTTTTGGGCCTTCCCGGGGGAGTTTTGGGCCTTGGTGGGCTTTGGTGGGATGGATTAGGACTCCGTAACGGACTAGGATTGGGTTGAGGGCTGTTAAAAGGGGCTCCCCCCCGCCCCCGTGCGCCCCCATCACAGCCCCTTGCGCCCCCACCTCCCCCTCTTGCGCCCCTCTCCTCCCTCCCCCTCCCCTAAGCCCTAGCCCCCCAAAACCGTGCGCCCCCCCCTCCCTTTCCTCCACCTCCACACCACCTCCCCTCCACCCCTTGCTGCCCTAGGGTGGTCTCCCCACCCCTGCACCTCGCGGAGTCATCCCGTGGAGCGAGGAGCGAGGAGCAAGGAGCGAGGAGCGAGGAACGTGGAGCGAGGAGCGATTCGCGAGGAGATTCGGGGAGATTGATTGGAGTTTTGTGCATCGGGCAAAGGTATGATCTTGGGGATCCTTGGGGATGATCTAGGTACTGTTATTAGGGTGTTTACCAAGTTTTTAGATCAATTGGAGGCGCTGGTTTGAAGTAATTTGGGTTAGATCTAAACTTGTCCACGTTTCTGTTTTCGGGCAGATTGAGCAGTCGAACTAGGGTTCGAGTTTCCGTCGATTTAGAATCCGAATCAGACCGTACGGACTTCTAGGAAGTTGTAGATAATTTAATTATCTTTCCGTGGACGTAAAGCACGTTAATTTCCGATCAGCCGTTTGAAAGTTATGGCTGTTTTACCGAGCGCCTAAAAATCTGTGACGTAACTGGAACAGATTGTGGTAATCTGTAGATTAAACAATTTTAGAGTCCGAATCAGTCTTTCCCTATAACTAGAAAAAGTTGGGAAATTTCCTAAGCTTCGCGACGGTGTACTCGTTTATTCGATTTGGAGTCCCAGAACTCAAGTTATGCCTTTTGCAAGGCTGCTGTCCCGCCGGGACAGAACCTCTGTTTTTAGGTTTTGCAAGTAGTTGGCAATGTCGGGTTAGATGGGGCGTGTGTACTGTTTTGAGGTTATGATTGTGAGTGTGTGATGCCTATGTGCAGGTGGTGTGACCCGGAGTTCCCTCTTCTTCCCGCCAATCCGTTGCACGTGGTTGAGGCAAGTGTGTTGTGATGGATAGCAAGTTGTAGGTTGCATGTTGAAATTAGATGGAATTGCCTACATGATATATGTCCACTTGCCATGTTTTAATGATTGATATGATATGATGAGCATGTTTAACATATTATGATGCCATGTGTTAATATGTGAATTGAATATGATATTTGGCATGGTTGCATGCATGTCATGAGATAGGGCGAGGCGGTGAGAAAGTCTTAACTAGTCCGGCAAGGTCGGTGAGAAAGTTATGACTAGTCCTAACGCCATTGAGTAAGTCCTATGTCGTGATTCCATCCACGTGGTGTTTGGAAGCGAGTAGGCACCCTCCATCTTCGGGATGGAAGGGAGGAAAGAGGTGCACACCGACGGGTGTGTACTTCCCATACCGGTATGAGGTTCCAGAGGGTCAGGAGCAATGCATTACATCGCATACAAATTGATGATGATATTGATAAGTATTCATGAATGAGATGTTATACATGATGAAAGATGTTATTGACTTGTTGTTATGCTTGTTGTCCATTGCAGTATGCTTGCTGAGTTTTCGAACTCACCCTTGTGTTTTTCTTGTTGTTTTAGGTACCATGAGAGCGGCATGCGGAAAGGGGAATAGTCACACGCTCACACGTTGCTTCACTTTAATGTTTCCCAAGTCAATTCATTTAGTTTGATAATAAATTGCGTGTGATGATCTTTAAAATTAAGTCCTAGCTTGGTTATTGAGAGTTCTATTGTTTGTTTGACACTTGGAACCTTAAGAGCTTAATGTTAGTCTCTTATTGTCGTTAAGACTTTATTTATTGCTGTTTTAGATGTTTCTCTTATTGCCATATAATGCTATATTGTTGCTGTTCCTTAAATTCATGATAAAACAAAGGAGGTGCTGCGAAATCTCGGTTTTTAGTCTATGCACCTTTGCTGGAATTTGATGTTAAATGTGGTATTTAGATGTTGTTTAGCTTATGTTTGGTAACATTCAGGCATAGTAAATGCCGGGTGTTCTGATTAGTATCGAGCGGGTTGTAGGTCCTTGGAATGTGAATTTTTAGTGTCATGCTATAGGGTACAACTAAAATGTGATGTGGAATAACTTAGAAACATGGCTTAGGTCTTAACTAAAACTTTGTTATAGGATAGCAACATTAAAACTTGTAAAAGTGGTATAACTAATCTAAAATTTGACACACTGGTTGTACCTGATAGGATGGGGTTTTGGTTCATCATTGCATTGCGCTTAATTATTTAATGAAGGATATGCTTATGATGATGTTTGATCTATGATCTTGATTGTGTGATTTTGTGTTTATGTTTTCGTGTTTGGATGGTTGTCTGTCTAAGCAGCCATGCCAAGGGGTAGAGGCCGTGGGCGCCGTGGCGTGGAGGCAGGCGAGGCTCCCGAGAGTTGCGGAGTGCATGTCTGTATAAATGATTGGATTGTTCTGTTGTGGTGATAAAAGTGGGGTTGTGGTGCCGAAGGGTTTCGGTCACCTCTTTTGGTTCATAGTAACGGTGAGGTTTGACGGTGTGGCGGTTAGCGCCATCACGAAGAACTATTAACCCCTGTAGGAGAAGAATGCTTATCCTTTGTCCTTGATCGGGTAGTTGGTTGAGTCAAATAGAAGAGTTGATGGTGGTTCCCTTCGGATGTTCTCTGCCGTTACGTCGATCGGTTTATTTGTTTTTCTTGGCTTTAGTTGAGCTGAACCAAAAGAAAAGTGTTTTGTATTGGATTTTCGCGGATCGTTACGAGTGCGGTGGTGAGCACCGTGCTTGAGTGTGGTTGGACCGGAGTTGCAACCAACTGTGGCAAGCCCGGCCATACGGACGAGTCTGCCGGATGAATCGGTAGCATCATCAAGTGGGAGACGGTGTCTTCTCCTCCCACTCCAGCGGCGTCTTCCGTGAGGATCGGTGCACATGATGGCTGTCCCCTGTTTCTCGGCCGCCCTTTGCGTGGCGCCACCAGCGGCGTCTTGGTGCCCGCGGCCGTCTGCTCCTCCTCGATTGCCTCCTCCGCCCCAGCCTTGATGGGGTATCACCTGAGTCGGGGCTCCTTACGTCCCGGCGCCACCAGGAGTGTACGCGTTGCCGACCGTCGAGTCACCGGGCATCCAGAGGTGGTTTCGGTACTACGCTCGTGGATTCCGTTGATGCCTTTGTTCTATTTGATTCGGAGCATCCTACTCTTTTGTGTCGTCGGAGTTTGCTAGTAGAGCTAAGTTGGGAGTTCAATGGATTTACGAGTCCGTGTTAGTGAGTTCTCTGGGGTTGATTGCTAGTTCTTTGGTTTGCCCTGGTTGCACCATTGCCATTGATGATGAGGTTTTCTTTGCCAATCTCATGGTGATCCAATTGGCTCCTTTTGATGTCATTTTGGGCATGGACTGGCTGCATCGATGCAGTGCTAAGATCTGTTGTTTCGGAAGGCAGCTTGCCTTGCGAGGCCCGTCAGTGAAGAGTTGACCTTCAGGGTGGTATACCCTCGATTCCGTCTTTGCTTTGACTAGTTTGTTTTACGGTCGGCGTTTGAGGCTTTGTTGGGTTTCCTCATGACTTTGTCTCGAGAAACCATCTTCCTCGATTTCCATTGAGGAGATTTCTGTAGTGAAGGAGTTCGTTGATGTGTTCCTGACGAGTTGCTGGTCTACCTCCTGTGAGGAATGTGGAGTTTCGTATTGATCTTGTTCACGGCACTCGACCTATTTCTATCTCTCCATACCGCTTGGCTCGTCCTTTTCAAGACGAGTTGAAGAAGCGATTGGAGGATCTCATGGCCAAGGGCTTCATTAGCGTAGCGTTCGCCATGGGGAGCACCCGTCCTCTTCGTCTCGAAGAAGGATGGAAGTTGGCGTATGTGCATTGATTATCGTGCTCTTAATCAAGTAACAGTCAAAAACAAGTATCCTTTGCCTCGCATCGAGGATCTGTTTGACCAATGAAGGGAGCAAAGGTGTTCTCCAAGATTGATCTTGATCGGGTACAATCAGATCCGTGTGAGGAAGCAGGACATTGAGAAGATCGCTTTCTCCACTAGGTATGGGCATTATGAATTTAAAGTTATGTCTTTTGGACTAACTAATGCTCTTTGTCTTTATGGAGGCGATGAACAGTATGCTACACAAGTACCTTGATGAGTTTGTGGTAGTGTTCATCGATGACATTCTGATTTACTCTAAATCAGAAGAGGAGCATGAGCGACACTTGAGGCTTGTGCTGAGTACCCTGAGGGAGAATCAATTCTTTGCTAAGCTGAAAAAGTGCGAGTTACGGATTTCAGAGGTGGGTTTTCTTGGCCACATCATCAATCCAGAGGGCATATCAGTAGATCCTAGCAAAATCTCAATGATTTTGGATTGGAAGAGGCCTTCCAATGTCAAAGAGGTGCGTAGCTTCCTTGGGTTGGCTGGCTACTATCGGCGTTTTGTGCAGGATTTCTCTATCATTGCCAAGCCACTTTCACGGTGACTCACAAAGGGATGAAGTTCCAGTGGATCGCAGAGTGTGAGCACGGCTTACGCACTTTGAAGGAGAAGTTAGTGACTGCTCCTGTTCTTACCCTTCCCGAACCGGGAAGCGTTTCAGCTGTTTATTACGATGCTTCTCGGTTGGGACTTGGGTGTGTGCTCATGCAAGAGGGCAAGGTGATTGCTTATGCTTGAGGCGCTTGAAAAAGCATGAGCGAGAACTATCCCACGCATGATCTTGGGCAGCCGCCGTGGTGTTTGCATTGAAGATTTGGAGGCATTACATCACGGCGAGTCTTGTGATATTTTTATCGATCACAAGAGCCTCAAGTACATCTTTACTCAGAAAGATTTGAACTTGAGGCAGAGGAGGTGGCTAGAATTGATAAAGGATTATGACCTCACTATCCAAAGTATCATCCGGGAAGGCAAATGTGGTGGCCGACGCTCTCGATGCAAGACAATGCCCCTGTTGTTGATTGTCTTGTTGCTGATTTTGAGCGTTTGGGAGTCTCCTGCGCTTATGGGGACCGTGCAAGCTGAAACTCAATTGATTCTTGAGTCGGTGATTCCCGAGCGTGTGCGGGAGGCACAACAGTATGATCGTTTGCTCCAGCAGGTGAGGAAACGTCTTGAGGATGGCAAGTCGGGAGACTTTACCGTTGATGATGCGGAAGTTTTGAGGTTTCAGGGCCGTGCATGCGTGCCCAAATCTCAAGTGAAAGAAGACATCTGAAAGAAGCTCATCGCACCCGTACACGGTCCATCTGGAGAGACCAAGATGTGCAGGGGACTTGAAGAAGAATTTACGGTGGAAAAGGATGAGAGTGGATATTGCCAAGTTTGTGGCGTCTTGTGGGATTTGCCGGAAGATCAAAGGCGAGCATAAGCGTCCCCACGGCCTCTGTGCAGCCATTGGAGGTTCTGTGTGGCCATGGGATGACATCTCCATGGAATTCGTGGTTGGTCTACCTCGTTCTCCACGAGGGAAGGATGCTGTTTTGTTTTTGGTGGACCGTCTCAGAAAGTCTGCTCAGTTCATTCCCATCCGCACGACCAATTCAATGGCGAGTTGGCTCCCATCTATGTGCGGGAGATTGTGAGATTGCATGGTGTACCCAAGACCATTATCTCTGATCGGGATGCGAAGTTCGTCTCCAAGTTCAGGAGAGTTTGCAGAGTGCTTTGGGTACGCAGCTTTGCATTAGTACCGCTTTTCACCCTCAGACAGATGGGCAGTCTGAGCGTACCATCCAATCTTTGGAGGACATGCTCAGTGCATGTGTGATGGCTTGGAAGGGTAGCTTGGAAGACCATTTGCCCCTTGCAGAGTTTGCTTACAATAACAGCTACCATTCCAAAGATCCTGGCCGCTCCTTATGAGATCTTGTATGGTCGGAAGTGCAGATCGCCACTTTGTTGGGATCTTTGTGGGCGAGAGCTATTCTTGGGCGGATTGGGTTCAAAGCAGTGTTGATCGCGTGTCGGAGGTTCGGCAAAACCTTCTCGCAGACAGAGCGCATGAAGAGCTATCTTGATGTGAGGCGGCGAGATTTGAGTTTGAGGTGGGCGGTAGCGTACTCTTGCGAGTATCTCCCACCAAGGGTGTGGTGCGTTTGGCACCAAAGGAAAGCTCGATCCAAGGTATGTTGGGCCTTTTCCTATCCTCGCCTCGAGTTGGCAGGTTGGCCTATCGCCTAGAGCTACCGGAATCCATGCAAGGTGTGCATGATGTGTTCCATGTCTCGATGTTGAGGAAATACTTGCACGATCCGGAGTTGGTGGTTCCATTGGAACCATTAGTGCTTCAAGAGGACCTCACCTTCGAGTCCCGGGCCCCGTGGAAATTCAGGGACTTCAGAGCGAGTGATGAAGAACAGACGCTTAAGTTTGTCAAGGTCTGTGGTCACATCAGCACCGAGAGAGAAGCGACTTGGGAGCTGGAATCTCGCATGCGCGAGAGGTATCGAGCTGTTCGCCTCGGGTATGTGATGTGAAAATTCGACCTTTTGGTTTCTTGGCTGGTTTCATGTTGGTGCGTTTAGATTCGAGGTCGAATCTGTTGAAGGAAGAATGTGACACCTCGGAGTGTCGTATCCTTAATTTTTGAGCATGATAAGGTTAAATACAGTATGAGATGTGGAAATAAGGTTAAGATCATAAGGATCGGGGTTAATAACGTTTAGGGCCGTTTAGGGCCGTTGGGTTTTGGGCCTTCCTGGGAGTTTTGGGCCTTGGTGGGCTTTGGTGGGATGGATTAGGACTCCGTGAACGGACTAGGATTGGGTTGAGGGCTGTTAAAAGGGGCTCCCCTGCCCCCTTGCGCCCCATCTCAGCCCCTTGCGCCCCACCTCCCTCTTGCGCCTCTCCTCCCTCCCCTCCCTAAGCCCTAGCCCCCCCAAACCGTGCGCCCTCCCCCTCCCTTTCCTCCACCTCTCCACCACCTCCCCTCCACCCCTTGCTGCCCTAGGGTGGCCACCCCACCCCTGCACCTCGTGGATCCATCCCGTGGAGCGAGGAGCGAGGAGCAAGGAGCGAGGAGCGAGGAACGTGGAGCGAGGAGCGATTCGCGAGGAGATTCGCGGAGATTGATTGGAGTTTTGTGCATCGGGCAAAGGTATGATCTTGGGGATCCTTGGGGATGATCTAGGTACTGTTATTAGGGTGTTTACCAAGTTTTTAGATCAATTGGAGGCGCTGGTTTGAAGTAATTTGGGTTAGATCTAAACTTGTCCACGTTTCTGTTTTCGGGCAGATTGAGCAGTCGAACTAGGGTTCGAGTTTCCGTCGATTTAGAATCCGAATCAGACCGTACGGACTTCTAGGAAGTTGTAGATAATTTAATTATCTTTCCGTGGACGTAAAGCACGTTAATTTCCGATCAGCCGTTTGAAAGTTATGGCTGTTTTACCGAGCGCCTAAAAATCTGTGACGTAACTGGAACAGATTGTGGTAATCTGTAGATTAAACAATTTTAGAGTCCGAATCAGTCTTTCCTATAACTAGAAAAAGTTGGGAAATTTCCTAAGCTTCGCGACGGTGTAATCGTTTATTCGATTTGGAGACCCAGAACTCAAGTTATGCCTTTTGTAAGGCTGCTGTCCCGCCGGGACAGAACCTCTGTTTTTAGGTTTTGCGAGTAGTTGGCAATGTCGGGTTAGATGGGGGCGTGTGTACTGTTTTGAGGTTATGATTGTGAGTGTGTGATGCCTATGTGCAGGTGGTGTGACCCCGGGAGTTCCCTCTTCTTCCCGCCAATCCGTTGCACGTGGTTGAGGCAAGTGTGTTGTGATGGATAGCAAGTTGTAGGTTGCATGTTGAAATTAGATGGAATTGCCTACATGATATATGTCCACTTGCCATGTTTTAATGATTGATATGATATGATGAGCATGTTTAACATATTATGATGCCATGTGTTAATATGTGAATTGAATATGATATTTGGCATGGTTGCATGCATGTCATGAGATAGGGCGAGGGCGGTGAGAAAGTCTTAACTAGTCCGGCAAGGTCGGTGAGAAAGTTATGACTAGTCCGGAACGCCATTGAGTAAGTCCTATGTCGTGATTCCATCCACGTGGTGTTTGGAAGCGAGTAGGCACCCTCCATCTTCGGGATGGAAGGGAGGAAAGGGTGCACACCGACGGGTGTGTACTTCCCATACCGGTATGAGGTTCCAGAGGGTCAGGAGCAATGCATTACATCGCATACAAATTGATGATGATATTGATAAGTATTCATGAATGAGATGTTATACATGATGAAAGATGTTATTGACTTGTTGTTATGCTTGTTGTCCATTGCAGTATGCTTGCTGAGTTTTCGAACTCACCCTTGTGTTTTCTTGTTGTTTTAGGTACCATGAGAACGGCATGCGGGAAAGGGGAATAGTCACACGCTCACACGTTGCTTCACTTTAATGTTTCCCCAAGTCAATTCATTTAGTTTGATAATAAATTGCGTGTGATGATCTTTAAAATTAAGTCCTAGCTTGGTTATTGAGAGTTCTATTGTTTGTTTGACACTTGGAACCTTAAGAGCTTAATGTTAGTCTCTTATTGTCGTTAAGACTTTATTTATTGCTGTTTTAGATGTTTCTCTTATTGCCATATAATGCTATATTGTTGCTGTTCCTTAAATTCATGATAAAACAAAGGAGGTGCTGCCGAAATCTCGGTTTTTAGTCTATGCACCTTTGCTGGAATTTGATGTTAAATGTGGTATTTAGATGTTGTTTAGCTTATGTTTGGTAACATTCAGGCATAGTAAATGCCGGGGTGTTACAGGCCTATTTAATGCGCCGCCGCCGCCAACGTGTTGCTGACTTCCGTGCGCACCCTTAGCCCTAGACAACGTCGCCTGAGCCGCCGTCGTTTGCCAGCGCGAGCTCGCCGTAGTTGGTTTGGCGTTCCAACGCGGTTAATCGCCGTTTCCGCCGCCGTTGAGCTCAGATCCGGAACCACAAGGACAAGCCGCGTCGGAAGGGACCCTTCACTTCGCCGGAGGAGCCCCGTAGCGCCGTTCGAGTGGTCGTCGTCCCCGTCCCCGGTGACCGAGCACCGCCGAACGCCATCGCCGTACCCCGAGCTCGCTCCACCGTCCGATCCTGATCCAAGGGCCCATAATCGTCCACGTCACCCCGGTGAGATCTCACATGTTTAATCTCTAGATCTATTTCCAACCGTTGGATCTAGATCTAACGGTTCAGATCGTGCCACGTAGCCAAAGCCACACCGTGCTAGGATCAACCTCAGCCGTTAGATCTAGATCGTACGGCTGGCTTTAACCCACGTTTTTGTGTTGGATTGGATCTTGACCGTCCGATCAAGATCGAATGGTCCAGATCAGCCGAGTAGTTTCCTTTTACGTTGAGCGAGATCTGATCTGGGCCGTTGATTTTCAAATCAACGGCCGAGATCATGCCACGTGCTGGTAGTTGGAACGTCGCGGTCAGCGCGGTCGACCGCGGTCGCCGCTGACGTCAGCGTGGGGCCCGCGTGTCAGCGGGACAGCCAACAGCACCATGACGTCACCGCTGACGTCACGGTGGGGCCCGCGTGTCAGCTGTCCTCGGCCGAGACATGCTGACGTCACCGCTGACGTCAGTATGGGTCCCGCGTGTCAGTGACACGTGCGCCGTGGACCGGGTCCACGGTGGACCAGGCCAAACCGTGCGCCGAGTCCATGGACCCGAGGCGACGTGGCGGCCTGTGATTGGTCCACGTGTCATGCTGACACAATAAATCTTTTTCCGAAAAAGAAATTATTTATTTAATTCGGTTTATTGATTTAAATTTAGATTCAAACTTCAAAAGCTTATAACTTTTGCATTTTAACTCCGAAGTTACCTTATTTTCCGCTGCCTGTGGTATACTGGATGGTGCCACGAAGTTACCTTATTTTCCGCTGCTATTATTTCTCTTTTAATAAGTTTCGCCCTGCGAGGCGTATATTTGTAACTTGACCTTAAGGTTGAGCAGCCCCGTTTGATTAACTACCTTAAGTACTTTATTATTTCGTTGAGTATGATTGTGATATTTACCAATGTTGAGACTGTGTGCACTAGCGTGTTCCTGGACTAGTGCTGAATACACAAAGGGTCCGGATTTGCAAATTCGGGTCCCGATAGAGGTGGTATCAGAGCCAGACTGACTGTAGGCTCACCCATAGCTAGATTGGTCGTAGTGAGGATAAAACCTATTTTTCTAAAGATAAAATTTGTCAAGATAATGAATGAATTCTCGACTTACCCCTTCTTCCTGATTCATACCCCTTGCTGAGTTCCTTTTGTCTTCCACCTTGATTTTAAAGTGTTGCGTTCTTACGCAAGTGTCTTCTAGTAGATGTTGATGAAGAACAACTACGCCGAGCGTGAGGGAGGCTACGCTGCCGAGTTGTGGCGTATGCTTCAGTTTCTTGGAGGTTTTGAGAGGGCGCTCTACTGAGGGACTACACTCGTGCAGGCAGGACTGGTCATAGGATGGGACGTCAAGATCACGGTGTACGCCCGGGAGAAGACGAAGTTCAGCCGCACTTTCCACTTCACCGCCAGGTGGTCTACCTTTGAGATGGGAATCCAGGAGATGTCGCGTCGAGCGATGCAGCAGATCGCCCGCACTTACTCCAGGGAGCTGGGAGACACATTATTCCGTCACCACCCAGGCCGAGACAGCAGAGCTCAGCTGAAGCCGATAGAAGATGAGGATGCTACCGTTACTCACTTAGCCAGATTCGTCGCCGCCCAGGAGGAGCTGATCGAGGACACAGTTCAGGAGTTGAAGAAGGCTCGCGAGCAGGTTGAGGAAGAGAAGAAGCACTTAGAGAATGCTCGTGAGTATGTCGCCTATGCTGCGGAAAAGGGTCGCAGAGCTGGAGACCGCACTGTATGGACAGGGCCCCGATCCAGTGTTGGAGTTGGACGCCCCAGAGCCAAAGGAGGACCCAGAAGAGGCGCCACCTTCACTCGCGCTGCAGCCACAGCAACAGCCAGATCCAGAGCCAGAGGAGGACGCCGCGTCGTCAACCACAGCTGCAGTTGCAGGGCATGGCGATTGTTTCGCGCCTATGCCGCCGCACCCGCCCCAAGGAGGCAGTGGAGGTTTTCTTGTCGAGTGAGCATAGGTTTTGCAGTTGAGACTCCTTCGTCGAGTCGCATTATAGATAAAGAGTTACCTTAGAGGCGTTGGATTTTTCATTGCTTGTTGAGTGTGCAGTATGTGTTGCAAGGCCCTTAGGCATTGTGAGCAACCATACCAAGTTATTATTACTAAATAATAAAGTTGGATTTTTGAGTTACACCTTTTCCCCGCATAAGTTTCCCTACTACTTGTCTATTCTTGTTCCCTCTCATCTCTGAAACCTTGGAGCAATCGACAGATGGTGAACACCCGCGGAAACCTTGGAGGCAATGGAAGTGGTTCTCGCCCAGCTGGGAACCCCAATGAAGGAGCACCAGACCCCACCAAAGACCGCCAGTTGACATGCAGAATTTTGGAGCTTTTCTCGCTGCACAGACCCAGTTGATGCACACCATGATGCAGCAGATTACTACCCACGCCACTGCTAATCAGAATAATCAAGCCAATCAGGGACAACGCCAGAATTCAAGACTATCAGAGTTCATGAGGACTCATCCGCCCACTTTCTCTGGGAATGCCAATCCGTTGGAAGCCGATGATTGGTTAAGGTCAATCGAAAGGAAGCTACACATTGCCCAATGCATGGGAAATGAGAAGGTACTCTATGCTTCTCATCAGTTGGAAGGGACCGCCGCAGAATGGTGGGAGAACTTCTGCGCCACGCGGGAGAATCCTCAGGACATCACTTGGGAGGAGTTTATAGCCGCATTTCGTCAGTATCACGTGCCGGAAGGAATTATGAACCTCAAGAAGGAAGAGTTCAGAGCACTAAAGCAAGTTAATCAGCCGGTGGCCGAATACCTAAATAAGTTCACACAGCTTGCACGCTACGCACCTGAAGACGTAGCGATAGATAAGGCCAGACAGTCTCGCTTCATGAAGGGACTTAACTCAGGACTGCAGGTGGGACTGATCACCCACACCTTTCCAGATTTCTAGGAGCTTGTGAACAAGGCGCTCATTCTTGAAGATAAGCGCAAGGAACTGGATGAGAACCGGAAGCGAAGGATGCAACAGCAGGGATCGCGTCACGGAGCACAGCAACGCTTGAGGGTTGCGCCAAATCTGTTTTTCAGATTCCAGCCGCAGAATGCAACAAGGACATCATCACCAGCATCGAGACCTGTCAATCAGAAGTATCAGGCCCCAGCTCTAGGCAAAAACGCCGCTTCAGGCAATCAACAGGGGACAGTGAGACGCTGCTACACATGCAACGAGCCAGGGCACTTCTCCAATCGTTGCCCTAAGAAGACAGCAGGAGTGACCCCAGTCCGCTTCAATCTGGGATCCACGCCAGCTAGGACGCCTACACCCGGAGCAAACCGCGGAACAGCACAGCCAGGAGCCACGCCCCAAACCGTGGTGAGAGGTCGAGTCCACCATGTCACCGCAGAGGCACTCCAGAATGCCACAGACGTTGTGCTGGGTAAGTTACTTGTCAACTCAGTACCTGCAACAGTTTTGTTTGATTCTGGAGCATCGCATTCATTTATTTCTCAAGGCTTTGCTACTAAAAATGATTTGGAGATTGCAAGACTCAAATGCATGCTTTTAGTTCAAACCCCTGGTTCCGAACTCCGAACAAAAGTAGGATGTTCTGGGGTGAGAATATTAATAGATGGGGTAGAATTCCTAGCGAATCTTATTCTGTTGGAAACCCAGACCCTAGATGTCATTTTGGGAATGGATTGGTTATCCAAGCACAAGGCCGTATTGGATTGTGGACGAAGGATTATCTCAGTTGAGAGCCCGTGTGGAAGGAAAGTGGAATTTCAAGCTACCACCGTTAGAGATGGATAGTTGATGGTTAACAACGCAAAGGCGATCAACCTAGAAGATGTCTCAGTGGTGAATGAGTATCCAGATGTGTTTCCTGAAGATCTACCTGGTATGCCGCCAGACAGAGACATAGAGTTTGTGATAGAGCTTGTACCTGGTACATCACCGATACCAAAGAGATCCTATCGGATGTCCACCGAAGAATTGGTAGAGATGAAGAAACAGCTTGAAGAGTTGATGGAGAAAGGATTCATCAGACCAAGTTCGTCGCCGTGGGGAGTGCCAGTTTTCTTTGTCAAGAAGAAGGACGTGAGTTTCAGGATGTGTATTGACCACCGTGCACTCAATTAAGTCACCGTGAAAAACAAGTACCCGCTACCCAGGATCGATGATCTGTTTGATCAGCTGAGAGGAGCCGGAGTTTTCTCCAAGATTGATCTGAGATCAGGATACCACCAGTTGAAGATCCGATCAGAGGATATTCCAAAGACCGCATTCTCGTCAAGATACGGACATTACGAGTTTACAGTTATGTCCTTCTGGCCTGATTTAATGCGCCAAATTTATTTCATGAATATGATGAATAAGGTGTTCATGGAGTACTTGGACAAGTTTGTTGTTGTGTTCATAGATGATATCTTAGTCTATTCCAAGACAGAGGATGAACATGCAGAGCACTTGAGGCGAGTTTTGGAAAAGCTGAGGGAACAGCAACTCTTCACCAAGTTCAGCAAGTGTGATTTTTGGAAGGACAAGGTGGAATTCCTTGGACATGTAATGACCGCAGAAGGAGTCGCCGTAGATCCAAGCAAGGTAGAAGCTGTGTTACATTGGGAGCAGCCGAAGACCGTGACCCAGATCCAGAGTTTTCTTGGTATGGCAGGTTACTACCGCTGCTTCATTGAAGGCTTTTCGACAATCGCGAAACCTCTTACGCAATTGTTGAAAAAGGAGAAGAAGTTTGCATGGACGCCGGAGTGCGAGAAAAGTTTTCAAGAGTTGAAGAAGCGATTGACATCAGCACCGGTGTTAGTTCTACCGGACGTCAATCAAAGCTTTGATATTTATTGTGACGCATCGCGCCAAGGACTTGGATGTGTGCTGATGCAGAACGGAAAGGTCGTCGCTTATGCATCAAGGCAGTTGAGGCCGCATGAGGAGAATTATCCGACGCATGACCTAGAGTTAGCTGCCGTAGTGCATGCTTTGAAGTTGTGGCGTCATTATTTGATTGGGAACAGATGTGAAGTATATACGGATCATAAGAGTCTTAAGTACATCTTCACCCAATCAGACCTGAACATGAGGCAGAGGAGATGGTTAGAGTTGATCAAGGATTACAATGTTGGAATCCATTACCATCCCGGAAAGAACAACGTGGTGGCCGATGCCCTGAGTCAGAAGAGCCATACCGTGAACATGATGATAGCCATGAGTCAGGAGGAGCTATGCAAGGATTTTCAGAGAATGCAGATTGAAATGGTGCCAGAAGGATTCTTGGCCGCTTTAGAAGTGAAGCCTACCCTGGAGGATCAGATCCGGGAAGGACAGAAGGATGATGACAAGATCCGCAGGATTAAGTCCAAGATGGATGAAGGCAAGGCAAAAGACTTTAAGCTGGATGAACAAGGCACGTTATGGATAGAGGATCGAATCTGTGTGCCGAACGAGAAGGAGCTAAAGTAGCTGATCCTAGAAGAAGCCCATGACTCCAAGTATTCAATTCATCCGGGAAGTGCCAAGATGTACCAAGACTTGAAGGAAAGATTCTGGTGGCCGAGTATGAAGCGTGAAGTTGCCGAGCATGTTGCGCTGTGCGACATATGTCAGAGAGTCAAGGCAATGCATCAAAGGCCGGCAGGGTTGCTACAGCCGTTGAAGATACCTGAGTAGAAATGGGAGGAAATCGAAATGGACTTCATTACCGGTTTGCCCAAGACTCAAGGTGGATATGACTCCATATGGGTTATAGTGGACCGCTTGACTAAGGTCGCCCACTTTATTCCAGTAAAGACCACTTACTCGGGAGATAAGTTAGCAGAATTGTATATGACCAGGATCGTCTGTTTGCACGGAGTGCCGAAGAAGATTGTATCGGACAGAGGTACCCAGTTTACCTCAATGTTCTGGAATAAGCTGCATGAAGCTATGGGAACCCGTTTGAATTTCAGTACAGCTTATCATCCGCAGACGGATGGACAGACCGAAAGAGTTAATCAGGTATTGGAGGATATGTTAAGAGCGTGTGCATTGGCTTATGCTACCTCTTGGGATAAGAGTTTGCCGTACGCAGAGTTCAGCTACAATAATAGCTATCAAGCAAGTTTGCAAATGTCGCCATTTGAGGCACTATACGGTCGACCTTGTCGAACACCGTTGAACTGGAATGAGACAGGTGAACGCCGTGTCTTTGGACCGGACATACTTCAAGAAGCCAAAGAACAGATTGCCATGATTCGGGAGAGACTGAAGATAGCACAGTCAAGACAGAAAAGCTACGCCGATAACCGTCGCCGAGACCTGAGTTTTGAACCAGAAGATTTCGTGTATCTCAGAGTCACACCACTCAAGGGAGTTAAGAGATTCCATGCCAAAGGAAAACTCGCGCCGCGATATGTTGGGCCATTCAAGGTTCTCAGTCGCAGAGGGGAAGTTGCGTATCAATTTGAGTTACCGCAGTCGTTGGCAGGAGTACATGACGTGTTCCACGTGTCCCAGCTGAAGAAGTGTCTTCGAGTACCAGACGAGCAGACACCGCTAGAGTCAATTGAGCTGCAAGAGGATCTGACTTACAAGGAACACCCCGTCAAGATTCTGGACACCATGGATCGAGAGACAAGAAACAAGTCAACCCGTTTCTGCAGAGTGCAATGGAGCAATCATGCGGAGAGTGAAGCAACTTGGGAGCGCGAGGAGGAGTTGAGGAAAGAGTTCCCGAACCTATTCCTTAGTTAGCCCTGAATCTCGGGGACGAGATTCTGTTAAGGGGGGAGGTTTGTAACACCCCAATTTTTGCTTTTCATGAATTTAAATGTGATTTGGCACTTTTGTGAATTTTTGGAATTTTCTGGAATTTATTTGGAATTTATTTGAATTTATTCCCTTTTGAAATAATTAAAGAATTTAATTTTGCAAATAAAAATTTTGTTGGAAATATTTTATTTGAGTCCAAAATGTTCCAAAATATTTTCTAGAATTTTTCTGGAATTTTTCTGAGTGTTTTGATATTTTTAATGAATTAAATAAATTTCTGGGAATTAATTGGATTATTTAATCGCTGGAAAAACCTAATCGGTTTCACTGTTCATCCGACCGGACCCGAGTCCGAGTCAGACTCGAGTCCGAGTCAGACTCGAGTCCGACCCGAGCCAGCCGTTCCGGTTGAACCCAGTCGCCAAACCCTAACGCGTGTGACCGTTGGATCGAGATCCAACGGCCACAATCGCGCCACATCGCCGAACCCGAGTCCGACCGGACCAGCCAGGTCACCCGAGCCGGACCCGAGCCCAAACCCCAATACCGTTGGATCTTGATCCAACGGCTCACGTTGAGCCATGTCACCCCAATCCGAATCCAATTCGGATTCCGCCGCCGCAGCCGTGTGCGCCTCGGTTTTCGCGATTTTCACGAACGCCGAGGGGCCTATTTAATACACCGCCGCCGCCAACGTGTTGCCGACTTCTGTGCGCACCCGTAGCCCTAGACAACGTCGCCTGAGCCGCCGCCGTTGGCCCGCACGAGCTCGCCGTAGTTGGTTTGGCGTTCCGCCGCAGTTAATCGCCGTTTCTGCCGCCGTCCGCCGTCCGCCGTCCTCCGCCGCCGTTGAGCTCAGATCCGGAACGGCAAGGACAAGCCGCGTCGGAAGGGACCCTTCACTTCGCCGGAGGAGCCCCGTAGCGCCGTTCGGGTGGTCGTCGTCCCCGTCCCCGGTGACCGAGCGCCACAAGACGCCATCGCCGACTCTCGAAGCCGCTTCCACACCCGATCCAAATCCAAGGGCCCAGAATCGTCCACGTCACCCCGGTGAGATCTCACGTGTTTAATCTCTAGATCTATTTCCAACCGTTGGATCTAGATCCAACGGTTCAGATCGTGCCACGTAGCCAAAGCCACACCGTGCTAGGATCAACCTCAGCCGTTAGATCTAGATCGTACGGCTGGCTTTAACCCACATTTTTGCGTTGGATTGGATCTTGACCGTCCGATCAAGATCGAACGGTCCAGATCAGCCGAGTAGTTTCCTTTTACGTTGAGCTAGATCTGATCTGGGCCGTTGATTTTGATTTTCAAATCAACGGCCGAGATCATGCCACGCGTTTGCAGTTGGGCCGGCGCGGCCGATCATGCCGCCGCCGACGCCACGCGCGTGACGTCGCTGGGCCCGCGTGTCAGCGGGACAGCCAACCGCACCATGACGTCACCACTGACGTCACGGTGGGGCCCGCGTGTCAGCTGTCCTCGGCCGAGCCATGCTGACGTCACCGCTGACGTCAGTATGGGTCCCGCGTGTCAGTGACACGAGCGCCGTGGACCGGGTCCACGGTGGACAAGGCCAAACCGTGCGCCGGGTCCATGGACCCGAGGCGACGTGGCGGCCTGTGATTGGTCCACGTGTCATGCTGACGCAATAAATCTTTTTCCGAAAAAGAAATTATTTATTTAATTCGGCTTATTGATTTAAATTTAGATTCAAACTTCAAACGCTTATAACTTTTGCATTTTAACTCCGATTTGGGTGATTCAAATTTCTAAATTTGTACAAAATTGAGATCTACCTAATGATGAATTTTATTTAATTTTTGGACCAAAGTTTTTTCTCTGTAATATTATTTAATTGATTATTTAAACTTTAAACGCTTGTAACTTTTGTGTTTTAACTCCGATTTTGCCGATTCAAATTCCTAAAAATTCATAAAATTATGCTCTCTCTGTTTATGGACTTTATTTGGATGTTTGGATAATTTTTGTCTACTGTTTATTTATTTATTGCTATTTGCACTCTTTACGAGTAGACGTTGAAGTGCCCGAGGGCTTCGAAGGTGAAGTATTGACGCAGGAGCCATCTCAAGACCAAGAACAAGTACTCTTTGAAGGCAAGTTGTGCTTTGATCATGTTGATCCCATTTTGAAATTAATTAGATTTAAATTATTGCATGCTAATTTAAATTAGAAAATGCTTTACTTAATTATGGGAAATTAGAGAAATGCCAAATTGCTCTATGACACCTTGGTTAATTAAATATGTGCCATGACCCCTTGTCACCTGTAACACCCCAAAATTTTGCTTTTCTTAAATTCATGTGTGATTTGGCACTTTGGTGAATTTTTGGAATTTTCTGGAATTTATTTGGATTTATTTGGAATTTATTTGAATTTATTCCATTTTGAAATAATTAAAGAATTTAATTTTGCAAATAAAATTTTGTTGGAAATATTTTATTTGAGTCCCAAATACCCTAAAATATTTTCCAGAATTTTTCTGGAATTTTTCTGAGTCATTTGCTATTTTTAATGAATTAAATGAATTACTGGGAATTATTTTAAATATTAAATCGCTGGAAATTCAACTCGGTCGAGCATCGTTCATCCGATCGAAGTCGGAACCCGAGTCGGACTCGAGTCCGACCGAGCCGCTTGACTCGACCAAACCGGCTCCCAACCCTAATCAATCCCAACCGTTGGATCAAGATCCAACGGCCGAGATCCGCCTGCACGGCTCGAGCCGTATCCGCCCGGATCCGATCGCGCCGCGGCGATCGTGGGCCGCTGATCGTGCCACGTGGGCGGCTAGCGTCATCGTCTCCGCCGAGTCCGAGCCGGACTCGCCGCCGCGCCCGCCGTGTAGAACTAGGTTTCCGCCTCGCACGAACGCCGAGGCTATTTAAAGCGTGAGACGTTCTCGAGGTTGCCCTCATCTTTGCGCACCGTTCTCGAGCCATCTCGCCGAGCCGCCGCCGTTTGCCCGTGACGTGCTCGCCGGAGTTGGAGCCCTGCGGCGGCGGTTGAACGCCGATTCCGCCGTCGTCCGTCGTCTTCCGCCGAGAAGGAGCCTCAGATCCGGAACCACTGCGTGGCGAGACGCAACCGAAGGAAGGATTCATCTCGCCGAGCGACCGAACGCCGTCGGGCTCGTCGTCGTTCTCGCCTCCGGTGCCCAAGCCTCGCCGCGCCATCGCCGGACTTCGCGAAGCTCGGTGAACCGCCGATCGGTCGGACGGTTGAGGTGAGTTCACGTGTCCCCAACCCGATTGGATCTCGACCGTTGGATTAAGATCCAACGGTTCACAATTGCCACGCGTCCGTAGTAGTGTTATTATAGGATTAGATGCGGACCGTCCGATCTAGATCGAGCGCCCACGATCAACGAGTAGTTTCAACGTGTTAACCCTGGATCTAATCCGCGCCGCTGATTTTCAAACCAACGGCCGTGATTGCGCCACGTGTCGGGAAGTTGGACCGACGCGGTCGGCCAGACGCTGTGACGCTGGCAGGTACACCGACACGCGGGGCCCGCGTGTCGGCGATCGCGACCGTGGACGTCACCCATGACGTCATCGGTGGACCCACTGTCGCCAAGACCGTGGCCGAGCCTCGCCGACGCCGATGACGTCACCCGAGTGGGCCCACATGTCGGCCGACACGTGGAGTCGTGGACCGAGTCCACGGTGGACCCGAGCCGAGCGTGGACTACGCCCATGGACCTACCGACGCCACCAACCAATCGAGGCTGCCACGTGTCCATGATGACGCAATAATTAATTTCCGAAAAGAAAATGATTTATTAATTCGAAATAATGATTTGATTTTGTTTCAAACTTCAAACGCTTATAACTTTTATGCTTCAACTCCGATTTGAGTGATTCAAATTTCTAAATTTGTATAAAATTGAGATCTACCTAAATATGAATTTTATTTAATTTTTGGACTAAAGTTTTTCTCTGTAAAATTATTTAAATGATTATTTAAACTTTAAATAATCATAACTTTTGCGTCTTAACTCCAAATTTGACGATTCCAGTTTCTAAAAATCCAGAAAATTATGTTCTCTCTGGTTATGGATTTTATTTGGATGTTTGGACACTTTTTGCCTATTGTTTATTTGTGTATTTGCTATTTGCACGCTTTACGAGTAGACGTTGAAGTGCCGGAAGGATTCGAAGGAGAAGTATTGACTCAGGATCCAACTCAAGACCAAGAACAAGTACTTTTTGAAGGCAAGTTGTGCTTTGACCATGTTGATCCTATTTCGAAATCTATTTTGATTTAAACTATTGCATGCTAGTTCAATTAGAAAGATACTTTGTTTAAACATGGGGATTAGATAAATACCAATTTCTTTGTATGACACCTTGATTATCTAAGTATGTGCCATGATCCCTTGTCACCCTAGTTGTGGATTACTAGTTGGACATTATTAAATCGCCAACATGGGTTTAGACCGTTTGTAGTACCTCGCTTAGACCTCGCTACGTGCTCATGACATGATTTTGGACAATCAAATGTTAATATTGACTTAATGATATATTGAACCTGTTTTGGAAAAGTATCATGTGATGTTGATGGCACGTGGTGCATGGTAATCAAGCTGGGTTTGATAAACGATTTTCGGCCAGGGCATATGGCAAGAGTAATCAGGTGAGCCAGTTGTGGCATTGGGGATGTTGATTTGGTTCTTCGGGTAGTCTTGCCCTGGTCACCCTAAGGACTTAACCTTGCAAGCCTTTGAACTGGGTCTAACGTGCAACCACATGTCTGTAATGGGACGGACCTAGTTGATTAAGTTGCTAATAACGCACTGTGGGACCTCAGGAGGTCAACTACACCCTTTGTGTAAGTTGTGCGGGAGCGCATCGGGCCGAGGCCAGTACCCATCTAACGGTTGATTGGCCTAGACTTCGCCTTAGCGAAGGGAAGGGTTAGTGCGCAATAACCGGGAGGACCACTTGTATTGTTAGAGGTTTAGAAAGACTTTGTTACGGGAACTCGCCTTTGTGGTGTTTGACTGTATCTTGTGGGTAAAGTGCATAACCTCTGCAGAGTTTAGAATCTATTCGAATAGCCGTGTCCGCGGTATTGGACATCGCTCGGGAATTACAGTCAAGGGTTAGATTTTCTCAGAAATAACTTTGGTTTGAAAGGTTGGGCTGGACTAATAATGAAGTTGATGGAAATGTGGATTAGGATGGGAAAGATGTTTACCAAACTTCTTGAAAAGTTATTTATGTTTTACTTATTTCTACTGCTTTCGAATCTACTTATATTACTTGTCTAAAGCTTTTTACTGCAAATATACCTTGAGTTATTCCTTTGTACCAAGCCATGCATATAGTATATTAGCTTGCATTCTGTGCATGACTTGCTGAGTACCAAGTACTCACCCTTGCCTCAATACAACACCAGTTGAAGAGGAGACTACACCAGCTTTGGAGGAGGAACTCCAAGAGGATCCGTCTACTTAGGGAAGCGAGCCCAGTCAGTTGCCTGTGGTATACTGGATGGCGCCACGATGTTACCTTATTTGATTTTCCGCTGCTATTATTTCTCTTTTAATAAGTTTCGCCTTACGAGGCATACATTTGTAACTTGACCATAAGGTCGAGTAACCGCTTGATTTAGTTATTTAAATAAAGTACTTTGATAATATCGATTGGTATGATTGTGATATTTACCAATGTTAAGACTGTGTGCACTAGCGCGTTCCTGGACTAGTGTTGAATACACAGAGGGTCCGGATTTGCAAATTCGGGGTCCCGACATCACCCTAGTTGTGAATTATTAGTTGGACATTACAAAATTGCCAACATGGGTAGTTAGACCGATGTAGTATGCTTAGCCTTGCCACGTGAAATGCTATGGACAATCAAATGCTAATATTGACTTAATGAGATATTGAACCTATTTTGAAGAAGTATCATGTGTTGTGATTGTCGATGGCACGTGGTGCATGGTAATCAACTGGGGTTTGATAAATAGTTTTCGACCGGGGTATGTGGCAAGAATGATCAGGTGGGCCAGTTGTGGCACCGGGAGCGTTGATTTGGTTCTTCGGGTAGTCTTGCCCTGGTCACCCTAAGGACTTAACCTTGCAAGCCTTTGAACTGAGTCAAGCGTGCAACCACATGTCTGTAATGGGACGGACCTAGTTGATTAAGTTGCTAATAACGTACCTGTGGGACCTTGGGGTATCAACTATACCTTTTGTGTAGTTGTACGGGGGAGCGTACCGGGGCTACGGCCAGGTACGCATCTAACGGTGGATTGGCCTAAACTTCGCCTTCGCTAAGGGAAGGATTAGTGCGCAAACACCGGGGAGGACCACTTGTGTTGTTAGAAGTTTCTGAAAGACTTTGTTACGGACACTCGCCTTTGTGGTGTTTGGCTGTATCTTGTGGGTAAAGTGCATAACCTCTGCAGAGTGTAAAATCTATTCGAATAGCCGTGTCCGCGGTATTGGACATCGCTCGGGAATTACAGTCAAGGGTTAGACTTTCTTGAAATTAACTTGGACTTAAAAGGTTTGGTTTGGTTTAATAATGATGTTGATGGAAATGTGGAGTAGGATTGGGAAAGATGTTTGTTAAATTCCTGGAAAAGTTATTGATCTTGTACTTGTTTCTACTGCTTTCGAATCTATTTATGATACTTGTCAAATGCTGTTTACCGCAATTATACCTTGAGCTATTCCTTCGTACTAAGCCATGCATGTAGTATATTAGCCTGCATTCTGTGCATGACTTGCTGAGTACCAAGTACTCACCCTTGCCACAAAACAACACCAATTGAAGAAGAGGCGACGCTAGCTTTGGAGGAGGAGCTCCAAGAGGAACCGTCTAACTAGGGAGCGAGCCCAGTCAGTTGCCTGTGGTATACTGGATGGCGCCACGAAGTTACCTTATTTTCCGCTGCTATTATTTCTCTTTTAATAAGTTTCGCCCTGCGAGGCGTATATTTGTAACTTGACCTTAAGGTTGAGCAACCCCGTTTGATTAACTACCTTAAGTACTTTATTATTTCGTTGAGTATGATTGTGATATTTACCAATGTTGAGACTGTGTGCACTAGCGTGTTCCTGGACTAGTGCTGAATACACAAAGGGTCCGGATTTGCAAATTCGGGTCCCGACAGAGGTGGTATCAGAGCCAGACTGACTGTAGGCTCACCCATAGCTAGATTGGTCGTAGTGAGGATAAAACCTATTTTTCTAAAGATAAAATTTGTCAAGATAAAATTTGCCTATGCCGCCGCACCCGCCCCAAGGAGGCAGTGGAGGTTTTCTTGTCGAGTGAGCATAGGTTTTGCAGTTGAGACTCCTTCGTCGAGTCGCATTATAGATAAAGAGTTACCTTAGAGGCGTTGGATTTTTCATTGCTTGCTGAGTGTGCAGTATGTGTTGCAAGGCCCTTAGGCATTGTGAGCAACCATACCAAGTTATTATTACTAAATAATAAAGTTGGATTTTTGAGTTACACCTTTTCCCCGCATAAGTTTCCCTACTACTTGTCTATTCTTGTTCCCTCTCATCTCTGAAACCTTGGAGCAATCGACAGATGGTGAACACCCGCGGAAACCTTGGAGGCAATGGAAGTGGTTCTCGCCCAGCTGGGAACCCCAATGAAGGAGCACCCGCACCCCAGCCAGCACCGCCAGTTGACATGCAGAATTTTGGAGCTTTTCTCGCTGCACAGACCCAGTTGATGCACACCATGATGCAGCAGATTATTACCCACGCCACTGCTAATCAGAATAATCAAGCCAATCAGGGACAACGCCAGAACTCAAGACTGTCAGAGTTCATGAGGACTCATCCGCCCAATTTCTCTGGGAATGCCAATCCGTTGGAAGCCGATGATTGGTTAAGGTCAATCGAAAGGAAGCTACACATTGCCCAATGCATGGGAAATGAGAAGGTACTCTACGCTTCTCATCAGTTGGAAGGGACCGCCACAGAATGGTGGGAGAACTTCTGCGCCACGCGGGAGAATCCTCAGGACATCACTTGGGAGGAGTTTATAGCCGCATTTCGTCAGTATCACGTGCCGGAAGGAATTATGGACCTCAAGAAGGAAGAGTTCAGAGCACTGAAGCAAGGTAATCAGCCGGTGGCCGAATACCTGAATAAGTTCACACAGCTTGCACGCTACGCACCTGAAGACGTAGCGACAGATAAGGCTAGACAGTCTCGCTTCATGAAGGGACTTAACTCAGGACTGCAGGTGGGACTGATCACCCACACCTTTCCAGATTTCCAGGAGCTTGTGAACAAGGCGCTCATTCTTGAAGATAAGCGCAAGGAACTGGATGAGAACCGGAAGCGAAGGATGCAACAGCAAGGATCGTGTCAGGGAGCGCAGCAACGCTTAAGGGTTGCGCCAAATCAGTTTTTCAGATTCCAGCCGCAGAATGCAACAAGGACACCATCACCAGCATCGAGACCTGTAAATCAGAACTATCAGACCCCAGCTCCAGCCAGAAACGCCGCTTCAGGCAGTCAACAGGGGACAGTGAGACGCTGCTACACATGCAACGAGCCAGGGCACTTCTCCAACAGTTGCCCTAAGAAGACAGCAGGAGTGACCCCAGTCCGCTTCAATCTGGGATCCACACCAGCCAGGACGCCTGCACTCGGAGCAAATCGCGGAGCAGCACAGCCAGGAGCCACGCCCCAAACCGTGGTGAGAGGTCGAGTCAACCATGTCACCGCAGAGGCACTACAGAATGCCACAGACGTCGTGCTGGGTAAGTTACTTGTCAACTCAAGCACTGCACGCTTTGTTCGATTCTGGAGCTTCGCATTCATTTGTTTCTCAAGGCTTTGCTACTAAAAATGATTTGGAGATTGCAAGACTCAAATGCATGCTTTTAGTTCAAACCCCTGGTTCCGAACTCCGAACAAAAGTAGGATGTTCTGGGGGTGAGAATATTAATAGATGAGGTAGAATTCCCAACGAATCTTAGTCTGTTGGAAACCCAGACCCTAGATGTCATTTTGGGAATGGATTGGTTATCCAAGCACAAACCTGTATTGGATTGTGGGCTAAGGATTATATCAGTTGAGAGCCCATGCGGAAGGAAAGTGGAATTTCAAGCCACCGCCGTTAGAGATGGACAGTTGATGGTTAACAGTGCGAAGGCGATCAGCCTAGAAGATGTCTCAGTAGTGAATGAGTATCCAGATGGTTTTCCTGAAGATTTACCTGGTATGCCGCCAAACAGAGACATAGAGTTTGTGATAGAGCTTGTACCTGGTACAACGCCGATAGCAAAGAGAATCGGATGTCCACCGAAGAATTGGTAGAGATGAAGAAGCAGCTTGAAGAACTGATGGAGAAAGGATTCATCAAACCGAGTTCGTCGCCGTGGGGAGCGCCAGTTCTGTTCGTCAAGAAGGACGGGAGTTTCAGGATGTGCATTGACTACCGTGCACTCAATGAAGTCACTGTGAAGAATAAATACCCGCTACCCAGGATCGATGATCTGTTTGATCAGCTAAGAGGAGCCGGAGTTTTCTCCAAGATTGACCTGAGATCGGGATACCACCAACTGAAGATCCGATCAGAGGATATTCCGAAGACCGCATTCTCGTCAAGATATGGACATTATGAGTTTACAGTTATGTCATTCGGTTTGACGAATGCGCTAGGCCTATTTCATGAATATGATGAATAAGGTGTTCATGGAGTATTTGGACAAGTTTGTGGTTGTGTTCATAGATGATATCTTAGTCTACTCCAAGACAGAGGAGGAACATGCAGAGCACTTGAGGCGAGTTTTGGAAAAGCTGAGGGAACGCAACTCTTCGCCAAATTCAGCAAGTGTGATTTTTGGAAGGACAAGGTGGAATTCCTTGGACATGTAATGGCCGCAAAAGGAGTTGCCGTAGATCCAAGCGAGGTAGAAGCTTTGTTACATTGGGAGCAGCCAAAGACTGTGACCCAGATCCGGAGTTTTCTTGGTATGGCAGGTTACTACCGCCGCTTCATTGAAGGCTTTTCGACAATTGCGAGACCTCTTACGCAATTGTTGAAAAAGGAGAAGAAGTTTGCATGGACGCCGGAATGCGAAAAAGGTTTTCAAGAGCTTAATAGGCGACTGACATCAGCACCGGTGTTAGTTCTACCGGATGTTAATCAAAGCTTTGATATTTATTGTGATGCATCGCGTCAAGGACTTGGATGTGTGCTGATACAGAACAGAAAGGTCGTCGCTTATGCATCAAGGCAGTTGAGGCCGCATGAGGAGAATTATCCGACGCATGACCTAGAGTTAGCTGCCGTAGTGCATGCTTTGAAGTTGTGGCGTCATTATTTGATTGGAAACAGATGTGAAGTATACACAGACCATAAGAGTCTTAAGTACATCTTCACCCAATCAGACTTGAACATGAGGCAGAGGAGATGGTTAGAGTTGATCAAGGATTACAATGTAAGAATCCATTACCATCCCGGAAAGGCCAACGTGGTGGCCGATGCCTTGAGTAGGAAAAGCCATGCCGTAAACATGTTGATAGCCGCAAGTTCGGACGGGCTATGCAAGGATTTTCAGAGAATGCAAATTGAAATGGTGCCAGAAGGATTCTTGGCCGCTTTAGAAGTGAAGCCTACCCTGGAGGATCAGATCCGAGAAGGACAGAAGGATGATGACAAGATCCGCAGGATTAAATCCAAGATGGATGAAGGCAAGGCAAAAGACTTCAAGCTGGATGAGCAAGGCACGTTATGGATGGAGGATCGAATCTGTGTGCCGAACGAGAAGGAACCGAAGCAGTTGATCCTAGAAGAAGCCCATGACTCCAAGTATTCAATTCATCCGGGAAGTGCCAAGATGTACCAGGATTTGAAGGAAAGATTCTGGTGGCCAAGTATGAAGCGTGAAGTTGCCGAGCATGTCGCGCTGTGCGACATATGTCAGAGAGTCAAGGCAATGCATCAGAGACCGGCAGTGTTGGTACAGCCGTTGAAGATACCTGAGTGGAAGTGGGAAGAAATCGGAATGGACTTTATTACCGGTTTACCCAAGACTCAAGGAGGATATGACTCCATATGGGTTATAGTAGACCGCTTGACTAAGGTCGCCAATTTTATCCCAGTAAAGACCACTTACTCGGGAGATAAGTTAGCAGAATTGTATATGACCAGGATCGTCTGTTTGCACGGAGTGCCGAAGAAGATTGTATCGGACAGAGGTACCCAATTTACCTCGAGATTCTGGAATAAGCTGCATGACTCCATGGGAACCCGTCTTAACTTCAGTACAGCTTATCATCCGCAGACGGATGGACAGACCAAAAGAGTTAATAAGATATTGGAGGATATGTTAAGAGTGTATGCATTGGCTTATGCTACCTCTTGGGATAAAAGTCTGTCGTATGCTGAGTTCAGCTACAACAATAGCTATCAAGCAAGTTTGCAAATGTCACCATTTGAGGCACTATACGGTCGACCCTGTCGAACACCGTTGAACTGGAATGAGACAGGTGAACGCCGTGTTTTTGGGCCAGACATACTTCAAGAAGCTGAAGAGCAGATTGCCATGATCCGGGAAAGACTGAAGATAGCACAGTAAAGACAGAAAAGCTACGCCGATAACCGTCGACGAGACCTGAGCTTTGAACTAGAGGATTTCGTGTATCTCAGAGTCACACCACTCAGGGGAGTTAAGAGATTCCATGCCAAAGGGAAGCTCGCACCGCGATATGTCGGACCATTTAAGATTTTAATCTGCAGAGGCGAAGTTGCTTATCAGTTGGAGTTACCACAGTCGTTGGCAGGAGTACATGACGTGTTCCACGTGTCCCAGCTGAAGAAGTGTCTTCGAGTACCAGATGAGCAGACACCGCTATAGTCAATTGAGCTGCAAGAGGATTTGACTTACAAGGAACACCCCGTCAAGATTCTGGACACCATGGATCGAGAGACAAGAAACAAGTCAACCCATTTCTGCAGAGTGCAATGGAGCAATCATGCAGAGAGTGAAGCAACTTGGGAGCGCGAGGAGGATTTGAGGAAAGAGTCCCCGAACCTATTCCTTAGTTAGCCCTGAATCTCAGGGACGAGATTCTATTAAGGGGGGGAGGTTTTTAACACCCCAATTTTTTTTGCTTTTCATGAATTTAAATGTGATTTGGCACTTTTGTGAATTTTTGGAATTTTCTCGAATTTATTTGGATTTATTTGAATTTATTCCCTTTTGAAATAATTAAAGAATTTGAAGTTGCAAATAAAATTTTGTTGGAAATATTTTATTTGAGTCCCAAATACCCTAAAATATTTTCTAGAATTTTTCTGTAATTTTTCTTAGTATTTTGCTATCTTTAATGAATTAAATGAATTTCTGGCAATTAATTTGATTAATTTAATCGCTGGAAAACCTAGTCGGTTTCACTGTTTATCCGACCGGACCCGAGTCCGAGTCAGACTCGAGTTCGACCCGGACCCGACCGCGCCAGCCGTTCCGGTTGAACCCAGTCACCGAACCCTAACCCTCTCGACCGTCCGATCAAGATCGAACGGCCGAGATTCAGCAACGTCGCCGAACCTGGGTCCGAACGAGCCAGCCAGGTCGCCCGAGTTGGACCCGAGCCCAAACCCCCGTGCCGTTGGATCGAGATCCAACGGTCCACGTTGAGCCACGTCACCAAATCCGAAAGGGATTCGGATTCCGCCGCCGCAGCCGTGTGGGCCTCGGTTTCCGCGATTTTCACGGACGCCGAGGGGCCTATTTAATGCGCCGCCGCCGCCACCATGCTCTCCGTTTCCTTGCGCACCTGTAGCCCTAGCTCGCCGAGATCAAGCCGCCGTGGTTGCGCCGCAATCGCTCGCCGTAGTTGCGCTAGGGTTCCGCCGCGGTTAAACGTCGTTTCCACCGCCGTTGAGCCCAGATCCGGAACTGTTGCGTCAAGCCGCGTCCGAGGCGATATCTCACTTCGCCGGAGGGGCCCCGCAACACCGTTGCCGTGGTCGTCGTTCTCGTCTCCGGTGAGCCAGCTCCGCCGCAAGCCATCGCCGTCGTTCGAGCTTCACCAATCGTCCGATCAAGATCCAAGGGCCCAGATTCGTCCACGTCATCCCCGGTAAAGTCTCACGTGTTAATCTCTAGATCTATTTCCAGCCGTTGGATCTAGATCCAACGGTTTAGATCGTGCCACGTAGCCAAAACCACACCGTGCTAGGATAGATCTCAGCCGTTAGATCTAGATCGTACGGCTAGCTTTAACCCACGTTTTAGCGTTAGATTAGATCTTGACCGTCCGATCAAGATCGAACGGTCCAGATCAGCCGAGCGGTTTCCAACGCGTGAAACCAGATCCGATCTGGGCCGTTGATTTTCAAATCAACGGCCGAGATCTAGCCACGTGGGCGGTAGTCTGACCGCTGCGGTCAGCGCGGTCGCCGCCCGGTCACCGCTGACGTCACGCGTGACGTCAGCGTGTGGCCCGCGTGTCAGCAGGACAGCCAACCGCACCATGACGTCACCGCTGACGTCACGGTGGGGCCCGCGTGTCAACCGTCCTCGGCCGAGCCATGCTGACGTCAACGCTGACGTCAGTATGGGTCCCGCGTGTCAGTGACACGTGCGCCGTGGGCCGAGACCACGGTGGACCGAGCCGCGCCGTGCGCCGGGTCCATGGACCCAAGGCGACGTGGCGGCTCCTGATTGGTTCACGTGTCATGCTGACGCAATAAATCTTTTTCCGAAAAAGAAATTATTTATTTAATTCGGTTTATTGATTTAAATTTAGATTCAAACTTCAAACGCTTATAACTTTTGCATTTTAACACCGATTTGAGTGATTCAAATTTCTAAATTTGTATAAAATTGAGATCTACCTAATGATGAATTTTATTTAATTTTTGGACCAAAGTTTTTCTCTGTAATTTTATTTAATTGATTATTTAAACTTTAAACGCTTGTAACTTTTGCGTTTTAAATCCGAATTTGACGATTCCAGTTTCTAAAAATTCATAAAAATGTACTATATATGTTTATGGACTTTATTTGGATGTTTGGACACTTTTTGTCTACTGTTTATTTATTTATTGCTATTTGCACGCTTTACGAGTAGACGTTGAAGTGCCCGAAGGATTCGAAGGTGAAGTGCTGACCCAGGAGGCAGCTCAGGACCAAGAGCAAGTGCTTTTTGAAGGCAAGTTATGCTTTGACCATATTGATCCTATTTTTGAAATCAATTTGATTTAAATTATTGCATGCTAATTTAAATTAGAAAATGCTTTACTTAATTATGGGAAATTAGAGAAATGCCAAATTGCTGTATGACACCTTGGTTAATTAAATATGTGCCATGACCCCTTGTCACCCTAGTTGTGAGTTATTAGTTGGACCTTACTAAATTGCCAACATGGGTAGTTAGACCGATGTAGTATGCTTAGCCTTGCCATGTGAAATGCTTTGGACAATCAAATGCTAATATTGACTTAATGAGATATTGAACCTATTTTGAAGAAGTATCATGTGTTGTGATTGTCGATGGCATGTGGTGCATGGTAATCAACTGGGGTTTGATAAATAGTTTTCGACCGGGGTATGTGGCAAGAATGATCAGGTGGGCCGGGCCAGGCACCGGAGCGTTGGTTTGGTTCTTCGGGTAGTCTTGCCCTGGTCACCCTAAGGACTTAACCTTGCAAGCCTTTGAACTGAGTCAAACGTGCAACCACATGTCTGTAATGGGACGGACCTAGTTGATTAAGTTGCTAATAACGTACCTGTGGAACCTCGGGGTGTCAACTATACCTTTTGTGTAGTTGTACGGAGGAGCGTACCGGGGCTGCGGCCAGGTACCTATCTAACGGTGGATTGGCCTAAACTTCGCCTTCGCTAAGGGAAGGGTTAGTGCGCAAACACCGGGGAGGACCACTTGTGCGGTTAGAAGTTTCTGAAAGACTTTGTTACGGACACTCGCCTTTGTGGTGTTTGGCTGTATCTTGTGGGTAAAGTGCATAACCTCTGCAGAGTGTAAAAATCTATTCGAATAGCCGTGTCCGCGGTATTGGACATCGCTCGGGAATTATAGTCAAGGGTTAGACTTTCTTGGAAATAACTTGGACTTAAAAGGTTTGGTTTGGATTAATAATGATGTTGATGGAAATGTGGAGTAGGAATGGGAAAGATGATTATTTAAATTCCTGGAAAAGTTATTGATCTTATACTTGTTTCTACTGCTTTCGAATCTACTTATGATACTTGTCAAATGTTGTTTACTGCAATTATACCTTGAGCTATTCCTTTGTGTTAAGCCATGCATGTAGTATATTAGCTTGCATTCTGTGCATGACTTGCTGAGTACCAAGTACTCATCCTTGCCTCAATACAACACCAGTTGAAGTAGAGTCTACGCCAGCTTTGGAGGAGGAGCTCCAAGAGGAACCGTCTAACTAGGGAGCGAGCCCAGTCAGTTGCATGTGGTATACTGGATGGCGCCACGAAGTTATCTAATTTTCCGCTGCTGTTATTTCTCTTTTAATAAGTTTCGCCCTGCGAGGCGTATATTTGTAACTTGACCTTAAGGTTGAGCAACCTGCTTGGTTAACTAATTAAAGTACTTTATTATTTCGTTGAGTATGATTGTGATATTTACCAATGTTGAGACTGTGTGCACTAGCGTGTTCCTGAACTAGTGCTGAATACACAGAGGGTCCGGATTTGCAAATTCGGGTCCCGACACCAGGTTAACAAGGAGTATCAATATTCCGATGACTCAATGGCGTTTTACCTGGTTGAAGTTAGGAAGATGGAGAAGTACTTCAAAACCTTCGAGGTATTCTACGTCCCCAGGAAGGAGAATTCCCTAGTCGACCATCTCTCGAAGGTCGGTTCCTCTCAAGCACCTGCCCCGGCGGGAGTGCTCATTGAGCACTTACAAAAGCCCTCCATTCCCTCTGTAGAGGAGGCACCAGAGGCGCACGGTGACGTCTCATTCCTCGAGCATGGTGCGAATTGGATGACGTTATTCGTCTGATATCTCACACATGGGACTCTGCCTAAGGAGGACGCCGAGCATTCCCGCTCATAAGACGGTCCACACCGTACAAATTGGTGGAGGGCGTCTTATATCGCAAAGGAGCACTAGTGGTCCTCTCCATGTGCATCTCTCAGGAAGAAGGGAAATACCTTCTTAACGACATCCATGAGGGAATGTGCGGAGCTCACTCGTCCTTTAGAATGTTAGTGAGCAAAGCATTTCGATTGGGTTATTATTGGCCTACGGCTCTGGCCGATGCCCGTTCGATACTAACCTCTTGCCGAGCATGCCAGTTTCATGCCCGCCAGGTTCATCAGCCGGCATACGCGCTCCAGACCATTCCATTAACGTGGCCATTCTCGGTCTGGGGGTTCGATATACTCGAACCTTTTCCCCAAGGCCGAAAGGGTTGCAATTATTTGCTCATGGCTATCGACACTTTCACTAAGTGGGTCGAGGTGGGACCCGTGTCAACCATCTCAGCCCAAGTGGCTAAGAGGTTTTTTCACAATAATTTGGTAGCACGTTTCAGTATACCAAATCGTCTCATCACAGATAATGGCACCCAGTTCACAAGTGAACTGTTCCAAGCCTATTGCGAAGACATTGGGACCAAGGTATGCTTCGCCTCTATGGCTCACCCACAGAGCAACGGAGCGGCCGAGCGAGCAAATGGGCAAATCATCCAAGGAATTAAGAAAAGGGTTTTCAAAAACCTCGACCAACGCGGACAAGCCTGGGTGGACGAGCTCCCTTCCGTCCTGTGGTCGGTTCGCACCACAACCAGCCGAGCAATGGGGGAAACTCCTTTCCAACTCATGTACGGTGCGGAGGCCATCTTGCCCGCAGAAATCGTGTTGGGTTCCCCGAGGGTGCACCTTGTCGACGATGTCGACCAGGAGGGCGAGCGCCTCTTAGACCTTGACCTCATAGAGGCAACACGCGAACGGGCTTTGCTCCGATCCGCAGTTTACCTGCAGGCTCTTCGTAAGCACGCAACCAAATCGATTTGACCAAGGACCCTACAGGTCGGCGACCTCGTCCTATGACGAGTCCAGGACTTGTCAAAAGCCAACAAGCTAACCCCAAGGTGGGAGGGTCCTTACACGGTCCTATCCACGACACGCCCGGGGGTTGTTCGCCTCGTGATGGAAGATGGTCGGGAACTCACAACACCTGGAACATCGACCAACTGCGTAAGTTCTTTGTCTAGCCTCCTTTATCGTACCTTTTTCCTTTGCGACTTTCTAAGGCTTTTTGCTTCAATAAAATTCGGTCCTTTGCCCAGATGGTGATTCCCATTCTTCGCAAGATCTTGTGAACGACCCCAAAGTCCCTGCCTTCTGGTAAGTCGACTCAGTCTCGCTCAGGGGCATACTTTTTCCTCACGATCTTGATTATGGGATGAGAATGAGGGGTAAGAACATTCGCTCTAGTGGCATTCTTTTTTAAGGATCGGCTAGCATGTGCGCGAACGACCTATAGTGCAACGGTCAGCACCAGACCACTAAGCTCACCTCTCTCGAGGTCTCAGTCTGTATAAGACGTTTATCTTCTGCAGTAGTACCCCACTGCGAGCCACAATCGCGCAAACACCCTCTCAGATGGTCCTGAGGCTTAGTTGGTTCACTCGCGCCCGGCCTTTGCGCACCGAGTTGTGCGAGCACATGACTTCCTTGCTGGCGTCAAAATCATGCTCACAACTCAGGGGCATGGACCATGACGCTCGGGGGGATAGGGTCGTGCGTGCTGTTCTCTTAGCAACATGGCCCATGCTCGCAACTTGGAGAAGGTCGTTGGGTCGTTAAGCGAAGACCACGCGATTCTTTTTCACTCTCTCCTATTAACGAGCTCGTGTTCGCAATCTAGGTACACGACCTTCGTTAATAGCGGGGGCTAGGAGAATAAGTACATGACGAACTACCGTGCTTTTTCTAAAAAATGCGCGCCCGTGCGTTCGTTATCCCTTTTTACTTGTGTCATTTGTTCGGCTTACTCGTTGCCTTGTTCATTTTTTAGGACAATTACTGACATTGGCCTAAGATGACCAGGAGAAAACACACCGATCAAAACAACGATCTTTACATAAGTAAACCTCCGGTTACATATGACATAAATATACAACTTAAAATTTGCCAGTGCGCTTAGCGTCCTGGAGCAGGGTGAGCTCTTCTCGCACGGTGTCGAGCTCAGACTCAAGGTCGAGCACCTTCCTTCGAGCTTCGCGCCCTTCACTCGCCGCTTGGCGAAGTCGCTTCGCCTCCTCTTTATGCTGCTCGGCCGACTCGTTAGCACTGAGCACAGAGTGGCTCAGCTTCTTCACCCTCTCCTCTAGGGTCGCCCTTGCCCGCTTGCTCTGATCAAGGCACTCCTTGAGGACCAAGACAGACTCCTCGGTCTTGTGCCGGATCTCCGCCTCCTAAGCCTTTAGCTCGGCCAGCACTTGCTCGAGCTCCGCGATCTTCACGTCTTGCTCAACATTGTGCCTGGCAAAGACCTCAGGGGGACGGTCGCGGCCCTGAAGTCTGTCATGGTGACCTCGAGCACATGCGCAAAGGGACACGTCAAGTCTTTACTTGGCATGCAAGCGGAAACTGAGATACTTCATACTTACCCATCGAAGGCCTTCCTGAAAGCCTTCCTGGAAGAGCTTGGCTGGGTCCTCATCCTGGTGAGGGTTGGCCTCCGCGCATTCCTCCCAAGCAGGTGTTCCGCGCATTCGACCATCCATCGCTTTAGCTTGCTTACCTCACTTTGATCGGCGTACTCCATGTGTCGCCGAGGGGGAGTCGAGCCCGAGCTGGCGCGCCTCCTTGGACGTGTGGGGGGAGACGGCGTTGACGATGGCGACCTACCGCGTCGCTTGCGGCTCGCTAACCTGTTGGTCCTAGGACCAAGGGTTGCGGTGCCGAGATCCTCCGACAATGGCTTCAACGCTGCCACTGCGACCTCGAGGGCGATTTTCTCCTGTGATATAGAAACGAGCAAGTTAGGAGGGTGCCCGGAAGTTGTTCCCCGAGCACGGTATTTCCAGGACGAGGCACCCCGAGCTTGGTAAAGGGATTACTTACCGCCTCGCCTCGAGCGAACAAGTTCTTCGGGACCTGGCGGCCGGCCTTGAGCTCCTTGCCCTTAGGTGTGCTGAACATCTCAGCAACCCTCGAGTCCACCCAGCTCACGGGTGGGGTTGTATTCTGACCAAGGAAAGCAGTAAGCACGAGGTGATTTCAGCTAAACAAGGGAGCTCGGTTTCGCAGCGTACCTGACAGAGATTCTCGGGTGAAGTCTTGCCACCCAGTTATCTCGAAGAAGGGGTGGTCCCTCCTTCTGAGGGGCGACACCCGGTTCTGGATGTAGTCCCGAACGATGTCCTGACCAGTGAGCCCCATGTTGTTGAGCTCACTGATCGTCATGAGCACTCGTTCCTCCTCGGCTTGAACCGGGGGTCGGGGCATCTCGACGCGTGGAGCGCTTGCTCCGGTGTAGCAGAGGGAGCTCCCCTCTGCCTTCTTGAGGTAGAACCAAGAATCGGCCCACCTGGACACCGAGTCCTTGAGCGTGAAGTTCGGGAACTCGTAGGGCCGATTGGACCGAAGGCGGAAGTAGACGCAGCCGGCAGGAGAAGCCGTGCCGATGCGGAACAAGGAATAGAAATGGAAGAAGAGGCTGGCCTATTGGTTGATGTTTGTCTGTTGTAGTACATATTGACCACAGCCAAAACAGTTCTCGGAAACCACAACCGGACATGCCAAAGTCCATAGTTAGCCAAAATAATACGCCATATCCTCACAAAATAGTTATCATTTCGAATATAGTAGTAATCAAACTTTTAATACTTTACCTGTCAATAATTTTTTAAATATTCAAATTAAATACATAAAAATCATACGTAGATTTGACTCGAAAAGTACTTTTAGAATATTATAATTTTATCGGATTTTATAAATATATTATAGTAGAAATTATTGGTCAAAACTGTGTTTTGGATACCGTGACGATGTTGTGAACAATAACTATTTGTGATCGGAGGGAGTAGTAATCATCATTAGTGTGCATTATTTGCAATATATATAGACATGAAAGGAATAACTGTTATGAAAATATAACGAAGTTTCTGAATGGTTCATAAATTAATCTCTACTTACATATAAATACGAGTTGGTGGTGGTACATCCGTTCTCTTCTTTATCTCCTCCCGTCCTACTCACCTCACACGAAAATTTGGCACTGACAATCGCCCCATGCGCACGTTCACAAATCCCTCACAAGTTCACAACCGCCGCCTCCCCTTCCCTTTTATTCTCTCCGTAATCTCCCTCGACTCCGCTCGCTCTTTCCATCACTTCTCCCTAGTCCCAAATCGCTCACCATTCCAGGACGATCACACCGCACTGCTGCTCCACTCTACACGCCCAGGCTGAAGGTGACGCGGATCCGAATTTGGCAGCATGGCGGCGACAGCGGCGACTCACCGGAGGTGAAGAGGGAGCGGGATGTTGCGGTGAGAGGGTAGAGGAGGAGGTCCCGGAGCCCCCTTCCACTGAGGATGACCCTTCCACTGACGATCACTGAAGATGGGTTTCAAGCTGGCCGTTTTCCATCTCTGAATTTAGAATATTTTCTTAAAGGCTTTCAAGTACTAAACATCTTGTCTAACCTGTATAGCAAGAGAGATCTTGTCTAACCTGTATAGCAAGAAAGATTAAATTTTTTTTATTACTAAACACGCCTCTAAACACATTAGCATTTTAGCAACTCCTTATTTAATTTCTAGAGAAATTTAATTAGGATGTTACAATGCAGGTAGTGTGTAACGGTATTTTGGCCTGCTAAACTAGTATGATATTGTAACAAGCTTAGGGCATGTACAATATAAGATAATTATAACAAGTGCTTAACGAGATAATATAACCACATCATCCAACACTCATATACAAGTTATTTTCTCTGATGCAAACATCTTTTTTGTGTATGCTTAGATATTATATTCTCTAAGCATCGAGGCTTTAAAATAAACACCATGCCTAACCTGTATAGCAAGAAAGATTAAAAAAAATTATTACTAAACGCCTCTAAACACATGCATTCTTAATTCTTATTGAGCACACCGAGGTCGCCGACGCGAGGGCACCGGAGCTCCTCGAACTGATCGCACCCCTCAGCGCCGATCTCCTCGAAAGCCGCCACGAGCCTCGGCACCAGGTTGGCGAGCGCGAGCCTGAACCCCGCCGAGCACGGCCGCTCCCAGCGACCGCTCCCGTCGGCGGTGAGCGTGCCCACGGGACAGCCCCGCAGGTACGCCTCGCAGGCCCCGAGCACGGACCTCCCGCGACGGCGGAAGTGGTCCCTGACGAGCCCCTCGAACCCCCGCGGCGGGCGGCGCAGCAAGTGGAGCGCAGTCCGGAGCGTGAGCAGGTAGGCGTTCTCGCCGTAGGGGAGCGCATTGCGGCCGCCCTCCGGGGTGCCGATGAGCGCCTCGTAGCCGGCCTCGTTGTAGTAAGGCTGGGCGGTGAGGACGAGGCCCTGGATGGAGACGACGACCTGGAGGAGGCTCGACCTGGCCGGCGACCAGGCCTCGTCGCCCTCGCCCTCGCCGAAGGTGTTGAGCAGGCTGAGACACACCGTGCCGGATGTGTAGAGGTTGGGGTTCAAGCGGAAGCCGAACGAGTGGTAGTACACCTGCGGCGGCGCAGCCGGGTAGGTCGGCGGCAGGTGCAGGTCGAAGAGGAAGAGCCCGTCGTGGTACGGCGTCCCGGCCGCACCCACCATCGCCGCCCGGAGCAGGTCCATGCGGTCCTCGAACGCCCGCACGTAGATGCTGTCTGCATGCGCACGTGCAAATTTTTCGTTCGTTCAATTCATTCATGCGTAGCTAGAGGGAAAATAAGAAATTCTAGTAGCACTGCATACCTGGTAAGCTGTTCTTCAGTATTTTCCATTCCTTTTGCACCGCCTTGACCCACTTCTTTCCACCAACAATAGTGCCCTGCAATTCATTTGCAAAATTAAGAACACCAATTATTGTGTCAAGTATGCTGCTGAATCTAGATAGTTATAGCAAAACTAAATTCTTTTTTTTTTACTTTTTAGAGTCAACTAGATGCAGTGTTGACCATTTGCTTCGGCAGTATATTTGGAAAAAAGTTACAATGACAATGAAAATTTACCCACCAAAGGCAACAAGATACACTACTGACCAGTGACCATTAAGTTTTAATGTATAGTATATCTTGGAAAATTTACAGAAGAACGAAATTATAAAAGTATTTTTGACGTGAACCCACCTGTTGTACGTTCATTTGTTCGATCAAAATTTGTGGCAACACGGTATCTATGGTCAAATTATTATGAAAGTATATATTTAACTCCAGAAGGGGTTAACGTAATTAATTACCTGCTCCGCAATATCAAGGTAATGGTGATCCGGAGGGCAGTGCACGACGTCGAAGTGCGGGAAGCGGAACGGACCGTCGTCGTCACCGGCGGTGTCTACAGACTTCTTTTTCCCCTCCGCCTCGCCATGATCAACACCTGCGTCGCTAGGCTGGCCGGAGACAGGCGCCGGCGCTTCCACATTACCTGTCGCCGCAGGTAATTCCGAGCTTGACGGCGGCGGCGGCCCATTCGCCAGATACCTCTTGCCTCGAGCCAACACCTCGAGTGCCAGCCGGATCACTGACCGGACGGCAGCACCCAGCTGGCCCATCGCCGCGGCCAAAAAACCATCGCCGCCGAGTTGGACATTGCTATCGATAATTCTGTCCTCGGTTGGATTCTGTGGAACCAGATACAATATATATAATGAAGTTGCTTAATTAAGAAACAACTCAATCTGTTACATAATGGGGAGATGCATGTGGAATTAATTAAGTCGATGTTGGATAGATGATACCGTGTTGGCAGCGGCCGGTTGATCTTGACGAGCACCATCTTCTGTCGCCTCGTCGTCGTCGTCGTCATCGTCGTCGTCCCAAACGCCCATCTCATCCAACAAATCGGTGAAGTATTGTTGGTTGACGACGCCGATCTCATGACGCAACACCTGAAATTAAACATCATCCATCAACTGGTGAAGAGATCGATGGGTAGCACTGCAGTAATCAGTAGTAGCTCTCAAGTCTCAACATTGACATGGTCTCTAATGCAGAGACATCTAGCTGTTTGAGATCGGAAACAACAGGAGATGAATGACCATACCGTCGACGTGCTTCCGTCGCCCCACTTCACTAGGATGTGGCCGTCACGAAGGTCAACAATACGCCCGACCCATGAAAGATCGTCCGCCGCCGCCGCCTTCATGTTGTCGTCGTCGTCGTTGCCCTGTGATGTTAGGAGTACTTCCCTGCTCCCACCGCCGTTGCCTGCTGTGTCCGACGGCGGCAGGCGAACAACGACGGCGCCGAAGTAAACATGGTGCTCGGGAACCGAGGCCAGGTCGTAGGCGCTCACGGTCTCCTCGCACTCCACCTCCCTCACCCCGCCATGGCGCGACGCCGCCTTGAGCCACGACACGCGCACCGTCTTATCCTCGGCGTTGATGCTTCTGACGACGCCGATGCGCCTCGTCGTCGATCCAGTGGAGGCATCAACATCGGCAGCGACCTGAACGGCAGCAGCAACGTGAAATGCAGCAGAAGGAGCGTCGCCGGGCGCCGCATTGTGGACGACTATCTGCTCCGGGAAGAACTCGTGCTCGTTGATGTTGTCAAAGGGGATGAGGGACACCGATGGCACCCCGTGCCGCCGCGTGCCGTCCTGCCACAACACGTCCACGGAGGTGCGGGTGTCGGCGACGCTCATGGGCAGCTTGAACCCCGTGCGGCGGTGGCCGCGGGCGGTTGGGAAGAAGCAGCGGTCAGCTAGCCCCCAGCTGCAATAGATGTCGGAGCAGAAGAAGGTCAGGTCACGAGGCTTCTGGTACGGCGGAGGAGCGCACGCCTGTACGAGCTGCTGCTCAGTGCCCAGCTGGGCCGACGCGATCCAGTAGACGAGGACGCCGGCCATCTCGACCTTGCAGACGGTGCCCTCGACGCGGCTGGAATGCCAGTGGCCTTTGAGCCACTGGGAGGCCCTGAAGACGACGGATGGGTCGTCGGCGGTGACTCGCTCCCCCGGGTAGAAGGGGCTGTTCATCTGGTGGCGGCAGCAATCTTTGCGCGGGTTCTTCGCTGTCAGCTTGTTGTACCCTGCGCCGGGGACCCTGCAGACGGCGCCGTCGTCGAACAGCACGTCGACGTTGAGGGGCACCTCGACGACCCGGCCGAGCCACGGCCCGGACACGACGTAGTCCCCCAGGCTGAGCTCCCTCACGCGCCGCAGCCGGGCCGGCGACACGCCCCTCACCACCGCCGCCTCCGGCCTGTCGAGCTGGACCAGGTCGAGCACGGTGGCGACGCCCATGACTACGCCGATCTGGCCGCCGGGGTCCGACGCCGACGCGACGACCTGGCCAGGGTGGAAGCTGCTCCTGTCGACAGTGGTGATCAGGTTGCCGACCTTCTTGGCCACGACGGAGCCGTCGACGCGGAGCATGTGGAACGTGGCGGCGGGGTGGGAGAGATGGCTCACCCCGTGGTACCCGATCAGCAGCCCGAGCTCGGCGTGCCCGCAGCCGCTTCTCGACTCAAAGCTCACTAGGTCCATGTAGTGGATGCTAGAGGAAGCCGGCGCCATGGCCTCGTCTTCTCTCAGCTGCCCCGCGGCGACGTCCATTACTACTTGCTCGATCGATCGATGGATACAGTCCACGGATTAACGTTAACTCGACTCGAAGGCGTGTTTCTTGTTGGTTTATAGAGTGCTCCCTCGGGTGATTTGATTAAACTTCTGGTTGATCCATGACGATCTCCTGTCGTTCGTGTTCTTATTATCCGAGAGTTTGAGCCCATCCGATCCGAATCAAACAAGGAAAAGAATCATTATCCTTCCATGATTCGGATCGGACTCCTCTTTCAGAAAGTAAATTATCTAACAGATACTAGAGTACAGGCTACGAAGAGTTGAGTTTGAGCGTGATACCAATTTGATTCCTTCTCTGGCCTAAGTTCTTCTCTTATACAAAGTCTTTTTATATACGGACTTAAATATATACATATTGTCCATAGGATAGAAAAAAAAGCTTCATTGTAAATATCTTCTCGTATAGTGATATAGGCTTTGTGGGATGTGGTTTTTTCAAAAGGATTTCACTTAAAATTTGTCTCCCGTTTCTATTTTTCTGTACATTATTTGCAACATAAAATTTATTGTAATAACCTTGGTATGTGTTGCGTTAGGCTAGCATAATTACAATTAATGTTGTGTCTTACTCCCTCCGTTACAAATAGTTATCATTTTAGACATTGAGACGGTTTTCGAAACACAAATTTGATCACTAATTTATATTATAATATATTTATAAAATCTAATAAAATTACAATATCATGAATATACTTTTTGAAACAAATCTACATATATGATTTTTCATGTACCCAATTTAAATATTTAAAAAGATATTGCCAATTAATATTACAAAATTTTGATTGTACCTATATTTAAAAGGATAATTATTTGTGACAGGAGACTAATTGGAATTTGGGGTTGGATTAGGGCATTCCCAACCCTCCACCTCAGCTAGTGTCCATAGAATTAATTACGTTGCCAACTAAGCAAAAATCTGATGTGGCATAGGAATTAAGGAAGTGAGAGAAGGAAAAACAAAGAAACCATGTCTCATGCAAGAAACTGGGTTGACACGGGCACCAAGGCGCAAGAAACCAGCAAAATCTGCAATGGAGGTTTCTGCGCGCTGATCAAGGTGTGTTTGTGGTGCATGCATTGGTTTATTGCTCATGCATTAATTTATTACGCTCTCTCTCTCTCCTTTAGACACTGCTTATGGAAACTATGGGTTGTGAAACTATACATTGATTTATTACTCTTTTTCCCCTCTAGACACTGGTCATAGAAACTATGGGTTGAGACTGCCCTTATACTCCTATATGCACACATACACTTACTGTACTGGCACTGCATGCATGGTTGAATTTTAATCGGAGTTGTACTTCTACTTAACTACACATGGCAATTAAGCAAATCTCCATTAATGCAATAGTCGTTGCTAACGCATTACCTGTGTTATTTTCGTCGGCCTGAATTTTCCTCGTCGGATTTTTGTGTCGGTTTGAGGATAGCCGACGAAACTAATATTATTTTCGTCGGTTTCGTTGGGGCCGACGAATATACATTTTTATTTGTGTCGGCCTAGGTGAGACCGACAAATATACACTTTTATTTCCATTGGCCTAGGTGGGGCCAACGAAAATACTCTTCTATTTTCGTCGGTTGCATGTAAGCCGACGAAAATACTGGTAATCCGACTTATAGGTCACGCGCGAGCACTATCTGTAAAACCTGAGCGCCGTTCAAGCCGCCCCTCACACCGCCGCGTCCGCCCCTAGCCCCCCGCCCTCCGCCGCGCGCCCTCAGCGTCCCCTGCCCCCACATCCGCCCCATCGCCGCTGGACCTCGTCGCCTCCCTCCAGCGCCTCGTCCCGGACCTGGTCCCCTCCCTCGACCGCTCCCTCCACCTCATCGCCGCCTTCAACGTCCGCCCCTTCGTCCCCACACCGAACCCCAATGCTGGCCACGCCCAGAAACACCCCAACCTCAAGCCACACCACCGCCGCGCCGCCCCCGACCCGGCCCGCTCCACCCGCCGCAAGACCTCGCCGGGCTCCTCCCCGACCACGCCGCCCGCTCTAGGTGGCCTCGACACCGTATGCACCATGGCCGCCGTCTGCCGTGTTGGTGTAGAGATTGCTGTGTTGGTGTAGAGGTCTTATACGGTTAGTCTCGTAGTAGTAAATGAGCTGATTTCTTTAGGCATTGTTAGTGTTGAAATTATAGTCTGATAACTGCAAGTGGTCTGCTATGCTAAACAATTTATCATAGATTGCTTTAGTTTTTCTTGTGGGACAAAATAAATTGATTTAGTTCCTGCACTGGATTGATTTGAAAGGCAAAGCAACATTGTTTTATGTTGTTAAACACTTCCAGCATCATCTATGTATTGTCAACTTTGCAAAATCATTAACATGTGATAATTTTTACACATTAAGTTATCCTATGATTCAGACTAAATTATTCAGTTTTGGTTGACATATCCTTCACTGTTTAATTATCACCTCTTTTTGTGAACCTTTGTTTTGCGTTCTAGTTTAAAACAAAGGGTGGTGCCTAGCTAAAGGAATAGTGCACCAATTTAACTAAAGAAGATTGCCGACGCCAATCTGCTTCCTTTGTTGCCTGTGATAAGGTCAGCGTTGATATTCTTACACTCATTTTGCCTACTCAATGTATACTTCCTCTCATTTTGCCGATGAAAATAATACGGATTCCTGTAGTGATAATCTAGGAATAGATCCCTAATGTTAGACTATACCTTTCCTTGTCAACTTTAGTCAAATCTTGCAGAACACAATGGAAACTAAACCAAATGTTTCTAGCTTCTTCCAAACTAGTACTTAAACATTAATACCAGAGTATATGACATCTTAAAATTGTATCAAATGAAAAAAAATTAACTTGTGCACGTTAGTAAAAGTGTGATTTTTTTTTCAGTATCAAATTGATATTGCATATACCAATTAACAAATGGCAAATGCTTTTTTATTCCACTGAGAACCCATCAATAATACGAGATTGCTAGTTATTGATTTCAAGGAACACAACAGGGCTGCATACCATTGCTAGTTATTGTCGATGAACCAACAGCAGGGCTACATACCATTGCTAATTATTGATTTCAACTAGTACTGAATACTGAATATTGATTAGTGCATATATACCATGCAATGTGTCGTCGGATTTGTCTTTCTAAACGATTGGAGCGTAGCTTCTTCGTACTATATCTTGTCAACAAACACAAAAGTTTCTATCTTCTCAAGTTGAAAAAGCATCTTGTGAACAACGTAAAATTCAATTTACCACGTTGCCTCATCATTTTTCGAAATTTCAGCACTTGTAATTGGTTGATGATGATATGAGATGATGGAAGCTTCAATCTGGCTGCTCACTGTCGAATACAGGAAAGAAAGGAAAGGAGTAATATATGCATATGTCTCACACATGTTCATGCATGCATGAAGGCTTGGATAGAGATCAACCAAATCGGCACTATACTTGTTGGCTTCGATAGAGCATAAAATGCGACATACATCACTACATCCATATTCTTGCAAAGAATAGTCTCGCATATGAGAAAGAGAAGCATGTCTTCAGTATTGAACTCAGCAGAGGTCTTGAGATCCTTCGGAAGTCAAAAGCACTCTGAGCTTCCAATTGTCCTGGTATGATGATGCTTTTAAAACTTGAGATGTACTCACTAAAATCGCAAGAACAGGTGAGTTGCAAAACGTATCACTTGTTCTTCTCGTATACTCTTTTGTTGAATTTGTTAACAATTTCATGTACATTTTGGTTCAGAATTTCAAGGTTGTCGTTGATGCCTTCTTCAAACATGGTGATAAGGATACTCCCTCTTGGCACTTACCGATCTTATGTTGACAAGGTAAAAATTAAAGTCATTGCTGCTGATTGCTACTGATTATAGTCCAATATTTATTTGATCTACATTTACTTTATGAATATTATCTGTTATGCTATGCCAATTCTCAGCAATATTCATGTTTTAGCTTGATGGTCCTGTGTAGGCAGTTTTTTTCCTCCTGGTGTGTTTTTAATGAAGTTAGAAAGTCTTATTTGTTTTTTCACTCTTGTTATATAACCATGGTATTATAATCTGTGTTATGTTGCTGTGAGGGGTCATTGCAGGCTGTTGGTTTCTTTCCTTAGTTCATCATGCACTAGTTTCTTTTATTAATGGGTGAAAAAAATGCGTAAGCATATAGTTTACTGCAGCTTTACATGGTCTATGAAGCCCCCAAAAGCTTTCACTTGGGTGTACTACCTGTGTTGCTTTCCGTTGTTGGCAATTGTTCTTGTTCATTATTTTTACATTTAAGCCTATGCATCCACATAAACCCTGGAAACTTAGTCCTTGTTTTGTTACACCATAATAGAGATAAAACTAATGCTTTTGATGTCACTGGGAGGATGCATCATTATATCTACTGATTGATCTTTGGTTTTTAATGCTTTAGTATATTAGAAAGTTTGAGAGTGAAGAGTAAAATATCTCTTGAAAAATTGTTTTTTGAAGGTACAAGATTTAACTGATAACCTGCAATATATAAAAGAAACAATTCAGTCCTCATCTATACTAGAAATGTAGGTATATACTCTTATTTGACTTTGGTTTCAGTAATTGCAGGACAAGTGATGTACCATATTGTATCTGTAAAATATGGGGTTCCATATTTTTATAAATGGATGCATAATAGTTAGCGGCACTGCGGCAGGATGAGAGATAGAGATAGCAAATCATCATATTGATATGTATTGACTTAATAAGTTGGGAATCTATAGTATGCATTCCACATTCTACATGCAAGAACTTACATGGTACCACGTATTTGTCTTTTCTTAGTTCACAACATGTTATCTGCTGATTTAACTTAAAACATATGTGATTTATCTGTTCTATTTGGGTATTAGAATGCTATTACCGACTTAAAAAGATGGTTTATGTGGCATATGGTGGGCCATTCATATCCAAGTTGTTAGGATTATCCCAAATTTCTTTTCAGGGATTTTTATATTTTTCTATATTTTTTTAAAATTTAAAATAGTATTTTCGTTGGCCTTGGCCGACGAAAATAGTGGCAGCGATATTTTTGTCGGCCAAGGCCGACGAAAATATACATGCCATGTCGGGATGGCGGGTTAACGGCCCTTATTTTCGTCGACAACGGACGAAAATATTTTTATTTTTGTCGGTCTATTTTCGTCGGTCCAACGAAAATAGCTATTTTCGTCAGTTTTGCCGTCATTTTCGTCAGTTTTTGGCCGACGAAAATAGTATCGATTCCTGTAGTGACGTATATGCATACAAGCTGCACAATGCTCAGTTCCATCGTGTATATGCTACTGGTAATTAAGACAAACAGCATGCAGCTTCCGTATGCATGTTAAGTCTCCTTTGGTTGCATCAGCGAGCGCTGGCTAGCTAGGCAGCTTGCTCACCGTCGTCGAGTAGTCGGTGTGCCCGTGGAGATCGAGCACATGCATTGTTTCCTCTGTGCATTCTGTACTAGTCTAAAATTATAATAGTAGTGTACATAGATAAAATATCACAATTATATATAACGGAATCATAATAAAATACTTCATATATTGAATAAACGAACTTAAAGTCAACCTTACAATTGTTAGGTCTCAATGGCTCCAAATCGAAGCAAATAAGCAGCAACGAAATGAAAAACGTTGGTGAATCCCATCAACATGCCACAGGCATATGATAAGGTTCAACTCCTAGACACTCGCCTCCTCATATAACTCTTTCTTCAAAGCAGGTATAGACTCCTCCTTAGCTGATGAATCTGTTGTGGTAAGGGTGAGTACATAAAGCACTCAATAAGTTATGCACAAAATGCAAGTCTATTATACTACATGCAAGGTTTATTCCAAAGAAATGGTTGTTATGGCTATTTTGATTAAAACAGTATTTTAACTTTAAATACAACTAGTAATTTCATAAGCATCATTTAGCCAAATATAGTTGCAATAATTGAAATTAATGAGACATCTAGCACATGTTCCAACCAACTGTCTAGATCTAACTATCAACCCCTAACTCACAGATGCCCAACTGGCTCCAATTGCCAACTATTAACCCGAGAGTTTCATCCACTCACGGATTCTCAAACCATCATTTCTATTTAAAACAAAACCAAAAGATCTACAATGTGAAAGCGCACTTCGCCCGCCCTTGACCGTGGGCACGGCTAATCAATTAATTGTAACTCTGCAGAGTGTGTACAGCTTTACCCACAAGATGCGATCAATTTTATATGTTATGCAATTACACACTTCCTTATGTGTGCAACAAGAATGATCACAACAAGGCCTTCACAATGTACAGCCCCACTATTAACCTCGCCCGCTAAGGTTTCACCACCGAAGGGTTCCATACACCCAGTCGGAAGCCCTCTCTTGCGCCTTGCGAGTGTCTCCATCCGACACCTACATGTCACCAATTGGCAAAGCCAATAATGAGACGATAAATTAATTAGCCAGATCATACTCATATAGACATGTGGTTGTACAGTAGTACTCGGTCCAAGATAACACATACTTTGGTCCTTAATTGAATAGGGTGGAACAATCAATTTACAAAGTCTCATGCATCCTGCACTCGTCTGACTTACCATCCGTCCTGGTCCAAAACTATTTTTTTATTTATTTTATTTTATAAACAGCAGTAATACCAATTGACATGACCACAAATAAGTTTAAACAAGATTTTGAAGTAATACCTATAATGACATAATACCGAAACGTTTAAGTTGGACTAAGCAATTCTATTGTATTATACTACCTTGCTAATTACCACTAAATAATTAGCTAATATTATATAGGGCGACAAGGGTATACAATGATCAATACCAAGGGGTCATAACTAATTTGAAAATTTAACTTAGCCTTAAAACCGAATTAAAATACATTGTATAAAAGTATGCATGCAATATAATTTAAAACAATATAGTTTTTATCAACTAGGTTCAACATGATCAAATTATAACTTCCCTTGGAAAAACTCTTGCTATTACTCCAGACCTCGGTCTTGAATCAATGCTTCACTCTCGTACACTCCCGCTACTTCAATGTTTACGCGAATCGAAAGAGAACACTAAATAAATATCAAAATAGAGAGTAAATAAATTCTAAAAACCAAATAAAATTCACCATTAAATAGAACTCAATTTTACAAATTTTTAGAAATTGGAATCCCCTCAATCAGAGCTCGTATGAGGGAGAACAGGCTCATGAAATTTGAAATAAAAGAAAAAATAAATCCTAATTTTGATAATTATTTTTCTACTGGAATGACGTCACTACTGACATCATCAACCAATTTACCGAATTAAATCAAATCTAGAAAAATATTATATCATAGACAGGTGGGACCCCCTCGGTAATTTCATCCACGTAGTTTGAACTATTTTTTGTTCGATTAAAATTTACATAGATTTCGGTAATTTCGGATGAAATTTTGATTTTTTTGGCTGAAATCTCAGAAATCGCATTCCAAAAAATTCTGAATTTGAATTTTGCTTTTTAAATTTCATTCAGATTTCATCCAAAATTTTAAAATCTCGTCAAAATTTCGGTTTTCGATTCCCTCGGTTCGAAAACGGAATTTGAAACAATGCAGACAGAGTTATACTGCATGTTTTCAATGAATGCGTGACGCGCAGCGAATGAAATTGGAGTACCGTCAAGAATTTGTTGCAATTTACTCTGATGGGCAAGGTTTTATTTCACCATTGCAAGAAGAACGAGACCCTGTTTGATGGAATTTCGAGAGAATACTATGGTTTTCCAAATAATACTAAAGTATTGGAATCCATGTGTATCGATTAGATTACACTTGTAATTTTAGGCCCCGTTTGGTACGGTTCCAGATTCTAGTAGAAACGGAAACAGTTCTAGATTCTTGGTAGAAACGTTTCAGGTACAATCAGAATCATTGTCTGGAAACCGTCTGATACAGTTCCGGATTCTAGTAGAAACTAGTAGAAACGGGGTTGAGGATGATTCAGCCACAGCGTGGAAAAAGAAGAAACGTTCTGAGGAGAATCGTTCCGAATTTAGCTCATTTGGCTGAGTTTCTCTTAGATTCTAGTAGAAACAGCTCGGTTTCAAGTTGCCAAACGGGACTTTAAAAACCATAGCTTCTTAGTTTTAAAAATACACAGGATTTTTTTCCCCCTAAACCGAGTTTATGTCCCTACCGTTCTCTTCTGTACCATAGACTTCTGTTACCATACGGACGACCTCTACTTCGTCTTTTTGCTGCTGGATTGATTGGAAATTGGGATAATGCCTATGTAGGGATGGTACTATATCATATTGGTGTTTCATTTATTCAATTGACTAGTAATAGTAACGTGTCGAGGCACATGATTTCAAATACGTAAATTCTAACCAAATTGAGGTATATTTTTCAAAAAAAAAAGGATATATAACCACCTATAACAATTCAAATAAAATGCATACCTTTCAAAAAAATATACTCGAATTCAAAGATCTCGAATGAATTTAGACCACATACTTTGCTAATTATTTATATATATAATCCAAAGCTGAATACTATGAAGCAATCTCTACTATATAAAGTGAGAGTTTCTTCCCACGTCATTTCATCAAAATTACCAGTTCTACCATTCTTTAATTACCCACCTCTTTAATTAACCACTTCAGGCGTGGATGGAAGACAGCACACACAGTTTGCCATTCTTTAATTAACCTCTTTAATTGTAGAATGTAGACCATTAAGGTAAAATGAGAGTTTCTTCCCACCTCTTTAATTAACCACTTCAGGCGTGGATGGAAGACAGCACACACAGTTTGCCATTCTTTAATTAACCTCTTTAATTGTAGAATGTAGACCATCTCTACTATATAAAGTGAGAGTTTCTTCCCACGTCACATTAATTGCCCTGCTTAATTACTCTGCTTAATTGCTCTGCTTAATTGCTCTACGCAAGAAACGAAGCGTTGCTTTAATTAGCCAGCTTTTGCAAGAAACGAAGCGTTAAAGATAGATGTTTGATATTATGAAATAGTATTTTTTTTATTTTTTAATCTTTATTTTTCGTTATCAATTTTGTTTTTCGTAGCAACGGCACGGGTATATAACTAGTTAAGGTAAAGTGAGAGTTTCTTCCCACGTCATTTCATCAAAATTACCAGTTCTGCCATTCTTTAATTACCCACCTCTTTAATTAACCACTTCAGGAGTGGATGGAAGACAGCACACACAGTTTGTCATTCTTTAATTAACCTCTTTAATTGTAGAATGTAGACCATTAAGGTATTATTTGTACAACATATTTTTTTTCTTGTTTCATGTTATCGTAAGTTGCAACGCACGGACACCTTACTAGTTACGATAATTCGAAAGCAACACTGTCACTTGACTTGGGATAAACTAGCGGTGACTAAGCCAAACTGCATCCAGGCTTAATTAACAAAATCTAACTGAGACTAAACACAGACCATCGGTCTAGTTGATGATAACACGGGCGCTGACTTGGATTGCAGCCATGCCGTCGTTTCAAGAACAGAATTTGGCACAAGAAGCTGGAAGCAGTCGCCGTGATCGGGGGGCAGCCCGTTGGAGAGATCGGTGCATGCTACATGGAATTCGGACTCCTGATAGTGGGTGCGGCACAAACCCCTGTCGCCATTGTAGCGGAAGCGTGAGATGACGAGCTTGCATTGCGTCCTCGTCATCGACGACGTTCCGTGACCAGCATCGTCGTCGGCGTTGGCGGCGTGGGGATGTATGCAGAGCACGGAGATGGCGCGGCCATGCTTCTCCCGCGTCACGTTCAGCAGGAACACGATGGTGGGGCCTTGGTCGTCGTCCGCCGCGGCGCCATGATCAACGCGGACGAAATTGAAGCCGTCGTGGAGATGGATGCTGAACATCTCACCCGCCCTGACCCTAGTGGCGCACGGCCAGCCGTGCGCGGCGGCGATGTGGCCCAGGAGCGCCACCGTGGAGCCGACGAAGCCACAGGCCTCCCCGGGGCAATGGCACGGCGCGTGCGCGCAGACCCGACGGTGGGCGCTCAGGTCGTAGTATCCCGAGCTGGCAGCGCAGCCGTAGGCGGCGTTGGGGCAAGGCACGCGGATGGACTCCACCAGGTGCTCCATGCCGTGGCACCGGAGGTGGGGACGCCGCACACGTGGCACTTGCCGGCAGCCGTGAGCTTGTCGCGGCACGGCGAGCACACCACGTGCCCCACCTCACACTGCTTGCGTCGCATGCATGGATAACCAACGAGAATTATACTAATCAAGATGATTAGTCAGTGATGAATCTTAATAATCTTGATGTGTGTGTGTGTGTACCTGGAAGATGGGAGGCTTCAACGGGAAGCAGCAGACACCGCATTCGAGGGCATCAGCGTCCACGCTCGCGATCACCACGCGCTGTTGGAATCACTCCTCACTCAGGCAAGTGTTTATCACAAACACTCACGCACTTAGTCTGGTGGACGCAAAATACACAAGAAATTGTGTAGCACAAGCTAGCAAGCTTTTTTTTATTTTGACGCACTAAAGACTCACGTCATTTTACATTCATATAGAGACTCAAGAGTACATGCAAGGAAAGAAATAAGAGCCAGCCAAATTGGCCATCCCTGATCACGCCATGACTAATGACCACTAATCAGGGAACCACTAATCAAGGAACCACTAATGACCATGCACACTAATCAAGGGACTAATAACCGCATGTGGCTAGCGAAATCACACGCTACCATTTTAACGTCGCGATTTCCATGCATGAGCCCATATTCCTTTGCTACGAAAATCACTTCCGTGCGTATTGCGGCTCATGCATCTCTACACCACACGTTCACATGCAGTTACATCTCCTGATCGTGTCTATCTCCTATGCACTTCACACACGTATGCACTTACCGTAACACACGGCATGGTCTCGCACCGTGCGTACGTGCCGGCTCAAGGCAATAGCAGCTCACTAGTCTCACACATTTTGTCGCCACGCACTTGATCTACCGCTGCGCATTATTTCTAGTTACACATGCAAAATAAATAAACATGCAAAGGCTAATGACAAGATTATATCTAACAATTTCCCTCCTAATCTTGGCATGGCCAAACTCACAGCAGGGTAGGTTCATCGTCACTGATTGCCGCAGCAAGTAGCGCCTTCTTCTTCTTTTCAGGGCACTCGTATGCAAAGTGCCCTAACTCTTGACACTTGTAGCACATTATCTTTGCTTTGTCAAATTTTTTCTTGCGGCCACCATCACTTGAGTTGTTGGAGGTGAGAAGCAACCGCTCCTCACGCTTGTCGTCGTGCTTGCGGATCCTTTCCTCATACGCTTTGAGGCGCCCAATCGCTTCATCGAACGCCATGGTGTCCAAGTCGGAGAACTGCTCGATGGCTGCGATAACCTGCAAAAACTTACTGGGCACCGAGTCGAGTAGCTTCTTGACGAGCTCGGCGTCCTCCATGGTTGCACCGAGGTCACTCAGCTTGTTCGCTAGGCTACTGATTTTGCCCGCAAACTCGTCGATGGACTCAGTTTCCTTCATGCGCAGGTCCTTGAAGTCACTTTTCAAGGTTTGCACCCGCGCCTTCTTCACTCGATCAACGCCAAGGCACCTTGTCTTCAGGCTCTCCCACATCTCCTTGGCGGTCTTCTTCTTGGCGATCTGCTGGAGCACATCTTCGGGGACAGCCCCGAGAAGACATGCACGTGCCAGCTTGTCCTTCCGCCTTTCCACGACCTCACCGTCCGCAGGCTCGATGGCACTCCAAATGTCTTGCGCATCCATGTTTGCCTCCATCTTAATCGCCCAGGTGGAGTAGTTGGTGCTTGATAACATCGGCATCGGAGGGAGACGGATCCCTCCTTCACCGCCGCCCGCTCCAAGATCGACATGACGCCGCGGTATGAACACTTGGGTATGCAACTCACAACCTCGCTCTGATACCAATTGTTGGAATCACTCCTCACTCAGGCAAGTGTTTATCACAAACACTCACGCACTTAGTCTGGTGGACGCAAAATACACAAGAAATTGTGTAGCACAAGCTAGCAAGCTTTTTTTTATTTTGACGCACTAAAGACTCACGTCATTTTACATTCATATAGAGACTCAAGAGTACATGCAAGGAAAGAAATAAGAGCCAGCCAAATTGGCCATCCCCGATCACGCCATGACTAATGACCACTAATCGTGGAACCACTAATCAAGGAACCACTAATGACCATGCACACTAATCAAGGGACTAATAACCGCATGTGGCTAGCGAAATCACACGCTACCATTTTAACGTGCAGTTTCCATGCATGAGCCCATATTCCTTTGCTACGAAAATCACTTCCGTGCGTATTGCGGCTCATGCATCTCTACACCACACGTTCACATGCAGTTACATCTCCTGATCGTGTCTATCTCCTATGCACTTCACACACGTATGCACTTACCGTAACACACGGCATGGTCTCGCACCGTGCGTACGTGCCGGCTCAAGGCAATAGCAGCTCACTAGTCTCACACATTTTGCTGCTACGCACTTGATCTACCGCTGCGCATTATTTCTAGTTACACATGCAAAATAAATAAACATGCAAAGGCTAATGACAAGATTATATCTAACACGCGCGACAACGGCTGTTCACCCTCATCCTCCATTGATGGATCTTGATCGCTTTCGCCTTGGCTCTGCTCCTCCTCGCCGTCGTCTTGCTCGGGGTCAGGGTCGCCGTCGGTGTGGGTTGCACGGGAACTTCGGAGCAAATCAATGAAATCATCACTGGCAGAGGTGTCCCCATCCTCGGACGCCGCCGCCGCCATGCTTGGCCGTCTGGTGTAGTACAGTAGTAGGCCCAGATCTCATCTGCATCCATATCTTCTTCAACCACTCGGTCACTGGTTATTGCGAGCCTCTTCGACTTCTCTGCGAGTCTGTGACTACCATGGATAACCCCAGTTCCCAAGGAGCCAGACAGTAGCGGACGAGCGGCCGCTCGTTTGGCTGGGTGCGCGTGGAGGCGAGTGCAAGCGCGGGTGTAGATGTCTGTATATGTGGAGAGTGCGTGTGTAGTTCGTGTGTTTGTAGTTCGTTTGTTGTTTCTCTTCGTAATGAAATGCCAGTACTCCTGGCCAATTTTAAAAAAATAACCAGGACATGGGGAAGATACGGACCTTGGTCACTAGCCATTACCACCTAGTTATCACCACAAAGCCTGTTTTACACAAGTTTTCAAATTTTGTTTTTTCTATGTATATCTTAGAGGTGATCAAAATCTAAAATTTTGGTAAGATTTTAAAATTTGAAATAAAATCCAGACCAAATCTAAAGACCAAATTTTAAATCCGGTCATTTTTCAACTGGGAAATCCGAGATTTCGACCGAAGTCACCGAGATTTCGGCCGAAATTACCGAGATTTTATTCAAATTGAGATGTTTGAAAAATGATAAAAAACATGTAAAAAATTTTTAAAATTTTTTGTGGATGGTGTTGGCTCCAATTCCAATCAAATTCAGCCCACAAAAATCGAAATCCGATCAAAATGTCCGAGATTTTGGCCAAATCACCGAGATCTCGCCGAGATTTTGAAAGTTAATGTAGTATTTTAAATTTTTTTAATTTTTTATTCGACCGAGAATTAGGATATCGGCTCCGACTGGAGAACGAAATTTCGGCTGAGATGACCGAAATATCACCGAGATTTTGAACCATAGTTTTACACCGGACAAATAGCTTCATCAAAGCAATTAAAAAAAAGAAAGAAGTCCACATAACATCTTGAACTTTGATCTAAAGTACATCCAGCACCTTAAACTATAAAATTAGACATTTAACCCCCATATTTTGCAGTCTGATTCAAATAGCATCCTAACTGGGTTTCACGTAGTAGTATTGACTGCATGGCACAATGAGTAGGTGGTTTTACCACGTAGAATGACACACTGATCGAGTTAGGTCAATAGCAAGTGAGGCCCACATGGTTCTATAACTATTGTCCATTGTAGCTCCCTCACTCTTCATATCGATTTGGAAGAGAAGCCCATGCAAACCCCGCATGTTATTTATTTAAACTTGCTCAATGTGCCATTCTATGTTGCAAAAACCCTCATTCATCACGTCATACCGGCAATACCACTGTACAAAACCGGGTCAAAGTATTACTTGAACCAGATTACAAAGTTTGTGGGGCCAAATGCCTGATTTTATAGTTTGAGATGCCGAATAAACTTTTTTTTAGCAAAATTTGTGGTGTTACATGGACTTTTCCATTAAAAAAAAGCTTCATCGAAAATTATCAAAAATTGCCGGAGGAAGAAGCTCATTTGATGCGAATACAACATTGTCTAATGTCTAGATAACAAGTACTCAAAACAATGCGGCAAAGCTCAATAGTTATATGACCGTACTGCTAACAAAGCCAATAAAATCGATATGATCCCTTATTCTATTTGCCCTGTGCTGAGAACAGCACCAACATATCTCACTCAACAACTAAGGACCACATGTGCACTGCACTACACCTATAAGTTTCTATGATTGCTGACTGTATTCTCTTGTCGAGACTCTCCTTTCTAGCGTGGATTACCGAGAAGGTCTTATGTACTCACTGTATTAGTTTCATGTTCAATGGCTAATACACATATTTACAATATTGCCGTCACATTCATACATAAGGTCTCAAATTTGTTAATGTAACATTGTTCATGCATAAGGCCATGAAAGCTAAATAAAACACAGCGGAAGATACAAATACTTAATAGTATGCCTCGCCCACTTATCCCACAGGCAACCAACAATGTGTAAACCCTAGAAAAGCTCGTCATTAAAATCCTCATAACCTGCAGCGAAGTAGGAATTGTCAAGGACTTTGGATTCTTCTCCCATTGAACCAACAATTTAAGCAAGGTGAGTACTTTTGTACTTAGCAAGACATGTAGTGTATTACAATTGTATAATAAATGTAGTCTATGTAAAGAGAAAGGCTACTCACCTTAATTGCATAAAGCGAAGTTGAAACATGAATACCAAGTAATAGATTATAAACGAAATTTGTAAGAGCAATTTTAGCATGTATGTAAATGGCAAATATGAAAAGTATAAAAGTAACAACTCACAGTCCTCCATAATTGTAAGTAACAAACCATCTTGGCATAATCTCTGAAACATCTTTTCATAATTTTATCAATTCAATCCTTTTTGAAATTACCAAAAACTTCTAATTAGTGTCGGCACACTAGAGCCGCTCATAACAGCAAGCACAGCTTTTCAAAAAAATTTACACTCTGCATAGGCGTACATCTTTACCCATAAGACATGACCAACTATTTTTGCTGCTATTTTTACACTTCATTTGGCGTGTGGCCAAGAGGTCATAACATGAACCATTATATCACTTAGACCTAACTTTGCACCAGCCCGATGATAACAAACCCTTGCTATGGCATGCAACGAAAGATATTTGTACACACAGTACTCATGATAGTATATCCTTGTTGTGTCCCCACTTTTCCCATAGCAAGGCATACACCATTGTATTGGTATGTATTTTTCCCACTCCTATGTGTGGACACCCCTACAAGCATCCATCTCAAAAAGCGCGTACTACTCTAGCCTTCCAATGTGTAAAGCTAGATCCAAGTAATTTAATTGGTCAAGACTATCCCATATTAGCACCTGTGGTTGCACTGAACATCTTGAGTATAATGGACACTACGTCCGGTCCTTAATCTGACACAGGCGAGAACACTCCCCATACACTACGTGCAAGTACATCCCTTACACATCCAGTTATTGCTATATCTCACCCGTGTCAAACCATAGTTTTATTTTTTATTTTAATATCAAAATAACAAAGCCATATTTCCCATAATGTCCAAAGTCATTATTCTCCAAACACATAATATAACCGACCATTTGTTCGCTCAAGTCTAAAGCATGGCTAAGCAGTTTATTAAGTATTCGAATATACCCAATAGATATTAAATACTGCCTAATCTCTTATCTTATGGTTTTCAAGGATGACATTTATGTATTTATTGAGGAATTTCCATGAAATAATGGTGATAACTACCAGTACACACAATATAGCAACTTTACTGAATATAAATGCATGCATACATAATTTGATAAAATGGAGGACTATTCATCCTTATAGGAGAATTTAGAAACTTTACTGAATAGAGGCTCATGATTTTAGGAGAATTTAGAAACTAGTCCCATCAGATTTGGAGTTTATTTGACATAGCTACAATTATTTGAATTATGAATAGGTTGAAAGATTATCCTAAATAGGAATCTAATTCTGACTAAGTCCAAATTTAAATAATTTTATAGAAATAAAAATTGTATGTTCTAAGAATAATTTAGAAGTTGGTTTCACCAAATTTGGGTTTTATTTGCAAAAGTTATAAGCACTTGAAGTTTATATGTTCTGAAAATCCCAGAAAATAGCAAAATACGCCTTTCAATAGTGAATACATATTTCAAACTTTTCTCTGATTTTGATTTATTTCTGGTTACTGACATGTGGGGTCTACATGTTAGTGACTCAAACTTAAATAATGATTTAAGTTTTTATTTAATTCTTTTAATTACCACTAGGGCCCACATGTCATACTCATAAGAATTAAAACCGGTTTTAATTGAAAATGCTGACAGGTGGGACTGAAGTGTCAGTGTCTTGACTCGGGGGAGAGGTGAGACTGATAGTAGGGGCCCACTGTCAGTGAGATGGAACAGGGCATGGTGGAGGAGAGGCTCATCGGTAGCGAACGACAGCTGATCATGCTCAGTCGACGGTGCCAGCGTTGGTCGATGATGAATGGAGATGGCTGGTGGATAAGGTGCAATGAAGGGAGCTTCGGGTAGCTGAGAGAGGAAACCAGGGGTGCTTAAGCTTAAGCAAGCAAGGGGAAATGATCCAGGGAGGTCAAGAAGTCCATTTTGGTACCTCACTGGGTCGGTGGTGAGCCGAGGGAGCTTAACATCGTGGGCTAGAGCCAAGGAAGATGACGGTGGCGGTGCGTTATTATGGGCAAACTGAGTTGAAAACATTGTGGGTAGTGAGTTCAAGGAGCTAAGAGGCAGCTCAAGATGAAACTAATTGGAAAATTACCCAATAGATGGCTCAATTGAGCTCATCTCGCTCTTCAGGTGCTCGGCAACAATGGAGGCAATGGCGGCGCGATGGGCACAGGGCTCGGGTAGGGGAGAAGCCAGGAGGTGCAGGGAGGCAATGGAGAAGCTCAGCACGACTTAAATAGTTACCGAGAGGGTGACTCAGTGCAAGCCCGTGACCATGTCGCAATGGACAAAGAGGTAAGGACACCGGCAGGCTTGCTTGCAGGTTTTTCTGGTAGGCACTTTGTGCATGCACCAGACTTTTAACAAAGGCAGAGGGGATAGCACGGCGCAAAGGGCAGGTAGGGATGGGATGGCTCAACCATCGCAAGTTCCACCATAGTGGCGACTCTGTGCCATGGTAGGGGAAGGGGAGGCCCAGTGCTTCCACGACAAAAAAACGGTGGTGATGTGCGCATGAGTCCTAGGCACAGGGGCATTCTCCGTGCAGGTATGGGGCAGCAGGGCATGAACTGGGCGTTGTGATGTGTACAGGGGGAAAGAGGGGCTGGCATATGGGCTCGAGGGAGTTGAACAGGCCGAAGCGTAAAGGGAGGGAGAGGGAGGGAGAGGGAGGGAGAGAGAGAAATGGCTCAAAAGGGAAAGCGCAAACCTTGGCTTTACACCTCCTAGGTAGAGAATATGGTTTTCCCGAGAAGTCACTTTCCAAATTTGGGTTTTCTAGTTTTTTATTTTTAAATTTCATATTGTACAAAAAAAACCTTAATAGTTTCTAGGGGATAACAAAAAAAGTTTAAATTTTACAAAAAAAAATTGCGAGTGATTCTAAAGTAATTATGGAGCTACCATAAAAATTTCAGATGGTGATCAAATATTTCGATTTTTAGAAAAATCAAATAATGCCTCTGTTCTTTTTAATAGTTTCTATTTCTTATTATTCTAAGGAATCGAATGAATTGAAAATTTTCTAAAACTTTTTGGGGGTGATATGGAGATTTATTTAGGATTTATTAAATTTTTGCAGTTTTTTTGATAATTGTAAACTGAAGTTTGAAATTCAAAAACCTTAATAGGTTTAATAAAAAGAGTTTTTCTTTATTGTAAAAATTCCAAAAATTCAAATTAAGACCAAATTCAATTCATGTGCTTGCACTTCATTTTTTTGACAATTTTTGGGATGTTACATATCTCTGCCTTCGATCTCATAGTGGGACTAGAAATGGAGGTTACCTAAGCCCTCAGTGAAATTATGAAGCCTAGACTATAGTCCTTTTGTTTAGCCTTTTTCTTCGGCTCAAAGAGATAGCATTTTAACTAGACAAAAACCATAAGCCTTCATATAACTAAAATCCAAAGCTACAGGAGGGATATTTTTTGGTTGATTAGGGTTAGTTTTAGACCAACACAACTGAAGTTAGGGTAAAATTACCCACCTCTATTGCCAGTGACGAAATGCTATCTCTTTTAGTCTTTTTCTTCGGCTCAAAGAGATAGCATTTTAACTAGACAAAAACCATAAACCTTCATATAACTAAAATCCAAAGCTACAGGAGGGATCTTTTTTGGCTGATTAGGGTTAGTTTTAGACCAACGCAACTAAAGTTAGGGTAAAATTACCCACCTCTATTGCCAGTGACGAAGCTAACATGAAAATAGAGTGTTACACTCTGATTACCCTTTTTATGCGCAGCAACCCCCCCGATCGGATTAGAGTTTTGTAAGATACAGCACGAGCATGCACGATCTCAAGAACGAAGAAGGTGAATCCCGTAGAGAGAACCAAAATAACAACGTTGAAGCAACCACTACGAGAGAGAAAATATTTGGTGAAGTCAATCATAAATTCTTTAAGCACAACCTCAAAAGAGTACAAGGGATTGTTGATCTCTCACAAGCTCTCGAACCATTTAGGACCCTCGGATCCTTGCCCTATACAAGAATCTAGTCCTAAAAATAACCTAGCTTCTAATTCTCTCATACACCTCTTGCTTTCGATGAGTTGGTTTGTGGCTTCTTGGTTGTTTGGGTTCTCCATGACCACCCTTAGGTTTATATAGCCTCCCTAATTCTCCTCCAAAGCAAATAAAAATACTACTTATATTAAGATTAGTAATCCTAATCCTATTAGGATTCATCTAGCACACCTTTACAAATCCTAAAAGGCTATATATGTGTCGGTGTTTCGTGCACCGGCAATACGAATTTTTGGTTAGTGGGGGTCGCGCGCTCCCTCTCCCCGAATGGTTGACTCAAGAAGCCAGGGGTTTATACTGGTTCGGTCTGAATGTCCCTACTCCAGTTCGTGTTGTTGGGGTGTATTGTTTTCGTGAGGCGAACCGAAGGTTATAGGCGAGACAAGGGGTTCGATTGATCTCCCTTGTGCTCGGCGAGTTTTGTGCTCTCTTGCTTGATCGGTCTCCCTTCCCCCCGGAGCCCTGCCGCTCCTTATATATCCGGAGGCGGCAGGTTACAATGGGAGTTGGAGAGAAAAAGGAAGGGGTACTGTACGCCTTGGAGTCTGGTCTTCTGTCTTGTCGTCCAACCGGGCTCCGACTACCTCCACGCCGGGTTGGTAGCTCTGTGGCGGGGAGTCTTCGACCGTGCTGACGAGGTGACACACCGCTCCATACGAACGTCAGCCCCGGCAGTTAATGGTATTTGACCTCAGCTTGGCCTCGGGAGGGGGCGCTTCTCTGCGGTGTGTCAGTGACGATGGGACCGGGGATTGACTTCTTGGCGCACCCTCAGACATTCTCGGGAAGGGACCGCCTACCCTGGTATGGACGTCAGAGGACGTCACGTACACAGAGCGGTTGGCCCCTCACCAGCGCGGGTCTTGACCCTTCGAGCGTTAGTGGAGCCGGCCGACCATGCGCTCCGACCTGGGAGGTCGGAGTTCGCTGACCACCTGGGGCTGGCTCTAAATAGTGCCAGGCCCACTCTTCGCGGCCCACGAACCTTCGCCAGAACTAGGCTTTTGAAGGATGTCAGCCTGCTCGTGGTCTCGGGCTAATGGAGGTACCCATGGTATGGGTACTCGTCAGTAGCCCCCGAGCCCCTGTCCGGGTCAGAGAACCGGTCGGGGGTTTTGACAAGGTCGACGTAGCGTCGGGGTCGATCGATATGATCCGGTCGGGGCGGCTAGTCGCGAACTGCTTCGTCCGGAGAGACGGGGTGCGCGCGAGCGCACCCGATGGGTGTAACCCCCGAGCCCCCGAGCGGGTCGGAGAGCCGGTCGGGGGTTTAACCGTTCGAGGCGGTCCGCCGACCCGGAGGTCGGCGGGGTTTAGTCGGCACAGCCCGCCTGTCGGTTGTGTCGGCCGAGGGGCCCGGGTGCGCGCGAGCGCACCCGGTGGGTGTAGCCCCCGAGCAGGTCGGAGAGCCGGTCGGGGGTTTACCCGGTCGAGGCGGTCCGCCGACCCGGAGGTCGGCGGGGTTAAGTCGACACGACCGCTGCTTTACCGTGTCGCCGAGGGGCCCGGTGGCGAAGCACCCTGGTGTAGCTCTGAGCCCCGAAAGGTCGGAGAGCCGATCGGGGGTTTACCCGGTCGAGGCGGTCCGCCGACCCGGAGGTCGGCGGGGTTTAGTCGGCACACCCGCTTTGCCGGTTGTGGCCGAGGGGTCTGCGGCGCGAAGACCCGGTGGTGTAGCCCCGAGCGGTCGGAGAGCCTAGAGGGGTTTACCTTGCCGAGGGTCCGCCGACCCGGAGGTCGGCGGGGTTTAGTCGGCACAGCCCGCCTGTCGACTGT